>WARS01000048.1:5800937-6400937 GCA_008933995.1 Datnioides undecimradiatus | reverse complement strand
ACAGAAGGTTTACTCAGAGCGGATTACAGGGATTTCAAAGCAACTAATAACAAATGATATTCAGCAATGAACTACTAAACCAGACAATTCCCATTTGTTTGTGTGGCTGTAGTACCCACAGTGACCACAAAGTGGAGACAAGCACCACCTTAAAACAGAGGTCTCTGCAGTGGATTCTTGTCTAACCGGTACAGTCATTTTGCTGACATGTCTCAGATAACTGTGTCAGCTGTTTACTCACTGTAGCAGATAGAATCACATTGCACTTCTGAAACACAAAGACTAAACAGACCCCTGTGTCGTGTCCTTCTGAGGAAAAGAGAAGAAGAGATGTGGATAAAACTTTATCCCTGCAGTGCGAAGGGGTTTACACTTAAGGCACCGTGTCCTTATTCTTTTTATTGTGATTATTCTGGATTTCTCCATGTAATATAGTAATCATTTCCACTCCAGAGTTTACTTTAATTGGTCAACTGCTCAACCATTAAAGTTCTCACTGAATGGAAAAAAGCCCAAATACTGCTATAAATATCACAAAGAGCCTTGCATCCTACTCATTTATAGTCACCTAACGTGCTTAGACTTTTCTGAACTGAAAAGGAAAAAGAAAAAATGAACAGACAGAAAAAAGGAAAACCCAAAGATTAAACACACACAGGCAGCTGTGTCTATACTCCATCGTATAGTAAATGTCAATGTTAGATCAATCTTAAATGCCACTTATGTATCGAAACAAAAATAAATATTTTTTATTATTCATATTCTGCCCTGCATTATATCCCATCAGATCCAAGCACGTGCACCAAGACACAAGCTGAATGCCTTCAGCTAGAGAAGTCAACATTCTGAAGCAACCATAAGCAACATTTATGTAAAGTCACAGCCATCGTGCAGGACAAATGTGCAAATACTGTACTTATAGTTGTCTATAATTGCCGTCAAGTCAGAAACAATGAGCAATACATTTTTAAAACTTAAAGATGTGGACATTAAGACATTCAGAACAACACTGTTATTAACACCAGAGCAGCATTTGCAGGGTCGTTTATTAGAGATTCCGCCAAGGATTTATTATCGACACTAACACGGGATCTCTGTCTGTTAATATCAGGGAAGACAAGTGTTTATGTTAGGTGTACATACACTCTGACTGCACTGTGGTCGGAATGCAGTTTAATCTGTACGGAACAACCTCAACTGTAAGAAAAAAAAAATCTGTCTAACCAGTTTAAAGGTCATCTGACTCCGCAGCTTGCTGGGAGCGGCAGGCTAAGCTTAAGATTATGATCAAGAGGTGGAGCTAAACTTAAGTTTAAATTCAGCAAAAGCGACAAGTCATAGCTGTAGTATGCAAACATAACTCTGAGATGACTGTTTCATGACCAATATCCCACCCCCTCCCCAAAGTTGCCACCTGCTTTATAACAGCTAGGAAATATATCCGCATGTGTTGTTGCACTGACGAAAGCAAACTGTTGAGATTCACAGCAGTTTTAACTGATTTGGAGGCAGGAAGGAGCAGGTGCAGATGGACATGGAATAAGTAATAATACACTTATTATTCCATGCTCCGCCAAGTTAGTTGACTGAAACAACATCAGTGTTTACAGTTGTGTCTGACATCAGAGAGGTGCTCTGGTGAGATAAGCTGACGGCATCGTGTCACGGCTGTAAAAGAGGCTGGTGTCGTAAAATTTGAATGTCTGGTGAGCACCGAATGTTACATGATGGCTCTGTCCTCATTCTTGTAGATAGGTTTGCCAGAATATAGCTGATAGCTGCCAAGTGTTGAGACTTGCCCAGAGGGACTTTGCTTATACTTGCAGATGAAGTTACGCACAAGTCTTAGTGTTTGGGTCAAATTTAAGGTTAACTTTGTTGCTTAGCTGTCATTTCAAATCTGGTGAACTATGCTGTGTTTACAGTGTTTTCATTGGTGTGACCATCTGTATGTGTGTGCATGTGTGTAAGCAAGCTCAAACGTGAGTGTGTACACATTTGGAAGACGGCTCTTGGTGTTTATAATGAGGTAATGCGAAGGGAGACCTAGTATGTCCGAAATGTAAACTCCAGCAGCAGCTTGCCGCTCTAGCGATCCTGGAAAACCCACGGCACACAAACACCCTCTTTCCCTCAGGGAACATTTGCATCTTTGCATCGTTAAACAGTTAATAACAAAGAAAAATAACCTACAATCACGTTCAACAGATAAAGTCAGATCAAATGGAACCGTGTAGTCAGATTTGCATGTTTCCATCTGATCATTCATCTACTTGTCTGGGTTTTTTTCCTGTTTTGGTCAGTTTGCAGTGCGTGTACCCCTTAAAGCCAACTGATGGACACATTCACTACATATGTCTTGTCTCTCTGCATACAAAAAGCAGTTTATTTTGATTTAGTTTAGTAAAGTTGCCACTGACCATTCTTCCTCTCTCTGACAGGCAGCAGATTGGGGGCAGGCTGCAAGGACAGCTCTTGCAGCTCATTGGCCACAGCTTCACTCTGCGGGCTGGGGATGGAGGCATCTGCATTTGGTCTCTCTCCAAACTTGGTCTCCATGGTTACCAGAGATTTCACAGTGAGGCTCGTAGACAGACCTAGGAAACACACAAACACACACACTTGAAATGGTGCCAACCTAAATTTCAAATGTACCACTGCTCTCTCCCTGTGTGCTCTTAATTCCTCCAGCCATTCTCCCAATATTGACACTCTGTTGTTACAGCAACTCACTGTAAACAATAAAAAGAGACAGCAGAGAAAAAAAAATAAAAATCAACAACACAAAGAAAGACAAATAACACCAACTTGTTATTAAAACTAAGAAAACATCTTAGAGGCCTCAGATAAAAGTTCTTATTTCAAACTCAGATTGTTTTTACAGTCTATGTCACTATCAGATTTCCCACTTTTACTTTAAACTATTTAAAATGGTTTTGTGCCTGGAAAAACATAATAATGTATAAGTGTTTTTGTTCTGTTACTGATAACAGTAATAATAATGTAATATCATACACTGATACAATGAGATACTGTGAGATGGTAAAGGTACAGTGAAATTTCATACCCCTGCAATCATTGATATAGAAACATTGATACCTGATTGGCTGCTGATGTTGCTATTATGCGTATACACATCCACCATATTGGAGCAGTGAAGACTGGATAGTTTTCCTTGTTTACTTTTAGTGTATCAAGGCACTAAGATTATTTTGATAGAGGTGAGATCTGATAATCACATTACACAATGCAACAGTCTGTTGTCCACCTGGGATGTGGTCTGTCCTCTACTGTTCCTGAAAATCACAAGATGAAATCCTACAAATAAATGACATTTAGGGTATTTTTACACCTATTGTTTGTATGCTGTGGTCTGAAACAGTTGATGAGTGTGTGAACTGTTTTATCACCTGCTTTTGTTTGTTTTTATTCATCCAAAAATGTTTAAAAAAATGCAGCAGTACAAGCCACACACAAGTGTTCATTCATTGGTCAGAGGTGTTTGGGCAGGAGTAAGAATGTAAACACGGAAGGAAGAACCTGGGGGAGGTCCAAATACAACATAGTAGTTGACTACTTATGACCTTGGTCTCAGTTGTTAGCATTTGTTTGATGCGTTTGTTAAAATGTGTAAAGCCCACCTGGCTGCAGGAAAGGTTAGATCACATTCCAACTACAAACAAACCGCTCCAGAGTTCATTTGGGAATGGACCAAGACCACCTCCCTCTAAACAGTCTGATTGTGGTTTAGGTCGGCACTGAGTGCGATTACTGTGTTTACACTCAGGTTGGGCGATGGGTGAATATATTGGCTGTCAACAATTGGCTGAATTGGCCTCATATTTGGTGAAGAAGTAGTGGGAAGAACTGCATAACACAAGCAAAGCCAAACCAGAGTGTGTGATTGTTGGAACATGGACAGTTTTATTTTGTGTCCGTCGAAATTAAATATGATTTGTAAATCATAAAATAGCAAAATTAATCTCATTCAAACTTAGCATCAGCCTTAACTACTAGTAATGGAAGCAACCGACAACCTTAGCTGCAGCTTATTTTTTGGAAAAAGTCTTGGGATACTCCTTTTTTTGGTACAAGCTGCATTCCATGCCCCAGTTTCCACAGATATTGTATTCTTTGACCTTACCACCACTCCTGTGCAGCTAACAATAAATGCTTTGTACCTGTTCCATACAAATAAAATGCAAACCTGACTCCACAATCCATCCCAAAGTCGTGGTTGGTTACAGGCACTGTTAAGTTACATACCAAGTAACATAAATCTGGTGTTGCCTTCCTGAAACAGCCTCTAACAGGTTTATGATCATTTCTGCTGAGATGACAACTGATCTGGGGCCCTTACAGGCCCCTACTCTATTTGTCCTCTTCCTCAGCTGCTCTCCTTGCTCATCTCAGCTCACAAACACATTTACAGACAGACTGGCTCCCTGAATCAGGCCAACTGCAAAAAATGTCAGACAGGCTTTCCTCTCCCCTCGGCCAAGGCTTCCCATTTTTAACTAACAGCTGTAGATTTTGGCTGAAAATGTATTCTGCTGTCGCTAGTTAGCATAGCAAATACTGTCACTCTGTGAGCTGACTGAAAGCTCTTGTAGAAACCAATGATTACTGTTGATTATGTCTGTTTATAATTGTATACTTTATCAAGCTTAACATACGTGGTATTGTAGTTAGTGCAGTAGGCGAAAGCTACATATGTAACAAATCGTCTAACCATTCATGGGTGACTGGGAGGTTTCACAGTCTTTACCGCTTGCATGGTTTATGCTCATGGCAGTTACATCAGAGACAAGTCAGTCATTATAGCGCCACACCAGGTTTGTTGACAATATAGAATTAATATAAAGTAATACAAGATTTAAAGAGCAGTACAAAGCTGCTGTTGCTGTAAACTCTCACGTACCTGCATCTGAGTACACAAGCAGATGTAAACCTATAACCTAACATATTAATACAGTTAGCTGATGGCATGCCCCTTGAATGGTAAACGTTAGATGACAATTAAATTGGTTAAGGTAGGCTTGTTAATGAGTGCAGTTTGAGTTTGAGTAGACTAACACACAGTTTAGTTGTTCTTGTGGTTCTTGAGTTTTTGATTTTGGAAAGGTGATAACATGACACTAACACTTCTGCACACTGGCCTGAAAAGAAATCCATGGTTTGAATTAACAGACTGCAACTGCTTTTATTAAAACTTTTAAACGCTCCTCTTTGAGTCCTGTAAAAAAGTTTATACCGCGTAGCTGACCATTCACCAAGCCATCGCCCTAAACAGTGACTGTCCAGTCATTTGCTATGCTATGATCATGGGCGGGTTGTGAAGGAGTCTGAATCTGTTACATCACACACACGTCTGGCCCTCTGGTATTTATCCCAAACTGCCCATGAAAAATTATATTTTGCACTTGGTTACACCAATGATTATTAATACAAAGAGTCTGCAGAGACTCATCCAAGTGTCACCGTCACTTTGCAAATGATCTGACCTGCAGTCTCTGACCTCGGCTCATTACCCCAGTGGAATTCTTGTCTGCCGAAAACATCCCTTCAAAATGTAGCTAATGGTCCAAATGAGAGACACGTTAAGCGACACTGTCATTAAAATGATGCATCTGTTATTTTCAACAGGTCTATGGCTCATTTCAGGCCGTATAAATGTGGCCACACACGGCTGCATGTAACTGATATTATAGGAGATGACTGATCACTGATAGAGACAGAGACTTGTGACAAAGACTTACCCATCATGCTCTAAGACACAGCCACTGTGTAAAACGGTGTATGGAGACAGGAGGAGGGGACACTGGTTTATTTAGCTCCAGAATATCCCGACGTGTTTGTGTTAGAATGTAAACAATATGTTGAGTGCAGGCTTTTCAAACCATTGAAAATGTGTCAACTCCAAAGGGAAAACGTATGCTGGGTTTCACTGAGAAAATAGTTGCAAGCCTGAGCAACAATGTTGTACTTTTCTTGCATCTGTTAATTAGTCCTGAGTGCATGAAGCTGGAAACCCATCATGATTCTAAATAAAAGAGAGACCCTAGACAGATGGATGAAGGAGATATAAAGACTGACTAACAGAAAGTTGACATACTTACCTGGTCTTCATTTCCTGTTAAATGGGCACCAAGGAACCCCATCTCACTGGATCCAGTTACACTAAAAACAAAGTGAGAGAGACAGATACAAGGGAGAGATGACATGAGAAACAGAAACAGCTGTTTTATGTATTTACACACCTTGTTCAGTGTACAATGGATAAAGAAATGATTAAACTGGTCGGTTTGGATTTGATTATAATATTATTATATTATAATAATATATATATTTGAACATGCAACACAATATTACTTGGCAATAACATGACGTCAAGAAAAAATCCATCAGTCCTGGACCCCACTCTGTCTGTTTAGCTGTATTCAGTCCAGCTGTGTTTGGTCTGAGTGTTTGGAGTGAGATTTGTCATATCATTATTAATACTAATGGAGCCACTTTGCATCTTATAAACTGACATTTGAATGACTACGCAACGATTTTCACAAATGCATACATATTCATGAGTCTTATATATATAGGTTTTATGTTCTGCACAAATGTTGAAAATGCACAAAAAACCAAACAGTTGAATCTGCATTTGAAGACATGCATGCATTCACTGACCTACTTTTGAAACAATGTTTTCCTCTCTTATCTTTTTTTCAGTGTTTTGGTTGTGTTCACAGCTATAAATCAACACAAAGGTTTTTTTCTGTGGTGGTAAAATAGAGCACCTGGAACAAAAGCTGATGTTCTTAGCTATGTTTTGTCACAAAAGAAAACAACTTTAAAACTTTAAACACTGATTTGTGTTAAGCTGAAATGGACATAAGAGAAATGCATAAAAGCCTAATTTTGTGTTAGGTATTTGTAAGGATATAAAACCTGCATTTATAAATATATATAGACATGCAAAATTCATTAAATCGCTGCATATTCATTTAAATATCATTTGTAAAACACAAGTTACCCTTTACAAGGCACAACTTGACACTGATTATAATGAATAATAATGATAATGATAAATCTCAACCCATAGATATATACCAACAACAGGTTAACTACAGGTCTGCTGATCTTTAGTTTGTGTTGACAAAAACTTTCTATGATAATAAAGTAAAACTCAATCAAAATGTAAAATGATATATCTACAGTGCGGCTAGTGTATGATGAATGCCAATTCAGTTTTACAGTGAGTCAGACAGCTATTAGGTGCATTGTACTCAACCCAGACATTGGGCAGCAGACAGTAAAAGCACAAGTGCACAGGTTCACTGAAGAGATATTTGTGCAAATGGTTATATGACACTGAAATTTCCCTCCATATTGGAAACTATCTGGTTAAATAGTGACCCTTTGAATTCACTCAGCCTGATGCTATGCTATGTGTTTAGAAATCTCTGGGTTTTGACAGCCATGGTCAGTCAGTCCAGAGGCAGCTGTGAAGATGGTCTTAGTAAATCTACTTAGAAGCCGTGGGGTCCCCTCACAAGAGAGGCTTGCTACGGTGATCTGACATGATGCAGCACACTGTGAAGTCAGCTGGAAGGGCTGTTGTAAATACTTACCCCGGTACTCCGGCTGTTCCCGTGTGGAGCCCATGTCACTGTTTGTGCAACCGAAAAGACGAGCAAAGTGCGTGTAGACTGACAAGTTTGTGCGATACATGCTGGGAAGTGAACCAGGATGAGAAAAAACCCCAAATGAATTTCCTGTTAAACTTTTAAAATACAACTGTAATTGTTAACTATATCAAAGGAAAAGTTGTAAACAGTACCTACAACTGTTTTGACAGGAAGACAGCGCAAACTCCGGTATTGTGTCGTGTCTTCGTGTGTAACGCAGCATCTTAAAGGGAACCAAACTCAGACAAGCGCTCGCGCACGGTAGACGGACTGAGCAGTCTGTCATATTAGCGCGAGCTCAGTGCATTAATCTTATGATGAGTGAAGTGGCCACAGATGTGAGGAATTAGTCCATTTTATCTCTGTGTCAGTAGCTCCTCCCTGACGCCGAGCTGTTCCTGAAACAGTGAAAAGGTCATGTTTCACCTGTCCTGTAAATACAGGATGCACCTACTATACTGTGTGCACTGTGTGGGTTTCTTCAAAATATACTTAGGGTCGTTTGGTTGCTTGATATCCATCCGCACTGATACAGTATGAAGACTATGCACTATGAACGAATAAACTAAGGTTAAATAAATGGTACAATGGTAAATGGTAAAATGGCTTTACAATAAAAGACCATTGCAACAAAAAAGAATACAAAGTATATGTATTTCCAAATCAGGACCCACTTTAAAGATCATGCCAGTTAATAATGTGCTTCATGCATGTCATTTAATATTTCAAATTAAATTAGCTAGTTTGCACAAAGCGGAGCTTTCAACCCCCATGGCAGTTGCCTTCATTGCCAGGTTGGTTATTCAGCCTTGCATATTTTGACCTATATGCATATATTGGCAGTTAAAGAACTTAATTTCTAATATGCAGATGGAAGTGCCTAAAGAGAAAAATCTGAAGCTGTTTCCTTACCCAGGTCACAATTTGGAGGCTTCAGACATTTGATTAATGCTATCTAGTCTGCTATTAACTTTATTCATTTGTGCCATACTGTGCTGCCACAGATTTTTATTTTTATGCACCTAACTGCCTTTCATCTCTCAGCTATGGATCTGTCAGGCACTTTGTTTTCTCATATTCTAAATACTTTTGCAATGTGTAATCAGGAAAGGCTACTAACGTTAAAGATGACTGTAATAATTAAAGAGGCAAATCACTAGATGCTGACAAACCTTTCGAACTGGAAAACCTACGTTATGACATCTTGAAGATTTGAAATCACCAATTTATTGAGATGTGGGTTTTCGACAGCCTCATCTACTTCCATCTTAGTGTGGAAAAAAAATAAAAATGAAACTGATCGTATTTATTTATTGTGTTTTTAAGATGCTCAATTTCTTTCTGGGGTCAAGAAACTAACACTGGAGGGCGGCAAAATCAACACTCGGATGCGTCAACGGCGGAGCGGAACCAATGTGTCCGTGGCGGAAAAGGAGGCCCATATCATTGACGGACCAACATGGCGGCAAAATATTGTGCACTTAAGAAACGAAAGAGAGGTGCACGTATGCAATTAACCCGTATCTAATTTTGTTTTTCATGTGACAATGTTCATACTAAATCGAGGAAAATTACCAGTTCTTTTCGGTGTCAATGTCATATTCCGTACCGCAAAGTTAAGGTAAAGACAATCTAACAACGGACATACCTCTGCTAGCTAAACTGTTAGTTTACGGAACATTTCTGCTACAACCCGCTGGAGGGACCTTAGTTAGCGTAATAACACACAGTCATGTGGGGTGAAATCGAGCCTCCAGTTAAAACACAACCGAGTTTGTGTGAAAGTGAGGTCAAGTGTAAAATACCAGAACAACCGGTGGCACGGCCCCAGAGATGTGAGTTAAACCGCCCCGCAAACCCGGAGAAGCCACAGCGAGACACCCAGGTGAGATCACCAGCACGTTACAGTGTAATATCCACCCACTACACTCTGCTTCTGCTACTATGCTCTTACTGATTCTGAGTCCGCCTTCACAGCACGTGAGCCAGGCTGAGTCCGCCTGTGTAAATGACATGTTGGATGCTGTAGCCATGAGTGGGAGCCCAGTGAAGAGCCAGCAGATCGGAGAGGCTGAGCTGACCCTGGAGCAGCGTAGAGAAGAGCTACTGCACCAATACAAGAGCAGACCACTGGTGTTCCTGGAGAGGTACCATGTATGTGGACACGGCTCAGCTTTTGTGTGGGGGGTGTGTGTTTGGGTCTTCAGCTGAAAGATTCAAGAGTTTTATTGCCATGTGCACAGCAAAACAGGCAGTTACGCTGTACAATGGCATTCTTACTTTGCTCATCTTCATTTACCAGAAAAAAAGCATAAAAAATAAGAAGTATAACATACAACTAAATATTTAAAGAAAACGAGAAAAACAAGAGACGAAGAGAAAACCAGACAAAAATCTGAAGTAGACAGAAAAGTAATTTAGTAAAGTTACATGTTTGCATGTTTAGTGTGTACAAAGGGGCGAGAGCACCAGTCATAAAGTGCACTTGTGCATTGTTGCAAGATGACAATGACAAGAAAAAGGGGTCCTGGTATAGGCTGTCAGGTGCATTAAAAACAAACAAAGGTGCAGTTTTTAAGTGAAAGGTCTGAAAGATCCACCTTTGAATACTTATGTGCTTTCTAGTTTTACCAGTTTATTACCATCAATTGATCATAGAACAATTGATTATTATTAATAATTCTGAATAGTTAAGTGTATGTTAAATTGTTGTTTTTTTATACCACAAGATGCCCTGTCTGCCTCTACATCAGACTCAAAAAGCTAAAATGAAGTCAAACAGTGGACTATAGCAAACACACAGTCTAGGATAAGGCTTAATACATTCACACTCACGCCTGGTCAATATAAATGTACTGTCACAGGCAACGGGACGCACACTGACAAGTTATCCAAATCAAAAATAGTTTATTCTGCTAATCTGTGTTTTCTGAAATCATGTGCCCTGCTCCTTTTCTAGGCCTTCCTCAAGCCCCAGAACCTGCCAGCGTTTGCCCACGTCTGCTCAGATCCGCGCGCGCTGCACTACAGCAACGTAATCCAGAGACGGGCTGCATCATGCACCAACAGGACGAGGGTTCGAAACCAGCGCTATGCTGCCCTCAGAGCGCTTCAGAAGGGTAGGAGATTATTTTGTCCTTTAGGCGATCAGTTTAAGCAATTATTATATTTAATGTACTTAACATTTGCCACCAGTTGTGCCTTGCAGATTTTGCAGCAAGATTTTAGATATCTGCTGCTGAGATGTCTGCTGTATGTCCTGTATGTAATAGTATATTAAGTGTGTGTGTTCTTCTTTTCTTCTCCTCTCCTAGAGGGTCAGTATTTCAGTGAGGAACAGATGCGGATGAGGGAGCCGCTGCTGTATGAACAATATATTGGCCAGTACCTGACTGATGAGGAGGTGAGAGTGTGATGCAGCGCTGTCGTACAATCAAGATTTGCATTCAGAGAGGATGTACATCAGGGGTGTCAAACTTACGGCCCGCGGGCCAGATCAGGCTCGCAAACGGGTTTAATCCGGCCCGCGAGATGAGTTGAAGTTTAAATTAGCTGCGATTTTTCAATGAAAGAAACAGCTGTTCTAAATGTGTCCACTGGGTGTCGCAATAGCAGTTATGTTAAGCAGAGTATTTTGTTCAATCCCAGATAGGCTGTGACTTAAAGTTGTATGCCTTTGTAGATAGAGTAGATAGCAGATCAATATGAGACGAAGTTTAAGTTCCAATCACTGAGGCATTGTGTTCTTGAAATTGCACCAATTTTTTCCTCAGAATTTTCAACTAATTTGAAGTGTTTTGTAAAGAGCATTATTTGTGATGTGTTCAGAATGTGCTTGTACTATTTTGGACCAAAGTAAAACAAAGGAAACAAATCTGAAGTTGGCGTTATTTTTAAGTTATTATGCCATGATTTTACCGGTCCGGCCCACTTGGGAATAGATTTTCCTCCATGTGGCCCCTGACCTAAAATGAGTTTGACACCCCTGATGTACATGGACTTTTTTTTTTTTTTTTTTTTTTGAGCAAGATGCTGAATGTTCTACTTCCACTACTCAATTACCTTCAGTCTTCATACATATTTGTATGAGATCAGAGATGAATTTGTACTGGTCATCTGTTTTGTATAAAATGCAGCTTTAAAGCAGTGCTTTTATTTACAGTTAGCACACTGCTACTACAAGTCTGCACCTTGCTGATACAGTGGACATATATTTCTTTGTAGATAATGCATTAATTAAAATGTAATTAACAAAATGGAATATTTCACAATAAATGTAAAAACAGAATTGTGAAGCCTGCTAGAAATGTACTTCTTATTTCAATTTTTACTATTTATTCTTTGCTGATTGCTGTACTTTCATATATTTTAATTTAAGTCTTCATTTATTTTTGAAATTAGAGCTAAAATAAAAGATTATACTTAGAAACTAATTAGATTGCGTAACTTAATCTGAAATATTATAGTAGACTATTACTGTCTCCATAAGATAAAGCATTTAGGTATTTTTGACTACTGTTGTAGGTGCTAGAGCGTTCCCAGGAGGCCATGCAGGACAATGGCCAAGGGGCACCAGGGAACAGCACAGGAGGGCTCGCCCACCTCCTCCTCAATTCCTACCAGGAGCGTCTCATCCAGAATCGTCTGCAGGAGGAGCAGGAGAGAGAGGAGGGAGCACAGGAGGAGCATGAGGAGGAAGACGATGACGGTAGGAGAGGGCAAGAGTTGGAGCTCCACTCATAATCTATCTCACTCCAACTGCCTCAGCTTCTGTCAGTCATCATGTGTCGCGCTCTGTGTTTCTCCTGTAGACGATGCTCTCCAGCAGCAGGAGGCAGAGCCCACCCCAGAGGAGAAGGCCCTGCTCAGGGAGGAGTTCATCAGTCAGATGCATCAGCGTTTCCTAGAGGGCAGAGACAAAGATTTCAACTACAGGTCAGCCACAGCACCACTAAATGAGCAGTCACAGGATGTGACAGTGTACCAACAGAAGTAACAACAAACGCCTGCTGTCTGTGTTGGACTCGCTTGTGTTGCCATCTTGTCGCTTCATCTGTAGATTGTTATGCGTGGACATCAGAGCAGCTCGCTAACAAGAAATAATGATCATATTTACGCGCTCTCCTCAAAAAAACTGCCACTTTAGCAAAATCTTCACTTCATACTGGTGTCACCAAACATTTAGAAGAAACTGTGTGCTGTATGCGTGTGTGTTTCCAGCGAGGTGGACGAGAACCCAGACTACGACAACTTGGACATAGTCGACAGAGACGCAGAGGATAAATACTTTGACGAAGACGACGAAGAGGAGGAAGATGAGTTGGGAAATGACGAAGAAAACATGACAGAATAGTGGCTGCAGTAACGGTAGAAGTAAAAACTGTTGAAGCACTCACTTCTTTGATTTAGCTGTAAATACGAATGCACACAAAAAGGAAATCCAAAATCTATTTTTTAATGTTACACATAAAGGCAAATGTTGCTGAGAATAAATATTGTTTTTGGGTCTTTTGCAATTTGCGTTTGCCTCTTTGTTCTGCTGGCTTTGCTAAAATGACAGCAGCTAGCTTCAGACCAGTCTAAATGTTACTGCCCATCATGAACATATAGGACATATTTCACTCACCAGACACTGATGATGACTTTATTTACAGCTGGAACCATGATGTTGTCGTGTTGTGCTTTGTTTTCGTGAGCGCGACATCTCAGGAACACCTTCATGGACATGTCATCACTGGAATTCAGGAATTTGTCACACAGAAATCAGTGTCAATCTTCAAATATCAACAGAGGTCGAACATAGACGGAGCAGACTTTGCAGGATGACGTGATTCTCAAAGGAGAACGTCCCAAAAGCTGTGTGAAGTTTCATTATGTACTTACCAACATAAAAGCCAGTTGATTACAAAAGTTGTCCCTAAGGATGTCAAACATTGATGCATTTTCTAGTCGCTTTCAATCAGTGCATGCAGATGGGTCCAGAAATGTTTATTAGTCTGATAATTCACCTCATTAAACACTGTCAGGTAAGGCTTCTGGCTGGCTGTGCATTATACGAATAAAGGGAATCAATATCACAGATAATACAATAGCAAAGGTTGTGTGGCGTAAACGCATAAGAGCAGATCTGACTCCACTTAATGTTTTTTGTAGTTTAGTAAACTGCAGGGTTAGAGGGATTGAAGTCTCAGTTAAATCCTTAACTTTTGACTCAATAACCTCTCACGTTTTCAGCTCTGTAGCTAATCTGTAGAAAAACGCAAACCACACTTTGGACAGACAGCATGTCAGTGCAGACTTCACTTACAGTCAATGTATTTGGTGCAAAGTATGATCGTTTCCTGAAACAGAAGAAGTCAAGAGGTCAAGTTCATGCTCATCACACTTTAAACAATTAAAATTCATAATACCTTTTGTAGGATGGACCGGGACTGGCAGGCAGTGAAACAGTTGATAGGACAAAGTGCGTAATCAGAGACGCACACACACATTTCAGACAAGAGCAGACTGAAAATGCTCCATAGCAACAAATTAAAAAAAAAAAAAAAGCTTGATGTTGAAGATGACCACGGGCAGTTTTAAGCGGGAGGATTGTGGTGCAGTAGGAAAGGCCCTCAGTGATCCCTGAGCGACTGTTTTGTTCGCAAACCTTCGGCTTGATGATTAGGTTTCATTTCTTATGTTCCTTGATTTTCTGAGTGTAGTATTCCTCTTGTAACCTTAAAACTTTGATCTGCATTTTTAGCTTCTCTCTCCGCAGCCAATCGAGGTCCATCGTATCCAGATCAGAGCTGGTCTGGGGCCCGGTGGATGTAGCCCCCGCCGTGTCGTAGGACTGCATGATGTCTGAGGCTTGGACTGTTTGAGGAATGCTGTGGGGAAAACGAGACCTCTCTGTGACCCTGCATGAAACTAACTAAAGGGGACTCTGGTATTTTCCAACCTGAACTCTATTGTCCCATGTTGCAGTGCCTGAATGTTGAGTCAGAACTTTTGAAATTAGTCCAACATGGAGAAGCTGTTAGCTAGGAACATGCTACAGTATTTAACATCATGCGACTGCGCACCATCAGTGTACATCCAGTTTGTTTTTTTGCCTGAACAGGCTCAGATTGTTGTTTAAATTGTCCACCAACATCATGAAACCTGCTTTTCTGTGTAGTGATGCACTGTTAAACACAGTAACTTTAGCTAATAGCATTAGCTTCACACTGTTTTGAAGCAGCTTGCACCTTTCTTGAACAGCATTTTCCTTTAGGAAGCTGTGCTTTGGTTTAGGATTTTGACTCTTCTTTGACTGAGAGAGATCATCCTAGTTAAAATGCTCTCTGCAGACCCGATGGTCAGCAGTGACAGTGTCACTGCGCAGTGACATGTGCATGTGTGTTAGCGTCCACTTGTCGCACAACCAGCCACAACTTACGTGTGCCCTTATCTAACAAAGGCAACCTAAAAAAGCTGAGCAAAGTAACATTTCGTGCAGTTATGAGTCATTGTTTCAGATATTTTAGAGAACACCAAGCTATGATTTCTGTCTGCTGTCTATTACTGTCAACTCACACCCATGGTCCCTGCACCCGCCTTCCTGCAACAGAGAACGCTCAACAACCGTCACCAGACTTAAGAGCAACACCTCTTGTGTTTCATCACGTTGAAGGACAACTTTAACAACAGTCTGAGTCCGTCGGTGGCATAACAAACACTACGTACAACAAGAACGCTGTAGTCTGTTTCTTGGCCGACAGCTCACTCAACACTTCAGACACTAAAACAAGGGAAATATGAATCGAAATTGAGAAGCGCAGACGTTCCCCTTTAATTGCCTTTTGTTTATTCAGATATGTGATTGTTCGATCTTACCTCACGTCCAGCTTCATCATTTGTAAATGTGCTGCATCTTGGCTGGAGTTGGCATCTATGATCTCAATCATCAAACTCTGGGTTTTAGCAGGAGAGCCATCATCTGTACAGTTTGCAGAGCACATATATTTGAATTGACAATGCTGTTAATTCTTGCACAAACAAAACACGTGCTTACATTTGTTTGCGGCCTCTGAAGGACTTACACAAGGTGTCTGTGCTTTCTTCCTTGATACCGCTCTGCATGGGTGTTGGCGTGGAATCTCTGCTATTTCCAGTCACAAAAAGTCCATCGTTGGACTGAGATTTCGGGACGTCAAGACAATCGTTATGACCATTTTCACAGTCCTCAAAACCTTTAATCCATGATCTGTGCAGTTCAGACCCCGTCTCTCCCCTGTTCCTTTCTTTGTTCTTCGCATCGCAGTGCTCTGTCTCTTCAGTCTGCTTCCTGTAGCCTTTACAGGGGACAAATGTCAAGCAAATTTTAGTATCAGAACAAATCCTTGAATTCTTCTTGAATCCTTGAATTTATCACAACAGGAAATGTTGAATCTTTATATCTAATGCTAACCTGTAATGTTACCAACGGCACCTATGCCTGCCGCAGTGAATAACAGCATAGAGGAGAAGCTGGTTGACTCAATGTCTTTGGTGCTATTCAAGGTTTCAGGTTTAATGTCCAGGGCAGCTGGAGATGATGCAGGTGATGGAGAATTTCCAGTTTCCGTTTTGATTTCTGTCTGTTCGTTTTGCTTTGTTTCCTGACTCTGTGTGAACGCCTCTCCATTTTCTTCCTTGAGATCGCCAACGATTGGTGGCTCTGACATCTGCGAAGGATCCGCGCAGGCGACTCCTGTGATGGTGGGCTCATCTCCTGTAAAGCCGTTGCGTTCGCTAGCCTCTTGATTTTGCACAGCCTCATCTGATGACTTCCTCCAAATGTCTGCTGACAAACAGGTATAGAGCAGAACCGGTTGAATTGAAACTCAAATGGGATTGACAAACAGTGCATGTGGGACTGCAAAAGAAGCAGCATGAGCAACATACCACGAATGAAGCTAACTGATTCCGCCACACTGCTCAGACATGAATAACTTATGTTCCCATAAGTAGGACAACAAGTTGACTAACATTTACAAACCTTCTAGTCGATGCTCTGCGTCTTTGGACTGACAGTCACCCCTTGTCTGAAACTAGACAACATGCACAACGTGTTACATACATGACTGGTGTAGCACACTGTGACTCATTGCTCCATTTTGTTTTTATTGGATTTAAAATGAAGGAAATTACCAGTGTTTATTCCAAATTGTCGGTGAAATCAGAAAAAAAGAGGAAAATCACAGTTTAAAAAGAAGTTGCTGAACAAACTGCATAGCTGTATATTTTAGTCAACTTTAGACAATTCTGTCCCAAAAACACAGTTAGTACATGTTTTCTCTAAACTGGCTTTTTGACAGTGTCCCTGACCACAGAAACTATATGACACCTTCTGATAAAAATAAGCAGCATCAGATTTTGTGAGAACTAAAACACAAAGTTGAAACCCAAACTGTGCTGACCGAACTCTCCTTATATTAATAAATAATTACTGTGAGGTAAATAACATCGTCATGCTAACACGCTCACAATGTCACAGCTTCTTCACTGTCTTAGCTTCTTCACTATCTTAGCCACCTTTGGCATGCTGGCATTTGCTTATTAGCACTAAATGATCGTGAGTGTTTGAAGACAGATGTGTGCACACGAAAACTGAAACGACGCCACAGGTTGGCTCTACCTTACCTCTGGAAGCCTTTTGATGAGAACTTTGACTTCCTTCTTCAAAACACTTTTCCCAGCTGTTGAAGTGATCAATTTCACTTGCCTTTCTGGAGGAAGGAGAAGAATGACATTCATGCATTTACAAAAAGCCTCTAACACACATATTAATTAGAATAGCAGTCGTTTCTACAAGCGAATGTTTGCTATAGTGTAATATCACCTCCAGAATCACTGTGGGCATCATCAGAAGCAGGAGCCGTATCGTCATCTTCCATTTCTCTGTGTTCTTCACTCTCAGCTTCTGACACATTTTCCTCTGATTTCTTTTCCTCCTCGTTCTCCGGTACCAGCTCATCGCTGCCTGGAACCCAGTCTTCATCTGAAACATCGTCCTCCTCAGTTTCCTCGGCAGGCAGGATATCTGACACTTTGACAGAGAGACACGACCAATAACGTTTACACTTTAAGCAATTCTTAATGTACTAAACTGTGCCCGGACACTGCATAAATATCGAATGAATAAGATCGACTTTGCATGCACTGTTCTTATTGTTTTTTAAATTCTGGTTTAAGCTCCAGCTCCAGGAAGTGCAGACAAACCTTCAGAGGAGCTGTCTGACATTTCATCGAGCGACTGGATTTTCTGTTTCTGGGAGAATAAAGGGAAAAAAACAGGACACATGACATCGCAGTCAACTTAGCGTGAATTTGCTTTAAAAAATGAATTTCAAAATTCAGTTCTGATGTTCAGTTACCTTCTTGTTTCTTCTCTTTTTGTATCCCTTGGTGGTTAAGAAGCCATTCTGTCATAGGAGAAAATAATGAGGTAGTTTATTTTGTTTTTACTGAAAAAACACTCTGCACAGAGGACAAACAAAAATAATACCTCAAAAAGAAACTGCAGAGGTTTGTCTTCATACAAAATACTTGTTTTCCATTTTTTGTTTTGGCCTTTCCCCCCAAATTCCTCGAAGGCCTGCGGAGGAAACCAACGGCCCTCGCTCTCAATGCACTCCTCACCTGCACGGACCGTCCCCGTACGGCAACACAGGTTAGAAACAAAAAAGGGAATACAACAAAATGAACACAAAAAGGAATAAGTAAGTACAAATGTGGTGATAAATTACCAAGTAAGCTGAACAAGTCTTAGTTTCCGCCTACCCCTGTGCAGCTTTTCTACGTCCAGGCCGCCCGTTTTGTTTCCACAGGTTACAGTCAAGACTGTTGTTGACAAAACTGCCACACAAGAGTTGCACACACAGTTGAATTTCAGCATATTTAATGAGCAGTAGTGTATTTTCAAGTCATAGAGGCATTTTTGTTTTCGGTGATAGATTCTCAGTATATTACTTGGGTCTAAAGACTCACTATTTGGTTGTGTTTTCTGGCTGCAGGGATCCTGGGTAGATGATCCCTGAGGCTCGTTGTCTTCTTCTACCTCTATATTAGCTCTCTTCCTGTTCCTGGGGCTATGTCTCCTCTCCGCATCTTCTTCCTCTTCATCACACACGACTTTTAACCGAGGTCTTTTCCTCTCCATCCTGTCTTCCTCAAGTAAAACACAAAATGACAAAAGGAAGCTGATCCATGTTCGGTTTGTGTCGCTGGTGATTCTGGTTTGGCCCTAAATGTTCTAGTGTACAGTAATTTTTATTATTGTTATTGTTTTCTTATGGCTTATTCATTCTCTGCAAATACGCTATCATATATCAATACACACGGTCAAAGTAAGTTAGTGAAAAACTGCTTATCTAACATACTTCAGGTGCATTACTCATGTGGTACATACAGTGTAGCATTCAAGGACATCTTTCTATGTTTATTGTTTATTGTATATATTTCTCTTATCATAAGTATGTTTGCAAATGTCCATCATAAGCGTTTGTAGTTTGTAGGTTTTTGTTTGTTTTAGTTTGGTTTAAGTGCTTTGGTCCATGAATGTCACTGTATAGATACAGACAGCCTAAACCTACCACACTTGTTTCCAATTACTAGACCTTGGTCACACCCAGTAGGAAGGCAGTTTACCTCTTGTCATGTGGGGTTATAAACACATTTGTACAGCATTGCACCAGCTTTAGGGAACATTTGAGCCTCTAAAACAGGCGGAACTGTCTGCAGAATAGCAGAAATTTAGAGCGCTTTCTTTTAATCAAGTCCACTCCATTACTCGGCATAGATCCACACTGACAGCGGCTGGCTTCGCGGCAGTGAGTTCGTCTTTACGACAGTCTGCCGGAAACGCAGATTGGTGTGATGAAAGCTGTTGATGCAAAGTAAAGCGTATGACCTGGTATGAAGCTGGTGTCCGCGAGTTATTGAACATAACAGGTTATTTGTTTTGTATGGTCCTTAATAATTAAACGGCATTTGGCGCGCGCGCGCCTCCGCGTGACGTAAAGGCTGTGCGGCAGCCGCGAGCGGCCGGAGCTGTATCCAGCCCGTATGCAGCGGTGGATCCAGACTTTCTAATAACTTCAGATCTTATTGCCGCGTTACATTTGAGGTGTCGGGCTTGATCGCTCGGGTTACTGTTCAATAAAAAGCGCAAGGGCAGGTGGAAATATGCTGACTCGCGATCAGAAGTGGTGCTGGCTTTAAGGCTTTTGAAAAGATGGTCACTGACCTGAAGTGTCCCATTCATTCGAAGTTGAGCTCGATTTATCTTTAAAAGCTGTGAATCTGTGGGACAACCGCACACTTGGCCGGATCGCCTACGGCAGGTTGATTGAATTAGGTGGTGGCAGTGGCTTATGGCAAACATTCAGAGCACTGTGCAACCATGAGTGTTTACAATTGTCGCGTCTCCACAAAACTAGATGAAAGCATTGAGACAACGCAGAAAGAAATGAATGAGATCAGAAAAGCAGCGCCTTACCTTCACCGCCCCTCCAGCCGGGAAATGAAACAGGAAGCTTGAGCGGTAGAAAGTCTGCACTTTGCGAAGCACAGCGGATCACTCTACAAAGAGAGTCTGCATTATTCACAGACAAATTACCATTCGCACGTTGATCACAGCAAAGTTCTGATGTTTGTGACGCGTTTACGGGAAACGACTGCACACAGACCGAGAGAGCTCACCTGAGTCAACATTAGCTGAAGGCCCAAATAAAGAGGAGGGTTTAGTTCCTTAAGCTCTGAGTATTCAAACGTGAACACCCTCTTATAGTTGATGAAGCACTGCTGAAAATCACTTCAGACACATATCAGAACTCCTTACAGTGGTGTTAGAGGAGTAGTTTTTAATCATGAGACAGCAAGAACAGTTTTTTTTCTGTTTTCAAGTTGTTGACTAACAAATTCTCTTGATTCAAATCCTCTACATTTATTGAACATCCACTGATTAATGCCATTAGGAAACATTATTTTTGTGGCTGTCAGACACTGTGAGGCGTGGTAAAATAAAATGTCCCGTGTGGAGGAAGTGACTGTGGAAGGTCACGTTGGGTATTTTGTGTTTATGTTTGATTTGTTTCCTTAGCCTCACTTGTTTGATGCCAGTAAGTGGTGCTGCTAAATGAGTGAATTATTAATATATTTGCTGGAAATCGCCTGGCATGTAATCCAAACACATTTTCATGAATGCTGGGACATTGCGTGGTCAGATGTGATTTAATTGTGCAGTGTAAGGTCATATAGTCATACTTGGTAAATATCTCAATTTTCTTATTTGCAAAATACTAAAATACAAACTTTTATTGTATATTACACAAATCCAGACACTTTAATCAGAATTGTTTTAATAATTCATTTATAAAATAACACCTCAACTCATGGTAGGTCTGGCTGCTATCTCCGATTTACTGTTTGGCACCTGTCGCATTCTAATTCACTGGCTTACAGCAAACACAGTTCAGCAGACACGGACATGCAGTCATATCTGTTTATTGTCAATGTACAGACGTTTCAGCAGAGATGAAATCACAAAACAACCGTGTCTAACCGCTGCTGTCTTCAGATTTAACAGAAAGTTAAAGAGAGAGGAGGGCACTCCCGTTAAATTATTGGCTGATCTGTGAGGTGAAGCTGACTTGTTATATGTCAAAGCTAATATCATGGGGACACGAAAGTCATCATCACTGGGAAGAGCCACACAGAGGCAGAACGCAGTCACGTTCAACTTATTACAGTGATAACAGCAGTGATACAGAACATAAAGATTAACGGCTCCAATGACACATCTTTTAGACCTATTGATGATAAAACAGTACGAGGCACAGCTTTAAACGCCATCTGATTTGTAATTTTTACTAATTTTTACCCTCAGTTATGCACCGATTCATTAAAAAAAAAAAAAAACAGATCCCAAAAACTTCTAACAAAATTCGTTACATTAATTTAGCATCCATTATATCGAGTGTAGTGTCTTTTCAGTTGTGTCATAGATTTCTTACTGCTTGAAATGTGCTATACAAATTAACCTGCCTTGTTCATCAACAACGTGTCACTATCTCGCCTAACTGTTTTTCTTCTGGAGCCATGGGAATTTTTGAAGCAAAAACTCCTTCAAAATCCAAAGTGAAAGGATAACTGGCACTAGAGGCCACATATCTTGAAAACCCCAAAGTGCCAATCCTACTGCTGCCATTGTAAGGATGAATCTCAAAACATCCCAACTGCTGAAGTTGGTCCAGCCCCCCCTCTCTGCAGCCAATCTTGCTTTGTTCTCCTCACTTCTCCATAGCTCCATCTTCATTTTCTCCAGTTCCCTATCCTTAAAATGCTCCTCCAGCTGTTTCTCCTTGCAGCTGATCTCCTTGTCTCTCTCTTTTAGGATGCACGCCTGTCTTTTCCTAATCTTCCTTTCCTGGATGGGATACATATCTGTGCTATAATAGCCCCCTGCATTCAGGGCCACCATGGTCTGGATCTTTGCAATGAAGTTGGTTACCTGAGCCACATCCTCTTCGTTCTTGTTGTTGAAGACGTGGAAGCCGCCGCCACACTTGCGTATGAAGCTGCGGAGGTTTTCGTCGCTCTCGGTGATGATATTGTTTATTGTTTTTCCTTCCAAACGATCCCCATGGGTGAACAGCACGATGGTGTAGTCCCACACCTTTGGGCCAAACTTTGCTTCGATCAGTGCATGGGTATCCTGATCTTCCCGAGTCATCCTTCCCACGGGGACCACGAGCACAAAAGCGTGAGGTCCTGGTTCATGGAGTGTGACACACTTGAGAATGTCTCGCACACTGTCCGTGCTACGGTCTACATCAAAGAAGCCAGGTGTGTCGATCACAGCAATGGGCACATCCTTTACGCTTTTTGTCACATCGATGGGCACATCCTTAACTATCCCAGTCACCTTCTCACAGTGTTCAGTGACTCTCACCTGCCTCATGTCTGATTTAAACGCGTAATGTCCGAGAATTGTGTTCCCACTCGAGCTCTTGCCAACCCCACTCTTCCCGATAAGCATGATCCTCAGTGGACCTGTAAGTTCAACAAAAAGGAACCATTTTACTACGTCGACCGCTGTTGTTATAATTTCTTATATCTACTTAGATTTTCTACGTTTGATGGTCAACATTAAGGCCTGAATGACCCTAGAGAGAGACTGTAAAATGCAATATAATAGTCTTGTTTGAAAGATGCACACGTTTGTAGTTTTAAAAATTACAAGCACTATAAATCTTTGATCATCTTTGTGTGTAATTTAAATCTTACCCTTACTCATTCTGACTACATAGCCTGTATTTGTTATTGACAAAAAACTTTGACCCACTTACAGAAGACTAAAACAAATTTTTTTAAATATAAATGGCCAGGATTCAGCTATCATAAACATATAGGTATCACATCGATATAAACGCGTTGTTCCTGATGTGCTGCTGAAGTGTTTTTTATAATGCAGAAAAAAATGCTTGAGGCAATCAACTGGCATCACTACAAAGTTATATGAAGAATCTTACTGAAATGTAATATTCTGAGACCCTGTGCCCTCTAACATTGGTATTTATATAAAACTGGTCTACACTGTTCACAGAGTGCCACTGGAAAAGAAGGGATAAATGTTAATGACTTTGATCATTCTGAGTTAAGATTGAAAATCTGTTTTCAAATGTCAGAATGTGTGATTCACATTATTTACTTAAGTTACTTACTTTTATGTTATTTGTATTATTTTCATGTGCAAAGAAGTAATGCCAGTTAGTTGCCTTACAAGCAGAAGTTTCAGTCAACACCTTAGACACCACACCCTGGGTTTCCCTTTATTACTCAGACCTGCCAACGGCTGCTCAACGTGTGCTGACAAAGGAACATTTTTTGTGAAAGTCGTGGGTGTGAAATAAAACAAAAGTTAAATCCTTTCAAATAAACTTTCTTTTAAATTATTCGGCCTGTCTTTATGGGTGTTAGAAAACTTTTGAATAACAAACAACAATAACAAGAACTTCTCTGCTCGCACAGCCTTTATACACTTCAGTTACGCAAGCATCACATGTCAGATACACACGCATCACCTATCCGACGTCATCCTATCTTTATTGTTGTAGTTTAATGTCTGTGCCTGCTTAGTCTAACCATAAAGCTTCTGCGTCTCTGGTGAAACTAAACACAGAACCTTTAAGACTTAAAGTGACTTAAAGATTTAAAGTTCAAGTATTAAGTATTAACACTTTGATACTGACCTTCTACGGGATCCCCCTGATTTGCATCAGGCAAGCTGTCAGAGGCCATGACAGAAACAAATCCAGTTATAGTTTATCAGCCAATCTGCCAAGTACCGTGTCTGTGCTAATATCAGGGGGTTACACAGTTTCAAGTCTGGCTGGTGTGAACGAGGCTCTTTGTCCTTCGTCTCGCTGCAAAATGAAAGTGAAAGTAAGGAAAGGAGACAAGCTCAGGACAGCTGAACGCTTCCAAAGTTTCAGAGTTCAAAAGTGTAAATTGTTGTCTTCAGAACAAAACTTTAAGTACAGTAAAGCAGAACTGTTTGCTGAACGACGAAAAGCCTCAGTGAATGTTGTATATGTTAAGATTATTCATATACAGTTTTTCATCGCCACGTAGCCATTGATAGCAAGTAGGAAACTAGTTAGATGTAAAAGCTGCCGTTTGTACTGATAAAACGTGCCATCTAGTGGCCAGTGCTTATTATTGATATTGAAGATGTGTGGTTCAAGTGGGTAGAGTATCTAAGAGTAGACAGGACCAGAGTCATATCTTTTAAAGTCTGTCATGAAAGCATACCCACGTGGCACTACGAGCACAGGTTGCTGATACTGCTCCGCTTGTGAAGAGACACCTGATGCTGTTCTAGTGTAAATGATGCAGACACAATCCGCAGTCCTGAAGCTAGAGTGAGTCTTCTAAAGTGAAAATCCAGTATCCTCCAATGTTTTACCACAGTGTTGCGAAAAAATATTTGTTTTCCCAGATACTTTTAATATCTTTTAATGACAGGAAACCACTCACAAAATCTCATTAAAAGAAGGTTCAAGGAGAATGAGTTTATTGGACGTTCGGCACCAAACTGCATTAAACTGAAATGTGACACATTTTGACTTTTAACACTTCGTTTCTTCAGCTTATACTTAGTTTAGTTATTTTATAATTCATTATTTACTTTAAGCTCAGAAGACTCAAACACTCTTCAAACCAACTCACATGTGTCCCATGATTATATCACTTCCTATCAGCCAATCTCTGCAGGAGGGCAATGACTGTGTCCTGTTTGGAGGAGAGCAGCTCCAGGGCTGTGGCTATCCTGCCCATGGATTCCGCCATTCGTACCTCCCTTCTCTCACGCCTCTTCTCCCTGGCTTCCACCCGGCGACGAGCCACCCGATCCAGGTAGGCATGCTCCTCTTGACGCTTCAGAATCTCCTGGAACAAAGTGGCGCTGCTTTGCTCGTCATTTCCTTTCTGGTTCTGTCCTTCAGCTCCTGATGTAGCTGTTGCCGACAATGAGGTGGAAATGGAAGAAGAAAGGCAGGAGGAAGCGGGAGGGAAAGAGGAGGAGAGGCCGAGCAGATTCTGATTATTGCTGAGTGATGAGTTGCTAAGGCGAAAGGGTATGACACCTGATGTGAAAGATGGAGCTTTACGGCCCATGTAGCGTGATGAGTTGAGGTCTGTGTTGCTGGCTGAGCCGAGGGAAGGGGATGTAGAGGCTGTCTCTGTAAAACAATGTGAGGAGATTAAAGATGGGGATGGTACAATGGTGGCTGGATGAATACTGGTTGTAACAATGTCACTGTTGAGGACGATCAGGGGCTTGAGCTCCGGAGCATTTGTTGGGCTGATGGTTGCTGTGGCCATTGAAGAAATGGCTGCAGTGCTACTGATGATGGCTGCCTGACCTGCTGACTCCACAACACCAGTCGATGCAAATTCCCCATTGGGCCGGACGATGGTGGTCGGCTGTGACACCTGTGGTTTCGCTGCAATCTTTGCCAAAGGACCGGGCACCATGGAAACACTGTTTCCACCTTTGTGTCTTTTGTTGTTGATGATCTGAGTGCCGACAGTGTCGCAGAGCGTGGCATCCATCAGCTAAAGGGAGAAAAGACAAGGAAATAAGCAGCCCAGGTTATTGTGGCACCTAGGTCAGGTGATCATCATTTAGCCATTCACAGAAGAGAGCAGTCCAATCACACAATCATCTCTATGTGCCTGCCCGCACCCCCAAGTTGCAAACTATCTGCTGTTACTTTGCTAAGTAATGATTAAACATTAAACAATCAGGTCTGAGCGATCTTAGGAGGTCTGGGTTAAGCTAAAAGTCAAATAGATGTGTCTTTCAGTTGAACTGTTCCTGGCAAAGTTCAGAGACATATTCAAGTGTTTCTAATACTGTAAAGTCTGTGAGTCTGTATGTAGTTATTTAGTTATTTATTAATTTATATTAAATAAGACTAGACACTGGAGCAGAGGGAAGCAGAAGGTGAGTACAGTACTGACTAATTACACTTTCCTTATGAAACTCACATACATGTGCTTGCACAGCAGACAGTGCGGGTAAACACAGCTTGGTTTCTGGGTCAGAACTTAGTCGTGATCCACTTTCCCAGGCCAGCTCCAAGGCCAAATTAGCCCAGAAATAAATTCTTATCTATAAAAAGTTTGGATGTTTTCATTTTTGATCCAACCTTGGCTAGATTTTTTTTTCGAGCAGAGTGCAGGAAGGAAACACTTCTTTCCCTAACAGATCAGATCACACTCACGTCAAAGAACTCCCAGGACGTTTTAGCGTGTCCCGTCTCCCGGCTGCGGTCTTTCACCCTCTTGTATGTGACAATCAGGTTGTTCCACTTGCGGCGAATCTTTTCCACAGGAAGGACGTGCCCCTTGGAAGCCATCTCTTCCTGGACGCTTTGGAAGAGCTGCGAGCGTTCCCGAGTCTCATATAGACCCCAGCGACGTCCAACGGCCTCAATCAGACACAACACAGCTTTGGAGGAGAAATCGGAGCCAGAGGGAAGCGTCTTCTCTGAAGGAGCTGGTGGCATCGCTGACGCTGGGAGGAGACACGGGTAAAAAACCCAAACTTGCTTCATATGTAGATTATATGAAGGAAATCTTTTAAAATCATATATTAATGTAAAAATCCTGAACACACATTTCTTAATCTAAGCAATGAGCACTCTGTTAGGGCTGTATGTTCTGTATGTTACATACAGTAGATACAACTTTCTATTGTCCTGTGTGCTGGTTTAAAGTGGGCAGGCCTTTACTCCCATGTTTCGATCAGGGTTTAGCAACATTTGATTCAACAGATTTGAGCTTGAAATATTAACATGCAATAATTAATTTCCCACTGCCACAAAATTTTGTGTCTGTGTATCGGACTCAAAACTTGTGCTTTCCTGTCGATCAGGTGCGGACGCTGCATGGAGGGTGTTATTTTATTTTCATGTTGATGACAGGAGTCAGGAGCTCACACTGACGCCAGTAAGAGTACAATCCTTTTGATGCACTCACCTGGCGCTATCTTCAAGTAAGTTTTTCCATCCCCTGATGTAGTGAAGAAGCGGTCTGTACTCACAGGATCTAACAATGAAACAGAAAAAGACATAACGGAGCGATTGACTTATGTTTGGGATTTAAAAAAAGAAAGAAAGAAAAACCCTACAAGAAACACTTTAGTAAATCAACTCACACAGCAGCACAGGCGTCGTTGTCGTGGTTGCTTGCAGGTCTGTGTCAGCCAGCTCCTCTGCAGCCTGATCCCCTCCTCCCCCTCCCCCTCCTCTGCATGCGGTATCTCCGCAGGGCGCAGGCGACTCCTGGCTGCCCAAAACCAGCGCAGATGTGTTCTCATCGACCGCTTCGGTCTTCACGTGCATCGTTGCGACGTCGCCGCTGCCGCTTTGCAGAGCCCCCTCCATAGCTGACACAGAAACACACGCAGAAGGCAAATGGAGGAGACACAGAGAGAGAGAGAGATAGAAAGACGAAGAGCTTGTTTTGTCTGCGCAGGCGTTGAATTGGGAGAAAGTTTGGAGAACGCGGATGTCACTCGGTGATGCGGAGTTCAGCCTCGGTATGCGCTGCTTAAGTCATGACGCCCGCGTGTCAGATTAGATATGCGCGTGATGAACAAACGCCAACCCCCTCATTTAGTGTTTCTCATGAGGGGCAGAGAAATGGCTGCGCTGTCCACCTCAACCGACGGATGCGCAGGGCGGCTGCGCAGCTCTCAGCACAGATTTGCTGCTGGCAACAGTGACGTCAGCCGACCGCACATGCAATACATGTCAGCTACACGAGAATGCCACAAAATGAGTTTATCACCAGGATTAAACCTTCACCATTAAGTTTCATTTATTAACCTTAATAGGGAATGAATGCACATCATCTTGTCTTTGTCTCATCTCACCATAACTGAAAATGCAGGGTTGACTTTTCATTTACATCTAGAGTACAGATGGGAAGCTTTATCAAAATAAGCCAAGGGCCTGTCATCAAAGACTTATTCAAACGCTTTTATTTTAAAACCTGACATCCACAGACAACAGATGACACTTTAAATACTCTGCACTGACATAAAATGCTTTAGACAATTATGTTCCAACTTTTACAATATATGCAAAAAACTGACATTTTGAAATCCTCCTGAAACATGTGGCAAAACATGCCAATTAGGCATAGTCATGGCATCATACACTGTTGCCCATAAAGTTGGAATAGCCGTTGTTTTCAGACACATTCCTCTTTTTATTCCTACGTATACACGTCAGTAATCACTTTTGACCAGGTGCGGTGATGAGTTTTGACAAGATATACACTTTATCTATCAAGAATAAATCACATTGTCACAATCATTTGATGAGAAGAGTAAAAAAAAACCCCATTTTATTCCAACTTTATGGGCAGCAGTGTATAATGAAACAGGAAATTTGATTTACATAAAACATAGGCCAGGAAAATGTTGTGCAAATGAACAATATATTTGAACATAACTTATAGTTTGTACTTTTTCCATGCAATGTTGAAAATAGGTGACAATTCAGAGCTAGCTGTGTTGAGAGGTTGGCCTGCTGTAAAGTCCTTCACAATTTATGTATCCTTACATGAAATCATACATACTACAGTTCTCATGTTAATTCTTGGAAGAATCTTAAAATACTGCAGAAACCCCCTGAAATGGAGAGTACCACTTCTTCACCCTGAGGTTAGCTCAACATCTCAACTGCTGGCCTCACTCCAATTTTTGTTGTGTCGCGACCTCATTAAAGTCCATGCTCACAAGCTTCGCACAGGGCAGTTTTAGACCGTACAAATGACAGACACATTGTTGGGATGATAGCTTGCTGTCAATGAGATCAATCCAAACCCACAAACGCAGTAGTTAAATAAGCTTAACTTTGGTAAAGTTTACTTTAGACTGTTGGATTTAGGTTAATGAATGAACGCTAATGCTAACATTAGCTTTATTCTAAGTTGCAGTTCAGCTGACTAGGGTAGAGGAAATGTCTAAAGTTGTCAAAGGTTTAAAAAAGAAGAACATACAGCTTACAAAACTCACAATGCAACTTGTGAAAGCAGCAACCTCAGGGGCTGTGAAGCCTACACTGAAGTGTAGTTTCTTAAATGGCCACCTGAGGCTGGCCCCCATGTTTGCAACTTGCAGCCTGTTACAAAAAAACAGTTTTAGTCACTATTACTAGTTTCCCCATTCATGACAACTGTACGGTGATACATTTTCATATAACTCACATGTTTAAATTATAATTTATAAAATTTTTATACATTATTAATTAAGGGTGTGCTTCTTTGACTTTCTTTGAGTGACAGCTATCCACTAGCTGTTAGTTATGTTCTAGCAACCCTGGTCATTCAATGCTATCAGTGTGCCACCTCTTTGCCCATTTTTTGGAAGTTAGGCGACTGCCAAGATGGCAACGCTCAGATCCAGTACATCCAGTACATGAGCTTCACAATTGCACTTCAGAAACCTGTGTGTGACGTCACAGTGGCTCTGACCCTTTTTTAATACAGTTTATAGCCGTGACCTTCAAGTGTTTTACACTAGTAGCGGCTAATGTAGCCTTGAGCTGCTAGCCTCAAGTGGAGATGAGGAGTGGGTGGCGAAGGTCTGGTCACAAACTAACACTGATTAAAGTGACATCACCTGAGACAATTTATCAGATTACGTGTAGCTCATCTGGGGAAACAAAAGGCTTAACGTCTTTTTTTTTAACATATAGAAAAAGACCTATAAATTGTGTGTAGAATTGGTGCAGTTTCACGTAAAAAATCATTGAACATTTCATTGAGTGTGTCATCTCTATGTAAACATTTACGAACAAACATTAAATATAAATGTTGAACTGGCTAATTTTTGTCTGACTCAATTTAGGTAGAAGTCCCTTGGCTTTACTTGATTATTTTGTTTTAGATATTTTAACTAGAAATAAAAGGGATATTACCACAAACTTGTAATTCCCAACAATAATACCTGTAACCTTTATCCAGTAGTTTCTGTCCGTCAACAGTCTAATCACAGATGTTGAAGACATTATTAAATTCTCTGTCAAATAACTCCTTCAGTCTTTTGCCCTTGTCAAGAAATTCAGGATTCCCCTGCAAAAGAACATTGCAATCACTTTCATTTTTATTTTCAGTATTTAACTGTTGATGAAAACCTCTTAACACCACATGTGAAAATGATGAAATGTCCTAACCTTGGATGTCATTAGATTTTTAATGACACAGTTTCTTACCTGGTTGTATGAGGCACAGTTGGTGAAAATGAGCTGGATGTCAGACACAAACTCGCCAACAGTCTGGTAGACCTGCCTCTGGAGTTTGTCCGCTACTTTACCGAACCACATTGGAGTCTTGATCACGGCTGAGTAGTCTTTCAACTGCTGGTGCAAAATAGGAATGAGTGAAATATGCAACATTTAGTTGAGCTCACATGAGGAGAGTGTGATTTCTCCAGCAGTCAGCTCATTAAGTGTATGTTATCTGCATGCAAAATAGCGAATAGAAGAAGTCTCACGTAGAGGTTTGGGTTTTTAGCAAATGTTTGTTCCTCATCAGCACAGCAAAGACACAGGAGGAGATACTGGCATCCCTGTTGATGTCAGAAAGTATGTGACATCAGTATGACAACGAGACAGGCATCTAACATGTAAGGATCTACGGACAGACTCACAGAATGTGCTTACCAGCATGCGTTGTGATATTTCGATGGACATGGCTACTTCCCTTTTCAGCTCATAAAAATACTCCCGATTGCTTATGAATACACAGAACGTACACATCCATTGACCAGGGTCCCTGTTAACACACACACAAAAAATTATCGAGGTAGTAATGTATGAACTCCACACATCTACGTTTTGTGGACTGCAAATCAAAATTGTATAAACTGGTGCAGAAAAGCTTATAAACAGGTTTCTTGCGATGGCTGCAGGTGAAATGATGAGGTGGACATGAAATATGAAGATAAGAGACCGAACCTTCAGGCAAAACATTGTTTAGGTTGTTTGCCAATTTCACTGATATTTTGCAGCTCTGTAAATTGTCGCTGAGATGCACACTTATAAATACAGTTTGAAAATAGTGGTAGTGATAAATTACATCATTCTTTATTTGCATTTGAGCTGCATGTTTGATCTTCTAATTTGATCCAGAATTTCAAAACACTTAAACTAACTTTTAATACATTTTTTGCACTGAAGTCCTGCACTGACTTCTGCACAGAGCGCCATTTCATTCTTCTCTTCAAAGTTTATTAATCCTGTACGTGTCACATGTTGTATGCATCAAATCCAATACACCACGTCATTGGGTCATTTTTGAGATCCACAAAGGACAGATTTTGTTTTGCTTTATAAGTCAGATGAAGTTTTTTGGAAATATTGTTAAAGAAAGTAGAGTGAAATAACATGTGGACGATGTGCAATCAAAGAGTTCTGAGACTGCTACTCTTGTGAACGGATCGCGACAAGGGAATGTGCATACACAGGTGTGAGTAATGACTGCCGCGAGTCAGTACAAAGCGTTACATCACACATTCAACATCAGGACCTGGGTTACACTGGGTTGCATTTTTTGTGAGCACTTGCAAGTGCACAATTGTTCTTTTGCATGTTTTTTTTTTATTATTTTCACCATGACCTCAATCTTTAGCTGCTAATGCTAATATGTTCTACAACCAAAAAGGTTTACACTTAAATCCCTTGACAGTGAAACAACTTGTATCATATGAAAGAAAAACTGACAACAAAATATAGTACCATGTCTAGGTCGTCTACTATTTTGATCAAAGCTTACCTTAATATCATGTCTTCTACATGAGGCAGGTGACATCTCTGGTGGAAGGAGCGAGGGCAGTTATCACATACCACTAAATCGTCTTCATCATCTTTACAGATGCAACACTCATCATCGTTCCTCTGATTCTCCTGCCAATACAGACGTCACAGCAACTCAGCAAAGATCAACGTAGAACGAGGAAATCAAGCCAACAAATCATCAAACTTACCAGGTCTGTAGGATCTGGTTTGCACAGTTTGCAACGACACAGCAATAAATGGATTATCAAGATGTTTGTCTGAAAGAGACAAATTATATATATAATGTTTCATACAAAGTATCATTTTCAACATCTAGTTGTTCTGGATTACTTCTGTTGTGCTTATTACTTCACAGGTTAGCTGGACATCAAATATACTTATTATGACCAAATATACTTATCAAACAGAAATGAAAAATTTGAAATAAATACAAGTCTGCTTCAAGTAAACAATGCATAATAAATCATATCCTTCTGCAGCCTGCTAAATAATAGCCCCTGGCCACTGTTTGAGGAAATGCAGCAGTAGTTTTTATTGGTACTGGCCGTGTCTGCACTGGATTGAGTATACAAGTAATTTAGTGCAAGTTTATCTCATTTCCATCAGCCTCACTGTTTTCTCTCTTGTGTACTGTACCACTCCTCTATTATGTCTACTGCTTATATATTGCTTACGTATTACTTCAGGTGCAAACTGAACATTTACTGCTGCTGTTTCACCTTAAAAGTGGGGTGGCTTTTATTGTGAAGCAGCCACAGGCACTGCACAAACACACAAAGACACACAGTTAATAATTCAGGATGCTATCAGAGGAATGCAACAACAACGCTAACAGTATAACACCATGGTTACCTCTGTTAGCACACCAAGCGGTTTCCCTTCCCACTTGATGTCTTTCCTCCAGGAGCCGTTTGTGTGACTTAATGCCGTATTCATAAACTCCACTGGGGTCATCCAGCTGGTCTCAGTCCGAATACTCTTCCCACAAGTCCCTGGTGATGAAAGCAAGTTCGGACAAGACACGTTTTACTGAGTTTTGCTGGTGAGTACACTTTTCGCTGCAGCGACAGGAAACAGGATAGGCAGGAACTTCGTGTTAAGCTTTGAAGTTAACAGTTGAATATTGATTGACGGATGAATGCCATGGTATTACTGCACTTGGGTGGTTTATGCTGACACAAGCACACATCATATTTTGTATAACAGGAAGAAAAAAACATCAGATATTGATGTAAGATCGCAAATAAAGTGGCATATATTGTTTGATGGGTACACAGTATGACCATGGATGGGGTCTAAAAGGGTCTATAAAGACATTTTTTTTAAGTTAATCACAATTCTTAAACAGGAAAAGCACATATTTAGCTTTCTGGTGTGTAGAGAGATATTATTCAGTTACCTGATGCAAATCGTTTTGCGTGTAAGGTTCCGGCTAAAGCTCCACATGTAACTTTGAACACCTTCTTGCTGCTGTCGTGGCTGCCTTCTGGCTCCTGCTCGGCCTGTTCCTCCGTCTCTTCTTCTTCATCATCTGTAATGGACATAATGTTCAGAGTCAGGATGACACGTGGAGAGGACACACACATTTAAAAGGTTGTTATCGTTATCATGGGTGAACCCTGGATGTCACTTTGTGGAGACCACCACCTGTGAAATCTGTAGAATTTTCTCTGCTGCTTGACGAAACCTGGTCTTCGTCATCCAGGTCGCACTCCTCATTTTCATCTCTGCCTCCGCATGCTAACAAAAAGAAGTTAGCCTTTTTTTTGCTTGTGAAAATTAATAATTCCTCCTACATTAGCCATTGATAAGGTACCTGTTTTGTTTTTTTTTCTCTAAATACAAATAAGAGAGACAGATGGACAGGACAAACCTGTGGTGGCATCATCAGATGGGAAGAGTTTCTTGGCCAACAGGAAGTGAAAGAGGGGATATGGCTCAGATCAGACTCAGAAGATACAAACTAAAATCTGAAATTCTTCAAAAAATAATATATATTCACCTTACCATTTTACGCCCTCCTTTGTACCTTACTGATTCTAGGTGCCCTTCCTGCCGCGAAATTCCAAAAAAAGAAAATAAAATGTTTTTGCAACAAACTTTGTGAAAGGTGACACAGGCTTGTGTATACTCCAAAAATATGAAACCCTTTTTAACAAACCTGTATAAGTTTTCCCAGAGGGGTTCCCATACAACGAATGCTCAGTTTCCAGTTCTTGTAGCTTCCCTTTGCTGAAAACCTCTCAAACTGAGATGGAGTAAACCAGACTTTCTTGACCAGTATGCACTTATCTCCTGAAACATTTAGAGCATTGGGAACGCGTCAACATCAACCATAAATCATTTTCATGTGGTGGCCAATGTATGTCACTATCAGAGGGCTCATTCTGGCATTTTTAATGTTTTAACAAATGTATTCATTCATATTTATTGACTTATCAGATAAAACAGTGATAATATTATTTATTTTTCATAATCAGATCAGTCATTATGTTATATTTGCCTTTAGCCAGTCTGTCTCTGTTCAATATCCCCTCCTGCTCTCCACAGGTCACAGGCAGCTGGACCTTGTAGATGGGCCACGTCCATATGTCGCCCTGCTCTCCCTTCTTCAGAGGTGAAGCTGTGAGAGGTTGGGGTGAAGAAAAGTGTGTGTGTGTATAGTTAAACGGACAGACATTAAGGAAAAAAAACCTGTCATGTTGGACAGTGACTTACAGAAGCATATTTTCTTCGACTTGTTCCTCTTACGTGGAGTCACCTCAGATGACGGACCGGCCTGCTCTCCCTCGTCACTGTCCACTATCCTGCTTCCCCGCTTTCTCTTCTTCTTCACTGAGTTCATTTTCATTTCCTCCTCCTCCTCCTCCTCCAGCTCCTCCGAAAGCGGGGTCCTCCTTTCTTCACCTGACTCTTCATTTTCCATCCCCTCAGACTGTTGTGTACCAAACTGGAAAGACCCTGCAATTGCATTAATGTCAATGGATACAGTAAACAAAGAAAGAAGTAATGTTGGCCTATCACTTTACAATTTACTTTACCATACGCTGCCGTTCCACCGTGCTTGAAATCCTCTAACATCAATGTGGTGATGGTGGAGCTCAGACACACTAATGAGATCAACTTGATCTACACAGACCAACCACAGCAAGTCAGAACTATTAATAATACTTCCTCCACCCTCATCTCAAACACATGAACCCCAAAAGGATGCATGTTGATCCCTCTGCCCTTTGCCTTGTTCAATAATGCCCCCACAGTGTATGGACAGCAAAAGAGACATGGCATTCAAAGCACAGCAGCAGCAGTATTATTATTGTATAAGTATAATCAAAAGAAGACTTTATAGGGAGGGGATGCATTTTGGGGCAATTAAGTTTCCCCCTTTACCTGTTGCTGTTTTGGTGGAATGCATGCACTACCTGGTAGCACAAGTTGCCTACTTTAATGTCTGGTATCCAAATCCTAACATTTTTTTTCTTATTTTCAAGCAAAATATGACCTGTGTTTGTTCAGCACAATCCAATTGATTTCAGCCAATAATATCCTGGCATCTACCCGTCAGTCAGTCTTTAAGTGGCACGTCAAACCCGCATTTGTTAGCAAGCAAACAACGGCTGTGTCAGCAACTACACGCAGCAAACAAAGGTCGTCATCTCTCGCATGTCTGAATTGCAATGTTTGTTATGACCTGCCCACTTTTAAACAGTCGGATCAAATCCCTCCAAACACTATGTCCCACCTGATTGCCTTGCTTCACTCTGAAACACATCATGATACGGAAGCTACATATTTAGAAAACACTTCTGGACATAAAGGCAAAAGTGGATGATAACAACCACTTTTTTTTGCTATACTGCAATAATATACATTTGATACCATGATACATTTCGCCAACTATATTAACCATGATTAATCCTTGACTTTGAGTATATGTATTTATATTTTTAATGGAATACTCATTTATTTAGAGGAGGTGAGCCTGACCGTCCATGAGGCTGTTGCGCAGCAGTCGCAGGGTGGGGTAATGGTTCAGGATGGTGTCTTTGAAGACACATCTCCAGAAAGATTTGATGTGCTTTGGTCGCTCTCTCTCCAACCAGTCCAGGATGTCGTAAAGAGCTCTCTTAATGTTGTCTTTACTCTTCATGCGATCAATCTTCTGCACACACACCACAGTCAGAAGGCAAACGAGTTGGAAGACGTGAATGTAAAGATCTGCAGTTTATCACAATTTATTGTCATATTTAGCTAAACAATTTGTACACTTTTGATACATGAGTACATTTTTCATTTCTTATGCTGGCTCAGTTCTGATTTGTTTTGAGTGATTAATGCTGTGCAATACAATCTTTGTATTTCTGAAGAGGTTCTGCACTGCAATTCGACTGGTTCAAAGTTTGGTTTGATGTCACTTTTTGTTGTAGCTGATAATATGTCAAAAGTGATTCTGCTGAGCCCAAATCACAATGTCAAAGCAGATATTCCAGCTTTAATAACTTTTGTATTAAAGTTATAGTTAGAATATACATTGAACAAGTTTAATATAGTTCCTGCATATTACCAAATAAATATGTGTGAGCCCTGGCCCTTGCAATTGGTTAATAGGTTCCATTTGTGTTTAAATAGTTCATCAGTAGCATACACTTATCCTTTTTAAAACCTCCTCTTATCTTAGCATACACTGCAGACAGGCTTATTACCACACTGTTCTGTGTGCTTCCGCCCATCCACGCAGTTCCCGCTCTCACTGCCGCGCGCCTTTCGCGCAATTAAATCGAAATCCCCGGATGAGGAGGTGATGCGTATGCAAAAAAGGTGAGGGGAATACAAAAACAAAACAAAACAAAAACAAATGTATAACGTTTCCGCCACACGTGTCCTTACCTTGTATTTGTCCTCTGGAATCAGGTCGTGGTCCCTGAGCTGGCTTACAAAGACTGACGGATTGCTCATGCAGGACATTTCCGTTTTATGGCAGTGGAAAAACCGCAGCAGCTGTTCAGACTCCAAGAAGTCCATCGGGTCCATCAGAGCAGCTACTTTCTCCCACTGCTGCACAACAATGTAAACCAATGCACGAAATACTGACAAGATGTTGCATTCAAAAGATGGTGCTAAATCAAGTGCAGCAGAGTGGCTTCCTATACTGTTTTCCCACGCAATAATTCCCATACACAGACTGTCCTGCACAATACTTCACGATCTGGACACAAAAGCACTAGAAATCCAAACATTTCACAAGTTTACAGTCCGCGCATGTCCGATCGAATATTTCCTGTAGGATCATTGAGCCAATTGTTTCCTCAAACCCGCCTTTTAGTGACGTTTGGAAAGTGAAAGTGTTTGTGTGCCTGAAGTCGCAGTTCTGCTCAGAGGCAGCAGGGGTCGCCATCCGCCACGCAGTCCCGTTGATCTTCACCTGTGGACTTACCTTCTAGTCCCTGAGCTATGTTTCGAACAGCTGTCAGTCCATCTGTCACCATCAGTACTTCGGCTCAGAGGGAAATATTGACCTCTTTACTCCACTACATTACAAGAACTGAGTAACTTTAAAGTTAGTTACTTTACCGATTCTGATTAATAGTACAAATTATAATCAACAAAGAAAGATTTCTATTATTGCTTCAGTAAAACCTTACTGATTCGCTGGGCAATGAAATCAAAGTTGAAATAATTAAAGTAGATCATTATTAATAGTCATGATTAGTTCAAAAATGATGTGTAACAACACTGATTTTGTCATACATCAGCGTATTTCTTTTGTTACGCAGACTCACTTCAGTCAATACTGTTCAAGACAAACACTTAGAGATCCTGGACTGTGACAGTCAAGTCTGGTATGGTGTCACTTATGTTTGTAGCTATTCAGGGATTCAAACTATGCATATGTTAAAGATGATGTTGGTAATTTAATAGAATCAGCTGATTGCCCTGCTGTTAAAATAAAAGTAAGAAGGAAGTAAAACAACATGAGCACAGAAATTGATCATGAAAAAGAAAGATCTGCAAAATCTTCACCTCACAATTGGCTGGATCCTTCGTATTGTTGCATCTCTATACTGGTTTGTATGTGATGCAAAGAGTCACGCAGATACTGTTGCCTCCTTTGATCTTAACAACATCATGAAACACATAAACAGACCACATGACAACACTCTATTCTGACACAGGTGACGTTTATTGTGTTTTTCTTCCTCAGTCGGGCTGTTAATCGTAGTCCTCGTCGTATCCTTCCAAGTCGTTGTAAATGACGTTTTTGTGGCGATGCTGACAGTTCTGCACCACCCGCAGGATGGTTGCAAGGCGTCGATCCAAAGCGGAGAGGTGTGGCTCAGAGAGGAGGGGGGCCACGACTGCTAGAGGGTCCTGGGCCAGTGACTCTTGCATGACATCACTCAGACGGAAGCCAGGGAGGGACAAGAGGCGCAAGCGGAGGAGTGTGGAGCGACGGATCCTACATATGTGGATGGAGAGGAAGATCAAAGGAGATATAGAAACAGGTTTTATTCTAGTAGGACAGTTTACTAAATTAGATCTTTTTCTGCTTAACCCCTTGAAAATACATCCACTTACTAATGACATGAAATATTTTCCAACAGTGTATTTCACCCATACTTCATTATTAAGTGTGCAAGTTAAGTAAACATTAATTTTTGTTTTTGTTTTACCTGCAACACTGCTGCAAAGGAGCCAGAATAGATGGCTCGTCCCTAGAGTGGCGCCCGAACCTGGAAGTCCCCCCCCACCCAAAAAACCATCTCATAAATCAGATGTTACCGCGACGACTGACACCTGTCACACATGAGCAGATGTTCTTGGTACTCACGCCCGTCCGTTATCCAGATGCAGCAGAAAAGTCTCATTGACAAATTTCTCAAATGTCTCGTAGTGATGTCTGTCCATGTTGCCTTTGAATTGAAATAAAAAGAAGACACATTAAGTGTATGAATGAGGGCATTATCATGGGATATAATACTCATATCTACTTATTTTACTGTTTGCTGAAATTCTGCCGAGTGACAGATTTTCCCTTTGCTTTTAAAAGGAGGACATAGAGGTCACTCTGCTGCCTATTAGCGCATTAAGTTATGGTAAGTTTAAACTGTAGAGACTGACTCATGAGGAAGTCCAGTACAGCCATGTCGATGAGATCCACCAGTCTGGTGCCGTGGTTGTAAGGAGGCGTCTGTTTCACTCTGTCACAATATGTTGGGTCCTTCTCCCACCTGGGAACAACAGCGCAGTTAAGTACAAGAAAAGCGATTCTGAGGGGTCACAGGGAGAAAATTCATTCCTAATAAATATTTTTAGTTTGAACTTTAGGTTGTTTTCCTTTTTTTTTTGCAACTGTGTAATGAGTTTGTTGATAACTGTCTCATCAACAAACACACTAATAATAAGTTTGAATATGTCGACAATGATTACACTGATTACAGTTTGTGTGTTATTGCAGTTCTTGATTTAAACCACTGGAGGACAGTGAAGACCCGTGAGTCCACACTCAATCAACTGAAAACCAGCAGTAAGGTAATAAACATTATAACACAAACACTTTGTATGGAAACTTTAAAAACAAAACATTAAAACAGACATTGGTGTTTCCAGTTTGAGTATAGATGTATAAGGTGGACAAAACAAAGATGTAAAGAGCATTAAACAGCATTTAAGAGCTTCTTCCTCATCAAATTGTCTATTATCAATACATATATTAACACACACACACACACACACACACACACACACACACAGTAAACATGCTGACAGTACTGTGACTTTTCAGCAAATATATCAAATCAATATGAAAAAGATGGTGTACCCACTGTGCTAGTTTGGTGCGGCTGTAAGAGCGCCTCCATGGCGACCTCCAGGACCTGCGTGGAGCTAAGGTGAGGTCAGGTAGCATGGTAGCCAGGGAGACCTCCAGGACGTGTGGCTTACCACACACAGGGTGCTCTGATGAACAGTAGTACTCACACTGACCGTAGAAACACACGTTCCCCGCTAGAGGGAGTCACAGAGACGACAGCTTGAGCTTAGCGGTCGGACAGTTGGTATGTGCTAATGTTTGTGCAGGTGGGTGCAGACATGGACACACATGCTGACACACATGCACACACATACCAGGGGAAGTGAAGAAGGTCCTGGACAGCTTGTGGTCGGTGGTGATCTCTCTGATCTCTGTGGTGACGTTGATGAGACGACCGACCACAGGAGGGATCCTGTTAAAGCCCAGCAATCTGAGACAGAGACAGACATTAAAGGTGCAATGCAAGACATTTAGCCCGAATACATGTCACAACACAGCAGTGGTTCTTAAAACCTTAAAACCCATTATGTCTTTACATGATGCATATCTTTATACTTTGCTTGAATTCTCCAAGACGCCAGCTGTACAGCAGATTCTGGACTAGTGGCCTGTTTATTAGAGTGGACTGGCCTGTCCACTCAGCAGTGTGACAGAGTCTGTACCTGTCAAGGTGAAAGGCAGCGATCTCTGCATTGTGTCTTTCAAAGTCGGAGAAGTAAAAGAGGTTTACGTCAGTCTCTGCATCTCTGGATTGTCTGTGTGGAGAAAAGACATAAAACACAATGCACAAAGTAATGACGCTGATGTACCGAACTCTAGCTGTGATTTAGCAGTTGGCATAGCTGGACTGGAGCAATATGTATGCTCTGAGCTCTGTCTTACCTCATGGGTTTCAGCAGAGCTTGTCCGTAATTTGGGAATGACAGTAGCAGTTTGAGCTGTGTACCTCCAGTCTTCTGAACTATAACATATGCATAGAGTAAACATGGAGCATGTTTAAATAGCACAAATATATGAGGATCAGTATTGCACACACAATGACATATGATGATTTTCATAAGCCATAATAAGAAACACATATCACAGACATGCAGAGTAAATATAAACTCCGTTTGTTACATCATTGCAACAAAAACTTATCAAAAAGCCGGCAGGTTTGCAGTTTGAACTCAGTGGCTGAGATCTGTAAATTGGACACCAAGGCACTTTTGGTGTCTTTCATCCAAAAAGCAGGAGGATCCTCACGCACACATCAAACACCTGGGTTTTGTGAATGAGCTAAATCAGCCAAGTCTGTGCTCTAAAAAGTGAACACTTGAACGTGAAGGTCCCAGACCTTCAAAAGAAGAGCCTTCTTTGGTTTGTAGGAGAAAGTCCAGTAATTCAGAGGACATAAACGCTGAGATATAAATCAGACCCTCCTATATTTATTCATAACACCTGTTGGTAACTTTGATTAAAGGAGAAAAAAAAAGAATCTGAATTCAAATGTTTAAAGATATTTACACCGTGGCGAGTGTTAAACATGAGGGAAAACAGATGACACACTCACAAAAAAATCAGCCTGTAGCTGAGATTAGTGCTTAATCTGCAGCGTATAACACAAACCTCAATACATTATTCATCCTGCGGTGTGCTGAAGACGGGGACAGGCTGTCTGAGATGAGCAAACACAAAATGAGCATGTGCTGATGCGAGTGAAGTTGTGTGCCTGTGTTAGTGTGTACATACAATATGTCTGCTTGATACTAGGGGCACTAGGGTCAGTGTGCATGTGCGTAGGGGGGTGAGTGGGTGTGGAGATAATGTAAGTTTGTGGGAGGATTATATGTGTGACCCGACAAATAAAAAAAAAAGATCATGTGTGCTGCAGATTTAAGATGTTCGATTAGATTTCTGTTCTCCTGAAACATCTGTTGCTTTTGTTTTAACCTCTCCGGATTTGTGTGTCAGTTGTATTCTGTATGTTGACATTGTTCTAACTTAACTAAGAATTGTGGTTTATTCCAATGCAAAGCAGTGCTGCAATCCACCACACCAACAGCACAAAGTATGGCATCATAAACTCAGCTGAATACGCACGCCTAACATTTCTGCACAGACGTAACATTTCCGTCTTTGTAAAATATCTTTTTACTGACAGGTTTTTGGATTTCAGTGGTACTGTGTCTGCCATCCTTTGCATGTATAATATAGATATTCAGATAACAAACACATCAATCTGTGACCCAGAGTGAACACCTGTTTTATGTTTGCTGTTCCGCCTTCTTCGAACTTGTGTGCCTAAAAGGATTTACTGGTCATCAGACATCATCTCAACTCCCCTGGGGTTTTTTCATCTTTCATTTTTACCAGTTTATTTGTGTGTTTTCAGTGTGAGCCAAAGTTATGTCTCTATCAAACTACATATGTAACTTGGTGCAAATCTGTGTGTGTTTCAAAAACCATAATCTTCACTGTTCTAAATATCAACTCTGGCGCAGATTGCTGTGTTATTCACTGAGCGAAAATTTTAGTGTTGCCTCTGGCTCTCTCACAGACCAGCTTGTTTGTGTAAAAGGATTGCAGTTGAGAATGAGAAAACAGCATGGTTGTGGCTTTGTAATTGTGTCAAGGGGAATCTGAATGATCAAGCTTTAATGAAACCCTAGAACTACTAAGATGGCTCGGGGTTAAGATCAGGTCAGTTTCTAAATTTAACTTTGCCGTATTGAGCAATCTTAGGCTCTGAAGTGAAGTAGTATATCTTATCTGTGAGCTGCCTTGAATTCAACTCAGCACCATAAAGTGTACAATTATATCACAGAAAATGAATAAAGTAATTGTTAGGTACGTTCAAATCTAGTAAACTAGATTGAACTTATAACATATATACTAGTAAGTGAGTCCTCGGGCTGCCTAGATTCAGTAAAAGCTGTTGCAGAGTCTTGAATTAAGTGCTTTCACATGAGTGGGTTGTGCAGGTTTTGGCAGAACTATGATAATATTTAAAGAATCATGTCTGCAGTATGTTTTCTAAATATTTCACACTTGTGTGCCACTGAGAAGCAATTTTGTCTGGCAGATACCTCAGGATGTATTTTAAGAAACAGGGAGATTAAAGGGAGAATAATTAAATCACTGGTAATCCTTCACCTTCCTCGCCGTGCACTCTCCTCTAACGTCTCTCCTTTGTTTTCTGGTGGCTTTCCCCGGCCCTGCCCTTTCTTCAGTCTGTCCTCTCACCTGCCAGCCCTGCCCCCCTCATTTGCTCACCAGCACCGAGGATACGCTGCGTTGCCAAACAGTGAGTCAGCTGCGCCAGGTTGGGATCCTTCCTGTTGTACAGCTCCCAGCGAGTGATGCCCAGGTGAAACCGTAGCCAGGGAGGGTGGGTCTCCACATCGCTCGTCCAAGTGACTTTGTCGTAGCCTTCCTCCTGGCTGGCACTCTGCCTTCAGGTGAGGAAGTGGAGCTGATGAATGGGTTGAAATGGCCAATGATGGCTACAGATAAACTGTATTTCCAGCTCGGAGTGTGTTTCAGGTTTCAGGCTCTTGGATATAAAACACTCTGTAGCAGTTATAATATATGATAAAAAGTGTGTATTAAAGATCCATATGATGCAACATATTACACTTGGCAACATGCCAAAACATTATCATAACGCATTGACATACTAATCATAGGGAAACATGTGGAAACAGTAATATATGACATTACTGATGCTCTCTGAGACTTTGTTTAGGCATACTAATGCGTTCAGTTAAATACTAATGTTAGCATGCTAACATGCTCATATTGGTACTGTTTGCAGTTCTAGTGTTTATTTGCTTTGTTTATTGTGTTAATATTTTCTAATTAGAAAAATATGTGTTGAGAAGCTACTGCAATATATTTTTAATCAGTAGCCTACAAAACATTGTTCCTAGTCTTACTTTGCTGTATTAGACCAGCTACTGTTCAGTATTTAATTTAGCATTGTTCACTGTCTTAGTGTGTTACCTATGAAAGCTATAGAACTGTCATTTGTGTTGGTGGTTCAATAAACAATAAAGTATTGGAAAGTATTGGACAAATTAACAGCTCTGATCTGACGTCAGTAGTTGAAAAGTCAGGGGTTCACAAAGATTTTATGTTTAGGAACCCATTTTAATGGCAATCTATTGTTGTGTAGAAGGAAAGACACCAGTAGGGTTCATCCTCTGGGCACCTTGAATATCTGTTCAGATTTTCATGGACATTCATCAGCAGATGTTTGGCACCTGTTGTTTGCACTTGACATATTGATCTATTTTCTGTTTCACTTACCACTGACTGTCACTATTTATGGCATCTTCACTCTCCTCTTCTTCACTTCCTGTATTACCTGCGTGTTCATTTGTCTTCACCCTCAGGAGCCAGTCATCTTCTGTCAGCTCTGGGCGTGGCAGGTTGTACAGTGGGTGCTTAAACAGTGCCTCCAGCTTAGAATGACTCTTGACCTTTTGTATCCCTTTTCCAGCTCCAATAAGTTTCTTTTCCCTCTCAGTGACATCATTGAATGAGTCTTTCTCTTTAGGGTGCAACGTTTTGGCATTCAGTTTGTGATGCTGTTCATCCTGGGGGATCGTTGGCAGTGTACGTGAGGAGGAGGCAGCTGAAGAAGAGGAGGATTTGGAGATAGACTGATGGTGCTGAGTCTGCGTTCTTGGAATGGAGGAAGAGGAGGAGGTGGGAAGGACGCAGGCTGTCTGGAGGACAGAGAGACAAAAAAATGCCAGAAGGAGGTGGAGAGCGAGGGACAGAAATGCCAGGCCCAGATAGATGGAGCGAGTGGATCGACCCAGCTTCAGTTTTATCATGCTGGTGGAGAGAGAGAGAGAGAGGCAACAACAGAGAGAGGCAAACATTTAAAATCCAAACAGACTGTGAAGCCAAGCCAACCCTTCAAACCTGAATATGATGAAACTTTTTTCCATCATTGCAATACACACACACATCCAGGAGTGAACAAGATAAGTAAAACACCAGATGAACAAGAACTTTTTCTTTGTTTTTCCTTTAAAGTAACTAAAATGCTCACAAAGCTGCTGTATTAATGTTAATGGCAATTAGTGATATGTCACCTTCAAAAAACCATGCATACATGAGAATATTAAGAGAATTTAAAACAACATGATACAGCAAACAGTGAACTGGTGACAGTGAATTCAACTGCTTTTATGTAACAAATCTGTTTAGAAATCTGACACACCACGTTGAATAAAATGAAAACAAAGTGGTTGGAATGACGCTTACTGATATACAGAAGATAGCTGGAGACACAATAAGTGGAAAGAGGACTGGAGTCCTCTGCCTGCAGCTCTGTCAGGTTGAACTCAGACACAGCAGCACTTTGAGGTAAATGCTAACGTTTTTAAAAAATGACATGCTCACAATGAGAATGCTAAAATTTATAGAAGGTATGTTATATTAATCATTATAACATCTATTATTTAACTAGTGATTAACACAAGCTGAGGTCATTAGTTTTCAGATGTTTGCTTATCAACAGATGAACATGTTTGAACCCAATGATGGCACTAAATGAAAATTTAAGCGATCAAGTTACAAGTGATTGTATTTCATTTAGAAAGTGTAATTAAAAGTGAGTACCAAATTTCAGGGCAAAGGATTTCAATAGTTAATAAACATTTCACTTAAAAACACAAATGTGAATGGATCACCAGTTTGTAAGATTCATCATCTGGGAGTAACAAATCTCTGAGCAAACTTTAGTGCAAAATCATGCAGTTGAGATACTTTATCTGATCTGCTAAGATTTTAATCAGCTGTTGGTGCTATGGATAAAGGTTATTAGGATTCATCCTCTGGGCACAATGAATATCTGTATTGAATGTCACAGAAATCATCCTAATAGCTCTGGGTGTTGAGACAGTATTCCATACCAAAATGTGTGACTGTCACGTTGGCTCTGAATGAGAGATTTAGAGTATTGGCAAAGACTGTAAAATTCATCATCTCAGGACCATGAATGTGTCTAAAAAATGTCTTGTCAGTCCATTTCAGGTTTTCGAGCTGGTTGCCCGACAGACTGAAATTGACATCTATATAGGCACGGCTACAAACAAAAAACCCACCACAGAAAACACGCTCACATGCTATGATAGGGCAACTGATTTTGTTGAACGAGATTAAAAGCACTAAAATAGTGGCTCTGTACATTGCTTATGGAATGATTAAACTTGACACTGATGCCAAATGACGCATCTAACCATCACCAGCTGTTGTCAGTGCTTCAGCATTGTTGGTTAGGGGCTACATTAGCAGGATCATTTCACTAAATGTCTGCATGGTTGTACAAAACTTCAACAAGGCAGCACCTATTCACAAAAAAAACCTGGGAAATGCAAACACAGCTTCTGCACTGTCACAGAATCATCCCTCTTTAAAGGCAGTTCATCTGCCTTCTTCTTCTCACGGGACGTTTAGGAACCCAAGTGTGAAGTGCATTTCTATATCCTCCTCCTTCTTCTTCAAAGTCACTTTAAAAAGAAAACATTTAGAGGAATGAACACTCCACTGATTAAATCACATCCACAGACAGACAGGTGGACGAGTAGAGAGACATGCACACTGCACTTGTTAGGCAGAAAACTGTCAGATAATCATTTACATCACATCCTCAAAGAAAGAAAAGCTCACTGAGAAAATCAATACATTATTGAACAACTTGCTGCTCCCAAATTCCCTGTGTGGACCAGCAGGCTGGAGGAATTACTTACATCTCTTTCCCGTCAAGACCTTTTTCCCTCTCTCTGTTTCTGCTCCCCTTCCTCTGTTAATGAGGCCGATATTCAGAGTTTGGTGGCATTTTTCACCCTCTTCTCTCCCAGGAAGGTTGCATGTGTTTGTTTGCTATCAAGCGGTCACTGCAATGCAAACAGAAATAAGAGGACTGGCATGTTGCGGTGACCCGTGTCTGCGTGACCCGCAGTTAAGAGAATCACGATTTACTGCCAAATGATCTTTTAGACTGCCAAATGATCTTTTAGACTGCCTGGATCAGTATACGGAGGGCGATAATAGCAGTTCAGAGGGCTAATACAATATCACTGAGTCGTAATTGTAAGCGCAACACAGGTGAGGCAGGTCAAAGGAGTAAAACTTTAAAAGAAAAACTTCTTTATTTTCTGCTAAAGCAATAACATTTTAAGGGTTTTTCTCCTATTCTATTCATTTCTGTCTCTGGGTTCGACTTAAAAGCACTCTCAATGTGGTTTGTGTTCATTTCACAATATGTTCATTTCTCCCTTTTTTTTAAATCAAGCACAGCGGTTTGCTCTAACTCTCGATGAAAACACAGGAGATGTCAAGAGCAATGAGCTGGATCTTCTGTTAAAAGCTGTTTGATACCGGCAGCGCATTAAGGTGCACAAACACGCACGCGCAGAGGAACATGCAGAGTAATCAATTCATATTCTGAAGGAGCCCAGATTAAATCAAATATTCATCTCTTTAACACACTCTCTCTTTTTGTCTTTCTTGGAACCTGTCCCCTCTTCTTTTCTCCCCCTCTCCCCCTTTTCTATCATAAACCATCCATTACAGTCTCCTCCTATGGCTATAAATCCTCTTACTGTCAGTAAATTCAGTCCTTCGAGGGTTGAAAAAATCCTTCTCTGGCATACTTCTAATGAGCCCGCTATATGTTTCTGTTAATTAGCTAAGTTTGCTCTAAGAAAGAATGTATTATGTATGTTGCAGCAGGTCCCGGTAGGACACGCTGAGGTTTTTTCAAACCTGTGGCAATATGCTGCACCACTATACGAAGCATCTGAGGGCGTTTCATCAGCCTACACGTAAACAGCTGTTGAATATCACAAATGAGATTACAATCCATACACACACCCCCACACACAGATACTTGTTAAATAGATATTTCATGTTTAAGTGCTATTAGGAAAATATATACATTAGAATAATGTATACTTACTGGACATCTGGTATTGTGGTGTTCATTTAGGTAGTGTTTGATGATGTTACGTGGTGAAGGCAGTTTTTAGCCTGCAGGCGCTGGGATGGCTAATTTTAATCATGTCAATATCTGGAAAATGCACGTTCAAGACAAAACATATCACAGTAAGACAGTTGTCAAAGGCTGGTTTTAAAGTAGACCTGGGTAAGATGAGTGGTGCTAGCAAACATCATTTAGGAGACCTCTGGCTGCAATACTGACAACTGGTGTGTGAGAAGAGGAAGCACTGTCACGCAGGCCACAGGTGTAATGAGAGCTCACACACACATAATGACGTACAGTGGCATTAACTGGAGTGGAGTGTTATGTAATGTGATACCTTCTGCAAAGGTTTTTTTTGTTTTTTACGTCTCTCTTCCTCCGGAGGGGAGGACTCAAAGGTCATTTCATGGTCAGCTGCAAAGGGAAAAGACACCGTGAGTACTCTCGACTCATTACAGAAATCAAACATAACAAAATATTTAAAATTTGTGTCACTTTCATTGTCTTAATAGCCTCCGTACTGTCTTCATCGCCTTTCTCCATTCACACACGCACAAAATACCCTCAAACAGTCGCATTCAAACAGCGAAAACATCCTTCAAAGCTTTGAAGCCTCGTTTCCCCTCACAGCAGTCGCAGCCTAATGTAGGTTGCTGGGAAACAACCCAGAATTTGGCACCTAATTGGAGAGAGCGTGCGCTTTATCCAGCAGGCAGGCGGACGGCGACTCTGTTGTGCAAACTCAGAATAATAAGACAAAGTGAATTCAAGATCACATCTGGCACATTAGAGGGGGAACGGGCAGCAGAGGGCCAGTTGGATGGTGTGCGTTGTGTGTGTGTTTTGGCGTGGTGTGGGGGTTGACCGATGAAAGCCTTGGAGACCTGATGTATGCGTTTGTGTGCACGAGAGCTGTTGTTTATGTTCGCATGCGAGTGTGTTCAGTCTAAAAACACTCACATGCGTGTCTAAAATTTGTCTCCTCGTGTATATGTGTGTGTGCCTAGATGTGAAAGTGCTTAAGTTGCCTTATGAGCACCCAAGGGTGCACGATTTTTTTTAAGGTGTGCACGTGTGTGGAATACAAAGAGAAGCAAAGTGTTTAATCATGTGTCGGACGCTGTTTGAAGTGCTGGAGGCGCTGTATCTCTGTGGTTTACTCACTCTTTGTGTTTAACCTACGGTATCTTTTCACAGGTGTGTGTGTGTGTGTGTGTTTGTGTGGAATGTGAAAGGAGTGTTTCATCATGTGTTGCCTTACGTTTGATGTGATGGAGCAGCTCCTTGGTCTTTCACTCATCCTCCTACTCCCTCTCTTCCTCTCTCACTCTGTCACAGCTCATCTCTCTATTCCTTTCTCTCACCTGCTCTTTTCTGTCTTCACCTCTTCCCTCGTTTTCCGCCTACTCCCTCTCTTCCTCCCCCACCACCCCCCTCCCTCCCTCCCTCCCTCCCTCTCGGTAAAGCTCAGAGGCCTGAAGTCTTTGAAAGCATTGACTCCTGTGGCTCCGGCTGCTGCCGCTGCTCCACTCCCAGTATGGATGGGCATGAATATTTCATCTGGGGAGAGAAAGCGAGAGGAGAGAGAGAGAGGGGGTGAGGGAGGGAGTGGAGGCGGGGATTGAAGGAAGTGAGGAACGAGAGAGAATGAGAGGGAGCGACAGACGTGATGGAGCGAAACAGGTGAGAAAAGAGGTACAAATAAAGACAAAGAGGAACAAATGCAGATGGAGAAGAAGGGGAGAGATGGAGGAGAGGTGAGATAGATGGTGGAGGAGGGTGAGACCATGAGGGGGAGAACTTGCCTAGAATACCAACTAGAGTGAGAGCAACAATGTGTTTGATGCACATTTATTTGCAGAGACACATTTACTCCTCTGTGAACACTCACAGACACTTGGTAACTCACAAAAACAACACATATATAAGTGGAAGTGTGATCCAGTGCCTCTCGAGATCCCAGAAGAGGAATTTTAATCTTTCTCATCGTCTAGATTTCTTCTCTCCCTACATCTTTCATAACCTCCTGTGCATCTCCACCTCTCTCTCTCTCTCTCTCTCTCTCTCTCTCTCTCTCTCTCACATCGTCCATTTCAAGATGACAGATTGTGGGATAATCTAATCCCGCATCTCTCCACATGGGACAATCTGTCATCAGCTGTGGCTCAGTGTGTGGATCGGGGTTGTATATGTATGGGCATGTTGCTGTGAGAAGAAGTGTGAGGCAATTAGGAGAGAAGGAAAGACGCAAGGGAGAAAGGGAAGGAGGAGGTGCAGAGAATTAAGACAGAAAACGAAGAATGAGACCTTGGCTTGCTTTTCGAGTAGTGATCACATGAATTATGTAAAGAACTCATTTATCTCTTCACGTGAATATATGTAAATGTGGCTGGGTCTGTGGCTGCAGTGTGTAATTCCACTTGCCTTGCAGTGATGTAAGGTGATTGGCTCACGTGTCCTCCCTCAGTGGGTGAATGCCCTCAGTGGCTGTGTGGCTTCGCCAGTTCATCAGAGATACTAAGCCGGAGGTATGAATACGTCCTTGGTGTGAACATGAACGTAACCAAGTAGCTTTACTGCTACTACCCTACATTTTACCAACAAATATTGTACTTTCACTCCACAATATTATTTGGTAACTTGAAATACTTTGCTGATAAAGAGTAATAATATAAAATAAGATAAACAAAGTATGCTGTAATATTATGGATAAGATGATCTCTGAGGTGAAGTCAGCAGTTTGTGTAGTAAAATAAATAATTTTATCTTTATCAATTACAGCAGTGCAGTAATAAACATACTAATGTCACAACTTTGCCACATGAAGAAGAGGAAACAATCCAAAGAGGGGCAGGCAGTAGTTCAGTCCATAAAACAGGCAGGGTTCACAAATCTAAAATCACCAAGGAACACAAGGAGTGCAAGGATTTACACTTGTACATGTGCGACACACTCGTCTGACAGGGAACAAAGGAAGTGACACAACATATATGCACTCAGGCTGGACGGCAAACGAGACACAGGTGAAATCAGTGAACCAGTCACACACAGGAGAAGCACAAAGAGACACAAAAGAAAGACACTCTTCAAAATAAAAACAGGAAGTGACCAAAAACTGAACGACGGCCATGGCACTTATTACATCAATGATTATAATTCACTAATATAATGTACATTTTTCTGAAACAGGCCATTCTGTATTTTGACTTTTTGTACTGTAAGTACATTTCAATGCTAAAAGTTTTGTATTCTAGTAAAATATGTACTTTTATCTGTAAGAGTTTCTCCACACTGTAGTCTTGACACCCTGAGTACTTCTTCCACCACTGTCACTCATTCAAATACTACTAAAAAGAGGAACAGGTGAATGTTTAGTACTTTTCGACTCAGTTGGTCACATAATGTAGCCAACATACTAGTAAGCTGTTGTGCCAATATAACATTTTATCAAGCCAAGCCAAAACTGATGGCTAACCCTGATGACATCACCATGACATGATCTGTGCTGTCTGGACAGAGCTGCTCCAGAGTGGCAGAAGATGTTATACAACCATTTTCCCATGCTGCGTAGGTTTCCCCATAAAAACTCTGCTGCAGAGAAACTTTCCACCTGGCAGCACCGTGAAGTATCAAATTGCTTCTGAAAACTTATATTTATTGAAACGCTTTTATTGTGTTGTATTATTGATTCTTGCAGTTTTTAAACACTGTGGTTTGTTTTCATCTCATATTCGAACTGCTTTATTCTCTTGGATTCCTGCTGTTGTTTCATAAAACATTTTCATATCATTTTTATGCCTATTATACTACTTCTTCCTGCCAGTTTTACTGTGGTCCCCTGATCTTAACTTCATCCTTTGTGTTTTCTTTCTGCTTTTCTACATTACTCTCTTATGATGTGCTTTCAAAAAGGCCCTTTGTCATGTCGTTTGCTAGCTACACCACAAATAAATGAACTGCAGCTAGCTGTCACTGGGAGTTCACTTCTCTATATAAAGTTGGAAAAATAAAGATATTTATGTAATATGAACCAAGCGGCACCAGGTTACGTAATCAAAAACTATATTTTAAAGCACCTTTGTACCCAGATCTATGCTGTTTTCGCTTTTGCGGGAGCTTTTCATGTTGTCACCCTGCCCTTGTGTTCCAGCTAACCGGCTCTAATGCTAACTTTGCCAGCTAACACACCGTTTTAGATCAGATCCATTACAGTTGTTCCAAGTGCTTCATCTGTTTCTATCTATTATATTTGACTCAGCGTCCAAATGGACACACAGCACTGAGTGCTGGTCCTGCGGGCAGCTTTCTGAGTAGAGCCCTGTAGGTAAGAGACAGATTATTACCACAGCCCAGTGGTTGGGGTCAGGGGTCATCACAGCTTACAAACAGAGCCTGAGGTGGAGTGAGATGAAGCAATATATAGGCCTTTGAAGTGGATAGCTTACAGCAGCATACTGCAGCTCGTATGAGGATAGCGACACCGGGACAGGCAGCATCCCACGCTGGTCGTGACTCTTCTATTTCACTCAGTAGTCAGCTCTGATGTTTCAGATTCCAACCTGCAACAACTCACCCAGTCCCCTTGGGGACAAAGTCCTCACCTTGAACAGCACCCTAAAGATTTGACGACAGCTTCAAGCAGGCTTCACGATGTGAAACAGTACATTAGAAAGAGACAGAAATATAGCAAAGAGTGGTAAAAGATCTCAGCACGTGATATAAAACAGGCCACATGACTCATTAGCTGCACCATGTGTCGTGCCGCTAATACATGCTCGTGATTCTTAATTGATGAGTTTTATTTTGAAGTGATTGCGTGGTGGATTTGGAGGAGCCATTACTCATGAAGTCAGAGTGAAGACGTGGGCTGTCTGTGGGTTTTTCTTGAGTGTAATTTTCATACACTGATGAGTGGAGAGCTGAGAGGACACATGGGGGGAGACATTTTTAATTTTCTCAAGATAGGGCTGTCAGCAAAAAGCCAAGATTGCAGACTGTGTGTGTGTATTTAAATTTGCGTGTGTGCATTCATACCGGTGTTTGTGCGTATCTTTTCTACCTCACAGAAAATTGATTTCCAGATGGCAGGAAAAAGCCCTCAGAGGACACGAGCGCGTGTGCTCGCTCAGAAAATATTCGGAGGACAAAACACGGGGATGGATGCATTTTTAAACAGGTCTGTTCACACACACTCATCCACAAGCATGGGTGGGGAAACGTAGCAGGAAAACTGCAGGGTGACGGAGTGCACAACGCATTTATATTTTAGTCGAGGCAATAAAATAGACTCCGCTGGTCCACGTCAACTTGTCCTTGTCGACTGATCTCTGGCCTGTTTGTACACATGCGGCAAGCAGGCTGCAGCAAACAGGCAGCACGCGCTCATTTTTTTATGACATTGAACTTCATGTAAAATCTGATGTGTTTTACAAAGGCGGGCTAACCACATACCACAACAAAAGATCTGATTAAATCCCCTGTTTGCTCCTCTTTATTCTCTGTACGCACGCAAGTTGGACACGAGTTCGACTGTCGTGTTGTCACTCACAACATTTCTCACCACTCAACACTCTAGTCATCCTCTCACACATCTTGTCTTCACACCTCACTTGTATGAGCCAATTGTTTGTGCGGGAACAGGGAAGAAATGTACCCAGTGATGAATAATGGTTTTAAAAAACAGTGGGTGTTGCAAATAAATGCTCAGATTGATGGATTTGCCTTTATCGGCTTCAAAAGCTGCGGGAGGAACACTTACTATTAAGATGTCAAAGTGAAAACAAAGCACTTTCTCACACACACCAGTCTTTTTTAAAATCAAAGACACGCGCACAAATGAAGACACGAAGTGCTCGTCCTGAAACTTAAATTGCACAGAAAATCATTCTGGGTGCATTTGATAAATAAATGAAGGCACAAAGTTGAGTATCACAACCAGGTGCGTGCTAAAGAGTTGAATAGGCTGCGTTTGCATAGACCTGCGCAGGTACGCACACACACACACACACACACACGTACACAAACACTTGACAACAGAGCCAGAGCCTTCTCCGAACTGAGTGACATGCTTCAGAAATTATTATGCATGTGCTCACGCCATCGCGATGAAATTGGAAGAAGCGAGAGACGAAAGGTTGAGAGAGAGGGGGCTGCAGAGATGTAATTAGACACAGAGAGGGTGTGAAGGAGGGGAGGGGGGAGATCTGGAGGGAAAGGGGATATTTTAGTGCCGAAGTAACTGATCGAGAAGATTGTCTGCTTACAAAATGTACATAATTCTGACTAGTGTGAAAAATAGTTTTAAGAAGCAGTCAAGAATAGCTTTGGGCCATGCGCAGCCTTTAGGTGGAGTCATAAATCCTCATATTAGAAAATAACCAGAATGTTCAACTTGTGTAGTGAGACATTGCTTTTGTTAATTAACCTCCACGCAAGTCCAGTTTAGTATGCGTACAGTCATGCAACACAGGGAATGTGTGTGGGTATTGTGTATGCAAAATGACATTAACAGCGAAATAAAAATGCGAAAGTTAGCATTAATAATTCAAGAAGGAGTATTGACACCAAAAACAGGATGGATAACTCAAGGACACACTTTATGATTTATGATCGTTAGGGGAGGAAAATGTGGTTTATTAAGCAAACGTGGCCCGAATGCACAAGACCAGCAGTCAGATTACATTACAACACAATGAAGTGGCCTCCTGAATAGATTAACTCCTGCTTTCGCTGCTCTCTCTTCACCACCACAAGCATCTCGAATCTAAGGGTGTGTATCATGTCCTGTCCCCTGTCCTCACGAGCAGATTTCATAAAGATGCTACAGGTTTATTGAATCTGATCACAAAGGAGCTTCTCTGTTGCTACCGTATGTAAAAATTGTTATTTTTGTCATTTTTGAACAGGGTTATTGTCTAAATGTTAGATGTATGTGTGTGAAGGCTGCATATTTGAGGTTTCTTTCAGAAACAGAGATTTGACAATATAACAAACAACTGACCACCAGGAAACATGTGCAAAAAAACGCTTTTACTCAAATCTAACAAAATACCAACTGACCGACTGAGAGAACTTACACAACCTCAAGTGAGTCAAGACTGCTGAATTATTTTTACAGAACAAGCTGTTTGGGGTGTAATTTTAACAGCACCATGAGTGTATACATTTTTAACATAAGTGGCCTCAGAGGAAACAAACCCATTGACTTTGGCAGTGTTACAGCCGTGCTCATGGAGTTATACAAGGCCACCTACCTGCACTTGAAAGAATATTGCATCAAACTGGGGTGGATACACGAGGGAGGGAGGGAGGGAGGGAGAGAGGGAGAGAGGGATGAGATGCAAAGTGGGTGACAAAGACGGAGGAAGAGCAAAGCGTGTTCCTGTCCAGATGGAGTCTCTGTAGGGATTTTGGACCATATGTGTGTGTGTGTGTGTGTATGTGTGTGTGAGTGTGTGAAGAGTAACGATTCTGGTGCACTGCCATGTGGGGGCTGAGTAGGTGGATTACCTACTCTGGTTCAAAAGGGAAAGTAATGAGTAGGTGGATTTGAGGATTTTGATAGAAAGAAGCTGCCATGATGACAACAAAATGTCAAAATGCTTGTGCCTGGGTTAAACTATTCTGACCCAGATATTAGCGTTATAATTCATATTTTGTATTATTAATGCTTATACTTTCATTATTTATACTTATTTTTTCCAGAAATAAACATGCAAAGTGTTTAATCTCCTTAATGGCCTCTCTACCTACTTGTTTTCATATTTTCATACTTCCCGTGCAGGATTCATATTACCTGTCAAAGCGTGAGGGCTTCACAGGAAATGGTGGGTTATGTCATGCAGCATTGAATTCACACACAAACACACACACACACACACACACTCCAGCGAAAAAGAGCTTTTTTAGTCTGGTGTTAAACTTCTATGTTAACCTGATAAACCACCTTAAGTTTCAGCTTTCAGTAAAATGTGTTTGATTGCTTTTACAAATTGTACAAATTGTTCAGAATGGATACACTCAAACGCACATATGTTGCTTACGTTGCAATGGGACACTCTGATGAATATTTACTTGGGCTGTAAATTAAAAAAAAAAAAAAAATCCACATAAGTGAGATCACAGCAGAGCAAGGCATCATTTTAAACAGGCACTTCCTGGAGCTGCTCATTTGACATGGAGAGAAAAAGCAGCTTCAGGGCTGAATATCTGCTTGAGCTTTTAAAACCCAATAAATTTCATTTGTGCAGCCTGGAATGAGAAGAGCCAACACATTTGGTCTCCAATTCACAGTCAAGGAGGCTTGAACATACTTTAACAGTCAAAGAGAATCACAGTAACACATGCAGTGGCTAAATAACCTGTGGACTAATGGACTATATGGCCTATTTCTCCTTTTAGCTTGAATTAATTTGTCTTGGGTGGCGCCATGAGAGTTCATTTAGTATGAAGCAAACTCTCTGCTTGTTGCCCATCCATTTCATGGATTATATGGGATTACAATTTATCCATTCCTAGATGGAACATTATGGATTAGATTGGTAATCCAAAAGGAAATATCATCTTCTGGAGCTGGATGATGCAATGTTGAGCAGTAAAGGCGGCCAGCCTGGTGGTCACAGAGGTTTTACAGGAACTGGACGGTCACAGGTTAAATCCCTGCAGCAGCCAGTATATCTATTCCTGTCAGAGTGTCCCATTCCTTCTTCACACACAGCGCTGCAGGCTGCCACTGTACCCTGAATTATTGTGTGTGAGTGAGAAAAGCAAAGACGCCGCTTTCTGGGTGCAGTACCTTTGTCTGAGCTGTTAAACAGGGAAAAAAATAAACTGAGAGGACAGGATTTGAACTGATGTGAGAGAATCGCACATTGAATTTGTGTCTCCTCCTACGTCTCTTCCGTTAGCTGTCTCTGAGAAATGTTGAGAGCTCCCGGAAAGAAATTAACACCCGACAGCCTGCCAAAAGCAGTTAGAAACTCGCTGTGACGGGCAATTTTTGTTGAAGCTATAGTGCCACAGCAGGTGTGAGACAGGGAGCAAAAAATAAAGCTTATAAACCTGTTGAATATTACATAACAGGATACAGATATGTCTGTTAAACTATAAGATGCTGCACAGTTACAAGACATGAATGCTCTATGGATTGGAGCAATGTGTTTGAACCTCTTCACTTAGATCAATCTGCCAATGGCCAAGAATTCTTCAAATTCAACAAAACAAACCCTGATCTCCTCATTTTGATTGGTCAGTGTTAATATTTCACCCAATAAAAGCATGACGTCACTTAAATGAAACCTGTAACATCAGTGTTAAAGGGGTCTGAGCAGCTTCTCACACAGCAGGCAGCAGCCCACACAGTAACAAGGTTAATGGGACTTTGACTCAGCTTAGATGGAAGTTGTGTGACAGTAGCCAGCTGACTGTGATTGTCTGGCACGAGCTGGAGAGCCGGTGATTGACTTAAGTTGTAAGTCCGTTACTGAAAGAGAGGATAGCGTGAACCAATGGTGCTCAGCTGTGTCTTATCCACTGGAGCGGTTGAACAGATTGACTCACACTAGTTAGGGATTATGGATATTACTGGTTTGTTCTTTTCCTCTCAGTGCTGTGCAGTCTCATAGTTTCTCTACCTGTTGGTAGAATACTAATCAGCCACTTGATGGCTTGTCAAATCATCAGCCATAGTGTGCTGGCACACAGGACCATGAAAGACCTGATGTAGCGTGACTATGTCTTCAGGCGGAGAAGGAAACATAAATGGATTTATTTTTGTTTTAATCCCTCCTCATTGCTGTTTGTTTCTACAAATCTCTTGTATGCCTGTTCCCCTCAATCCTCCCCTCCAACATATCTGTAAAAGTGACAGCCTCGTGACAGCAGCCTTGAAAAGTCAGAGCCTCGCGCTGTGCATGCGCCGCTCTTTTTGTCAGCAGACATGCTGAGGGTGTCTTGGCTGAAGAAATGGTTGAGAAATGGGACACGAGGATTGCGGGGACTGAGTAAAGAGCAGGTGACAGTCGACAATAAGTGGAGGAGGATGCGTGGTCTGAAGTAGAAATGCCACTGAGAGGAGCAGAGGGGGAGTGAGAAGATGAGAGGAGGATGAGAATGGAGGATGACAGAGAGCTGGGGAGTAAGGAGGCACGGCGAGAATTCAATGTGTCTATTTGAATAGATGTATATAAGAACATGGAGATTATATGGTGATGGCATAAAGGGACACATAACACAAGATCAACATGTGCAATTTAATGCAACCCAACATAATAGACCTGCAGCTTTTGGAGGCTTGCTCATGGAAGACATAAATTAAATTGTGATGATTGAACATTTTGGGAGTTGCTCCTAATCACTTCTCTAGATGAGAGTTTTGAAATCACTCTCATGTGTGTTCCTGTGTTCCATGCTTTGTCTGTAGCAGCAGGTTAGCTTAGCTCAACACAATGACTGGAAAAAGAGGGAAGCAGCTTGCCTGACTCGGCCCAAAAATAATGGTGGTGTTCAGAAGATCTTAACACTGAATTTAAAGTGAACTGACTGCACTGAATCTCCATTGTCACTGCCTGAATCAGTAGCTTTTAGCAGTGGAGAGTGCTGCTGTCAGCTCAGCTGTGATTCACAGTATCTTACATTCTTGTTTGAGCCCATAAAAAGACAGTGAAACCCACAGAAAGAATCATGATGATAACTCTGTTGTAAGTAAGCTGCTGAGCCATCAACGGTCAGTACAGTCAGTGTTTGTTTAGGCTACTTTTTCAAAACTAGTTACTACTGAACTATAGACAGATCGGTGCTGAAGTCACTGCTCCTCGCCAAGAAAAAGCCTCAAAGATGAACAACTTGTCATTTTCACAGTTAACAATGTTTTAAGTTTGACCAATTTGTTTGAATTTTACAGACGCTGGTAGCTGGACAGAGGCGGGCTAGCTGTTTCCACTCGTTTTTCAATCTTTATGCTAAGCTAAGTGACTGCTTGCTGAAGTAGCCTAATGGATAGATACAGAAGTAGTTTGAATCTTCTCGACAATCTATTCATTGAAAGTTTAACCAAAAATGAACACAAAATGTGAGTAACAAAGGAAAAAAAGAAACTTCCTGAATAATTCCTGAATAACTGCAACATTACTGACGATAATAATAAGTAACAAGGACAGACACTAATCGATAGATAATGATTAGCTGATGAATATCTGTAAATCAACATAATGACCACATTCTTTAGCAGTTCTTTTTAATTAACCATGACCCACTGAACTTTGAATCATATTGAATAATTACTAAATAGCCTTTAATTACTTGCTCATCATGATTATAACAAAAATGTTCACATGACTTTTAATTAGTCTCAAAACGCACACGGAACAGTAACCGCATGTGGAAAACCATCCTAACAAGGGAGCATCTCTACTTCAGCCCTTACTCTCCTCAGAAGTTGCAAAGAAAAGTAACTAATGATTAGATAATTAGTGCTTAATGAGTGGCGACTAGGTTATGCTACTTAGCGGCTAGAGTTAATCAGGACTCACAAAGAACGTGGTCACCATGTCAATTCACAGATATTTATGAACGAATTCCAGTTTGTCCTCCAGTAACTCATCATTATCTACTATTACGCTGAATCACAGTTATTGAGGAAGACTCATTGACACTTCATTAATTATCAGGTCATTCCTGAGTCATTCTTCACTCGTTCCTTAGTAAACACTCACGTTTTTGTAAAGTGTTTCCCGGAAAGTGACGGGAAGTCTCCAAAAATCACCTGTTTTATTGGATGCCAATGAATCATACAAGTATTTTTATTGTTGTAGTATCAGACTAGAATGTCTTCACTGACTAAAACATACATACAAATGCAATCCATAGTGGATACTGTCTGTGTAGTGATTATTATCTCTGTTCTGTTATGTATGAAGTGCAAGAGACTGTTTGAATCTGTGGAAACGATTTTTTTTTTCTTCTTTCAGACAGGAAACAGCTGCTCAGTCATGTGAGTTAAATCTTTGTGTCAGACCTCAATCAGAAATGGTGTATCAGCCTCCCATTAAGTTAACTCATTTTCAAAAAAACTGCAAACATCCTGCAAAAAAGGACTCAGCTGACGATGCAGATCACCTCTTAATAGTCGTGTAGCGTTTTGAAATCAACACACGTTAAGGCGGTTAGGCAGTTGGATTTAACGTTATGGTTGATCAGTCTTTAAAAGTTGCTGTCAATTAGAGATTTTCACTGCATTTAAGGTCCTGAACTCATTATGCCTCTGCTACAAAAACAGAGGTAGTTATTTCACAGCTAGATGAGTAGCTGATACTCAACACATGTGTCTCTGGGTCTCCTGAATCCTCACTTTACTCTTCACTTGCACCTGCACTTGCTGAACCTGTGGGACAACGCCCACAGGCCTTTCTCCTTGAACTCGCTTCTTTAATTTGTTGGAAGGAGAATGAGCTGAGGACCAGGAGAACAAAGAGATGTACTTTCTTTTCTGTCATTGAAAAAAATAAGTATTTTTTTTGTGGAGTCTGGAGGGCACTCTTAATACGGGAGGGTTTTTCTTTCATGGCAGGTTTTGTGGTTGCTACACTTAAATTTCAAGTGTGTGTGTGTTTCTCCGTAACTTTGAATAAAACAGCAGCTGACAGAATTTCTTACAGCCTGAGTTCAGAGTTCAGATACTGAGAGAACAATCACATGCTTTACATCTGAAAATTAGGACTTTAATAAAGATTTAAGGTTTGTACACGGCACATATGCAGAACAATACAACACCATACGAGACAAGGACATTTGTACAAACAAGAACATGAAAATAAGACAGGTTACCAGTGCATACAGTGAAAAACAAAAGTGTCATGTAATAAAAGACAAACATTGCCAACAGAGTTAGAAAGCTTTTCATTTCCAATAACTGTAAACAGAATAATGCCACATCACTATCAAAAAGCCCCAAAAAAGCTCTGAGATGAGCTGGACACACACCAGGCATAATATTAGTAATAATGCTGCAGACTCAGAGGCATCATCAAAGACACTATTAGGCACAGCAAGATGATTTTGACCTGATTTAGCATTAGTTTGGTGCCACTACACAGAAATCCCGTGTCTGTGTTTTATCAGACCTCTTAAATCTTAAAAAAAAAAAAAAAAATCACCAGGGAATTCAAAGAAACACTGATGCTTAATTAGTTCAAAATATCTTGCGGTGCGAATTTTCCATCTGGATAATAAATTTGATCATTTGTTTATGCGGGCACAAACACCCTGACAGGCACTTTCCACTAAGGATTATTATTTTTATGCTATAGGGAGAGCCAGTGTTTTTGAAATTTTGCAAAAAAACAATCTGTATTGAACATCATGTCTCATACAACGCCTGAAGGATAATCATCGAAATGACGAGGTATGTTGCAAACATACTGTACAACTCATGCATGGAATGTAGGAAGGTTGGGAGAGTCGGAGGTTGCAGGTTGTTAATTTATCAAACTACATTATTGAGTAGCTGTTTGTATAAAAGAGGAAACAGTCACATTAAAATTACAGTGAGTGCAATATGTAAATCAGAATCTAAGGAAATGTTATGTATGCTTGAAGGTTGCATTTAAAATCACGAATTTGAGAAACAAAATTCACTACAAGGATGAGCCAGACGTTGTCATCAGAGATGTGTTTCCTTGATTAGAGCACATACTTTGACCTTGATTCCCTAAATTTGCACAGAATGACATAAATGGGGCATAAGCTTGTCAAAAATATGTAAAATGCACCCAAAAAAAGTCATGGTGACTTTTTCAGGGAATGACACTTCCCTTGTTTTAGATTTGTTCAGTAACTTATGCAGGGAACAAAAAGAGACCCTCAGACCTTCAGAGACGAACACAAAGATGGCCACTTTGTAGCTGAGGATGCAAAAGCCACTGTCCTCTTTTGTGAAACTTGTGAGCAACACAGTGGCAAGACATTACAGGTATGAATACATCATGCAGACGTGAAAACAATGTAACATCACTCCTTTAAAAGTGCCTGATCCATCTATTATTTCCCGTGTCCTCTCTCTTTCCTTTCTCTTTCATCATCTACTCCTTGCTACCATTGACTACTTAATATTCCCACCACTTTCTCCAATGTTTTTCATCACCTTACGTTGACTCTTAACGCTAAAGCTGTCGCAGCTCCTAATTAACTGCGTTCCGACCCGGCTGCACTCGTGAAGGGATTTCAGCTGGCTTGACACAACTTCTGGCAGCCATAGTGGAGGTCAACAGCTCTCGGCTATCTCAACATATTAAATAGACTTTGGTGATTTTTACACAGTTTCAGCTATTCAAAGACAACACCTGTACTGGTGTGATCAGTTTTAAGGGAAGGATGTGCTTTCTTGTGGAGAAATTGATCAGAACATTGATAATATTCACAATCAGTAGACTTTAAGTATAAAGCTACCATCTTCTGACAAACTTAGCATAAAGTCGAAAAAAGCTAGCCTAGCTCTGAGGTAACAAATTTCCCTTGTTTTGCTGAAAATCATTAATAACGTTTGTTAAATAATTGTTAAACTGTTTGGATTAAATAAAATATATGGGCTAATTAGTCTATTTTGACAGGTGCAGGAAGGCAAAACTTGTTACTTTGGACAAATTGCTTTTTTTGTCTTTATGCTAAGCTACGTTAGCTAACTGCTTGATTGTTATTTGCTCTTCTCATGCTCTCAGCAAGAAAGCATATAAACATATTTCCCAAAACGTTCTTTGTCAGTATCAGCATTTTAATGTCAGTTAGCCAGCTAGCAAGCTATAAAACTAGTCCAACATTGTGTTATTTCTAACATGTTTACTACCTAATTAGTTGCTATCTGAAGGTTCGTTTGTTTGCTAGTATTCTTATATTGTACTTTTCACTAGTTTCATTAGCTGGTTTGACATAAGGCACACAGACTAGGTGTTATGACTAGTGCCAGCATAGTTAGAGTGGCCTAAACCTGGTATTACATCTACTTTATAGGAGATAGAGAAATATTGCTGAATTATCCAATAGACCACCAAAGGCATCAGCTGTGGCTGCTAGAAGTTAGGTGAAGTAACTGAAAAGCCTCTATGCAGGTCATACAAGCATATCCCATTAAAGCCATTCCCACGACACATAAGGTTGTTTAGAATATCGTTTGTTAATACTGAGCCTTAACCTTTTGAAATCGCTACAACTTTACCCCACCCCCAGACCTTATTTCACTTGCCCTTCCCTCAAAGCCCTCTCCCATCAGTCATTGAGAGCTCCTGTTGTGTTTACTACAAGGCTCCCCCGGGTCCTTGGTTGCTCCACCGTAAACCTCAATGCTGTTTTCGTTCCAGGGTGCCACGCTGCCCTGGGTTACTCTGCTGCAACGCGCCAAACTGGCCACCTGGCTAGAAGACAGCACCCGATCCCAAAGACCCACCTGGGACAACTCCCCGACCAAGGCCTGGGATGAGTCAAACCCTCCACCCAGGGAATCCTGAAGAGAAAGAACAGTAACTTCAGATGGATCACAGAGAGGAAGCTTGAAAAGACCTCATGTGATTGAGGACAAAGACACCTTTACTTTCATACACAGACAGGCTCAACTTCTACTGCTTTACTGCCTTGTGTGAGACTGAGCAGTAGCTTTTGGGGAGATGAAGAAGACGTGGTGAAATGTGAATACAGGACTACAGAAGAAAGAAGTCATATTTGAGGGATTAAATTGGTTTTGGATAAGGACCCCTTGTTGTGTATGACCATTATACACACAGACCCTTATCCACCCAACACTGTAACATAGTATACCACTTTTGCCACAGTATACCATGACCACTTCCACCAAGGTTCTAAAAGCATTTCATGTTTTTATTTACAAGTCATGGAGAAGACAGGAGGTGATGGACCCACAGTTACAGTGGGTAAACTGTTATTTCCTTTTAGTGCTGCTGGTTGTCTGGTAGGTATACCAAATAAGATTTTTCTGGAGTCACCTGCCAGCCTGCCCTACCTCTAACCATTTAAAACTTAATTTGTTCAGTCTTGCACACTCTCATTCATGCATTCACCTGCTCCTGCCCCAGTATGAGCACTCCTCCGGGTCTAATGTGATGTCCAGCTGCCAGTGAGTGGCCCTCTCCCCTCAGCTTTCCCCCCTGGTAGGCCTGCCAGGCTCCTCCCTTCTGGCTCCAGCTCACGCAGATGTGCTGCCAGCTGCCTCTGGAGAGGTTTAGAGGCAACTGCGCCACCTAGGAATGGGAGTGCACAAGGGCAGTGCAGATGAAGAGGATCTCTCTGTTTTCCTTGAGTGTCACACATTTGAAGGTAAGACGTGTCATGAGGCTGTAGCTCTACAGCTATTTGACTTCCTTTCTGACATCTCATTTCTCTCTCAAGTCTTCGGGGTACAAAAGCTGGCTATTATACAGCATTTCCTCGGTCCCAAAGACATTGTGCTACCTCCAAGGACACAGAACTTTTCCTCCAGCCATCTATTACCATAATAACTTCATTGAATTACACCTAAAGCCACTGCACTGCACTACAGCACCCTGCAATGCTGTCAAGGTGGCACATTAGTTTGTCATTTACACATGAATGAGGCTATTTAGCTTGTCTGCTAAATTAGCTCCTTCATTTGATGTGTTCTGCTTATTTGTATGCTAATACAGTGCACTATTTCATTTGTAATAGACATTATAAATTCCACTCAAGACTGTAATGGTTTTTATATACAGTACAAGTGGTAGAATATCAGAAAGTAGGCAAGCTTTGTTGAAAGCGAGTAGTGAAAGTCTTCTAGGGTGGATACTATGGTGACAATAAATTATTTAAGATATGTACACGGGTTCCTGTCAAGTCTCCTGAACACTATATCAATCCCAGATTAGAACTGCAGACTCCTGGATCACTGTGCCTTACAGGAAAGTTATAAACAGTTAGCACTCTGTGTTCAAGATTGATTGATTTTGTTAGCAAATTTCTTTGTCTGTACCGTTCAATCTATGTCACAAAATTCTACCTCCTTTGCATTATTGACAAAGACTGAAGTATCACATTTGTGCATTAAAATATAGATGTTTTCCACATATATTTCCAAATACATGCACACACTGCACTAGTATACCTTGATTTTTAATTCAGCAATAATTGACATATTGAGCAAAATAGCATACTACCACCATGCTGTTTAAAACAATGCGCATTAGTTAGTCAATATTCAATAGCTAAACGTGATAAATGTGATGACATTATGGTAATTACAGTGCTTGTTACTGAATATGCTGCGGATCTCTCTGAAACATATTTTCACTGCCTTCATGGCAATAAGTTTCTTGACTTGTTAAACCAACCACAAGAAACTTTTGTCTGTGTTGATTGTGCCGCTTCTTGTTGTTCATACCTTGAACTGCAAAAAAAACCCCCACACTGTTTTTTTATTCTATTTTTCTTTGTTAAACACACCTGCAAGTGGGCGATATAACAAATATATAAAACAAAAATACTCTTCATACAGATTTGATTGGTTGTTGTTGTTTTGTCGTTAAGTTTTCAACATAATGTTATGTCTTCATAATAATAAGCCTCCAAGACAGAGAGCTTATTGGCAAGGTCAGTATAAATTGTTACATTATATGCCAGTTTTAATACTGTAATGTCATGGAAATGTAATGTAATTATGCCTGTCTAGAAGAAACAGGACCAATTCATGGTCTGTTTAAAATTCGTTCAAATCCTGCAAAAATAAAAATATAATATTTGCTGGCCTTGCAGTAAATTGAATGCAGTGACAGGCATTAAGAATACTACATAGGTTTTATGGAGATGTCAGTGTTAAATTGAAACTAAGCTGAACATATTCTTGTAATGATGGAAACTGAAAGGTCTGTGTTGTCTTTATAATACATGTTAAGAATGTAATCAATAAGTAGTTTGAAATACGACCTGTAGTGCATTATATTAGGCTCATAAAAAGCAGTGGACAGACTACTTCAGTTGTACAGAAGATGCAACTTGACTGATGCAGTACCTTGTCATTGATGAGCAGCTCAGTGGGGGTGTGCAGGCCTTGCAGCAGCACCAGTTCATTGGGTTGTGCAGGAACAGCATAAGACAGAGGTGTTCCAATTCCTCCCTCCGCAGGTCGCAGCCACAGGCAGATGGTGAAGGCTCGCAGCGTCGGGATTGAGTGTTTCACAACAGCGTACATGTAGTTTGTCCGAGTTGGGAAGGACAATCTGTAGCCCTCTGGGAAGGAATGGCCTGAGATACCTGGGAATGAAGCAGAAAGAGAACGTGAATACTGATACAAAAGAGGAAAATGCAAAGAGAAATCAATTCAGGCATCCACAGTGATGCAGCAAGAGGATCAAACAGATCTGTACTTTCTTCACATCAAAACATCTGATCTGTTTTTTTAAAGCAGGGCATGGATTTCATAGTCTATCTGATCTTTTTTTTCTTCTTTTACATAAGTTAAACATAATTTATTCATCATAAAGAAACATCATGGTTTGATTAGATTATTACCAAAATGAAACATCTGAGGTAACTTTTATGCCAGATTATTTCTCATTATTACTGACTTGAGTCATTATGCGAGTGATTAATCAGTCACTTGTGATATTTTCATTCATAAATTAAAATGTACCCATATACACACACACACACAGATCTTTATTATTTGTTTCCCTCTCTGTTAATACCCACCTTCCTCCAGTCCTGAGATTCGGTGGTGTAGTTTATTAATGCCCTGGTCGATTTCCTGTCTGTGTTTCTCTGTTTCCAGCCTCAGGGCTTTTCTCTCTTTGTCCAGCAGCTCCACCTTCTTCTCCAGCTCCCCCTCCAAGTCCTCCATCCTCCAGGGCCTGTCGGCACCATCCCTGGGCCTAGGATCAGCCAGCCTTTCTGGGCCACCAGACATCCCGCCTTCCTCTGGCACTACTGAGGTGCTGCTGTCCGTCTGGTTGTGAGGAAATGGGCCAATGTCTGACTGCAGAGGAGGGAGACAGCAGATGAAAACTGGTTCACAGTGTGGGTTTTACAGTCTGAGGGACTTATTTTTAAATACACTTCAGGTAAAACACTACTTCCTGAAAATGCACCTCTCAGTTATGGCAGCTTGCATGCCCATTTAAGGAGAAGTCATTAGACCCCAATTAATAATTGATTTTGCTAAAACATTACATCAATCTGATACATTTAGGGGCTGATTTAAAGAGGTTTCACTGTGCTGGAGTCAAAGTAACGTTCTGTCCTTAAAGGAATAGTTCTCAATATTCCTTTCTGACAATTTCTTCGCCCAGTCACTGTGGCATTGCTGTGCATACAGCTGCAAATGATATATGTTTTCCAACATTACATCCTATAACATTCATCGATTGTAATGTTTTTTATGTTTTGGTTTCATGGATTACTCAAATGAGATATAATCAAATACATAGCCAGCTCACTGTTTGCCCCTGTTTCCAGTCTTGTTGCTAAGCTAAGCTAACTTAATGTCAGCTGTAGCTACATAGTGACAGACATGAGAGTGGTAATCCTGTCATCTACACCTCACCAAGTAAGCAGATATTTCCAAAAGTGTCAAACTATTCCTTTAATCTTGAAGCAGTCTTGGTACAGAAGATCTTCATTTAGCTAAGTCATATCTCGTCTATGGGTTTTTTTTTTTAAATGACGTATTACACAACAAATAATTAGAATAACTCAGAATAGGGTGCCCCAAGAGAACAAACTCAACAAATTGCTTGGCCTGGCTGCGTAACGGTTCACTGAAAAATAAACACTGACACCACAGGGAGAAGGCATATCGGAAACACAGACTCAACAAGATTCCTAAAACCTGCGTGGTCCTGTATATCCACCAAGGACATTGTTTAACACTATGCAGCAGATACACATAGACACCCCAAGGGATCTGAGAATACATACATACACACATACAGCACTCTGAACAATACACAAAACCAACCATTGTATGAGATCATCAGATTAAAATGTCAATTCATCCTATTTAACGTGTATGTTTTCTAGTATCACTATAGAAATACTCATCTTGATTTATAAGACAACAGTCCTCCTGTCAGAAAGTTACAATATGCCATTATGTTCAAGCACTAACACATTTTCTGCAATAGCTGAAAGATGATACGCGTGCACTTTGCCATGCGCTGATCTGCTTAAATCATCCGTATGCTAATGGGGATTCTTGAATAAAATGAAATGTTCCTGTGAGTGCAGGCATGATAGGTGATCTACTCTCAAATACATTTGACAGTTCTGTTATGGGGCCTGGGGTTAAGCTCCAAGGCAGGTATTTACATGTGCAGATGTCAAACATTTCTCCAGAACACAACATTTTCAATATCCCCAACACATAAATGTGCAGAGTAAATCTAGACGTAAGAGCTTCGTCACCATTCTTGTGCCAGATGCTGCATGTTTTGCGCATCTGTGCGTCCTTTTTTTACTGGCTGCATGTTGGTGCAGGCTGACATATCTCAACAAAGATGGTTTACCATGAGACTGCGCAGATATTTCTGCCAAAGATGATTCTTCTGTTATGTGGTAGCAGCAGCAGCAGCAGCAGTAGTCTTACCTACAGTGAAATATGTCACTGTCTGATTTGAAACTATACTTGAGTTTGTGACCAAAGACGAATTAATGACATTCCCATTAGCCTCAGTTTTAAGTTGTTTAGTCTTAATGAGTTAATACTAGCAAGCAATAATGCTGAACAAAGTCAGCATTACGGGCTAAACTGCTAAACATTAGCATGCTGGTATTGTAACAAGGTTTCCAGTGTGTGTGACAGAACCAGCAGAAAAAAATCTGTCCATTTTGTGTGTGTGTTAATGTGTTTTTGTGTGTGTGTGTGTGTGTGTGTGTGTGTGTGTGTGTGTTTACATGCTGATTTGAAACTTAGTAAGATTTTGAATTTAAAATATGGTTTTTGATATTTTTCATATTTGCAAAACAGGTCTACTCAGCTCGGCACAGACAAAAAGCCATAGTTCCTGAAGACCTGAGGACGTTTGGTCTGGTTCTGTGTTGATCTGAACAGTTTTTCCAGTTAAAAAACATTTTTGTTTTCTGGATGTGTTTCATTTCTGCATTTTAGTGTGATAAGATGTTGACAGAACTACAGAGTTAAGTAATGTTCAAAGGTTTCAGATCCCATATGAACATTTAAACCACTATTGTCCATTCACACCCATCAGTGCTGCCTCATTTTAGCCCGATAACAACAACATAAAAAAAACGAGAATAATGGAAAATAAGCTGCACAGTTCAGGCTGGAAGACGTTGTTCCAAACGCACTGATTTCAAACACAGTCTGTATAAATGGTAGGGCACAGGGTGAGGGATCACCTTGCTGGAGCTGGATCATGACATTACAGAGGGTTTCCTATCATTGAGCCTCTGGTTATGATGGAAATCATCCTGATGCTGCGGGGGGGGAAAAAAACAGTCATAACTGCTCAAACTGCTCCAGCACTGTACTGGTAGCCATTACAATGCTGTAGGATCTCTGGTTGTAGAGAAATACGTGGGCATCTTGTGAGCGGTACTGAGAGTTGGTGTGTGTGTGTGTGTGTGTGTGTGTGTGTGTGACGCACATTGGGCCAAACGCTCACATGAGCAGACCACATGCGAGAAAAAAGCTGAGGAGGAAAAGAATTTAACACAAGTTTATTTGACCTGACTAGAATTCCCAGATGATGCTCTTCTTGTATATTCACCGGTACACACGATGTGATGTAAACACACCACGCTGTGCTACTGAAGTAGGCCGAGTACCTGCTGTACACGCAAACGTGACTTGGATGGTGAAAGAGTGGGAGTGAGAAAAACAGACTGGCTACAGTCTCGTAGTCTAGGCTGAAGTATACGTGTCACTCTGAGAATTGTGAAATCCATTCGGCTCGTGCCCTGTCAAAGGAAAGCATGTGCTGAGGCGTCTGGATTCGGTGGTTCCTGAAAAGTGCAGGTTTTAATCCGACTTTGGCGAACGTGAAAAATAGACCAAGTGTGCATAATGACCCGTACAGACATGTCCTACATAAACCACCGCCGAGCGAGGAGTACTATACTGCAGAGGAGCACGTTTAGTCTCTGCTTTCAACAAATATAGGCAACTCATAAATTATGCAAGGTATTGCTTCAGCCAAAAAATGAGGTTATACATCATTGGATTCTGGTCAGATAAGGGCATGTTTCATGTTACTCTGCTCTGCTCTCCCCTCCTCCTTCCCATTTTCTCTTCCTCCATGCTTCATATCTTTATCTCCATCTCCTCTCTCCCCCACTGTTTCCCCTGCCTCACTTTTCTCTCCCCTTTCTTTCTTCTTTTTTTAAAATCCCAGTCTGTTTTCTTGGCAGGGCTAACCCTAACCCTCGCCAGAGATGAACAGATGACAAGTTCTGATGGTGCAGAAATCCCTAAATGTTGATGTTATCAGCAATTAACGCCAGCGTCACTCTCAAATTGAATCAGGCATCCTGTTAATTGATTGTATCGCACACTCACAGTTGCATCAGAGAAAAGAGTCTTTTCCTCAGATTTCTCATTTTAATTTTTTTTTTAATACCAACAAATTGGACTTGGTGTTGTTTACAAAACAGGCATCTGGCTGCCAATACCATACCAAAGCCTTTTGGATAACTCAGTTGTTCGCTTTCAGAATTAAAAGCTGGAGCTTTCACAAACAACTCATGTCTGCCAGGAATCCTAAAAGGAATCCTAAAATAGAGAGGCAAATGTAACCATGGATGGCAAGTCTCACTTATTGCAGCAAAATGTATAGCTAGAGTTGGGGCCATACATTTAAATTCAAAGCTGTTCTCACGCCATTCTCTGGGAACCTTATCACCAGGAGATCCTTGTTTGTGTCATCAAAATCGCATCATGTGGGACTAGAAAAAGGCTTCCTGGATTCTCTGTGGTATTGTTTTAGCTTCGTACAGGAGATGATTTATGAGCACGGCTGATTTTCTTTCTTCACACTCTATACGTACCTCCAGTTTCTCTATGCGGTCTTTGAGCTGAGTGATTGCCTGCTCCAGTTCATCCACAGCCCTGACGGTGAGCAAGTGGACACCGTCGGGCGCCGAAGCCGGGCTGTCCCGCACCATGATCCGCTCCAGGTGCGTGTCCTCTGCCGTGCTTTTGCCCCCCAACAGCCCCGCAGCGCTCCCGCGTCTGTCCGCGCCGCTGCTCCTTCCGTCCAGCCCCTTCTCGCACTCGGATAGTTTCCCCGTCAGCTCTCTGATGGTCCGCTGGTCTGTTAATATCTGGTCCTTTTGCTGCAGGACCGTCTGCCGGAGCTCCTCCGCGGTGGTGCGGAGGTAGCCCCAATCTTCCCCCGCGTACAGCGACGGGTCTTCCGCTTGTTGCTGAAAGTTTTTCGGGTTACACTCTCCGGCGGGGATCGGCGTGCAGATAAGACGACTGACGGTTGGGTCATGCCCGGTGAGTCCAGTGACCCCGTCCAGCCCGCCGAGTCCGATGTTGAAGGTTGGTGCTTCTGAATCGGGCGTTTCAGAACCATGGAGAGCGCCCAAAGATCCGGGCCGGGCTACTGAGCTCCCCGCAGCGGGGGTTTGCGCGGCCGCGTCCGGATACAGCGAGTGGTTGTCGTTTGCTGGTTGCTGCTGTGCCGCGGCAGCCCTGGAGGATCCGGTGTGGACGGCTGCAATGATGCAGATAACCGCTCCGATGAAGGCCACCATCCCGGCGGCCAAGATAATAACAATGAACTTCAGGGTGGCGGCGGAGAGATCGATTATTAGAAAAATCTAATAATAACACTCTGACTCTGAGAGAAAGTAGAAGCGCCAAAACAACAAAAAGTAGGCGATCAAATTATTTTAATGCACGTAAACGGAGGGAAAAACACACAAGACCCTCACTTTTCCCTTTTTCTACAAGAACAAGCGATGAGGAAAATGAGAGTTCCGCACCATAATTGAGTGATCATGGAGTCAAAACATCAGGAGCAGGCGGTCTGTGTTACACCTCCTCCCCCTGTTCAGCGCGCATGTCCTCGGTATTCGGGCAAAATCCAGCCTGTTAACGCTGAAGCAGAACGAGGGGGAGAGAGAGCATAGGGAAGAGCGAGGAAGAGAGAGAGAGAGAGAGAGAGAGATACATGCAGGCTGAAGGAGCACTTTTGGTACATTTTGTCTTCCTCCTGTAGCCTAGAGCTAACTTTTCCGGCATTGTTTCAACTGTAATCTCTGCTTTTTCCCCTTCCTGTGGGCAGGAGACTATGAAACACAGGGGTTTTGTAATATACAGATGTTGCAACATGTGCTAAAAGGCATGTTGTCTGCAGCCTCAAAGATCAGGCTCCATTTGTGAAGATGCAGATATTAACTGCATTATTCCTGCATGCATAACAATCTCTAAATTAGTTTTCTTCTTCCCCCCGGCTTAATATTTTCTTACTCAGCAACACATTACAGGCCCACTGTAATGTGGTGTGTGGATGGCCATAAGTCAGCCTCAAGGCTCCCTATGGAACAAGCTCTACAGCAGCAGAGATGACAGAATGATGGCCCTAGTGGGGGTTTGTGTATGTGTGTGCGTGCGTGTTGCAGTGCAGACCTGGTGCTATTAGCGAGTTTCATTAAACCGGGCTTGCCAATAAAAATGCATGTTAATCTCGGTGTGATGCACTCACACACACACACGCAAACATAACCGGGAACTGCATTTATGAGTTTGCATGAGAGAGATCATGTGGCAGAGAGAAATCAAGACACGTGCGCACACACACTGAGACAAATACAGGTGTGAGAAAAATCCTTCCCTGTGTGAGGCAAGTAGCTCTTGTGTGTATAAAATTAGTGTGTGATGTGCATTCTCGCTCAAGCATTAAGGGGGATTTAAGTTAAGACGTCTCAAAGTCGCAGGCGCTGAGAGCTCTCATATGAGATGGGTGAGGGAGACGGCGTGAGACATCCAACATGTCTGCAGCAGAAAATAGCTCTCAGTCTTCACCGGAGCACTGGAATAGTAAAGTAGATTGGAAAGTGCTCCTGTGGAGATGGGGACAAGAGCCTGGGAAAAGTAAATACAAAACAATCACTCCTCACGCAATAAGTAAGAGTAATGTCTGCGCTCCACACATTTGTATTCAGCATATACACTTAATGCCACTAGAGGAATCTTTGGCTGTAAATAGCTTTGCAGCAGTAGCGCGCGGTGTTCTTATTGTTGCTGTACTACACCTAATGTTGATTGGGGTGATGCTTGTAGCTTTAAATGGTTTTTATTTCAGCATGTTAGGATGATGGAAAGTGTAAACACCGTCTCTGAACGTGAACGCGTTGGAGGATTAAGGCAAAGAAAATGATGTTTTCCTTTGGTTTATTGGCGCTAAATGATTGTTCAACACTGCCGCACAGTCCAATTTCAGCCCTCTGAACTTGAGGCTATAATAAAAAAGGGGGTGCAAGTACATTAAAAAGGCCAGTGTGGGTGAAGCATTCTGGACACTGCTGCACAGTTAATGATTAAAATATACTGCTGATGTATTATGTCTATAAAAGCCTCCGTGAGAGACTGTGGCCAGCCAGTCTGAACTCAGTTAATCAAGAAAGTCACCTTTGACCTTTACGTTGTGTGCTGCATTGATATTTGAGCTTTAAAGTTTTCCCCGTTGGGAATTTTGTATTTTGTTTATGTATTATGTGCAGTTCAAAGCAATACAGAGGAGTGTTTGTACTTCATACTGCTACTCTACTAGTTAATTTGCAGATACACACAAAACAGGTCATCGGTGAATGAAATGTGATGAATGTTGCAGATTAACAGGAGTGAAAATCATTTTAGCACTCAACATTAAACGTTGCCTGCATGTAATCACAGCAGCAATGATAATCCAATAATCATAATAAAGTATAAAAGTATAATGCTGCATTCTGCTGCATAACTCATACTTCTGCTTTTGACACTGTGCATTTTACCGATAATACTGTTACCTCCATTAGATTTTACATGCCTGACCTGACCTTTACTTGTAATTTCTTTCGCTTAATTAAAGGATCAGATTTCATCCAGTGATCAGATGATAGTCAGTATGGTCCCAATCAGTACTCAATTTGTTTTACGCAAATTCTAAATCTGTGAGCTTCTTGCCTAAGAGTGTGTGTTAGCGTGCTGTGTGGTTTTATGTGCTAACCTGAAATATTGAACCAAAGTTAATACAAACTTATTGCGCGAACGGAGAGAAGAGATGAGGGAGCTAAAAAGGGATTAAATGAGTGAGTTATGAAGCTGCTTGAAATTCCAGTCATGTCTCCAGTTAGTTGATGGTGCCATCTAGTGTACAAGACTCTCTCTCTCTCTCTCTCTCTCTCTCTTTCTGCCAGCATCTGTTATCTTTTCAGCTATAAACAATTAATCCAGGAATCAAAGGTTTCACAGTTCACTTCACTTTCCTATTCCCTGTCTGGAGTCTCATGCATGCACTGAGCAGAATAAAACACCTTCATTTGCTCATGCCACACAACCCTACATGCACTCACACAGGGAATACTTCACTGTCCTCGCGGCACCTGCCCTCTTCTTCTGCGAGTTCATCAACTTTGACATGTCAGAGAAAGGAAAAATCTACAGTTTGATAATAATAAATCCATCAGAGCTGTGGGTCGAGCGCAGCTCAGCGCAGTGTATTACAGCTTGGCAGTGGGGTGTCGGTTTTGGGCCCAGTGGCAAAGTATGATGGCTGAAGTACAGGAAAAAAATCAATAACTTTCCCTCCACTCATCTGAGGTTTTGATCCAGTGTGTCAGAGCGACTCTCCTTTCTGTATCTCACGCAAAAATGTAGGGATACCACCGCTTGTACAGTTTTTGCAAGTAGGATTTTGACATCTAAGGTGATTAAACTGTGAGGATTAGAGGATTTTTAGCACATATGACCTCTTGATTCTGCATTAACCAATCAAAAAAGAGGAATATTAGTGATATTACAGCATTAAAGGAGAGGCGTTAGGTAAATCATGGATTTATGAATATGCTCTGTGATAATTTCATATTTAGTCAAGTCAGTTTCATCTATATAGTCCAAAATCACAATTTCCTTATGGCAGCATACAAACCCCTTTTTCTTTAGACCCTCAGGTTGGATGAGGAAACACTGTAACTGTAAAAAAAGGAAGAGACCCCTGAGGGAGCAACAGAAAAGGGAATTCCCTCCCAGTACAGAGAGAAAATGCTGAACTAACAGTCATATAATTAAGGTATGGAAAATCAGAATGACAATATTTGCCAGGTGCTGGTAATGTATATGGAGAATATGAATCTCAGAGCAAACAAGACCTGGAAAGAGTTGACAAAGTATGCAAACAGTTGATAAAAAAACCTCATTATTCACAGAGAGACGCCATTCACACATTCATTTAGATGCATATAAAGTCTCACTGCAGACACAGGCAGTGTAGCAGGTGGATTCTGGTTGTGATTCAGTTGTTTTTAATCTCCCTCTGCTTAGAAGACACTTTTTTCACTTCCTGATTTACGCGAGCTCGGTGACTACCTGTGAGGGTGGTTTCAGGTGCACAGGTTTCTACAGCAAAACTGCTCACGTAGGTGCTTGTAGGACTGATATTAAAAAAGGATAAGGCTGGTGATTTTCAATGTTATTGGTCAACAAATCCCATGAAAAGACCAAAGCCAACAACGAAGGGATTCTACTAAAAAGTATTGACTGTGCATCTAAAGCCTGACATTTAGAAGGTTATTCATTCAAGCCAAAGTCTACAATCTCCTGACAACTTATCTGTGGGAAACACCTTTGCACTGGGCGACACATTACTTATGAACAAATATGTTACAATAGACACTGTCTTTCATTTTGTAATCAGGTCACACACACCATCCTGCTGCTGTGTAAAAGGGCACAGGCTGTGTGTTGTTTTAACGCTACTTTGATAATGAAAGTGTACATTCACCGCACATTTCTACACTACAGTGTGAAAACAGATCTCGGTTATAGTCTTGAATAAAACATACAATGTGTCAAACACACACAAACACACACGCACACATGCGCGCGCACACACACACACACACACACACACACAAACACACCCAGACTGGCAGGGTTTATAGCATATGTCAGTATGTTTTATGGTTGAGCCATGTTTAATTATTTACTCTGGTCTTTCTCAGGCCACTGTGGTGTCGATTACCAGCCCGCTGAGCTGCCTGCTCTTCTTCAACTCCACGTCCAGTTCAATACGATTAACTCCCTTTTCTCACAGAGGCTTTGGTACATTGGCTGGATGATATAAGACCTTAAGGCACTCTCAAGGTCTCATTGACAGTTGCACTGTTCTGGATATAAACATGTCGGGGATGAATAGTGATCATCTGCATCGCTCCACCTTGGGGATTTACTCGGTGAGTAGCAGATATTTGTGCGTGTATGTGTGGGCTTGTGGCTCAAATTAAAAAACAAACTCACCTGTCAGGGTGACAAATGCAGTGAATATCAGTAAGAGGAGAATTTGTAACAACAGTTTGTCCTGGGTGAATTGCTTTCAGGAAACTGAGACAGTTTCTGCAGAACATGGAAACAGTTTCAGATTCAGGGAGCATTTCCTCTGTTTGATAACACCAGAAACTTGAGTCTGAGGCTGTCTGTGCTCCGGTGTCGGGAGGGAGATTTTGTGCTCATAAATACAGATTGAATTAAAGATGGATTGTATTGATTCTCTTTTAGGTGGGTCTTAAAGTTTCTCTGACTTTCAGCATTCAACAGGAACTGAGGTGTGTATGTGTGTGTCTGTCTGTGTGTGTTTGTGTTTCCCAAACAGAGCTTGATGGATGAGTTCAACCCAAGCCTACAGAAACTGGTTTCACTGGGTAACAGCTACATCAAAGCTTTTGAAGGTAAAGCAGAAAGAAAGAAGATAAAAATAAGAGAGAATCTTATAATGGGAATTTCTCACTTTTAGGTCATTGGTGTGTGAAAATCACCTATTTTTATAAGTGCTATAAAACTAAACAAACTGTAAAGAAGGAGCAGAGAATACAGGAACTGTCAGGCATCTATTTCACTGCACCTAATTCCAAAGTCCATATGCTTTGGGGATATCCTGGTGCTGTTATAGCCTTGGTTATGGGCCTGTAACCAAGGACTGCAGAGGCTGTTATGAGCACATTGTGAACAGACAAACAAGGCCGTGAAACTAGGTGCAATTTGGCAGGGATTCAGGATATTAAAGATAGTCTTCAGCTAACGGTTTCAAATTTATTTCCGTGCTCTATTTTTGACAGTGTTTCTGTATCAGAGCTGGGATTAAACTTTTAATTTGAGTCTGAACGTACAGTAATTGCATCTGTATTTTATGCCTTAATTATTCACATCATAATCACCTCTAATCCCTGTGCTGTGCATTTAAATGTGAGAGGTCTTTAAAAATGGTGAAATTCATTTAAAATTCAGCTACTGTCTTACTTTGTGATGCTTTTACAGGTTATACTAACCTATAGGTCTTTGTTTAATGTACGCACCAGCACAAATGGAACATCTTCAACAACTGATTCATATCAGCGCACTGCACCAAAAGCACTGCAGACGATAAAGTACAGCTTATAACGTCTATCGCTGCCACCTGCACAGAAGCTGTAAGTTCCCTCCATGTGTTCAGAGTGGAGCCATAACTTCTTGACATGTTGATGAGCTCAAGCCAGGACCAAGAATGTATGTAACTTGGTGTCTGTTTAGATGCAACTTCTGCTCATAAATAAAAACAAAATCTATTTTATAACAAGGTGGTGAATGTTGTTCAGCCTCTCCCATCATTAATAAAGCACTATAACATATGTAGGTGTTCATTATTGAAATCCATTAGTCTTAGAGCCTCGGGGAGAGCATGTTTGATTGGTTAGCATTGGCTTTAGCCCCAGCTGTCTGAAAACAAGGCAGGTTTTTCCCCACATGCTGAAAATAAACCTAAAGCTGACCATAGTATGTCTGCTCAGGGATCTGAAGCAACAATAGGCTGAAGATGAAGGCCATTTGACACATACTGCCCTACAAGGGCAGATAACAGTAACAGGAGAAAGGCTTTAGTCGGGGAAAAAAGGGGTTTAATGTTTTCAGCCTGACTGGGCTGGTGTCGCTGTACATCATGAGTTAATAAGTTTAAAATTAGGATATAATAAGTCAATTTACAGATTAATGCACTTAAATGTGTCAGTTAAAAGAAAAAACCCACTGTAAGTATGAATTTCATTAGGAGTCACAAGCTGACATGTGGGTTACTGCCACTCTGCTACGCTAGTTGCTTTTTAGCAGGACTAGCTTAGCAGTTTTTATTATTTATAACTGGATTAAGCAGCTACCTTATCTATGTTGGATAATAAACTAAACCACAGAGATATTACTTTATTAAAATGCATACATTTCATCACAGTAAGGAACTAACTGGAAAAAGTATGAGAAGAAAAGTATAAGAAGCCTGAGCCAACGTTAGCTGGTCAACCCCTTTTTGAACCTACACTATTGTCACATTAAACATTTTATGTGTTAAAACAGAAAACAGCCTATAAACATAATTTTGACTAAATGCTATATTGTATGTAGTGCATTCCTGTGTTTTAGCGCAGTATAGTGGAAATAAAGCAGAATCAACAGCAGGTGGCTTAAATATCAGCGTGATGCTTATCAAGAAAAATGTGATTTCACTGTGATTTTATGCAGCTTTGTTTGAAGTAAACACATTTCCAAATGACTGCAGGGACATTCGCCTATTTGTGTAAAAGGCAATTTGAATTACTGAATCATTTCCATTTCCTTTTTTCTAATTAATCACTCTGTTTACCTGCTTTTGTAGTTTCATGCCAGGGAAATAAATTGTGCAATATGAATTTGCATTTCAAATGACTCCTGTGTTTGTGTGTGTGTTTCAGCTCTCGCTGTATCAAGTGAGGCCTACTTCGCGGCGCTTTCAAAGATTGGGAAGAGGGCCTTTCACACCGTGTCCTCACACTCTTTAGGTATGTGTGAATGCTCCTCCATGTGCAGCTTTGCTTGTGCAGCCTCATGACTACTGAGTGGAAACAAAATGAAGTAATCTCTATATCTACAATCCAGGATGTGAGCATTTTGTCTTTGATCTGTTTATGGCCATTTAGTGTTGTTCCGTCTCGTGAAGACCAAAGTTTATCCTCAGGCAGCACTTTATTACTCCTTTCATGACTACAAAGACCCAGTGTGTGTGTGTATCATGTAGGTTCATGTGATTAGCACTCTTTGATATGTGTGTAAAACACACTGTGAGAAGTTACTGTATGAATGTATTTAATCTATAACAAGCAGACTAAAAGACTTATACCTGCAGCGAAGACTGACCTGATATTTGCACTCAGCTGGACTCAGCTGAAGTTAAGAACGTGGCAGCAATGTCTAATTAGGATTTATGATAACAGTTGACTGCAACAAAGTGTGTGTCTGGGTCTATTTTTGTGTGAGTTCAAGCCAAGCGTGTTGGCAGAGTGGGTATCAGATGCCGGCAGACAACATGAATAATAGACGATGACAGGCAGCGGGCCGTGCTCCGCTCACTTAACTCAGCCACACTAAAGGGGAGTTGTGTTCAGTTTAGTGGCTAGAGTTGAAGATACTGTCCAAACTGGATCATCAGTAAAGAGGAAATTAATCCCAGCCTGCATTTTAAGAACACTTACATGTCAAACTAAACATTTTCAGAGTGAGGTGTCATCTATCTGTCTACTGGGAATTGATAAGGTTTGAGGTTTAACAGCACCAGTGCCTTTATCGATGCTTCCAATTGTTTATTGATTCCCGTATTGATTCCTCATAATTTCCCCATGTAATAAAAAGTAGGCCTACATCTGTTTTCTTATCAGGCTCAGGTGTCCGATATCCCCACTGTTTAGCTGCTGCCAGCTGTAGCAACAGTATGGCATAATGTAAGGTGTATGAAATGAGAAAATATTTGTACAGAGTATTTCATTTTTATTAAAAGGCCCTTACTTGAAGGGAGAAGTTGTTAAGTCAGTGTTCGGGGTGCTGATTATATTACATGGGATATTTTTCCCTTGGTAACAGATGTGCTGCACAGTTAGGAAGTCATGGCACTCCTAATTCCTAGAATCTAATGACTGCTGCGCAGAGAGATGTTTCAGCACATTGCTTATGTTTCCAACCATACTTGAGATTATTAAAACTGAGCAATGTTGTTATCTTTCCTCATAAAATGAAGCCACGCTTTTGGAGGGTTTCTTCCTCACCAACATAACTTTGTGTTGCGAGGCAATGCAGACGCATGAGCTTGACTTCAATGTATTACAATGCATGTTGTCAGAAGCGCATGCTGCCATTGATTAAAGGAGAATACAAAGCCATCGTTAGCAGAGAGCTAAACTCAATTTCTATAAAGGAGGAGGACAACACAGGCTCAAAACACTATTTGGTAAATGATATCTTCATAGTGATTACAGAGACTAAAAGAACTATTCAATAAATGCAGTTATAAGCCATAAACATGAACACAAAATAAAGTATGTTAAAAAAAAAAGACTTGGTGACAATAGATTAACATACAGGTAGTTAGCCCAACAGTAAACTGGCAACAGATTTGGGCAGCTAGCATAGTGGCTAGCTTGGCTGGTTTGGCTTGGCTGGCCTAGCAAAGTGATTACAGAAAAACTAAACCAAATAAACCAAACACACCAAAGATTTAATGAAAGACTAGAGATATAGATCCAGGTACTGGCTGTCATAGGTTGCTAGCATGCATCTGATACTCCTGAGCGATCATTACTCTCTTCTAACAGTTTGAAACAGTTTCCCAGTTTAAATAAAGATGCTAAATGATAAAGTTGAAAATGTTGGAGTGGGTAATCCTGGAGGTTGAATGTTAAAAAAACAAACAAAAAAAACCCAACATGGCTGAGGTGGAAAAGTACAATGAAACAACCTTGTGAATTAATTATTGTGCACACAAACGTGATTTAAATATCTACTGAAGCTTCTGTTTTACTGAGGAAACAGAAAGGGACGCTGACAAAAAACATCAAATCAGTGCGGAGCTTTGGAAATGAATTTTTAAAAGCCACCCCCACTCCCTTTGGTAAAAGCTGGAGACCCCCATTTTAATCTAAAAAACACATTAGGCTCTCCATGAGGTTCTAAGTCTGTTTCCCCAACATCAATGAAAGCAGCACTTGGATATCAGTAAAGGAGATTTATTTAGAATCTGGATATCAAAATGTGCACTTTGAAACCTTGACAGTCCAGATTAAAACAAAATAAAAATGTCTGGATCAGAGTACAATAATAATTACACACTATAAAATCTCTGTAAACATACAGCCTTTCAATAAAGGAGATGTAAAGAGAAATTAAAATCAGCGTGTGTCAGATGGAAAAACTAATCTTCAGTCAAAGCGTATATTTAGATAAAATCACAATGACAGACCTGCTGCTGTCACGGCAGCATAGAATATAGATAAAATAAAAAAATGAAAAGGCAAAAAAATAAACAATTAAACGCGCACACTAAAAAAACATGCCAAGCACAAAAATTCTCCCATGCTGCTGCAAAAACACCTCTTGCATCACCTCGTCACACTGGGTTATAAGGGGTGAAACAACAGCACACCTGCAACTGATCTCAATCAGCCCAAGACCCACTCTCACACTCAGCAGCCAGTTAACAGCAATCGGGACAATGTTTAAACAAAGCTCAGGCTAAAGAAAACTCCCAAGAAAGCACATGAAACTCCACATAAAGAAACTAATATGTCAGCCAACACATGCATGATTACTGACACCTACGTATAAATCCTGACCACTGTGTGTCTTTAAAGGGCAGCCTGCTCATAGCTGAAGAAAAGATTGTAATTTTAAGCTCATGAATACATAAAACACAGAGAAATATCACGTATCCATCATTTAGTTCACACCACTGAAGGTTTGGCCGGTGCTCGTTTAATTACTTCATTTTGTTGTGCGCTCTTCCTCTGCCATAGTTTAATGGTACATGAGTGGAACATTAGCGCCACCTATTGCTTATTAGGACAACAATTTAATAACAATGAAGAGCACAAGCAAAAAACAACATTAACATCATTACAGCCTGTCTGTATTTAAGAAAGAGTTTCAGTGTTTGTCTCTGGGAAATAAGGAGGCTCAGTGGACAGGTTGTATATATTGCACTATTTCCTTATATTGTGTATATTAATTATAATGTGACGTGTAATGTGTATAATGCTGTTTTCTTTTAGGTGATGTCCTGATTCAGATATCTGAGAGCCAAAGGATGCTCACCTTGGAACTGGAGAGAGTTGTAAGTTTTTTAACCACCACGCAGATCACTGCGTTTGTCTCAGATTAAACTCTTACAGTCTGTTCTCCAAATCCACACGTGTTTAATATGGTTTTGTGTGTCTCCAGTTCCACTGGTTCAATGCAGAGGTTCTTCAGGAGATGGACAATAACATCAGACTGGACAGGGATTTCATATCAGTGAGTGTGGACCAAAGCAGGGGCACGAAAAGGGCAAAGAGCGGACTCTCACAGCGTAACAAGCAGTTATCTCATTACTATTTCCAAGCATGGAAAGTACAGTTAATGTCACGGGAAGAGTTATCTGACAAATTAATATCTTGATATATAGCCCGGTTACCTCCCAGACGATAAAGCAGTAACAATCTGTCATTAAAACTGAAGCGGCCATTAGAGTGAATGGGAAAAGACGTGATATGAATTCTCTGTCACACAGGACAGTAGGAAGCACTATGAGATGGAGGTCCACAGTCAGGCAGGAGCTCTGGAGAGGCAGCTGAGGAGAGGAGCCAACCAGGTGTGTGTGTGTGTGTGTATTTCTCTCTTTCTACACTCTGGAGGGAAATTCAGCTTTCTGTATAATATATATATATATATGTATTTATATACGTATATATGTGTGTGTGCTGTCAAATATATGTCTCCTCAGGATTACAGTGAGTATATGCAGTTCCTCAGGAAGAGCCATAGCGAGGCTCTAAAGGAGGAGGAGAGACGACACCGCTTCCTGGCTGAGAAACACTGTGGTCTGATACAATCCATCGCCCACCTCATGAATAAGGTATTCAGCTTACCTCAGATGGCATTTGTGAATTCAATATTTTAAGGTTTGTTTTGGTTTATTGACTACGTGAGCCAAATGATTAGGGGTTGTCTTACAACTCACTGCGCTGAATGTCAGGAGGACAATGACAGGAAGCTGCTCCAAAAGACAATTCTCAGTAATGTGTAATGATTATGTGAGACGGTCCCCATAGGGAAATTCCCTCCATTTCAGAGAGCTTCTGAGGCAGAGCTACAAATTCAGTTTCTTCAGCAGGACTGATGCCTCACTTAAAGGTTATCTGTTTGAACTGTGGACTCCCTGTTCACCTGTTATCACACCACTCCACCACTGACACAATCAAAGGGTTTACTGTAACAGTTAACCTAACCCTAATTTTAATTACGAGGCTGTCACTGAGCCCTTTGTAATTAGGTGAGTGGTTCAGGAATAACATGCTTGTTTAACTCCCTGAACTCTGAAAACAACAAAAATATAACAGTACCTCCAACAAGAATAAGAAGGTTTTCCCTTTAATGTGATTTTTGATTAAATCTATTTAAGATTGCAATGGAAATACAAGACTAATGTCAATAAACATGACCTTGAAACATGATATGCTTCTCCTGTGTGAGGAGAGACATGTGAATAATTCTGCCTGACCTTATATTAACCAGCTGATTAACTTGATTTAACTGGAATAGATAACTGTGAGAGGCAATAAAGATAAAACAGCTCATAGGAAGTCAAAATTAAGATATAAAAATGAACATAATGAGAGAATAAACACAATAAAATCTAAATTTGGACTAAGTCAGAATTATGAGATGCAAACCTTTTGGAATTTTTATATGTTTGAGTATTTTTTTAAAGGCAGAAATGAGAAACAGATATAACCTATAACCGGGCAAGATTTGTGTTCTCAAACACAAAGAGATGCAAATCTAATATAAATGATGTGCAACAACAGCAGCAACAACAACAACAACAACAACAACAGTACCATCATGTTTACATTCTACATCTCTCTTAGTGCAGCACTGAACATATATTCACATATATGAGGATTTTTTTTTAAGCCAAATGAGTATTAACATAAAATGCTATAACATAAAACCGTGTGTGTGTGTGTGTGTGTGTGTGGCAGACAGGAGGTTCTCTCCAGCAGAGAGTTGATGCCTGGACAGATGAAGTGAACGCCACCAGAGAAGTTGAGCCCAGACGACTCACCTCTGTGGATAATTCTGTGAGTTCACGCGGGAGTTCACAGAAATCGGATGTTCTGACTGAGTTATCCGAGCAGGGTCGGAGCCGTGTTGCTTTTGAATCTTTCAAAACTCCAGGAAGGAGCTGCTGGTGTGAGATATAATCTAGTCTTTGGGGAAAGGACTGAGGGAAGCTCTACAAGATCTGTTTCGCAAAATATCTGGTGAAATGGATAACAGAATTTAAGTCAGTCAGAACTTTTGAGAGTGTCTGCATTTTTTATGAATCCATAAAGCAAATATTAGATAACAAAACCCACTGTGATGGAGCTGAGCTGCATCTACTAGCCTTACACAGTGTGATATGGAGAAAGCAGTGAATCATGGCAATCATATTTTTGTTACCAGGGTGCCCTCTGCTGGTTGGAGCTGATTTAATCTGAAACCCACTGAATGAGTCTGACCTCCCAGGTGTACAAAGCTTTCTGAGGAGGATTAAACCTGCAGCTGAAATGAAAGGACTATTACCAATAGATGACTGTGATCAGGCTATAAGTGTTTTCCTGTCAAAACACACGCTAACTTTAATTTACATCATCTGAATAAATGTCTTTGAGGACGCACTGAGGCATCTCTACATCTCGAAACAGTGGGATTAACATCATCAGTGACTCACATACTGAAACCATATCGTTCTTTACATGAAGGCTGCAATTAAAATTCAGCTGAACAATAAAGACGTCCCTGAGATAAAGCCTGTCTTTTTTTTTTTTTTAGTCTGTTGCTCATTGGAAAGTGACGTGGCTGTGAACCCCACACATCCCATGTTCTCCTATAATAACAGTCAGAGGATTAATGAGGATTTGGTTTGTTTTGGTCTGACGTGGGATTCATCTTTGCTCATAAAGACGTGAGGCTTATGGGCCACTTTGGACTTTAGATATGTGAGCCTCTGATATACATTAGCCATTGTAACATGCAGAAGATCCAACACATCCTCCACAATAAGTGGGTCCATCTTAGATTACATTAACTGCTCACTTGTTGTTTATTCAGAGATGTATTTGCCATTATGACTGCAGCTAGCGTTATGACTGACTTCCTGATGTTTACAGAACAATGGCGCAGATACAACTCCTGTTTGTTCCTGTGCACTCAATGTGTTGGTGTGTGTTCGTGGTTGTTCCAGATGGGGGTGAGGGAGGAGGAGATGAGAAGGAGCAGGGAGGAGCCGATGCTCGGAAACATACCGTCAAGGGGTGAGTGGTTATTGTGAGTCATTTCAAAAACTGTCTAATATTCGTCTTCTGCAAATCATTTGCTGCACAAAATACCTCCGCCTGTATATCACGGCTCATTCTGCCTTCACTCCACCACCCACTTTATCATTCATTAAGCCTTTTATCTGCTCCTCTCGCTCTCTTTCTCTCTCTTCTTGTCCATCTTTCTCTCCATCATAATTTTGCACAGCATGCACTCTCATACTTCCTTATTTGTTCCTTCCTCTGCACGAAGTGTGTCTAATTATTTGGCTTTGCTTATCTGGAGTAAAAATAGTCATGGTAACAATGTACCAGAAACAGACTATAAACAGTCTTTTGAATATTAAGTAGCTCTTCCACTCATACTCCACGTTTGCCCGTCTGACACATTTTGTGCAAACAGTTTTGTTGTCTGTAGCACAACAGTGGCTCATCTAATTCCCACAAGAAAGAAAATACAATGCAACCCTCTCTGGCATTATTCAATCAGTTGCACCTCCTGTCATCTAAGCAAAATAATTATGGATTGAGTAAGATGCTTAGTGCCCTCCTAGCCCACCGAGTTTTGAATACTAGGGCCGTAATGAATGAAGAAATGAGTCATTTATATTTTTTAATTAACCATTTCACCAGAGATCCGTCTTGGTTTATCTGCTGACTTGTGCTGCCGCACCAACCTGTTCATGCTGCAGCCGCGTGTTTCATTTTGTCTCCAGCCCCGTCTCCCCTGGGTAGCATTTCTCGCTCTACATCAGAGTCGCTAGGAGGTGGCAGTGGAGGGAGATCCATGAGGGCACGGGTGGCCCACCAACCCAGTGGCTCCAACCAAACCTTGTTGCCCTTTTCCAGGGGAGAGATGATCACTGTTCTGGTGCAGCAGCCCAGGAACGGCTGGCTGTATGGACGTGCTGACAGCAGTTCACGGTGAGTGATGTTCCCCCTGTGAGAGTTTGTGTGAATGTGGAGGCATCTGTCTATGCTGTTGAACCATCTGTACCCACTGTAAATATGTCTTCTGCTCCAATGAAATAAATAATCTGCATTGTTTTTTGCTGCTGTACTCCCTGTTGCACATTGATACCGTTCAGTCTAGCTCAATATATATTCACCTCACTTATAGACAATTTTAATGTTTTAGGTTTCAAGTGCAGACGCAACTGTTCGTAGGGGATAAATACAGAGTGAAAGACCCAAGTTTCAGCATTGTTGCACTGGGAGCAAGTGAATGGGGAGAACATAAGAGTAATAACATGTCAAAGGCCATAAGAACAAACAGAAAACACATTGATTAAAACAAGAAAAACAAAACTATCATGCTCACAATGTCAATGTTTACATGCTGATATTCATCATAATGTTTTCTATGTTGACCTGTAATTATCACAAAAACACTAAGTACAGCTAGGTGTGATGGGAATGTCATTCATCAAGTGTTTGGTCATTAATCAAAATATTGCACACATTAGAATCTCATGATGGTGCTATAGGAAATGGATCAGCTGGGAAAGGATAAAGAAAGTTAGTGTGATTCATCCTCTGGGGACCATGAATATATCTACAAAGTGTCATTTCAATCCATCTAGTAGTTGTTTCACCTGCATAAGCAGTTGTATTTGTCTTTGACACTGTTCATGACAGTAACATCTGGTGCACTAACTGTCATCTTCACTCTCTGGCTCTTTTGTTTGCAGTCAGGGATGGTTTCCAGCCTCCTATGTGGAAGCAGTGGATGATCCTCCAATGACTCCCAGCTCTCGGTAAACACTGTTTATAATGTATTCAAAAAATGGCACATGAGGACCATTGTTGATTAATTAGTTAATTGTTGGTCTGGGGTTGGGACCATCTATCTAGCCTTGCAAACTGATTCTTTAAAATTAATGTTTTTTTAAACATATGCTCTGTCACAAGAGGTAGGTTTGAATTTGGCAGTCCAACAGTTTACTGGCACCCAGGCCACAGATTAAACCCTCTGCATAATGTTTGCCTTTGATCCTGATCCTAATGGTGCAGCTGCCCGAGGCCGTCCTTATTGTTTTTTGGGCCTAACATTTTTAAAAGAGGGTCAGTATGAAACTCGGGCCTGGAATAATAACATGAACTATTTAAGATATTTGGGTGACCCATAGCTGTGAGGAAAACCAGTAGGAGGTTTTAAACTAAAACTTTGCTCAGTCACTGCGGACACAAAGCACAGCTACATGACTAAAAGACAAATGTTAATGTAGATCAAATGCACACTGAACATATATATTTGATGTTTAATCTCATATGCTTTATTTCTTCTGTTCAAATCCCACATGCTTTCAGAGGAATAAACATTTCATGAGGAAATAAATCTTAAATAATAAAATAAACTTTATATTTTACGTTACATTTAGCTGATGCTCTTATCCAAAGTGACTTACGAGAAATGTCTTCAACCGTATCACATTTCAAAATAAAACCAGTGAGTTTTATTGTAATTTCAGTACTTCCACTCTGAGAAGCAGCAGCAGCACCGGCAGCATGAGCAACCTGCTCGACCAACCCAGAAGCCAGAGTGGAGCCCCACCGCCTCCACCGCCTCCTCCACCCCCACCTTCACAAAGACAGTCTGAGACGCAACCAGTCGCACCGACCCTTAACACAAAGGCTGAGACTAATTCAGAACACAAGGTATGGGTGCCAGTCAGCCCAACTCATTTATCAGTGCCGCTCATATCAGTTTTCTTTTATGATGAATCAATACTAATAAATCATATATTAGATGATCAGTTAAAAGCCATGAATAAGAGAAAGGTTTGGATTACCAGGTTGTGGAAAATTGGTTGGGGTTTAATCAGTTTTAAATGTTGGTTATTCAGTTATAAGAATGAATGTTAATGAGTCCTCTTCAGCCCTTTCCTGAAAACCAATGGTTTGACTTATGACCAGCTTGATTACTCGCCTTTTACTGAACAATAGATCACTTGCAAATAATCACTAACCGTGGCAAAACACATTAATTACGAATCATAATCCTTTCATAAATAGGGTTTTAATAGTAAGAGGTACTGCACTGGGTTTGCAGGTTTGGTTTGAGGATGCTCATTATTATCAAATGGTTCAAGCAATATCTGTTAAATACTGATGGTTGAACTCATCAGCAAGTAGAGTCAACATCAGCAGAGTTACATGTAGGTTTAAAAAACTGACTTTGTATTGTTACCGAAATAATATGGAACAGCCCTGGTGGGATACAGTATGTAAATCTTTGATGGTATTTTTCAGTCTGTCCAGCAGGGGCACTGTGGCAAGGTGCTGTTCTCAATGGCTCCACATCCCTCTTTCTGGTGGATGCAGGGAGGAAGCTCCAGCTGCTGATAGTGTATGGGAGAGGACATTGCGTGCATGTGTGTGTGAAAGAGAGAGTGTGTGCTCTCGTTTTGGCATGCTGTAACTTGAAAGTGTTAAAACCGAAGACCTATTTAAAGTCTGTGTGACTAAATAGGTCTGCTGCATAACCTTTGGGGTGCTGCAGTGTGATGCTAGCATCGTTTCTATTGGTTAAATGAGCAGCAGAGCAATGCTCCCTCCTTCCCCAAGACTTCTCCATACTGCAGCCCTCCTCCTGGTCCACTACTCCCATCTGCCAGACACCATTCATACATTCCATATTCAATAAACAATTCATTCACATCTCACTTGATGGAGCGAGCTTGTGAATTGTTTACTTAAGTCTTTAACACATTCATAATGGAAATTTTCACATCTATCATTTATTATGAATGTGTTTTTCACTGTGACATTGATGTGTTTTCCTTGATGTGTCTGCATGGTCTTGTGTTCATCTCTTTTGCAAAACTGTGATTTTGCAGTTTGTGTCAACTGGACACATTAAACTGTGTGTTTCTGTGAAACAAGACATCAATGAGCAGCTTGTGGGAGGACCAACTGAAAGCAAAGGGGTCAGGGGTCAAGGGCCGGATCCCACTGAGCCTCCATTAGTGCATGTGTCTTATTTTGTGGTTTGTTTCGGCCTCCACTCACCTGCATCTCTCTCATATTTTTTTCTGCAGAGATCAAAACCATATGGCTCGCCACCAGAACTCTTCCCAAGGTAAGATTAATGTAGCAGTGGCTCTGATTTGAAAGGTTGTGAAATGCTTTACATGGAAGCCACTCGTACCCTCTTCTACCGAAAATAATGATATTTTTTCAAGTATATCATGAAACCATTAAATCAGAGAACAACAGACGGGGGCAGTGATCTAAATGGCACAGAATTGCTTTCCTTCCATTAAAATTTGGAGTGCAGTTTAGTACCGAAACCATTTCAGTTATAGCCATTTGGGAACCATGACTATCACTCTCACTCTCACTTCAGGTGAGCAGTTTGCTAGATGATGCTTGTGCAGTTTGAAATGCAGCGCTCATTTCTCTTGTTATAACCTTTACTGTCAGGCTCAGAGATGTTGTTTAAAGCCACAGCTCTTTCTGATTATTGGTTTTTTGCTCTCTGTCTCTGTCTTTTTCTGTCTGTCCAACATATTGAAGGGGCACCAACCCATTTGCCACAGTTAAGCTGAAGCCCACATACACTGATGACAGATCCTCACCGCGTTTAAATCGCAGATGACAACTTAACCCTGAAACTCACGCTACAAACGCTTTCATTGAGCCTAACTGTTCATTCCTGGAAATAGCTGTATATACATGGTTGGAAGTAAGTAAGTGGACCTTGAGTGGAAGTTGTTTTGTCAAACTAGTAGTTTCCATAGTCCTTTAGCACACAAAGTTGGACAGAGAGGACAATTCTTTTGATAAATATTGTAGAATTCCTGTTTTTGTTTGCACAAGGACTGTAGATACACGGATGTGTGACAAATTAAAGGAAAACCCAATGTAAAGTGTTACAGATGTTGCTGTGAAGTCAGGCTCAGAAGTTGAGTCAGAGTTCCTACTGGCTCAAAAACAAAAAATGAGCTGGGCCTGAGCAGCATTTTTATACATGCTGCAGAGTCTGATTGGACAATAGTTGCTTAATTGTACAATGCACTTCACCTGTGTGGAAGCAGCTGCATTTGTTATGTTTCTCCACCCGTTTGTTCAGGATTTTCCTTTAATTTGTCACTCATCTGTATATATTTTAGTGTTATTCATAATTTTTTGATGTAAAATAGCGAAAAATGAATCACTGTTATACAAATGTGTTAAAGTAACATGACCTAACAACATGCAATCATCTGACCTTGTGTTTCCATTATTCGTTGACATGCTTACTGGCTTTACTGGCACAGTAGTTCTGACACGCGTCTGACTTAGATTTTGGAAACAAATGATTCCCATACATGACGTGTACATAGTGTACAGAAGATTTTAGGAATCAATGCTCAGAATGTGTTGGTATGAAACAAAATCAACCTTTCTATGGAGAATCTAAGATCTGTCTGTTATAGCTCAGGGATGGATGCATGATGCTATGTTCTGTATGCTTCTGCTTGAATCTTTAGTTTTTTTTTCATTTTTATTGCCATTGTATTGTATCTCCATCATCTTTTTTCTACACTGTCCACAGAATTAAGTCCATTAATAAATAATTAATTGCATTACTAATTTACTTTGGAAAATGGCTTGTAGAAAATGAAAATGTAACCTCTGGCAGATAATGTAATATCTGTAAGAAATAGGATAAAATGAGCCAGAAACGTAATAAAAAATACAGTACATTCATAGATAATGTAGAACCATCTTCATAGTATCATGTAATTACTTTAACTAATGTGTTTCATTAGCAGGCGGCATTTTTACTGCAGGTTTAATATTGATCTAAAATAAAACAAAAGTAACAAACAACAATGGAAATGTGAGATGTAAAAAAATACTACTTTTACATTATCAGTTAGATCCCCTGACAACTTTTATTCAAACTTTGAATTTGATCATATCAATAAAAAATATTTGTTACTTAATATGCAGCTTTAAAAGTGAGGAACCCTCTTTTTTGCGCTCAAAAACAATCTGCTTTGGTTGGACGTGGTTTATTCCAGTTGACAGACAGTTGCCTGGCAACGTCATCGTCAAACAGCCAACCAACTGTCAACTGATTTTGACTGAATGTTGCTAAACTCTGATTGGTGCATGGACAGACTTGAGTCCCGCCCATTTCAGACCAGTGAAAAGAGTGTCAATAAAAACACAAATAACTGGCGAGACAGGAATTCTGGGAACCAGAAGAATTTGCTGAGCTCATGTTTTATTTGCTCAGGCAGATGTTTCTGATCCCCCCCAACCCCCGTTCAGCCAATCACAGCTGTTTATCTAATAATGTTGGCTCACCAAGCTCAGAGAAACTGGCAAACTAGGAAGTGCAGATAAAATATGGGTCATGATTCTGTCACCGCGTTGCCTGTTTCTCTCTTCTTCATGTTCTACATGTCTACATGTTTCAGATACATGTTTTATTGGGCTGTTTAGCTATAAAGCAAGAATGCTTGTGACCCAACCACCATGTTGAAAATGAGGCAAGACCAACCAGGGCCTGTAACAAAGTGTGCCAAAAGTAATTTTGGTGTCCACTCTTTGGAAATTAAAAATGAGCTGAGAGGTTCTGAATTTATATGCATTTGTGGATTAGTCTGGTGAGCCAGGCTACAAAACTGTTGTACCTTTGGCAGAAAGTAATAGTTGGCTTCACTATTTTTTGGCAGGACTTACCCACAGGTTACAGATTTCCACATGCCACTTCTCATAAACCCACACTCTCCAGTGACCATTTGTCTTTCTTATGAATGACACCGACCTTAACAGCCTGTTGGGACTAGTAGTGAGCTTGAGTCTGAGCAACCCTGAACTGAGCAGCCTTGTCTTTTAAGTGATAGCCTCTAAGCTTCAGATCTGTGTTTATTTGCTCAGGCAGTGGAATGGCCTACTAAAGAAGATCAGGAATCCCGCGCTGCCTGTTTGGGTCGTCCGCTGGGGATACTTAACCCAAATTGAACCTCAGTGTGAATCCAATTCTGCTAATGGCTTGGCAGCATGGTTCTGTTAAACTAGCACGCCACGTCTGAGTAAAGACTCTTTGGCAAGTGGAATAATGCCCCCCCCCCTTTCAGTGAGGTTGCATTCATAATGTAGTACGGTCTGTGAAGAAAACACTGGCACAGAGAGACTCCTCAGAGTTTGTCTTTATGCAGTCTCTTCTGCTCCTGTCACTGCTGAGATGACACAGCCAATGCTAATGAATACTAACAAATGACACTGAAGGCTAATGTTGACCTTCTTACTTTTTTTAAAATACACCCCTTTATACATTATTAGGCTGCTGTCAAGATATGCTTCACTCGCTCTGATGATAAGCGCATAAGTGACAGGGAAATAGAGAAAGGTAGGAAGGAAGGAAGGAGGGGAGGGCAGCTGGATTGAGGGTGTAAAATCAGATAGAAGACATCAAAGGAAGGCATTAACAGAGGAGTCATGTTCTCCAGGCTTTTTTTTCCTCGTTTTATTTGATTCTTTCACAGCTTGACCTCTTTCTTCTTTTGGTATGTTTTACAACAGCTCATTACCAGAGGAGAAAGGGATGGATGTATAGATAGATAGATGGATGCGATGGATAGATGACAAGGGTGATGGTGTGGGAGGGACAGAGAGGAGCAAATGCAGGGAACAGTGCCAGAGGTGAAATGGACAGAGAGAAAACAGAAAAAAGGGAGGAAGGAAGAGGGGAAGAGAGAGGAAAAGTGGAAGGGAGTAGAGGCTAGGAAAATGAAAAGATAAGAAAGAGGGTAAGTTCAGAAACACAGAAGGAAATGAAGGTCTTTCTTTTATTATCCGTTAACTTTAACTATCTACTTTATGCGATAAAATGTGACGTTTATTCCTGCAGGCATGTTTTATATCTATACATAAAGAGAAACAAGAACAGTTTGTATAAAAAGGAGAAAATAAATAGGATGAATGTAGCTGTTGGGTATTTGGAGGAGGTGTGTGTGAGGGGGTGGCACGCCTCAGCTTACTTCCTATAGTGCAGCTTTGCACTCATAGTGAAGGCAGCAGTAGGGGAGAGGGTGAGGAAGACGAGTGTGTGTGTAGCAGGAACTCAGCTGCAGTCTGGTGGGCTGGGATTCAGGGTTGGGTGGCGAGGTGTAGGTGCTGGGGAGGAAAGGGAGGGGGGAGGGCAGCGAGTGTTAGGATGTAGCGGTGGTTAGGAGGTGATCTTGGAGTGCTACTCAGTCCCACTGGGCGGCGATTTATTCTTTCACCAGGCCAGTAAATTCTGTAAGAGAGGAAGAACAAACGAAGTCAGGTCTCCTTTCTATTTAAAGAATCACCACTATAAACATGTGTGTCAGCTTTCCATTAACACACACACATCCACACAAATTCAATGTAAAAAGTTACAGAGTGTGCTGGAAAATGTTCAACAGTAAATTATAGTGTGCACAATTTGTAATTAGGGACTGTATGAAAGTGATCAAGTGATCAAGTGGAGGTGATGTATGTCCTTGACTTATCTGAATGAAAGGCAGCCTGATGTTTTTGAGAGTGCAAATATAAAGAAGCAGGTGTGGAAATTCCCATCACCCTCATAGTTATTCTCATATAAATGAGGATAAGATTTTATTTTTCCTTTTCATGAGGAAAAAGAAAGCCGTTTACTTAAAGCTCAATAGATTAATCACATCAAATTACATCATAAACAGTCTGTTTTTGCTATATGCAGAGGACGATAATCATGTCTCACACAATGGGATCAATAAATAGGATCTTTTTTCAAGCCAAAAATCCCCTTAATTTAAATTTTATCTGCTATTTTCAAGGGATCAAATGAATAAAACCAAACATTAGAAAGATGAGCAACCTACAAAGGATGAAAAATTAGTTTGACCTAAACTTGGATTTGTTTAGTGTAGCTCCTTTGCTAACAGACAGCACAGGGTTTATCTGTACTCCCCCCGACACCAGGGGGCGATCACATTTTTTTGTGTTTACTTTTAGGGAGCTGTCACACTGCTCTTTACGCTCAGTCAGTCGTCTACAAGTGGGTGTCTAAGTGCTGTTAAGGAAGGTTTAGATTGTTTAAAATTTGACACATTTTGTGGTTCAGTTAATTTAGACAGATGAGGACCATTTGAGTTAAATAGTGATGATAGCTAACTGCACCCAAATATGTAACACATTTATTATTTATTTGCTCCTTTGGCATTTAAATGTAAACCAGCTACAGAAAATGACTGTAGTGTCAGATTAGACAGCTGTGATGACAGTGGCATTGCAAATAGTCAATATTCACTAATAAAAGTAAAAGAATACATAAAATGAATTCACAGTGAAACTGCTGCCTTAATAATGACAAATAAATGACTGTGTGTTAAACCACACACTGCAGAAAAGCCTGCATGTGACTTTCTTTCTACATTTGGTGTCTGTGTAACCTTGTGACTCTCCCTAATGGAATTTGATGTTTACCATCGACTCCAATCTTGCCGTCTCCGTCCTTGTCGGCTGCTTTTAAAAATGCTTTGGTTTCTTTGTCTGTCAGGTCCCTGCCATCTTTGGCGAAACCCTTCAGGACGAATCTAGCCAGGGACAGATAAACACAGCAGATCTGTGTCACAGGACACTATTTTCATGTACAGTGAGATCAGTTGCTGTATCTTTTGAGTTTATACATGTGTGTGTGTGTGTGTCTCACTTGAGCTCCTCCTCCTCTATGAAGCCGCTGTTGTCAGCGTCCAGCACCGTGAAGACCTTCTTCACATCTTCAGAGGACTTGGCCTTCAGACCCACCATCTCGAAAAACTTCTTGTGGTCAAAGGAATCAGCAACTGCATGTGTGCACGCACACACACACACACACAAATAGGCATGCAAGCATACAAACACATAGATGCAAAATGTCAATATAGTCCTTTCTGAGCACTTCTAAACTGAAAATGTTACATGCACACAGTAGGTGTGCTCTTCTCTAAAATGACTTAAACTTGCTGGCCCCTGTGTCACAGTATAAGGTTGAGGAGGTGTATTTTGAAGAGGATCCATCAGTTCTTGGTCATGGAACTCCTGTTGGTTTACCCTAAGCATGAAATCATTACTTACAGGTAATGCATATATGTTAAAGAAACCCAAAGTTTTTAATAACAAAATTTTTGAAAAATAGAAAGAAAATAGAGAGGCTAATTCAAGTCCCCTTCATTTCTCCTCATAGACAATGTGCAGTGACCCATGGTTGGAGCACTACAATCTACACCACAAACTGGACCACCACAAACTACAAAAGCACAAACTATAGTACAAAATATACAGCTTCAGTCAACTGAGTTTAGAATCTGGATCAATTGTGGTGTATTCAGCAAAGCTGTCACTGGATTTAGTTCCCAGCTGTAACAAAAAAAGCCATATTTGAATTCCTTAACATTATAATTCACGCTTTTGGCTAGCCTCGTCTCCACAGCAGCAAAAGCTGCTCATGAGGCTCATGAGTATTGTAGTAACTTGGGCAATCCTCTATGTCCAGTGATAGTATGTTTTGTAACAGTGAGGATTTTTAGAAGTAACACAGGAATTTGGGAACAGCAGCTTCTCCCATTTTTTCCCCATTTAATCCCAATAACATAGCTGTACAGTATCGAGTATCGGTTTATAATCAGCAGCACTTGTGTTCAACACCAGCCTGAAGCTTGTCCACATTCTGTATCACCGAAAATCTATTCAAATCTGAGATATGGGTCCAGATCCTGTTCATAAGTCATTAGAGATAAAGAACAGCTGAGATTAGCTCGCCACGCTCGGCGATTGATCTTTGACGAGTTCTTTACCTGCAAATGCATCTAGAGCTTTCTTGATGTCATCAGCGTTGAGGATGCTGTTCATTGCCATCTTGGCTGTTGTAGGAAAACAGACATGAAAAAAGAAAAGAAAAGCAAGAGGGAGACAGAGAAGGAAGAGAAGGACAAAGAGGGGACAAGGTTAAAAACAAGGTCGCCAGAGAGCAGAGAGGGAACACGGAGACATTCTCGTATTACACTGGTGACACTCTAGAAATGGAGCAGGAAACCAGGACATGTGAGAAGGAGGTGATGAGTGACAGAGTGAATTAGTGACAGTCGAGGAAGAGTGACAAAGGGAGGGGAAGGAGATGTGATGGAGGTGAAGAACAGAGAGAGATACCATAGAGGGATGGTGTGGGAGAAGGTGGGAGAGGAGGCCCGGCTGTGGGGTAACAGGATGTTTTACCAGGATCATCATAACTAAGGAGGAGATTTATAATTAAGGAGAGCAGAAAGGGCTGGACCAATAAATAGAACAACCAATGCAGTGTCCATATCAGTGTTTTCCATTTTATCTGTGTGATATCATTGAGCTGTTACAGATGAAAGGCGGGCACAGAGCCAGAGATCAAGTCAGGAGGGGTTTAACAGGCCATTTGAGTCTTCTGCTGTGCCTGAAATACCACAGAAGAATTCAGTTTGTCAGCCCAGTCCACAGGGAGAATCTTCTTGTACCTCATGCTATGAAAGGTGAGCCCGACACTTAATGGTGCTTTGGCTTTTTGCTCCACGCGTGTGACTGAACCTGATCGCTGCTTGTCACTTTGGCTGCTGCCACCTTCTCCTCTGTGGCCATTGCCAATATACACATATACGCACAAAGAGGCCCTCCAGACGAACAGAGGAAAAAGACTGAAAGAGAAGTGAGTGACAGGTGTATCAGAGGATGTGGTGGTAGTCTGGCAAAACTTATTAGGCATTTGATTGGCTTGGGGGTGTATTACAAGCGAGCAGGATGGCAGATGATTGCCACTTCAATCGAGACATCTACTCAAACCTCACCGCACAGAAACAACAAACTGAACATCCTGTCAGTGCTCTTTGCTACCATAAATATCAATTTATGAAAACATTTCAGATCTAAAATTCAGCACCTGCAGTATATTTTCAACAGGTTCAACAATTTCACATGCAGCACTTAACATCTTGTTTGTGTTATCCTCCAGCTGCTAGACTCAGAAGATTCTCAATAGATGTTCTCCAGGCTAAAATCTTGTTTTAATGACTGTCAAATCAAAAGCATGGCATCAAAAGTGATTAATTTATCTTTGCACATTGGAAAAATACAAATAATGACAATTCATCCTAAGCGATGCACCAACAGAACAACACCGCCATCCCTGGAGCTGCAAGCATGGCTAAAAAACTAAACTTGTAAAATGTGGTCTGGCTTTTCAAAGCCACTGGGATCCTCACTGTAAACGACTGTGTTCCAAGCGGAGTTTACTATAGGTTATCTGTAGTGGGTCCCAGAGCTCTTGGATACAAACAGATACTGTAGACAGATACAAACTTACACCTGTTTGTCTGTGAGGGCAGGTCACTGAACGAACTACATGAAAATCCTTTAGCTATGATGATGATGCAAAGCAAAGCATGGTGGAAGTGAGATACCTTGTAGAAAGGTCACAGTAATGACACGGTATCACCATTATCCTTGTACTATCATCATCATCATCATCATCATCACTGTGTTCCCAATGTGCAGCACATAATGCTGAGCTGGCTAATATCATCCCTCTGTCCTTCTAAGTGGAAATACAGTCTGAGGTGTCTGTACATTTCCACCCATTTCCAATCACACAGTATTTTATTGCATCACACCTAAAAGCAGTCCAACTATTCATGCCGGGGTTTAATTCGGCTTCAGTTAAGGTGAATATCCCCAAAAACTCTGTTGTTCATATGGGTTTACAATTAAAACATTGTAAAAATATTGAGCAGACTGAGGGGGAATAATCCATTAATGACCTGAGAGACCTCCCATAATGAAAAATGATCATGGTTATGGGCTAAAGTGTTACTACTCAATTAATAGATGCTAATATATATCTTAGAAGAATGTAAATAGACCCACAGTTAAAATTACTACACTAATCCTGGCTAGGTAATTATATCCAAAGTTATCGCAGATAAATGTAGTGTTAAGCGCCATTTGAAGGAGTTCATTGTTCCACAGGTGTCACACTCAGCTTCAGTGATGTATGAGCTTCTTCTGGAGGTATGGTGTTATCTATGTCTGTAACATACTGCCGCACACACAGATCGATACTCAACACTGCTGAACTTGTGTGGCCACGCATTCAATCTCTTATCGTTATAAAAGCACAACCTCCCTCTCCCTGAACTTTACCACAAAGGTGACCACGGGGGAAAAGAAACAATTCACAGCGAAATGAGGAGAATAAGATTGATCTTCAGAGATATCTCGGTCAGTGTGCTGCCAGTGGAACTGTATAAAGCGTGCCACATTGATTTATTTAAAGGAAGGGATAAAGAGCAACTGTAGTTGTGCTGATCTGCTGTCTGTATCTGCAATTATCTGAAAGGCTTTGGTTGTCTCTCAGTCAGCTGCACGAACTGCTGTTTTAGGCCACTAGGGGCAGTGGAGACACTGTCATGCAGCATTATCACCAGTGGCACTAATCATGAGCTCAGCTTTAGGACAAGTGGAGAGCTGATCCTTTATTATTATTACTACATTTGAAGTAATGTAGTAAAATATGCCCTGCAGCTCTAACACATCAGGAGCAATTTGTGTGTTTAGTCACTTGCTTTGATAAATAGATTGGAGGTGGCGGGAATCAATCCTTTAACCCTCTGAGTAAAAGACCCATTCTACAATCTAAGATAAATATCATTATATAAAAAAAATCATATGACATTGTGTTTTGATATGAGAATAATTTAGAGGGATGATAAAGCAAATCTTAAGTGGACATGAATAAAGCAAAATTACAAGTCTACAAGATCAGTATTTGATTGGTAACATGGAAGTACCAGTATTATGTGGAGTAAACCCTGAGAGTCTACTTCTGTGGTTTATATTCCAATATTTATTAGTTCAACGCTCCAAGCCTTAAGATAATTCTCTAACATGTCACAGATGTGGATGAATCAATCTTTAAGCATTACAATGTAAGTTAGGGTTTTAAGATAATTCCTAATTTCCTCTTTAATTTAACAATTATTCTGCTTAAACCTCCATCTGTATTTAAGTAGGTATCATATAAGCATCAATCTTAGATAACTACCAAGGTTATCTGCAATGCACTGCTGAATCAATTCACCCATTGTTTTGGTTGTCACCATCTACAACATGCTATCTTTGCTAGATGAAATGTTTCAACTTGAGTTGTGCCGGATGCCCTTGCTTTTTTATTTCTTTTCCTCTTTACTACATGGAAGCTCTGTCCCTGAGGTGAGCTGTATACTTCAAATCAAGATTTTCATGACTGAAGCAGAATGCTGAGGTAAGATGTTTAAAACCTTTCCCAAAAAAGTCCCGAAAGTAAAAAAAGAAAAAGGGGGATTTAAAGTAAACTTGAGCTCGCACAAACTCTGGATTCCTCAATACATACAAATTACAAATTCAACATGTCCCCTGTTTTGCTAATCAAACACATTTTAATGAGACAACAAGGCTAACCTCACCATGGAGCTGCCATTTATGAGGCTTCTCACTGTTTATGTTTACAGGTGAATAATCTGACACTAAAAACGGTGTTTCTGTGTGTTTTTCCTCTTCGATGTGGACTGATACTGCATGTGAACTGGGGTTTTCCTTTGTGGGAATTCCCATCACCCTGATATTCTCTCTGGGTGTGGGAAACCTAAACCAGGCTGCAGGTCTGCCAACTCCCCCGTCTACTGTAACAGCTGCATGTAGGTGTAAATATGTGTGTGAGCATGGAGGTGTTTATGTGCATTACAGAGAGTGCCAAACAGGCTAGGGTGAAGAGGTTGCAGGCTTATAGAAGTGTGTATTTGCATTTGAATAAACCCGGGGCTCTCGTGTTCTTTGGACTGGTGTGTGTATGTTTGTGAGGGAGTGTGTGAAAAGCAGAGAAAATGTGCTCGGTTAAGGGGAAAAGGACAAGGTGAAAACATACCGCAGAAAAATATTCCTCTTCAGTATCACTGCATGCTGTTTGTGAACTGGAGGTGAACTCTTGTCCTCTACAGAAAAAGGCTTTGAAGGTATTGTGTGGCGAGTTTTTACTCCCCTCTCTGTGCTGCTGTGTCAGTGGACTGCAGCGAGGCATTTAACAATGAGCATTGTTTGTGCAATCATTGTTTTTATGCCACTCATACTCCCCTTGAGCTTTATGCTGTTTGAAGTTTAAACTGAGGTCACCAGTATTGGGATTTCTTTTGCAATGAATGACGTTACTTATATGAGCACTGTGTTGTTGCTATAAAATGCACTTTCGGGTGGTATCTTTCCTGAATAATAGACTCTGGTTCATATTAAATCAAACAGAAGGTTGTACTGTACTATCTTTGTCTAGGGAACAAATACAATGACGAATCCCACTCTAAGTATTGAATTATACTTTAAACTTTAAGTGTTAATGGGTACATAGGTCTTTGAAAATGTAAGGTTTTCAATAAATCTGCCCCCTTTCTCCGGCATTATTTTCAAGAGGTGTGTTAATAGTTAGGACTGCAGAAGTACCATTTGACAGACTCTGATCCATTTTTTGGAGGCACGGTGTTTGTGCAACCACAGAACTGAACCCAGATGCAGACACGGGAACTGAGCTGGGTCAGTTCAATAATCATTCAGAAAACAACAAAAAGGCTTGCAGGAGGTTGAGGCAGGCAGAGTCAAAACTGAGAAAGCGGTCCAACATAAACCTAAGGGAGCAGGCAGATCCAAAATGTCCAATAAAGCAGATGAAGTCCAGGAGAAAGCAAAGCACAGGTCCATAAATGCTGAGAAAAGGTACAAAGACAAACTGGCCACTGAGATACACTGAGGGGAGAGGGTGTGGTAATGAGACACAGGTGAAACAGATCAAGGGTACAGCAATCACAGAGGTGGGAAAACACATAAAGGCAGGAAGTTCCACCGAGACAAGATAAATGGTGAGCATTATCAAAATAAAACAGGAAATGACAGCCTCTTGCAGTGATCTTCTATTCCAAGAAGAGATTATGAAACCAAAAAACTTAACTGATAGCAAGGTACTTACTAAACATATTAACGGACTATATGACATACTACATAGTTATTTATTTATCCGTGTACTCGCATAGGATGACACGTTTTACACGTTTGTCATCTCAGTAAAGAAACTGCCAGTGTAGTAGCACTATTGATCTGAAGAATATGAATGATTCCAACAGGCCAATTTCCTGAATGAAAAGGGCGCCAGTGACTTTCTTCCTCCATAAAAGCTTTTTATCTGAATTGCTACTGATCTGCACAGTTGATCTTCAAATAAGCCACATGGTTGAATGTAGCCAGAGGCATCTTTTCAGTGTGCATTACATTGTCTATTGATTTTATTGAGCGGCTGATAGAGAGAGAATGTACAAGTGCAGTGCAGAGGCCTGGGGATCATCTGGCTGTTATCGCCACTGTCCACTGTTTAATCCTCTGGCAGGTACAGGACAGGCTAGCTTAACCACACATTTACAGCCTGGCGACAACAATGGCCCTATGTGTGTGTGCGTGTCTGTGAGACAGTGTGTTTTCATAACTATACAATTGTTTTCCTGATTCAGTTTGTGAATTATAAATGGGGTCTATCAATTGTGTTTTCAGTGTCTCTTCCTGGCACCTCTCCTGCGTGAGCGGATGGCCATTTTAGTGACTTGGTTGTATTCTTAAACTCTGTGACCGTTTCTATATTTTAGTATGAGTGAAAACAAGACAAAGAGTCTGCAGCCATGCTAGAAACTTTAAGAGGCAGTGCTAAAAAGCATTTTTTGGGCAGGTACCACTTTAGTTAGCTTTAGTCATGTTAGCATGCTAACATATTTGATTGACGCTTAAGACATCTGAGGTTGGATGAGATTGTTGTTTTGCAGATATTTGGTCTTCACCAAGGATTGATTTTATTTTAATTTTAACCCGATAATGGTCCTATACAAAAGACAATCAGTGGATCACCAAAGGTGTACAAATTCATCCTGGGGGGAACACGAATGTCTTTGCCAAATGAATTAGCAATTTACTCGATAGTTGTTAAAACATTGCACTAAAAAATAAATAAATAAAATATCAGTTGTGTGCTTGTGTTAGATAACAAGTGAGGGATCACAAAAGTCATCAGGATTTATCCTCTGGGGAACATGACCAAATTTCATGCCAGTCCATTCAACTATTGGAGATTACACCAAGTCCTGAACGCTGCTAGCATGACTAAAATTATGTGTGTGTTCACATGAAGCCGTGCCACGCTAACACTCTCTCACCTAACACCCTGTAGGCACCAGTAAGATTCATAATATAATAAGGTCACAAACTCTAATGAGATGACTTTGCAAAACACATATGCAATGAAAGCAATCTTAAGCACGCAGACTCAACACACATTTGCATAAAATATTAGAAAATTAAAGATGTAAATTCCATTTAATCTTCTACTGAAAGCAACAGCGTTAAGGCTGCTGAAAAGCATTACATCTTTCATTGTGACACACAAACAAAATATTATGTGTGTCCCTCATTAATTAACTGAGACAGCATCCACTTAAGTATCATCGCTCTGTCTATGAATATTCATGGTACACAATGCGTCTACGTGAGTACATGAAACGTTTTTTTAATCTCGGTGATCAGCCATAGAATCATAAGTAACTTTGTGTATTTTACTGCATCAGCACTTTCAGAACGTTACCCTGGAGCGTGAATGGATACTGTATTCAATCTCATTAGGTGTAATTAAAATTTGACCTTGACAGATATCACAAGTAAGCACTGAAACAAAATTACGCCCGTGCCTCTTATTTTGGCAGCAAAATGTTGCTATCACAGAGTAATTACCTTGCTGATATACCGTCTCTGTATCTAAATCTAATCTCATTCTATAGAGGAGCCTGCAAAAAAACAGTAAATTGCATTTCTTCACACGCTTCTCTATCACCTTTGCTCTTAGTTACATATATCACTACATTTGATCACATTTACATTAAGAACTGTTCTGTGGTGTCAATATCAACCATCCACTGACTTTATTTGTGTATCGTTATAACCTGGATTTGTTACCATCCCTCATCCTAACACTACGAACTCCCAAAACAAGGAGCTTTACTGCAATATCCACCATCTGGTTTTCCACCTCTATAATATCAAATATATATCATTTTTTCATCTTACCTGGTTACTAGCTGATGGGTACTGATGTGCAAGATGGGCCAGATAGGAGGGACGTCCAGTAAAAGATCAGAGGCTTTGCTCTTTCGGTTTTATACATGTCTCCTCCAACTATTTTGGGATGAAAAATGGGCACCTGGTTCAGCAAGAGGTCAGTGATGTTTGGCTGTCAGGCTGGTGCGTATCGCTTTCCTGACTGCACTCATGCTAATCAAACATTACTATTAATAATCATCAATCTCCACCTCTCATACCAGCCAGACTTCTTTTCTTATGCTCACCCTTTTCTTGCCCCTCCCACTCCTTTTTCCCTCCCTGCAGCCATTTGATATCTCCACCTTATTTTCTCCTACCTCCCACCCAAGGGACCTCACTATCCTCTAATACCCCTCTGATCTGATCTCTCCCCTTTGCGTTTCTCTTTTTACTCTCTCTGTCTCTCGTCTCTTAAACTTTTAATTTGAACTTTTAATTCTCATCTACCATTTTCTCCTTCAAGGCATTCAGCATTATCAAGAACAAATGATAACTCCTCTACCACTGTCTACCACCGTCACCATTTCTTTTCTCCTACCCTGATTTAAAATATTATGAAGATAGTAATCAAAGTTTCTATTATTTTCCAATCAAAATAAAAACAAGTCACCACAGTGCAATTGCCTGGTCACTTAGCCCTACCCCCCTTGGCGGCTGCTGTGGCGATAAAGGGAGCATCTAAACAAGTGGTTGAATTAATTAATTTCAAACTGAGATAAAAGGGCAAAAAGCAGCTTCCCATCTCTTATTTCTGCTGTTTGAAATGACAGTTGCTGCTAGTTAACTGTAGCTAACTATGGTTAGCTCTAAGGTTAAAAACGTTGTCTGATTTCCAGACAGTACAATTCTTATGCAAATCTCTTTCAAAACAGCTCTTAACAATACACTTGATGGCAACAGTACGGATATTGTGCCATTAGACTGAGCTCCAAGAAAAAACTTAACATCCTCATCCATTAATGACATATGTAAATGATAAGGAAGTAAATATGGTTTGTTTATATAACATGAGTCTTAAGATTAATACTGTGATAAGCAGGCTACATACCGGTATGTCAACTACTAATCTCTGAAAGCACTTAGGAAGCTGAATAGCAAGTTGTTAATGGGTTGTTATCTCTAACACCACCAGATAATAACTTAACCTAGTTCATACTGATATTTTACTAGTGAAGATAAACAATTTCCGGACATGCTAACCCTTGCAGCTTACATTAGAGCAGAATGTTTAAATGTGCAATGTGTGAAATTTAGGGCGATTTAATGGCAGACATTGAATATGACATTGATAATTGTGTTTTCATAAGTGGATAATCATGTGATGAGCCCTTTGTATCTCCATGGGGAGAGACCTGCTTCCACAGACACAATCATACTGCGCTACTATCTTTCAACAGTAACCCAGAATGGACAAACCAAACACTGGCTGTAGAGAGGGCATCAGTTGCACTACAGCCCCATGCACGCCATTTTCCACATCCAAACCTTGGCAGACCTGCCAAGCCTAATTAGGGCTGCTAATGTATGAATGGACGTACATAAGCTGGTCAGGGTAGTTTAGTGAATAGTTTAATGATACTATCAAGGTCACTTCCATTCAGGATTTGAATTAAAAAACATTTGTTTGTGATATGTTGAGGCAACAGCCAGACTAAGCTGGGCAAATATCCAGAAAAACTCTATGGGCCACTGGGCAGGCTGTAATGGCTTTGCAGAAAAAAAACAATCAGTAAAGGGCTCTTCATCACCAACCCCAATAATAAAACACTCAGGCATTGCCAGGCTATACATCTCCCTTCTGGGACAGTGCAGCACTCCCTGCCCAGGAATGCTCCCAGAGGCTCACTTATAGATGTAAAGTGATTATAGATCACAGCCAACATCAGCTGCTTCCACCAGTGGTATTACTTAAGAACCTCTCACGCTGACCTTTCGGAAGTTGGCTGGGAGAGGCCAATACGAGACTTAAGGGCTACTGTCTCTATGTGAAAGCCATAAACAGATTTTCTTGGGAGGAGTGCATGATATGTGTACTTGTGTCTCTGTGTGCATGGTGTTAATGTTTGCGTGTGTTGTGGGAAATGGCGTGAGTGTGTACAAGACACTAAAAACAGGGACTGGCATTCTCTGCTGTGTTTTGACTTTCAGCAGCAGGTGGTATTATCTTGGTTACTGTCAGGGTATTGTATTTATGAGACAGCTCTGAATTTCACGATAGATGTTTTATTGATGTTGGGTGTTTGTTTGTTTTTTGGCCAGTATCATTTTGAAAGTGACAGAGATTTATTATCTTCGCAACTTAATCATAAAATGTTTTGTAGAAGCTCTCATATGCCAGAAAAACAAGATGAGTTATTTGAGCAATACTTAAAGTTATTTATGTTTACTGACAGAGCCCGCTGGCTGTGTGAATAGTGGTTGGATTATCTGAGTAGCTAAGACAGAGCATGAGATCTATAAGCCACCACAAAAGCATTGGAAAACTTAAGGACCAGGTTGGTGGCATGTTGGTTTGGGCTCAACTGAAACCTTAACAGGAAGGTTGAGCAACACATCTATTAGTTCGAAGACTTTTGAGATGCCCAAACAATGGTTTACAATGCTTTGCAGAAAGATTTTTGAACTCAGCAATCTTGTCATTCTTCGTCAAAGCTATCATGAGGTAAAAGAGTAGAAATGCACCATGTATCAATCAAAATTATTCCCCCAGGAATGCGAGTTTGCCCTGCTTTGATTGGCGTCTCACCGGGTAACATGGCATTTCACTGCGGTAAAAAAATTGAGGTTTGACTTTTTTACTTGTACCACCCTGCAATTTCTTTGGCCAGAACCCTTTGGATTGGCACTGTCACTGTGCCAATGCAGCAGAGCGATTGAAATGCATGAGGAAGCCACTATTTTCACGCAGTGCTGCTGTCTGTCCAACCATGACCTTGAGATCGAAGTGGATGGCTTGGCAACTTGCAACGAGTGTCCTGTGTCTTCCCAAAAGTCATGTCCAGTCTTTTACGTCAGCCAAACAACAATCATTCAGTCATTTGGGAACAATTGCATGATTTTTTTTTTTTGTGAGACACTGACAAATGTCAGTTCATCATTTTATGAGGACTAGTTGATCTACATTTCTCTATGAAACTTTTACTATCTCTCTTTCTGTTTGTCTCTGTCTGTCCTCGGCTCTGTATTTCCCTTGGCACGGCTGCATAGGGACATAACTCCAATTCACCAACCTTCCCCTCAAAGTCTAAATCTTTTTAACCCTTCCAAGCCCTTTTTCTTTTATCTCTCCCTAAGCCATCTTTATCTTATTTTGATGCAATCTTGTGACATGTGTTTCTCTCCCTCCCTCTATCCATTTGCTTGTTCACTTCTACAAATTTATCACCTGCTCCAATCCCCTCATGGAAGCTAAAGGACTGCAGAGGAGTTGCCTTGATCTCATGATGTGCCAAGATACTCCGTGCAGTTCTCTTTACACTAACAAAGGTCTCAGCAGGGGGGCAATATGCAACGAGGAATGAGAGAAGTTCATGATGGAGTAGTGACAAGCAAAGCCAGGAGGGAGATAAGGGTTGATGATGAAAGAGGAGAAATTAAAAAAGGAATAACAAAGAATGGTGAAGGAGATTAAAAGAGGAATGGAAAAGAGAAAGTAAAAAGAGAGAGATGAGGGCAGTGAAGTGGTTGAGAGGTCGACAATGGATCCCACCAGGGAATGTCGATGTTAGATGAGGCATGAACAGGCGAAGGGGAGGGGAGGGATGAGAAAGCAAAATCACTTGAAAGAAAGAAAGACATTTACTCAAATCATGGGTACGTTTTTATCTCACCCAAAGCCTGCTTTGCTCCAACCTGACAAGGAAAACCATTAGTGGTTGCTACTAAGGACAAAATGGAAACCGTTCATGGACAGTTTAGTTACAATTGTCCGGCTGCTTCCAGTTACTTGATTATCTCTTAATCATTTTCATTAAAAGACTTTTGGTTTGCATGTTTACTTATAGTACTTATAGTAGGTATATAGTAGCTTACTTTAAAGGGATATTCGAGTTAGTTGTGTGCCGACCGACTTATTCATTTAGAAAATTACAACCGTCCACACTGGTTCATTTACACTGTGTGTTATTTGCCTCTGGGGATTTCTTCGCAGTCATGCAAACCAACACCAGATCTATTGTTAATCACAAACAAGCACTGCTCATTCTGAAATTCTCTTGAGGGTCTCCTTCTTCAGTTCATTAGTCAAATGATAATCAAGTATTTGTGGTGTAGGACAAATATGCAGTTCATAATTTAAAACAAGACAGTAATTATTTTGGGCTTATGTTAGTTGTGTGAAAATCACTATCTATAACACTTTCTATTTCTGGTAAATCCCACTTAGTTTTTTTTAATCTCTTTTTACAAAATATAGAAACTGCTGGTCTAGTCTTTTCCAGCACTCGTTTTGAGTAAAACATGAGTTTACATTTATATTTCAACTTAGAACTTAGAACAAAGGGAAACTAGTCTTGGGATAAACTAAGAGGATACGAAAAGTATAAGGAAGAATTCCAGAGAGGAAAAGAAAAGCTGAAGAGTGATACTACTAAGACAAGGCAGGACACGGGAGACAGAAAGATGCCTTTGAACCTGAGCTCAGGTAAGCCAACATAATGCAGACATATTGTGAACCTGTTTGAGGGTAGCATAGGGAGACAGAGACAAAGAAAATGTGTTCAAAGCCATCTGGTTTCTACAAATGTTGATGTTTTATATTTAAAAAAAGAAGAAAACACCCTAACATCAGAAAACTTGTCACCTTTTTATGATTTTTTTTTTAGAATATGTAATGAAGTTACATGGAGATTCCTTTCTTCACAACATATTATGCTAATATGTTGTCATTTGTTGAATATCATGTTTGTGGATGATGTGGCAGGCAACTGCCCCTCTATGCAGATGATACACTAATCTACTTCCCCTTCCCGTCCTAAATACAGAGGTTCAAGTATGTATCTGAGAAGGCCTGATTGAAATATTCTTTTGTTCTCTAAGACCTCTATCTTTCTTTGGGCGTCCCACACAAAGAAAAATTCTTAAGATTATCCCTGACAACCATTTTTTTGTATTGCAAGCAAGAAGGTGAACTATGCTATCATTTATATCATTGATAATTAATTAAATGATAGCATCAGTGCATGGGTAATATTGAATAACATTATAGACTTGACACTTAATTTGTGATTCCCACAACCTATAGAGGGTGAAGCTGTTGTTGGAGGGCATCAATTACCAGCTGAATGTTACAAGGCAGAGGACGCTGATTGTCCTTGCAGGTTGCAGCTCCAGCCTAAATAATTCAATCATACATAGCTCGCAACATGTGGCCAATTTTTCAAGAAACTGTAATTCTTTTTTCACCAGTGCAGTTCATTAATGCAGACTGCTCATTAAACCAATTACTGTAGGCACATTAAATAAGCTTTAGAAGTACAGAGTCATCTCTAACCACAAGGTCAACGCTGCTCCTTCTTATCTCAACCTTTTACCCATTCTTTAGAAAAACTGTCAGGAGTTTGAAATGAAAGTCTTATGGTGCAATTATGGTGCTGGTGTAATTCAACCCTTAATGTGCTTGTGCTACAATACACTCATTATTGCCGCATTTATCAGATGGCTGATACACACTTATTAATGTTGTGGCACTCATAGTTGTTAAAACAAACTAAATGATCTTGTTAATGAGACAAAATAGATTCACTTATTATACATACATATAACAGTCACTAGGTAAGAACATATGAGGTTCAAGGTCTTTGACTTCATTTATCCTCAGCACTGGGCAGACTGTCTCCTCACAACAGGGAGACATAAAGAATTATGCATTTAGAACAAATTTCCTCCATCAGCATTTTTTTACAAGATTTTGCATTCAGATAAAGTCAGTGTGCTTGATTTATTTAGTTCAGCGCAGCGTTCAAGTGCTGAAGTTTGTACAAAGTGACAGGCTTGATAGACACAGACATGATAGAGGGAGAAGGACACGATGAAGAAAAAGATTGCACAGAAAAAATGCTGAAGTAGTGACTTCAGTATATATAACTTCAACCTTAGTGCATCTAATGAGAACAATAGCCCTTTACTTCAGAAGCAAAATGCATCTAGATTTTAAAGACTGCTTTTTTATATATAAATAATGTCATACAATTCATTTTAAAAAGCTGAAGCTAGGGATATGTGGAAATACACACACTTTTTAAAAAGGTATTATGACACACACACACACACGCGCACACACACAGGTGCATCTGCGAGAGAGATAGAGAAAAAATAGCTGTTATATGGCATCATCTTTGTCCGTCATGTACGCTATTATATTACTCTGTCTCAGCATTTTTTTGTATCTGTCTCTCTCACACTGAAAAGGCGCAGAGTGGAAAAAAATGCATGGACTAAGAATGGCAAAGGAAACACAACAAAGGAAACAAAGCCAGAGATGGATGAAAAAAATAAGAGGAAGAGAATCTGAAATAGAAGAAAAATGGAATAAATGTCACACGCTGAGCAGCAGGACAAGAGGATAGATAGATAGATAGATAGATAGATAGATAGATAGATAGATAGATAGATAGATAGATAGATAGATAGATAGAGGGCATTATACTTGACAGCAAAAATGAGAATGAGACAGGAGAGGAGAGGAATGATTCGCCTGTTAATAGGAAATCCAATCCAATCTCGTCTGCTGTCTGTTTTTGTCCGTGTGTGTCCAATGTGTGTACGTTTGCCTGATGCTTGCGCCGGACGATCTATCTGCTTAATCATTGTTCTCACTACGTAAATATTAAGGCTACAAAGACAAATCCCCACTTCCTACACTATATAATCAGATCCTTTTGATGCAAAGGAACTCTCCACGCTGCAGGGGCTTGCAGATATTGGACACAACTCAGCCTCTATCAGAAGTACAGAGACACCAAGAGACTCGGAAGACAGAAAGAATGATTGACCTGTCTATATACACACAGAGGAAGCCTTGACAGAGAGGAGATAGGATGACGGAGGGCAAAAGAGAAGGCAAAAGGCTGCACAGAGAAAAAATTGATTCGTTGGATATGATTTAGGGAGGAAGATATATGAGCGTAGTGACAGAAGACTGTCAGGCATCTTTCTATGTGTCTGTCCATTGCAATGGCTAGTCTGGAAAATTGGATCTCTCAGGTCAGTGTTGCAACTATCCAAGCCATGAAGTGTCAAGGTTGTTGTCATCAGCAGCATCTTTATCACTTTCATCACTATATTTCCACTGTCATCATCAGTGAGTCTATGTGCTTGTCTTGCTGGCTGCACAGGGAAAGCCAGGGGATTGTATAACAAGTTATTTTGTTTACAGCCCTACATTCTACACATTTTGCATCATTCTTACTATTCTATTGAGACATAACGAATATGTGCTAATACATACAGCCAAGGCTATTGGTAATGTCAGTTTTCAAGTATTTACTTGCAAATCAAAGGTTTTGAGAGCTGAAAATGTTTGACTTGATAATTAAAAGAGACTACCATAGCTATGCCAATTCATCCAGAGGGGAACCAAACTTAATGGGTACTTAAAGGGTACATCATCTGGGAACCATGAATGACTGTGCATAGTTTTGTGATATAACTGTAACATAATTCGTTAATAATTTAGAAAAAGGGATAGGAACGAGCAAAACATTTGTTAGTTGTACATTAATCTCTTCAGTTTTGCCATTGTTCTATATGCTAACATGGAGTTGGCAGGGTTTGTGACCTATACTACCACCAGCCAGCAGGAAGCGATTACGACATTTCGGCTTAGTTTAAGGGAGCTGTCATTTCATCCATTCCTTTATACAGTCAATGGTGTGGAGCAATATGATCAAAATGGGCTCTTGGAACTTTTATTGTTCGTGTGTCCTTCTGATCTATCTTTGGATCTTGAGTTTGATCATTGCTAACTCAAGATCAACTGAGATGTAACTAAGATTAGTGTAATCACTGTGGTTAATATTTGGTTAGTACATTTTTCTCACATCACCAGATAATTTCCACGACAGCCTGGTGGGCATCATCCTGAAAACCAACATCTTCTATCTCTTTTCTGTGTGTATTATCAAAAAACTGCATCTACACCAAAAAGATGACAACTGTGATGACATCACACACACACACACACACACACAGAGTAACAGATAGATGCACACAAACTGCCTGAAACCCCCCAAAATTTTAAATTCACCACTCAAATGGTTATGAAATACAAGCGTGGTGATACATGCATTTGGACAAACACACACACAGCAGGAATGCTGAGCAGAGCTACAGTATGTGTGGTGCAGCGTCTAGATGAGAGATTGAGGGGTGGGAGGGTTGGGGTTGTGTGATTCACACAGTATCTGGTGCCGGCCTTGGATGGCAGAATAGTGTGAACCCCGGCAACAGGTGTCTGGGAACAGTTGACACTGACTTCAGAGGCAATATGAGTTCTAGCACCATGATATGAGAGTCAGTGAGTATTCAAAGACAGACCACGTGCGGGTGTGAGAGAGAAAGAGAGAGAGTAAAGTTTTGGACCAAAGTAAAAAAATAAAAGGGGATGATGAAAGAAGAAGTATTTGTAGGACAGCAAGTTGGGAGGCAATGCAGAACTAGAAAGCAAAAAAGAAAGCTAATAGCACTAGAAAGCTTATGAAACAGAAGAAGAAAACAGTTCAGAAGATGGGAAAGTGGGAGAGATCAATGGAGATTGATACAGTGGTGGTGGGGTGAAGGTTATCACTAAGTAAATGAGGGTCTACGGAGAGTGTCTGTGTTTACTGGCATTATTATAGGAGTTGGGCAGTATCAGTAACCTTATCTCTGGCAAAATAACAGCTACTGTGTTAGGCTACATTGCTACGTTGTTGTGGAACTCTGTCTGCTGAACACAGCATGGCCTGGTAACAAACAAATGCAGGAGCTGCAAGCTATAACTGTTGAAAGTAAATATATAGAATTACATTGCACGCTCACCAGCGGAACCAGAGTTACAGGCCGTTATGTGACCACTCTGCAGAGCAGCTGGTGCACTTTTGCACATTGTTGCCATGGAGACAATGCGGAGTCTGGGTCTAACCCAAGTTTGGGACAACCCTTAGAATGAACTTCCCCCCTTGTCAATAAGAGAAGTTGATATGTCACATCAGGTGGCCATTCTGGTTGTTTTGGCTTGGCAAACCAAAACTGTGTTGCATACAATTCTGGTTATTTGTGCTACATTTCTCCCCACAGACTCCACAGGGTGAAGTAGTAGAGCTTTCTACTGACTATCTGGCCCCAAGGGGTGAATTCATGTTGCAAAGCCTCTCAAATGCACAGATTTTGATGTTTGCTCTCTGCTGAAATTTGAGTTCCATATCGGCGATGCACAAATGTGCCCAAGCAGCTTCGCAGACACCCTAGAACAAGTGGTCACATAATGGCCTTTAACTCTGGCATAACTACCATATCCTGCATGTTTGTTATATGGCCATGCTGCAATATGAAAACAGACACAAGTCCATGAAGGTGTAAAAGCACTTTGAAATTGTGTAAAAAAGTATTGCATTATATGCATTATATATTGCACTCATATGATATCATATGATCAAACAGATTATTTCATATTAATTTTTTTATGTTATATGTCAGATTATGTCACATATTTAAGACATTATATGTATTATGAGCAATGTTAAACAGCTCTAAATTGAATAACTATCACAATGTCAATTGACCGTATATTGACTGTATTCAAAGGCAGACCATAGACATGACGTTGGCTGTAAATACATAAGGAATGTGACAGGTGGGCAGAAACAGTGTCGTAAACAAGTCTCAGACTGGGCCTTAATGTTTGAGTTACAGTTCATGCAGCCCATCAAACAATTTGTTACAGGAAGATAAAATTGATCTGAATTCAGACCCACACATCTGTACATTAATCTGAGAGGCCGTGTTTGACTTGTTTATATCTACAGGCAGCTGTCTGGCATGCAGATTTATGGCATTTAAGTACAAATGATAGCTGAAGAGAAAAAATTAATGAGTAAATAACAATATGCACACACGTAAACATTCACCATATCACATACTATATGTAACCCCCCTCCTACTCTCAGCTGCAAACACCTACACAATTTTGCCAACATACACATGTAGTATGTAATATAGTATGCAAATGTGCACATATGCAGCAGATGAACACATGTGAGGCACACAAGCACATATTCTACTAATGACCAAAGAAGGGTTTGACCTTGACGTTTGCTGTGGTATGTGTGGGATGTTAGCAGTAAAGTATATCAAATTCCAAAAAATCACTATTGTCAGGCAATAAAAAAAGAGAAAATCTCTAAAGATTATTCCACCCTTAAATCCTCTCAAGCTTGAATCACATCAGCGACACATGGCCACATCTGCACATTATGATAATAACCTAAAACGACTGTCTGTCACAGACAGCCTGACGCTCATGTGTTCCTTTTGTTAATCCAAGGGCGACTTGATACCACCATATGACTACATGCAGCACATTATAACAGCATTAGAGTAGTAATAAGGCTGGTGTTGATGGAGAAAACAGCACCTGGCCTGCTCTCTGATCCTGCAGATGGGTGACTTTATTTGCTCTTTATAGACAGTATAAGTTTAAGAGTCATTCCTAAGTGGATGGTCCGTTAACACACATTATACTACCTGGCTAACAGTGTGTACTGAAATTTAGCCGCATTGCAGTTAAAATTTAATTTAAGTCAAGGACTCATTTGGGTGAAGGGTTCTTCTGGACAACACTGGCAGTTTGCAAGGCAGAAAGGAGGAACCATCCTTATATCCATCAATCAATTAAATGAGAAATTGAAGCCATTAGCGTACATTAAATGAAGGTAGTGTATGTGTATGTGTACAAGTGAGTCATCAGTTTCATTATGTGCTCATTCATTAATGTCCATTAGGTGTGTCCACCTATGAACGCATATGTCCTTAGCACGTGTGTTGCTTTGTATGTTTGTTCATTTTGCTCATTAACTGTACACACGGTGTCCTGAGTCTCCAGCCTGATGTGTTTTCAGGTCTTTTTGCAGAGAGTGTTTTTTCATGATTGCCAATCTATAAACACCTCTTTAAAATGGTTTCAATCCAAGCTGAACATTATGGCTTTCATAAAGGGAGGATTATTGTGGGACTGTTTTGTATCTTTGAATTAGTTTTAGCTTATTAACGTGTACATAATAAACTGGCAATTAAGCGTATCCGTTTGTGTTGAGCGCAGAGAAGAGGTGGGGTTTGACATGAGAGAGACACTATAATTAAGTCAAGTTAATGCACTGGCATCTCGTGTGCATCGATCCACTCCCTGCTAATGTCCCATGGCGGCATGACTTGTAAGCCTTATTAAGTACAGACCTACAACTGCAGTATGATAGACTAGATAAAAGGACATTCACTCAACCTGCACACAGAGCCACTGGCACTGTCACTGAATGCAGCAGCAGTGACAGTAAAGATGGTTAAATGAAGTCAGGCAAATGAAGTAAAACTTTTTTTTGTATGGTAGAGCCTATAAAAGCAGAGTTTTGTTTTTTTTTTACCTTAGTTTAACCAGAAAATGTTACATTGGTTTTCATTTTACGCCCTTCAAAAATAAAAATTGGTTTTATTTTAATTCCTGGATTAAAATGAGTTCATCCTCACCTAGCTGCATTGCATTTATGGAGGCGATAGTAGCAGAGCGTAGTTATAATTGAGCAGTTTGGGTGAGGTGTCGCCAGACCTTTGAACAAACTCTGCATCATTCATGACTTCTTGGGAAACAGACGTAATTAATCATTCGTGGAATGGCTTGCTCTCCCCGCACCCTCTGCAGAAATGCATGAAAGTCTTGATTAAGCCAGACCACAGACAGACAGAGAGTCACCTGTATCATCTTTGATTTTAAAAACTATGTTGGCAAATATGTAAATGTCAAACATTAACTTAATAAAGACTTACTTACAGTAATAAGGAGAGAAGATTGCTTATCTGTCCAGATGACTGAAGCCAAAATGAAGCAGGCCAAGTTTGGCTGGAGACTCTGCCCGGCCTACCTCATTACAGTACCTCTGATCATGATCTCAGAACCACTGACTATCATCCGGTGACAATTTAGCCTCAGGGGGCAATGGCCAGTGTTCTGGGGCTTCCAGTGTAGCCAGCTGAAATCTGGATATTGGATAACAAATATACAGGTCAAGACTTTCGTGTTTGCTGTCCATTGGCTTAAAAGTGGCTTAAATGCAAAAATGGACAACAGACCACTTTGTGACTAATCTCTATAATCAGATACATGTCTGTGAATATGAATGTGAATAACTTATATTACTATAGTAAAAAGCTAATTAACTAACTCACTGATGGCTTCTGAGACTGCATCCAATGTGTTCCACCTCTTTTGTTTTCCATGTGGTGCCTGCACGCAACCAAGCCTCTCAAACATGACTGGTGAGTACAACTTGGCATGGACCACAAACGAAAACTAGAACACTTCATAATCTTGTCCCTTGCCTACAGATGCTTCATTCATTGGAAGATAACTGTTTAGTTATTAGACCAGTACTCTTACTCAAAGTTGGCATCCATTGTTAACCAAAGCAGGAGAGCTCACCTCTGAGCAGTCACAGGTGTGATTCTGCATTTAGCAGTCAGAGTGGGACAAGAGAGTTTATTCTTGAAGATTTGACCAAATGTAAAGAACGGTTTGTAAAAGGTGTCTGAGAACTGCAAAGTGAGGGAAAAGCAGGAAATGTGTTTCTGTGGAACTGTTGTATTTTAAAAGGACACTAGTTTCAGGTTTTGCTCATTTTAAGTTCCAGTGTCAGTGTGGAAATGAAGAAAATGGAACAAAAAATGAGAAAGGAGAGGAGAGAGGAGAGAAGAATGCTCCTTTATCCCAGAGCTTCTCTGGGATAAAGGAGCATCCAGTAGCCTCAGGATTCAACTTCATCCCCAGTTTTTTTCTTCTTGTGCTTTCATGCATTGCTTGCTTTGGATCAAATAAACTCTTCCAAATGTGACTTTTTCAGCCTCAGGCTCACCCTCTGGCTTGTCCATCCCCCTACACACACACACACGCGCGCACACACACACACACACACACACACACACCATTGCACTTGTCACGATAAGTTCATGACTCAGTTATTATACCTTTACATTAACATCTCTGACCACTGTGACCTCACAGTGTTAATGTGCATTAACTCTGACTCCGATCAGCCTCCAGGAAGAATTACATAATGTATGTTATATATGTTTCCACCAGAGTGGGAGGTTCCAATTAAGTGTTTATGTGTTTGTGTAGGCATGCATGTATACAGTACATGAACATGTGACTTCATATATGTGAGTGGGATCTGGTTCTACAACAGCCTTTGTGTGTGTTGCATCTTTTATGTGTAGGCCGAGCGGTGATCACCATCAGTACAGGAGTCCATTACTCTATAGCCTTAAGTCAAATGATAATAGTGAATGAGTCAGTCAGCAGAACGCTGTAACATCACACTGCAGTCCTTCCCTTGACCATCAAGCTCAGTAGAGGAAGCGTGTGTGTGGATGTATGTGTGTACTTGCATGTGCGTGTGAGAAAAAAAGGACTGTTCACTAACTCACATAGCTCGTGAGAATGAATGATGATCAATACTTTGACCTTTGTTGTTGCCATCTGAAGGGTAGCTGCTGCGCCCAAGGGAGTCAAGCTCAGTGGCCTGCATCAAAACTTAAACACCCTGCTACTGCATGTCGACATTCACACACTACGCTTGTGCATGTGTGTTTTGGTGTGTGTCTGTGTAGGAAAGCTGCAAGGTACACCATACTTTCCACATACTGTACAGGAGTCAAACAGATTCTTAACTCGTTCAGAGTATAAAGAGATGAAGAGAACGCAGATACGATGAGGTGATAAGTGACACTGAGAGAGAGAGCAGGATACAAAGGGAGTGAAAGGCAAATAGAGTAGAGCAGGAGGAGTGTTTGAGCAGGAGTGATTTCCTGTGATCCCCAGGCTTTGGTGTATCATTCATTCAACAGCGGTTTCTCTGTCTTCCCTGCCTGCTTAGCAACATTAACAGCAGCTGCCAGGAGTTAGGACATGCACATCAGGTCACACACACTTTTTTTTTAACCACCCTCCTCTTTCTCAATTCCCATCACACACACCCACTGAGACCGACACACACACACCCACACACAGAGGATTTCGGTTGTCGTAGTTGTTGGACTGGGCCTGCCAATAAAGGCTCCTGACATGGAATCAGAGGTGACAGATGAGGCAGGTGAGGAGAAGAGCAGGGAGGTGGGGGAGGTGGAGACAAGGAGACAGACAGGGGGAGTAATTAGGAGCGGCATGTGATGCTGGAGAGGGGGATGCGGGAAGGAGACGGAGAAGATGAGACAGAGAGCGGTAAAGTTAGAGTGGAAAGAGGAAATATAACGGGACTGATGTCCTCTCATTCAGTGGTGAATGTGATTCACCTACAGTGATGAGACAGATCAGGAGCCAAACTCTTTAAGGCCCTCTGCGCCTGTTTTGCTCTGATTGTTTTAGCCATTCTAGCAACATGGCTTGAGTGTCGGTTAATCAGTCCAACACTTGATCTAATATCTGAACCACCCTTGTATGGATTGTCATGCCATTTTACACAGACATTCATGGTCCCCTGATGATACATACTACTCACTTTACCCATCCCCTGACCTTTCCCTCAGCACCACCCTGAGTTTGACATTTGTGGTTCTGAGTGTCAAGAACCTAAATTTGGTGAACACATTCATCTTCCTCTCTGGAAGAGTTGTAATCATTCGATGATGACTTGACTTCTCATCTCGCACCCTCACCTGGTCAAAAAATCTTTACTTTATGTCGGAAAAAAAACATTCCCATCAGCCTCAGCTCTACTTTACATTTAATGCTAACAAGCGAATGTTAGCATGCTAACACGCTAAGCTAAGGTGGTGAATATGGTGACCATAAAAAAATTGTTCCTGTTTAACGTCACCATGTGAGCATCCTGACGCTAGCATTTAGCTCAAAGTTTGTGCCCAAACACAGCCTCACAGAGATGTTACCATAAGTCTGGTTTAGTTCTGTAACCTTCATCTCACCACAGAGAAGAACTCACACTTTGACCTGTACACACTTTAACCAATGTACACTAATGAAAACATGACAGGATCTGCAAAAGGGTTCTTGGCTTAAGGTCTGAGTTCATTACGTCGTCCTCATTTTCCTGCCACTTCTCCCTATGAAGGTTTTTTTTCTCTTTTAATTTTTATTTCATCCTTATCCTCTCTTCTTCTCAGGTGTACGTCCAAAACAGCCCATGTTCTCCTCCCTCCTCCCCCCTGGCCAAGGTAACATCTGGTGCCAGGTGACAGAAATCTTTTCTTTCTTTCTTTCATTTTTATTCTCCCTTTCTTTTTCTTGCTCTCTCCATCATCCCATCCTTTCTCTCTATCTTTGCAGGAAAAACATCTGTCTCTCTCTCTCTCTCAGCTGGGTGCTGCCAGCTGTCAGTTTCGTCAAGGTCTATGATGGGTTTCTCATTTCTCTCATTTCATCATCACGCCGTTCTCTATTCAGGTGGGACGAGACGAGCTCGGATGCCGTGCCTCGATGGGCAGGTGGCTCTTTGCATCTTAAGTAGCTACTGAACGCTTCATATCAAGCAGAAATCCCTAAACAGGCAAGCCCGTAATTCTTTCTCGTCTTTGGTAATTCTTTGGGGTGAAACTCAAATAGGCAAAACATGGAGTAAATGAAAAAAGTTTGACCTGTGAATTTATGCAAGAAAAAAATATTAATAAAAAATACAACTACAATGTTAGATACTGTGATTTTATTGACATATTTTGGTGACGTTTGGTGATGACAGTCTCATCCCCTTGACCACTCCCCAGTTGTGTAACCCTATGATTAAGCAAGGACTTATAACGCCACGCTAAACAATTCACTCTAATTTGCGGCGAGATGCTGCTCAGATGACACGTTGTTGGAAGCCGTATCAATATCTTACAGCTAATTCAATTATTTGAATTAATTTTGAGTTCTGAGTCTTACCCTACAAAGCAGCTGGATTTGTAAAAACATGAGGTAATGAAAGCCAAAAATCACTTTTGTCAGGCTTCAAGTGGCCACACCGCTGTGGTTCAGACCAGCTTTTCTCAATGAAAAAATGTTTTTACAACTCTGATGTCTGACTTTGTCTAGTATCCACTTACTACATCACAAAGAGTTGATCTGATTGGCTGAACTTGATAGATGTTGATAGACAGATGGTTCATCCAATTACCTGCCAGGTATTTTTTTGAAAGTGCCTGCCCTTTATGAACACTATCCAAGGACGACTTTACAGATGGTAAACCATATGGCGCGTCAGGTTACGAACACACTGACACTGCAAAATGTGTTTTTTGGTAAGAATCAACTCTGGTAAGATTCACCTCCTCAACATTTTCAACAAGGCCTATTGTCCCTCAAACTGACTGTAACTTTATCTTCACGCCTGACACAGGTGCCATTCACGTCTAAGTAAACGAATCAACCTATAGAAGAAGTTTCTACAAAGACTCTCCATGCTCTCCAGATTAAAGCGTAATTACACACTGCGTCAGTCTGTCTCTGCCAGCTACACAATTTGAAAGATGCTTTTTTTAGGGTGAGTGAGTTTGTGAGAGAGGGAGGGAGGGAGGTGTGTCCTTGGATCTAACTTTTATCCATTTAATGCCAGAATGATGTTAAAGTACCTCCAAAGAAGAGCTCTGATATCATACATTAGGAGAGGAGCCAGACTGGCCAGCAGAGTGAAAATGTTTAAACAATGAAATAAAGCTTCCTGTCTGTTCTTTTCTTTGTATGTTTTGTGTCTTATTTCAGTTGGAGTCTGGCCTCGTCCTCTCCTCCTTTCTCACTTTTTTTCTTTGTTTCTCTATTTGCTTTTTTAATTTCATTTCCCTCATTTGTCTGCATGGCTCCTCTCCATCCTCTTGAAGCTGCCGAGACAATGTGTCCCTGCAACCCAAATTAACACCCTCATCTATCTCACTGCCTCTCCATCCATCTCCTCCCTCTCATTTGGCTGCCCCCCCCCCCCCCCTCTTTCTCTTTCCCTTTTCTTCCCATCTTCAACTCTCCTTAAATTAATTTTTACGCTTTCATTTTCTCTGAGCTACACACATCTGTGTGGACACATCATCCCCCAGCCTCTCCTGGAACATTTTGCATCCCCCGTTCACACAACTACACCCCTAAATCCTTGATCCGCCTCTCACCCCCTACCCCTCTTTATCTCTCTTCTTCCATTCCTGTGTCCCTCCACCCTCTGGCAGGATCATTTGGCGGCAGCAGAGGGGCTCTTATACTCCAGGTGTGGTGCATTGAATGATGACCACAGGAGGACCAGGATGTGGCTCTCTCCCTCTTTCTCTCTCTCTCTCTCTCTCTCACACACACACACACACACACACACACACACACACACAGTGAGCAGCCAATGGCCTCATCATTGCACCAACCTTTCTGTGCCCAGCATTTCTCCCTTTTCTTTTCTCTCTTTCCAGGTAAACTATCTGTCATGTTTTGCCAGCCGCTGCTATAGTGCCTGATTCAGACAATGGTGCCGTCCCACTGTGGCTAATAAACGGCCTTATGTAATATAAAACTGGGTATAGTTAGTTAGCATTTCAAATACATAAACACATGCAAACAAACACCCAGAAACGTACAGATAAGCGTGGTACAATCCCTTTGAGGCTGTGCATGTGACTAATGTGTTTTTCATGCCGTCTCCTCGTCCACTGGGTCCTCTGCCAAGCCATTAGTGTCTCCTCCTCTTCCCTCTCTTCTTCTCATTCCAAATGGATTAATTCATCTAGCCGATTAAATAGACAGCAGCATCAATAGTTTCCAAGACTGCGCTATCATAATTTTGCCTCTAGGCTCAATGAGGTGTAAAAATGGCTATTATAACTTGTTGGGTAAGACAGAAGAATCACTGTATCTGAATGGGGGTTTCTGAATGGAGGCGATCTTTCATGGTAGAAATCAGTAAGACGTTTGCGACCGCTGAGGAGAATTTCTGAATTAATTACTTTTCTTATTGATATTTGTGTGCGGCTGACGTCTGGGACAGATTTGTGCATTTCTTTACATTCATCACAAAATGGAAATGGCCTCATTGTTAATAATTTCAGTAAAGCAAAAGTTGATGAAGAGTTTTGAAATACTGAGGAAACCAGCAAAACAATGCAGACATAATGAATCACCACAGCCCTGCCAAACAGCAGTCTTACTTTGTCAAGTACACATATATTATTATATATTGAATTATCTGGTGATCATGAGGAAACTGTAATAGTTGTGAAATCGCTCTCCTCCAGATGTAACATGCTCTTGTGCTGGCATGTTTTCTTGGGGAAGGAACCCATGTGTAATGAAAGTATGTCTGAATGAAAAGAAATGTTAAGATGAGCCACTGAGCAGAGGAGAGAATGGGTTGAGGATGTACTGGGAATAATAATGGAAACTGAGCCACTTCAAAAAAGACTCATCATGGGACCCAGTGACTCTATAAATGCTCCTGACGATCTACCTACAGAAATAACTAGAACCTCAATGTGCTCATCTTTTATAACCGCTTTATCCTTCTCAGGGCCGCGCTGGGGGAGCTGGGGCTGATCCCGATCCCAGCATGCATTGGGCAAGAGGCAGACGATTCTGGATTGGTCTCCAGTCCATCACGGGGCTGACACACACAGACAAAACACACTCACATCTACCAGCCATTTACAGCCTGTGACTCCTCCAACCTGCATGGTTTGGGGACTGTTGAATAAAACCCACTGACACGACTTGCTTCACTTACAGAGCTTATCTCATTCAAATGACACACATGACCTTGACTCTGCGTTTTTAAAAGGTATTTCTCAGTGGTCGGTGTCACCGTCCTGCAGGCTGCACGTCAGTCAGAGCGATCTCCCCTCCTCTTTCTCTTTACAGCGCCACCTCATCCTTTTTCCTGTCTTGTTCTCTTGTTTTATACTTCAGCATTGCAGAACAGAGAGCCCGGAGGCCAGGGTGCTGCCAGCGCACACACACACACACACACACACACGCTCAGAAATCTACCCACACACTCATGCATGTGCGCACTCGTAGAGAGCATTACTGCGCACACAAACACAAATTCAAAAACACACACCTACTGTACTGACCGACATGTACTGACCGGAAGAGTGAAAGCGTTGTCGTATAATTCATTTCAACAGGAAGCAGGTCTCTGTGCCACACACATACACACACAATGGGGCAGCCATAACACAAGGGCATACATAAGTATTATTATAAGAGGAGTTGCTTCATGCATAGAATTTTCTTTGACGCTGATGGATTCATGCAGTGGAAAAGCTAAAAAAAAAAAAAAGTGAAGGCAGGTGGAAAAGCACCCGAGTGTAACTTTAACCTTCACCTGAGGCAGCACTGAGGAAACATTCACGCTTTTCCTCCCGACTAACACTCCACTATAAGGATCTCTAAACACTGTTATTTGTCACTGAGGCTGCGGCGTTATATAGAGGGGGTGACTTCTGTGTAGTTCATGGTGTCTTAAAAGAGCAGCGGAGCCAGAGTGTGTGTGTGTGTGTAGGTGTGTGTGTGTGTGTGTGTGTGTGTGTGTGTTAGTTTGTGTCTCCCCAGCTGAAAATACTGCAGTCTTCGTCATGCCTGGCTGCCTCACAGCAGTGTGATGTAAGGGTCTGTGGTTTTTTTCTCTGCTGCTTTAAAGTGATGGAGTCCACTTTGGCCGAGCTTTGTTTAGGGAAAACGTTTACATCAAACGAGACGGATGTCGATCGTGCTACTCAAGTGTGTGCGGGGGTGTGTGTGCCTGCGTTTGTGTGTTAGCTGGTGATTCAATGCAGCACAAAAACAGTTTGAGCCTTAAGTAAATGGGGTCAGAGAGAGTCATGAGAGTCACATGTCCCCTTTTTTACTTACACAGACACAAAGGTCTTCAAGGTAGTCACACACACACACACACCACACACACACACACACACACAAGCATTCACACACACCCCTGGCCTTTTGGTGCCGATCCTCCCCTCCCTCTCGTCCTTTCTCCATGTTCCACTTTGTTTCCTCTAATGTCGTCACTCTGTCTTGCTCTCTGCCAGCCGCCCCACACAGCGGGCCAGATTGAGTGAAGCGTTGACAGTGTTTACCCTTCCATCCAGCAGACAAAGCGAGGGATCCTACAGGGTGAGTGGCAGGCAGGCCTGTTTTGTGCTGATTTTAATGAGGGTTGATGGACTCTGAGGTCTGACTCACTGCATAATGTTTGTGAGGGGCTCGAGATAACCTTGCCTAGTTACGAGTACTGGCTTATTTCATCAGAGCCCGGTTGGTGTATCACAGGTCCTTGTCAGGAAGGAATGGCTCCTCTTCAGGGAAATGCTTGGTCATGCAGAAAACAGTCTTTCTACTTACTTTGTCATAATGCCTCAGTGGCGAACCATGGGGGTGAACCATGTAGTTCATACATCCACCTTTCCTGCACAACCACACACAAGGTTGCTTCAACTTGGGGTTACTGAGAAACAAATGAGTAAATTCTTATATTACTCCATTGCTCTGGATATTTTGGAGATCAGTGACAAATCAAACCAGTGAACTTCAATTCACAAAATCGTTAGAGGCACTTCACTGATTATACACCCAGAGTTGAGTTTGCTCATTAACAGGAGTACTGCTCAGCCAGAGAAAACAGTTGTGTAATGTTTTCTGTGGCTCTGGAGAGAGCTTTGGGGGGGCAAACAGTAAAAGCCATAGCAGCTTTATAACCCAATTTAAAATTCAAATGTTATATTATCTCTCTTTCTTGTTAATGCCGCATATTAGTGCCAGAGATCATGTCACGGTGCAGAACTCAAAACTTAACTCCCAGAGTTTGTCACATGACACTTCTTCTGGTCGCCCTTCATTTTAAAGCACATCTGATGTCCCCTGTAAGAGTCGACTCAGGCGGTGCTGATGTGTTTTGTATTATCTTACAGAGAAAAGTCAAAGTCAGTCTGTTGATCGATATTTCTGATCCGAACATGGAATCTAATGAGTCGCTGTAATGTGAAAAGGGTCAGTCGTACTGTCGATCCCACTGAGAGTCAACGCCTCGCACTGCAGCACTACGCAGCTTTCGGCCCCTATTGAAGAGGAAGTTCATTGTATCATTGTTGCTCTGAACAAGCAATGAATCACGTCTAATCATGTCTACTCAAGACTATTCAACAGTCTGTCTTTTATCAAACACATCTGAAGTATACCCTCCCTTATCATCCTTTTACATTTTGTCTTTGTATCTTTCATTCATCTCTGCAGATTCTCTCCCTCTATGCATGTCTCTATTTCTACCTCTCTTTGTCTTCTCGTCTTCTTTTGTCTGTGGAGCAGCTTTACCACCCTATTGTTGTCTCCCTCTTTTCTGTCGACGGGACACATTCACTCTCCTTCTTCATTCTGCTCTGGCCTACAGCATTATAGGCTACCCAAATAAAGGAAAGGAAAACACAATTTGTATTCTGGACCACGTCTGTGATGCGAAAGGAAAAAGGAGAGTGTGTGGGGGGGGGAATAAGAAGGGGAGAGGCAGGCATCAGGGGGAGGAGGGGTTGTTAAAGTCACAGTTTGAAGTCTGGTTAAATTCATTGGACATAAAGTCGGGGGTCTGCGGTGCCTTTGCTTACATTGACAGCACATTTGTTTCCTCTTAAGGAGGGACGTTTGACCTTGAGTCAACATGACAGGATACACTCATGTGAGAGAAGGTACTTCGCCACACTGTCATCCACTTTATATCATAATAATGATCCTCACTTCTGCCGCTGCTTGTAGTTAGGCATTCGTCTTGTAGAGTACTATTCATCCATCTCATTTTATGCATCATTACATGAGTGGTTTGTATATTGACACATGACTTTTCTGCACTGCGCTTGAGTTTGCTGGTGGTTGTTTAGGATTGTCTAAATATAGACTCTGACAGTGTATCCTCACAGTTGGACAGTGATGCGTTTAGTGGAGTGGGAGAGTAAGTGGGACGGCTTTTTGCACAACACGGCTAAAGTGCTCATCAGTACAACCCCCCCCCCCCATCGCTGGTGGTGTGTACATGCATTTGAATCTGTGTTCGCGTGAGTGAGAAATGCTGGCTCGCATGCATGAGCATGCACATGAATGCCAATTTGTGCCAGTATGTGTGTGTTGCCCCGTATCCCTAACCCCGGCAGTGATGCCTGGTCAGCAGCAGCAGCTGACACCCCCCTGTCACTGACAGCATTTCCTGCAGTGCTGAGAGAAAGAGAGAGATTGAGGAGGGACTGTGTGTGTGTGTGTGTGTGTGTGTGTGTGTGTGTGTGTGTGTGTGTGTGTGTGTGTGTGTGTGTGTTTGGGGGTGGTAGCTCTCCACTGACCTTGCAGCAGAAAACCCTGTTACAGCAGTAGTAACACACTCTCAACTGCTCAGACACAAAGACTCACACTCCAAGACAGGCATATACCACACACACACTCTCCCTCTCAGTCTCTCATGTTCATTCTGACACTCGGTCCACACTCGGACACTCATAGGACTCGCCTCAGGCCTGTTTGCCACAGCCAGTGCTTCTTACAAAGCAAGAGAAAAGCAAGCAGGATGGAAAATGGGTGGAGGGCAGGGGGTTGTGGATGGAATATGCACATTCACATAAAGGAAGGAAATGTGCAGTCATTCATAAAGCCACAAAAGACAGAGACAGTGTAACTGAGTTGCGGCTTCAGGGGAAGAACTGAACAGAAACACTCACACAAAGAGTCCTGCACACTTCCGCAATGGTATACACTTACATACATGTGTAGAGACACTCATACATGCATGTGACCAAAAATGCCTCACTTTAGAAGCACAAATGTGCACGGTAATGTGTGTTACGCCGCAACATCGTATGTCACATCCTCACAGACTTCTGTAGAAAAGCACACATACATGCGCCTCTAAACCCCTTTGACAAAAAGTCAGCTTCGGAAGTCTTTGTTCCATAGGAGTGCAACATGAAAGGGAAAATAGCCTCATCAAAGCGGCGCCTGTCTCCAATGTAATGCCTCTTACTGATGATAACGCAGGCCTCAGCCTGGCAACGCCAGATTGAATATGACACCGAAGTGAATAGGTCTCATGAAAGAGCGCAATATGGGATAAACACTGTCACTGACTGTTGCTTCTGCTGCTGCCTGTTGTTTATCCTGCTGGATCAGATCATTGAATTCTGAATGAAAACATCACAGTATTTAAACCCCGACATGTACTTCATTTGCTGACGACCCCACAGAAAAACACTATACAAGTTGAGCCATTTTCTTTGTCGCAGGCATATTGAGTGTTCCATATTGATCTGCTGGTAGGTCTGCTGTCACAAACGCATAATGTGAACCAACACTTTATTTACATTTTGGTCAGGTATCCGAAAGCATCCTGAGATATCAAACTGAGTCCACTGCAGGAATGACAGACTCTGCCACTGGCAATGAAAACCACTCTGCAGGGAGGTAATTACAGAATATAATAAATATATTAAAAGGCAATGGCTGAAAAAAAATGGTATCAGCCAGATGAGTGTAAATGTCTGAAGGTATGTGAACACTCACATTGAGCCGAACACATGATCCTGTCCAGGGTTACACCTGGCAAACATAGACAATGACGCATGATTTCATGAAAATCATATGAATTATAACTTTTATACCACAGATATGGAAAATAATGCTAAGCTGACTTTACACATCAAAGTCTCTGTACAGGTTCTTGGGAAGAACAACAGCAAATGTTTTGCGGCTCCCGACGGAGCTACACAAAATATTATACATTTCGTCGAGTGATGTCATAATCTCACCCCTGGAGCCGCTGCACAGTTGGGGAACTATGAAATATTATAGTTTAGTTGTAGTTTAGTGTATTTTTGTTTTTGTTGTCTGTCCAACAAGTTTTACTGCTTTAAGTAAGTTAAAAATCAGTACAACAATCGAGCAGAAAGTTCAAATTCCTGCCTGTCTCTGGATTTTACAACATAAATGAACACTAGTTCTCATCTGTGCATGTTAAAAACTGAATTTGGGCACTAGAGCAAGTAATCAACTGAGTGGACTGGAGGATTTCAGACACCTGCACTGCCCACATATGAGCAGTGTGTGTCATGTAACACAAGAGGAGAGAAGCAGCTGGACTTGTGTTATGGGAAAATCAATGAGGCCTAGAGAAACCATCCGTAGGCAACTCAGACCAATTTGTTGTTCAGCTGCTGCCCACATACAGGATGAAGAAGAGTCTTTGAAATGGCCTGAACCAAAGGATGATAAAGGTAAGGGGCAGAGGCCATGTTTCAAACTGCCAATCTGAGGCAGGCTACACAAGCCCTCTCTTTGTCCTGACAGGGAAAACCCTAGGCAAAGGCAGTCACCAGCTGAAACTCCTGTTGTTGTTGTTGTTGGTTTGACACTCAGGACCTCAGTGCAACAACAGAGGGGTTGAGCAAGATCAAGGAGGGCAGGGTCAGACAATTGCCCTCAGAGTGGAGAGAGTCAGGCAGGGCTCTTCAGTCGCTTGCTCCAGAAAACACCACCCTTCCACTGTGTAGGCATAGACCTGTCTTTATGACCGATCATCCTGTAGAGCTGATTCCTTGATTTCAGTTTCTTGATTTCCTCTAAATCCTCGTTCGTCGTTTTAGAGTTATACCTCCAGTTTTGTACAGTGATCTTTATTTGATTTAGTTATTGTCTTGTCCGTTAATGTGGTACTGAACTGAGCAACATGAATTTTTACCTTTATCTACAATAAACAACATCTACCACTCTATCTTATCTCTGCAGATCAAGGCGACGTCAGCCACCACTACCAAATCACCTCCAGTTCCCAGACTGAAGTGATAGTGGTTCGGTTGCTTTGTGGGAAATTTGCATACCAGGTTACAACAAGGATAAGGGAAGTGTGGAATAGAAAGAAATGATAGTTTGGCTGAATTGATTTCTTGTCCAGTGTCAGTCTGACAGCTTAATAGTAGTGCCATGCTTAATTTGTGAGGTATCATTTGTTTCTCTGATTTCCCTCCAGACTCCCCTTCTTCTTCAGTCTTCTTCGTCTCTGTTAATGAAGTATAGTCATGCAGCGCGTCACTGTCACAAATATTTTTCTCAATTGGTAATGTGTTCCTAGCATGAACACCCTTTGCATGGTCGCCCATCCACCCCTTAGCAATGGTGTGTAAAAGAGAGAGAACAAGAGTGATCCAACAGAAGAGAGGTGGGAATTTTTGAAGCCTTTCTGCCAGGAATGCTTCTGCATAAACCCAAGTAGCAAAGCAGGTGATAATGCAGAGATTGAGCCAGGGAACAGAGAGTATGGGTGATGGGATAAGGATTGTGGATTAAATTAAATGTAGAGTCAGGGAATTGGAAATGAAGGTCAGGCGAAGGGGGAGTACAGTAAGCGGAGGAAGCGATAAATGGAAGGAGAACTTCCCTGCAGCTGTCCTGGCCTTTGTTCCTGAGGGGCAGGATGCGGCCTGGGATATGACATTCAAGGGGGATTGATGGATATTGTTAACAACGAATGCTGTTTCGCAAGGCCACGGCTACGGTTCATCTCGCCTAATCTCTGCTATTGAGACGAGCTGTCATTCACTTTGTGGGCCGATAATGCAATTCCATCTGACCACTGGCACTTCGTTGCTCCACATTAGCTTGAGCTCTTACAAGATAACTGTGCTTCGCATATCGGGCGTTGGGTCTTTACGGAAGTTTTTCCCTTTCCCACTTGTTCTCTTCTGTTGCGCTGGGAGCCAAGAAGTTTTGACTCACTTTGAATAATCCTACTTTGAAAATATTAGATGTGGAACAGGAACTGGGGGAACAAGTAAAGAATTTAAAGTGATGCTCCATTTTTGGATATTTTCTTTTTTTGATTTGAACTTTTTTCAGGACACAAGTAAAGAACCTGCAGCTATATGGATTTTTTTTCACAGACATTTTTCCAACATTTGAAGTGAAATACTATCCTTATACTGTTGGTATTGTGACCATTATTTAAGGATTGTTGACCTTTAGAGGAATTATCATTTCCCAACCTATATCTTTAAAAATAGACCCAACTATTTTTGCTATTTGAATGGTAAATAGTTTGGGTTTTTTTTTCGAATTTGTGTTTTAAAGGAAAATTGCTGTGTATATAAAATGCTAGTATTAGCTCTGTTGTCATTTCAAAGTTATTTTCTGAAAGAGTTTAAACTTACCTTAAATTAAGCAAACCAAAGAACCAAAGAAAAAGCTGAATTTGAATAATTTAGCTTAAATGATGTCGCATGGTGTGGTGGAAATCTTGTGTATTTCATAAACAAGTCAACCAGCTGAGTTGTCTTTCCGAGCTTTATTCTTGCAATAAGGGATTCAGTCAGGACAGAGCAAGCAGCAATGTAATGAGGAATCCAAAGAAACGGAGAAGACACACATAATTTATACGGGGTTCCGTCGCGTCATATCACACTGTTGCTAGGTAGAAGTTAGTTACTCCTACGCAGTTCAAACATAGTTCATATGAAAACAGGATGTATGTAGCAGGTGAGATGCACATGTTCTATCTGTTTGATAATTGAGACAAGACATGAGATGGGAAGAGATAAGAGACAAGGGGGTCAGAGTCGGGACATTCTGTCGAGTCGCACTTCTCTGTCTCTCATCCCACATACAGAGGCCAAAAGGTCAAGCATAACATAGGGCACATAATGTGGTAAACAAGGTTAAAATTAGCTGAATCTTAGCATATAACAAAAATAATCTTCTACAATGGCCTAACACTGAGCATATTTGAGTTTATTGCCGAGTAAACGTTTGACCTTATTTGATACCTAGATCACATATATTTATACTGTATATATTCACTGATTAAAAACCAATGGAAATCTATATACGTGACTCCGGTCCCCAAAGATGGAGGCTTTAAGTAGCTTTGACAAAATAGGTCACATCATCATCCTGTTTAATTTTCCTTTTCTAAAAAAAAAAAAAGACCAAGCTAAAATAAGAAAAGTCTCAATCCATTTTTGCTCGCTCCCTCTCCCATCTGACCATGGGTTCGTTAATGATCTCATTTAAGAGGTCATGGGTTTTCTAATTGGAGGTGGGCTGACTCCTGTTGCACTGGGCTGACCTCTGTGACAGTCTAAAGTTAGTATCGACTTTTTTGACCTGGCTAAAAATACTCAAACTTCTGTCCTCAGAAATACAGCCAAGCCTTCAAAATGCTCAGATAAGCTTTGGACCTAACTTCTCTCTTAAGGGAAACAAAAGTATTTTGCTCAGGGAAAAAAAAAAAGTTACTTTTTGACTTGCTCATAGCTGTGTGTGGTGTTGCGTGTGCTTCGGAGGGAAACAGAAGCTTTTCAGTGGAAACAAAAATGAGCCACAACACAGACCACCTTTAAATCAAAGGCCTTCAGAGTAGTGTGGGCATGGCAATTTAGCCACCATAAGGCAGCATAACCCCACAGACCTTTCCATTCATTGTAATTATGTACCTTCACATGACCTCGCAAAGTCCAGCTGAGCACCGCTGCAATCCCATCACTTATTCAAATATTAGCTAAACCTCCACATCTGATGTTTCAATAGATGCTGTTCACTTCATGCTCATAATTACTTATTAGCAGGTGGCTCCATTCCAGCGCTGCTGCCACCCGCACAAACAATGACTTGTGCACAACGTGCACAACCATACACCTCTGTCTGCACACTATAATAAGCCCCAGACCGGCACTGTCGGGCACGTTTTCCACTGATCATTCTCCATATCAGCGAGACCATCAAGCGCATCTCCAGATGCCAGCTGCCTCGCACAACATCTGTCCTTGACCTTGACGATAAAGACTCACTAGTGACGACTCCAGAGAGCATGTCTGCCTAACACAGCCTCCTGTCTAGGCACATTAAGAATTTTTTGGACATTTAAGTGTGTTGTTTCGAATTGATTGGCTGGTTGGTAGAGGGTTGGGGATGAGGACAACTTCATGTTCTTTGTGACCTGCCTTGCATCAGTGCACAGTTTGTCTCTGTGTGCGCCTGTATAAGCGTTTTTGTATCAGTTGTCATCTACCAGACAAGGTTCAGCGACCCGTGCTGCTACAGTGTATCGCGTATCATGAATTGTAATTGTTAGTAACCTAAATGACTTTGCATGAAGCCTGATAAGCAAATGCAACACAAAGTGGGCTGTAGGCATGCTTGTCGAGATGTACAAAATGAGTACAATTAAGATTCGATACTACGTGTCCCTGATTGCCACAGAACCCCCAGTTTCCCTTCTTTTCTTAAACCTCAGCAAAAAACTGAGACATCTTCTTCTTCTTCATTCTCTTTTATCAAAATCCAGGTTTTAATTAATGTCTTTTAACAAGGGCCCAGAACACCAGGTTAATTGTGCTTTTCATGACAAAAATCAGTGCAAAAGCAAATTGTCTCTGAGCGACCTCTATGCCGTGGCTGGGAACGGCATTTTAATTATCCAGACAACCTCTTAAGTGGTGGAGAAACTGTAGTGACGAGGTGACCATATGCTCAGCAGCCACAACGTATCTTACAGTCATATATCAGCTCACAGGTGGTGGAGGACGTGGAGAAAATTGGAGAAAAAGATTAAAAGCTGACAACACATTTATACAATAGTGAAATCAGGAAAAGTACCGAATGTAGAACCAAAGAAGAGAAAAGAAACGGATGTTAAATATTAAAAAAACGTTAAGGTCAGGAAGAAAAACCAAGATCAAAAGAAATACAACATAGAACATGTATTCTTATTCTCTTGGGTGTATCTTTCTATGCATGTTTGCCCACACGAATACCATGCTTCCCTCTGACTACTGACCCTGACCCTTTACTGATATTTGCTCACCTACGATAACAAGCCCACACAAACAACCATCACCACCACCTTTCCTGGTAAAGTGGCTTTTCCCTATCCAGTCCACCCACTGGCAGGCCTCCATCCCACTCACATTCACAATCAAGACTCCTTACAACAGTGAACAGCAGAGGAGAGAAAACAGGGGGCAACTAGCAATGTGGGACAAAGCATAGGCTCCCCAGCAATATGTACAAACATGCTGTATACATGCATGCCCACACACAATCATTATCCCAACCACCTCTAGTGTTTTTTTCATTGTGTGTGATCTGAACACAGGTCTACTCAATGCAGCCAGGGGAGCAACTGATACAGGATCTATTTCAATGAGAAGGTTGAAAATACGTGAACAGTTCCTGTGTTTTTGTGTGCGTTTCTGCTCTTTTGTATATTTATATTACTTATTTTGTTAGCTGCTCTAGCAATGTGGTGCTAGCAAAGTAATGTCAGTTCACCAACTTCTGAATGTAATAGATCAGCAACTACTGAAAGAACTGACAAGATGTTTGTTACTCATGTTTACTTCCTTTAAATGCCTGACCTTTCCTTCTTGTGGCTGTGCTAAATAGCAACATGCTAAAGTAAAATTTTGAACAGTGATCGTGCCAAGTGTTGTAAATGTTCTACATGTTCAAGTTCAATATGCTAACATTAGCGGTGCAAGCGTGTTAGCATGCTGAGGTTAAAGGACTTTGATACATTTAGCACCTAGCATGGCGGGAGGTTCTTAGTATGGTTTTATATTAATGCTGTTTAAAACAGCCAGTAATGAAATTAGTTGAGAAATCTGCATTTTACATGAACCCACCTAATAATATTCTGAAGTGATTTGCAGTTTTAGATTTTTAATTTAGGGAAACATCAGCGCTGATATGCCCTGTCAAACATAATCTTAAGGACTCTGTCATTTTAGCTTTAATCTTTAAAACAAACCATTTAAGCTGTCGTTGGATCATTCACCTCTTAATAGACTAAATCAAGAGCCAATAAGTGGCAGGATACACAAAAGACCAGCTTTAACATGTAACGTTAATGGAGAACATATATGAGTGTCAGTGTTGTTTTTATTATATTTAATAGATTATTAGGGAAAAAAAAATCCTTGTAAAGCAAAATGCTGTTTCATTCCCAGTCTTCAATGTTTGAACCAAGACGGAGGATCAGCTTTTTCCATAGAGTCATTTTTATTTTGGAGATGGTCAGTTCAGTAAACGTGCTGACAACAATGCTGCCGTTTGCCCCTGAATCAAACATTTATAATGTTAGTGTGTAGAGCTGAAGCAGTAAGGGCTTAATAAGACCACCCAGGCCACACAAATCCACAGACAAACACACATGCACACAGTCAGTGAACACCTGGTCTGACTGTTATGGTACTTGAATACCTTTCCCACTTCACCTGTCCCAATTCCACTGACACCAGTCTGAAATTTCACCTACACTGGTTCTCCACGCTTCCCTAAACACACTAGCACAGCTTTATACAGACATACACACCCAGACACACACACACACACCTACACACACACACACACACACACACAGAGTCATTCCTTTTTTTTTCTCTCTGTGTCCTTCTCACACACTCATCCACACCTCCACCCGTCTGTCCCTCTCCTTGTCTTCTTTGCGCGCTCTTATGCAGACATGCATAGCCATTTGTCTTTCTTCCTCACACACAAATGTCCCATCCTCCCACTGTGAGGTCTCCTCCCCCAGGAGTATTACAACACACCTGGGTATTTCACACTCCACAGAGCTCTACGCTCATTAAATCACAGAATTCCCATGGAATAGGGAGAAGATATACCATGCCTGACTTTTATATCTAATGGAGAAGTGGTAATAAAGTTTATAGGGCTGTATGATGTGTGGGTTTAAGGTTGGTGACAGGCAGGAGGGAACGTCCAGAGAACTGAGCTGATCAGTGAAGTGAAGGCTGTATGTTATCTATAGTGTCCTGCTGGTTTTGAAAGAGAAGGGAGGTTTTTTGGCTACTTATGTATGTGATGTCCATTAAATTGAGGCTGACTAAAATTCCCTTCTATTCTTTCTCTGGATTTTTCTGTCTTCCTGCAGCATTGGGTTTTTTTTTGTTTTTTTTTTACAGATTATGTTGAAGTGCTTTACTCCCTGTCTCCCTGTCAGGCATTTTTCCATGAAAATTGTTTGCTCTATTTTCTCATCCACAAAAAAATAAATTTTTTGTGGTGTACCTCAAGGGTCTGTTCTGTGTCCACTGTGTTCTCTTTGTCAGTAAGTTGTTTCATGTATATGCAGATGACACACAATAATATCTTTCTTTCAACCCTACTGTTTCTCTTAGTTAAGCTGCTCTAAAGGACTGCTATGATGATTTGAAACCTCCAGCCTCTCCACTTTGCCTCATGCAGCCAAACACCAAGTCATTATCAGACATTTGGAACAGCTTCATATTAAAACCTTAAATTTGACATCCAGGGCTATTTAGTCTTGACTTTATCAGTTGAAAAAATTTTCAATTTCTGGCTGCTGTTGACCTAGAGAAAGTTATTAATGGTATCTGGATTCTTATAACTTTAACTTAGTAAAAAGGCACCATCATATCATAATTCTACTAGTCTAAACTACTTGGATTTTAACAAGAACTATGAAAAAAATGCATTCTCCCAGTTTTAGTGCCCAAACGTTGGTTGCACATCCCCTCCAGAATTTCAGTTTAAAAAAACAATTTAACACTTATGAGGAAATAAATGTGTTGGCTCTAAGGTATATCTCTGACCTACGAGGCACATTTTCATGAGGGTGATCAATAAGGTCAGCAGAAAAAGCTCTTCTTGCTGTTCCTGTGTCTAGATTTCAAACCAAGAATGACCTTGCAGTTTCTGCCATGTTGGCATGAATGACTTCATTCACAATAAATTGACAGCTAAAGAACGTTGTTTTAAGGTGGCTTTAAACAGCTTTGTATGAATTGTATTTCATAATTCGAGGATAATATTATAAATTATTATAATAATTATATATATTACAAATTATTAATTTTTGATCATTTTAGTAAATTTATATTTTATGCATTCCAGCAGAAACGTTGTCAGTCAGTCCAGCATTTTGGTCCAGAGTAAAATATCTTATCAACCCCAAATTGCCATAAAACCTTTACCTAAGACATTCGTGGTCTCCAGATTCTTCCCTCTAGTCACTAGTCACTAGACTCTAGTGCCATAAGGAGGATGTTTATGGTTCAAAAGAAATATACATTGATAGATATTGGATGGGCTGTTTTCTCTTATGTGGGGAACATTTTAACATCTACTTTCATCAAATTTACTATTTGTCTCTTCTCTGTCTGTCTCTCGCTCTGCATTGTGTGAGAAGGTATCTTAAGTTACCCTCTGTCTCATCTCCTCTGTTTTCTCTCTCTCTTCCCTCTCTCACTTCAATCTCTCTTGCCTTTTTCATCACCCCCCTGCCCTCCAAGCCTCCAACCATTTCCCCCACCCCTCCATTCGCCACACAAATGTCACTTTCTAATTGGCCGGCACTGGCGAAGCAGGAGAGCATCGCTGTTTAGACAGCTGTTAATCTAGGTGGGTTGGCGGCGGCGGCGAGATTGTGGCAGTGACGGTGGCGGGGAGAGGGATGACAATCTGGAACAGCATTGAGAATGACGCAATGAGGGAGAAAGAGTTGGAAAAAAAAGGAAGAAGTTTGAGTCTGGTGCAAAATCACCACTCGCAACTCAGTCTGTCCACACATCTGTCTTTCATTATGACGTTATGATGTGCCCATGGAAAAAAAAATGGATTCACAATTTAAAATGCAGCGTGTGTCACTATACATCATATACATTGCTGTTTAGCATGGACTCTGTAATACGGGCAATGTTAATGCACAAGCGCATACCCTGCAGTTTCATTCAAGCATCTGCTCCGAAGCCTCAGCATCACCCGCACAGGAATGTAATGGGTTTTCTTCCCCCTCCTCCCCCTTTCTTCATCTCTCTCTCTCTCTCTCTGTTTTTCTCTTTCACACACACATACACACACACTATGAAGTACACACAGACACAGCGCTCAGGGAACCAATCACCATCGTCTGTTTTCAGGTCCTGTTTGTGAATGGGATTTTTTTTTTTTTTTTTTTTAACGGGAGAGGAGGAGGCAGGCACCGCTGCATTTGTAGGCATGCAGCTGCTACGCTGGGGGAACCATCAGCATCCCATTCTCATTTTTTCCTCCTATCACTTGAAATATTTCTCTAACTCTCTGTCGGCTGCTATCTAATTAATTTTTGATGTTATGGTTTGTTTTTGCTCTCTCGCTCTCGCCCTCATTTCCAGTTTTGCTTTTCGCTCCTTCTCATGAACTCTCTCTGACTCTTTTCCCGTCTTTTGTGGTGCAGCAGTCGTTTGTGATCTGCTGCATCAACACAGCCACTCTTTAAACATGCTTTTTTTCTACTTTTTACCCTAAAACACCACCCTTGTCATCAGCATCATCGTCACATAGTGCTCTTTGCCTTTTTTTACATCTCCTGTCATGCCACTCTCGCATACACTGCGGAACAGCTGGCTTTCTCCAATACATCTTTTTGTCTCTACCTTTATTCTCTGCTTTCCATCTGTCATCACATCTGCCTCCGAACGCAGCAGCTGATGCAGGTTAATGACCAACACACACACACACGCTCACACATGCAGACACTCACCTCCAGTGACAGAGTCTTCGTCCCGAGTGCTTCTGAATCCTCAGTGGCTGAAGGAAGAGCGGCAAGCCGGCGAGCTTCTGGCAGCTGAGGAGAAGTGGAGGACAGAAGGAGAGAAAGAGACAGAGAGAAAGAGAGAGATAAAAGACAAGAGACAGAGAGTGAGAGGTATAAAGAGAGAGAGAGAAAGTGGACGAGAGCAGGCGGGCTGTGTGAAGAGGAGGGTGCTCCGGCTGGCTGGAGGTGAGATGAAGGGGAGAAAGAGAGAGGGAGGGAGAGATAAAGGAAGAGGGAGGGAGAGAGTGAGGGTGCACTGGATTGGGATAGGATGGGATTGTGTGATGTTTGAAAAGAGGAGGAGGAGGAGGGATTGCAGGGAACGGTGAGGAAAGTTGGAGATAGGAGGAAGGATGGATGGGTGAAGGATGCAGAGACTAGAAAGAGAGGGACAAAAAGCAGAGCAGAAAGGACAGAGGAAGAGGTAGAGAGCACGGAGACAGGTACAGACAGGCTTTTTTTACTGGAGTAAAAAAGGTGAAACTATCAGATTTCACAACACGACCCTTATTTTAGTCTGTGACAACTGTAACCTTTTACGACTAACTCAAAAAAAAAAAAGAAATACAAGTACAACTCATGTCCGGCTGTCACAAGCTGCCGGTCTCTGGAGACAATCAATTTCAGAGTGAAGAAAATGTCCTTCCATCCATTAAATCACACTGTAATCCAATCCTGTGTTGGTGTGTTGCAGTACGGAAACTGCAATTAACTTTGGAGCAATAACTTAGAGACGGAGCAGGCGGATGAAGGGTCGGGAGAGGAAAAGGGAAGGAGAGCGGCAAGAAGGGATGAGAGAGGAAGAGGGGCTTGGTGACCAAAACGGCTCTGGGGAACGTGGTGTAGGAGGAAAAGGGTGGGGTGATAATGACAGACAGGACATGTGGAGAGCAGAGGAAGAGGAGCAGATTGGCCTCTGGCTGAATGCAATCAAAGATGAAAGCATGGTGAAGGAGAGAGGTGGAAAGAAGTAGAGAAAGAAGTAAAGGAAAGAAAAGAAAGCGGGCTGAAAGGAGGATGATGATATTGTGAAAATCCACTGATCTGTCATGCGCCTTTCAGAGAGTTTGAGAGGGTAATGGATCACATGTGAGTGGTAGCAAACGGTGCAGTTCACCCGATGAATGTGACCTCAAAACACTTTACAATCATGGATGGATTATGAAACAACAAGCCCATGGGCACAGACAAGTGAAAGACCTCCAGCTCCACACACATACACACACACACACCCTACAGAAAAGCAAAACGCCCAGACTGTAAGAGACGCAAAACTATGTCTGCATCATCTCTAAAGGATCTTAGTATCTTTAGTAACTCTTTGTGGCTCTCTGTCAACATTTTGTGTCTCTTCGTGTCAGGGAGAGCCTAAATTCAGTCTTTATTCTGGAGCTGTTCAGTGTCATAACAACACCGCAACCAAAAAAATCGACACACTTACTGGAGGAAGCGGCGAGTTGGGTCGTAAAGAATAAAAAGTCCATGAAACAGGTAAAAAATACACGAGGAAAGGGGTACAGCAGGTACAAAGACAAGCTGACAGCAGTGGAGACCAGAGTGGGAAGGCTACTGAGACACAAGTGAACTAAATCAGGGGTGTAGCAGGTAATCACACAAGTGGGAAGACACACACACACACACACACACACACACACACTGACAGAAATAAAGACAACAGAGAGAAGACAAGGGGTTTTGGTTTCTATTCTCTGTTGACATTTTGCATCTTTTGTGGTTGTTTTGTGTTTGTTTTTAGTCATTTGCCGGTTCATTTGCAGTAATTTTGCACATATTTGTGTTGTGTTTGTTTTACATATTTGTGGTCATCCTGCACGTCTGCCTGTGTTTCTCTATTTCGAATCTCTTCATAGTTGCTTGATTGAATTTCCAACTGGAAATGTTAACAGTAACTTAAAACAGAGGCTTTGTCCGGTTCAGCGATCCATCCGTGGTCATAGTGTCATCACAAGGTCTTATTAATCGTCATAAGCTTGTGTGTTTTCTTGTCTGTGACTGTTTTACCCTTCCAGGTGGATGAGTTTCTCATTGAATGCACTGGAAAAGCACAGCCTGGTAAAATACCCCCTGGACATGATTTTGTACTGATTTCAAATTACGGGTCAAGTCTTATTCATCATAGTCGCACCCAGGAGCCATAAAAAGGCCTGTGACCATACAAATGGGATGCATTTCAGGATCTCTTTTGTATTCAGTGTCAGAGGTCTGGGTCAGACACGGCGCTCTGGAGCTGACGATGCAAGGATTCACTATTTTCAAGGTTGAAGCTTTGCTTGCTCAAGGACACTTCAGCAGTGTGGATGCTGGCCAACACTGAGCTTAATCCTGGGACTTCTTGTCTCCCTTTTAAAGCAAAACAGCTTGACTCAGCTGTTTAAACACATCACAGTGGCACTCCATTTTCATGAAAGCCTGCTAAAATCAACCATACAGAGCTCTGAAACAATCTCAAATGCCCCGAGGCCCCCCTGTAATGTGTTGTTTTCCGCACACTAATGTGCTGCGCCATGGGATTCACCCCTGTGAGACTCTCAGGCAAATCACCCCCCAGAGTGTGCGCGTGTGTTGTACACATGTGTGCCCATTGTGTGTTCGTAAAATAGATGGACAGCATAGAGAGAGAGTGAGACAGTGACATATGTGGGCGCAGCTCCAACTTTGAGGGATTTCGCCATATAAGCTGCTATGTTTCCATCAATACCGGAGATGCAGCTTTAACGTCCCAGGTTAGACTGCAGCTGTCAGTTCCTGCAACAACCGCAATAAAAGAGGAAGTGAGTGCACTGCACCCTCTTCAAAGTAAACCCACAGATTTTGTTTATTCAGATATTTTTTTAAATTCTCAACTTCTACAAAGCTGTCTGTGGAGGAGAAATTGAGTAAACTTAGGGAGGTGACGGTACAGCCATTGCTCCCAGGCCGTTACACGCATTGTTAAGTGAACGCTGTTGAACGCTCGTGTCATTTCACTGGCTGCATGCACCAATGCTGACGCCAGCACACATTTCAATGGGATTTCTAGTCTTGCTTTTGATTTCATTGTTCTGGAGTGATTTGGGGATGCAGGCAGTAATGGAATGCAACTGTGCTGTGACGGTTATAACAGCGCGTGTGTGTGCGTGGATGTGTGCGTGTGTGTCCTGACAGAAAAAGAAGACACAGCATTACTGAGACAGGAGGAAGAGAGCAAGGCAAGTCTCCTCCAGCTGTTTATCAGCCCAGGGCACTCTGTCCAGATATCACTAGAACTACTTTATAATTACTATAATGTATTCTTATTGGACAAGTACGCCACTTGCACTGAAGAGTCCAATAATTGACCCCCCCCCCATTCATTTCTCCTGTTCTAGTCTCTCTGCCTCTCTCACTCTGTCTCACACACTCACTATTGATCTCATTAATTGACATTACATTCTCATTAGCCTCAAAGAGTATTTAATTTTGCACCAGCAGGATGACGGCTGTGCACTCTTGAAAGCAACACTGTTAGTCAACAACAATAGTTTTGTCCAGTTGTTGGCATCATGCTGCACAAAAACGCTGGTAGCACTGATTTCAGATTTTTTTTTAAATGTCTTTTTCCAGATAAATTAAAATATTATATTATTTATTTTTTGTTATCCTGTAAAAAAATCGCTTAAATAATGATTCACCATACAAATGAATGCAGATTTCCACCTTAAAACAGCTCTTTGCAGATAAAGTGCTGCGTCTGTATCAAAAATAATCAAATACATGAATCGTCTCTTTGAAATCGATCTAATACTTGCATTTGCGACAATAAATTCATACTCCATACAGTCTCAAAGCTATGTGAGATTGGATATATAACAGTGATGTCTATACCAATATATAACAATATGATATCTTCCATTTTTGGCTTTCTGATCAGTTGCCCACAAGGCTGAACAGGATGCATGAAAAGGAAATTAAAGTTTCCTGTTGGCTCACTCATGCAAACCATGTCAACTTATTCTGTTATCAGAGAAATCAAAACTGTTACTGTTCATAAACTGTGCATGTAAGCATACTGAATGATGTCATATCTCATGATTTCTGGCAATTATTGTTGGGATTTCACAAAAGTGCACTTTAAATAATTGTTATGAAGCTCAAACACGGTTTATTTTTTCCATCCACAAATTTGTCCCTCAGATCCCAACACTGCAGTTTCCTTTATATAAGTCCTTGTCCCAATTCTCAGAATTCAGATTTCTAGGCTTCTAAAAATGTGCCATGAAGATCTGTTGGGGCAGTGGTTGTGTGTGTTTCTGAAATGCGTTTTAAGTGGGCTGTGGCGTGTATTTTCAGTGCATTGTGTCTTTATTAGCCTAAAATGGAAACACACTGATAACAGTCCATCTGGGATGTTTGGAGGTGATGGTCTCTGGGACTCTGGTTTTTTTCCTTTTACTAAAACAGAGGGATAAAAGTCATTGAAACAGAAACTGCTTTGAACCCCCAGAGGTGGTTGCGTAATTAGCTAACTCTCAGTTCAGGTCGGCATTGCTGAATGTTTTTGTGTCCTGTGAATCTGTCCAGCTCAGTATGGAGGACTTAAAAGCTTTGGACATATTCCTGTCCAACATAAAAACAAACAAAACCATTTAAACTGAAATGGAAATAAACCAATATCTATTTTCTTCATTTCTCCATTATCCACTCATTAGCACGCATCCATCCATCTGTAGCTGAGGTATCGCGCATACAGACAGCAGTTGCACTTTGTAAACACTAAGTGGCACAGTTGAGGTTGAAATGACAGTGTTAAGCTGCGTGGGAAAACTCCAAATGACATTATTTCAATATTTAGTCATTTAAGCTTTGCATTATTTTATGATCATGAGCAAGAGCAAGTGGCTTAATGTTGTGGAGACAAGCAGCGTATGGTAAACTAGCCTGGTAAGAAACTAAGGACATTCATTTAGCTACTATACTTGCCATTGTGCAAATCTGAGTAACTTTTCATTTATTTGCGTATTTCAGTTTGTTGCCACTTTAAATCCTCAACTCACTTTTCGAGGCAAGTACTTTTTACTTTTACCCTTATAAACTATAAAACTAACTTTGGATTTCTATTACTATTGTATTAATATCATCTTGTTAGATACACCCGTGGAATTAAAAAGCTGCTGATGTGTTAAAGTGACAGTAAAGATATTCCGACGATAAAGTATTTTAAAATATAAGTATGTGAAAGGGATCATGAAGCATCTTGAATCCTTCTTTCTCGACTTTAACTTGTAACTGAGTATTTTTACAGAATAGTCTCACTACCTTTACTTAAGTAAACTATATCAGTACTTTATGTGTTATTGCAGTAAATCCCTAAACTTTAATAGAAAAGTGGCCTACATGTCACAGTCCACCCTCACTACACTGATGCAGTTCATTAACTCATCTTCTATCACGTTGATATATATATATATATATCAGATATATCAGAGCCTCTAAGTTTTTATCATGTGACTCTTGACAAACCTCAAGGAGCTGACACAAAGAGATTGGCACATTGATTGGCGAGTTCCTCATTGTTTCTGAGAATGGGGAGAAAGGGTTTTTCCTTCTCTCTCTTGAGAAACGAACTATTTTAGTCTGGTGTCATGCCTAGACCACTGCTGGGTACTAATATGGACATATTTCTAGAAACATGATGTCTGTGGCTAAACATGCGTCTGAGTTTGCATCGCACAGAAAGAGAAATAAGGGACACTTCATTGTTTTGAGCCAGTATGGCATCCAAAAGCTTGTTTCTCGTCTGTTTTGACTGAATGCACGCTCTGTTTACATCGTCATGTGTTTTACAGCACTAACTGCAACTGCGCCTTTAGCTTTGAAATCTAAATGTTCTAATCTGAAAGTGTTGCATATGCAAAGTGCGTGAGCCACAGCAAAATGGACGCAGTTGAAATGAGGAATTGGTCATGCCATATCTTCACTCATCATCAACTTTGCTCACACTGAGGCGTTAAAATATATTTGTTAGCAGGAAGTCAGAGGCCAAGAGACAGAGAGAGAGCGGGGAGAAAGGGTCAGCTGTGCCTTTTGAATAACAAATAGTGTGAATTATGCATATGACTTGACATGAACTGGCTTTTTGATCGGAAACAATAAACACTAGGAAAACCAGCAGATACAATCACAAAGGCCTATCTTCTGCTCCTTTTATTTGGCAATTTTCTTTTCAATTTTAAAATTATTTCTTAGTTCTAGTCAAAAACATCCAGAGCTGTGCGTGCATGTTTCTGGCTTTTCCTATATGACCTTAAAATGTCCTTTACATTTTTTGTCTGACTGTCTTTGTCACATTCATTTTGCTGATTTTTTAGTTTTCTCTTCCTCTTGACTCAAAGGGATCAGACAGTGATCAGTGACAGTGGCTCACAATGCAGGACATGTAAATAGGTGTGTGTGTCAGGAAGCATCAAGACTTTGACGTCATGTTGAACTGTGACCAAAGTAACTGTATAAATGTGATGCCAAGTGCGCTGCTATGGAAAGTCTGCGTGGCAGGGCCGCGTGCGGACTGGCTTTGTCAAAGCCTGTTAAGCTTTAGAGAAAGAAGATCTGAAAAGCACATTTGAGTCAGAGTCAAAGTTCAGTTTCTAATTTGTTTTTGAGGAATTAATATTGATGGAAAGTGAAAGGGACTAGCAAGTCGTCACAAACTCAGTAAAAATCCACTTTCATTTGTGAAATGCTGCTTTATTGTCCTATTAAATGCCATCTATTAGGGTTTTATATACGTATATATGTGACTATTCTGTTGGGTTGAACATAATAACGTCTGATGAGTGTTTGTATTTGGGATGAGCGTACTGGTAAGTAAAGATTTAGTGACTGTTTAGCTGACATGAGTCAGTGGTTGTATGTTCAGATTCAATATGAGTTCTCTCTCATAGCTTTGATGGAGAGGAGACAGTCCAAGCAGAAAAACTCAGCATCATAACAGGAAAGCAGAGAGACACAAATGAGCCCTTGTTTGAAATGAAACGCCAATGGTTAAAATGTTTAAGTAAACCAGGTCTTTACCAGCAGTTAGAATTGAATTGCGATTTATATCTTCAACAGCATGCTCTAAAGTTAAATACAACTGTAAAATATTATTTAATTGAATTATTATATTAGGAAAGTTAAGTACAACTGCCTGAAAATTGTAAATCATTACATGTAATTAGATTCTTTCCAGGACTGCAAGTATGCTGAATTCACTGACCACTGCAGAATACTGACGCTTTTATACTGACACTAATTTAATTCAGAATACTCTACGATAGCCAAATATGAGCTAACTTAGTCTAGTGTAAGTGAGTCTTATCTGGCATAAAATAATCTTGACTACTTTAGTTGGTCTAATCTAGTTCAACTAATGTAATGTAATGTAATATAAGTGATTCTAGTCTAAAATAATCGCGTTTAATCTAATCTTGTGTAATCTGATCTAATCTCTTCATCTCATCTAGTTCAATCTAATCTAAATTTCATTTCACCTAATATATTCTAATCTAATCTAACCTAATCTTTCATTCATCTGATCTGAAATAATCTAATCTAATCTAATTTTATCTGATAATGTGGTCTAAACTCATCAATTGAGGCAAAATTGTACATTTTACAGGCATGGAGTTGTGAAACAAAAGAAGTGGGTGCACCACATGAAGCAGCACTGACTGATCACATGCACTTACACCCACCTTTGATTAACTGCAGTGAGCCACAGAGCAGGTCTCCTCTGCTTTGTGTTCAAACTCACGTGGAAAATGTATTTGAAGCAGCAGTTTACCGTAAGTAAGGCACATTAATAGAAAGAAGCTGTACACAACATAACTGAATAAAGTACTAATTTGTCATTTTAAACAAATGGAGCATCTTGAGCACAACATAAGTTTCAGTTGTATGTGACAGAGTTTATGTAGATAAACCTATTATGTAACTGTGCTGTTATCTCAACCACTGATTAACCACTGATACTTGTGTTTGGTTGGCAAATCAGTGCCATGAAACAGAAATTTGTAACCTCTCAGACCAAAAAGCATGATTTGTTTCACATATTGGCGTTAAATGGCGGAAATGTAAACGTAAGAAAACATTACATGTTAGTGGGTTCAAATTGTTTTCAGCAGGCTGATCATAGACACGTGTGTAATTTTGTGGCCTTCCAGATCACCCCAAAAGAGATTACTCCATCTGTCTTGAATTGCATGTATCCCCAGTATAATGTGAGTTTACCAATAAACAACCAACAGCAGGAGCCTGTGAATTAACATCAACTGATTTTGTATTAAAGTAAGAAAGCTAGTGTCACTGTGGACAGAAAGAGGAAACTAAACTTGTCACAGAGGAAACTCCCACAGAGTTCTCGACATTGTTTTTGATGAGCTGGCTGACAAGAAGGAAGAAATGGTGACAATCGGACAGAACCAAATCATGTTTGCTGCTGTTGCTCACTGGGAAATTTACTGCATATGATCCTGAGGATCAGTACACAAGTAGGATCACATTGCTCACATGTACACTTGATGGCATCGCCCAACTTTAAAGTGTCTGTTTGCTGTACAAAGACAATATGGTCAAATGTGCTGCTCAAGTATGTTCAAGGATTTTAGGAGGAAGTGTTGGTCTTCGCTAGAACTGACAATAAAATGCGTCAGCGACAACATAAATTGATGCATTTCGACACCCCGTGACTCAGATATGAACCGAATTACACTGAATTCACACAATTACACACAATTACGCAATCTGGCAGAAATGTAGCAATATAGCAAAACTTTCATAGTAAATGGATTTTGCCATAATCTTCAGATGCTTAATTCCCATTTGTACATGCAGGTCTCTGTGTTTACATTCAGGTAAATCTCAGGTAAAGTTTGATGTGAAGCACCTGGCGGTTTGTTAGCTTAAGCGTCGGGCCCGTGTGACCTGCTGTGCCACAGACAATAAAAGAAGGTCACTTAGTTTCAGAGTCTGCGTCGGCTTCCCACATTCTCCTGATGGGTTTCCCCCCATTCAAAGCTGCTACCGTAAAAAGCAGCCACAAAGACAGAGGTGGAGCCTGTTCTGCGTGAGCGACCCTTAAAATCCCCTCTGTGGTTTACCCTTGAGTTTACTGTGCTACTCCGTTATTCTTCTGCTTTCTCTCTTTGCACGGTATTTCTCCTTTAAAACCATATTTGTTGCTTATTGTTAGTTGCTGAGGTTTATGCATAAAATGTGTAATAGTTTCAGTTTGTTGCAGTCTTGCTACATAATAATTTAAAAGTTTTAAAGTCAAATATTTTTTACAATTTAAGAGTATGGGACAGTAACATATATAGTATAATAAATATTTTTTGTTTTTTTCATGAGGAGGTCACAGAATTGAGAAATGAATTAATTCAACCCGACCCTAACAAATGATGATCACAACGTCTTAAACACTTCCAATTTCATATTCAGTCAGTAGTTATCATTTAGCACCATTTAGAATCAACAAATTACATTTTTTATTGAACATTATTCGTTTTTATTATGATTATTTGAAGCTGATCGAAGATTTTTGGTGAAAGATGGATTTACAATCATAATGTATACCCTCATGTTAAACATGAGTAAAGCAAACTGACAATCACTTAGATACATGTAGCGAACTGGAAACAGAAGTTGCATTCTGCGTTGGACTGAAGTCTAAAATCATGAAGTACACACTACACTGACTATAACTCTCTGTGGACAGCGCGAGGATTACTTTTCACAGAGAATCGGAAGCTTTCAAAGACATTTTGGGCAATTTCTCCAGAGGTTGATGAGCACCAGGCTGAATATATTAATATTATTCGATGTTCTGCATATGTTTAAGAGGAGGAGAGGAGTAAAACCACTCATCTGTGCCATCATTGTTTAGTATTTTTTGTTGATGTGCATCTTCAGAGACAGCATGTGTATGTTTTTTATATCACATGTGAGAGAGAGAGATAACAGGCAGGCGGATGTGTGGTGACATCCCACAACAAGCAGACTGTCAAAGCGGAAGTGTGTGTTGGTGGTGTGGTTATGACTCATTTCTTCATTATTTCTAGTAAATGAACTTATCCTCTCTCTCTCTCTCTCTCTCTCTCTTTCTCAGTCTCTCTTTCAATATGTACACACCAGGCCTCCTCTCTTATCGACACACTTCTTGATGATGTGAACGCATGCAGGAAGGTTTCCTGAGACGACCTCAGAAAAAACGGGGGGGGGGGGGACGGGAACACCTGAGCCCAGGAATGATGCTCCTTTACTTGGTTATGCTCTGGTCAGAGCTCCCTCCTCTGTCTTGCTCCTCTACTCCAGACCGTTGTGCCATCCATGAGAACAGTGGCTTAGAGAACGGTAAGTCTCCGCTGAATTCACCTGCTGCGTGCAGGATTGTTTTGGAAGTAAATCCTGAAAAATCTGTTTTAATATTTTAAGCCTTTTTTTGTAATGTTTGTGTAATCAAGCATTACAATAAATTCTTGATTTTATGGCACTTTAAACTTCTATTTCACTGTAAATGCAAATATAAAATTAAAATATAATATGGTATAGTTGCTAGATTGTTCATACAAAATGTGTTCACAGCTTCTAAAATGTGATCAGTGGTTCAATCACAAACATTTATTGTTGTCAAGGAGTGTCTAAAGTTTAATTTTAGTATAGAGTAGAAAAAGTGGGAATATTTCAGCCTGTTTTCACTGCAAATAAACTTTTAAATCCTTGATTCAAGACACAGACTCTTTACTGAAGCGTCAGTGCAATACTTCATCCACTAATACTTCTGTACTTCTGCATATTACTTCTGTCTATTTTTCATTGTTGATTTCCTGTTTATAAGTTCCTTTCCACTTCTGATTGCAGTATACATTCAGCCTAAAATAATAAGGAATAAGCTCTCTCACATGGTAAGTGACCATTTACGTGACAAGCAACACTTCTTCTTGTCTACCCAGAGTCGCCACTGCTGAAATCCTTAAAGTGCTACAATGACTACAGGTCCTTTGTGCACTGCGAGTGGAACGAATACAGATATGCAGCGCTGCAGCTTTGGTTCAAGACAGACAGCAGCAGGTAAAACCAGTGGAGAGGGCAGAACAAGAGCTGCGACAGAATGTTTAACAACAAGGCGGGAGCTGAATAAACTGTACATATAATATAAAAGTGTTTTATGTGGAACTTTATTGGATGATTAAAACTGAACTAGACATAATGAAGGATTATGGAGAATATGTCCAAGTTTTCAGTCCCACACCTCTATGTCCATGTCCTTGCAGAGAGCAGTGTACGCCTTATGGTGTTGCAGCACAACATGCGAGTGAGCCCAGGATCTCCCAGTGTAGATATAAAACTGATGCATTTTCCATCGGCATCCAACACACCGTCTTCTTCCTCGAGAACAAGACAGACACCTTCTGCTCGTCCGTCTCACACAAACCACTGGATCTCTCACAGCAGCGTGAGTTAACGTGACATCTATCAGTCATAAATAACCTTTACCGTTAAGACGAAAGAACAACTAAATTCATACATTTGTTTGTGTTTTGTACAGTGAGGGCACGCCCACCTGTGAGTCTCTCCACACATGATGCAGGCGACGGAGGCCGACTGCTCAGCTGGTCCAGCCCCTACGCCCCCTCCTCATCTCTGAACAAAAACATCACATATCAGCTCAGCTACAGGACAGACACACAGGACAACTGGACGGTTAGCAACAAACACACTCTGCTGCCAACCTTGTTTCAAAATGACCAGTTACTGTAAAGACAGGTCATGGAGCGGAAGCTGAAAGTTCAGCCTAGCAACCAAAACTGGATTTGTCTATTTTTGACTGGACAACAGTCAGATTTAATAAACACTCATGCAAACCTATTGTTAAAATTTTCTATATCTATAGCTAAACTTGAGTCTTGATAATGTTGCTATAAAGCATGCTGTACCGTTGTCAAAACCCGTTTTCACAGGGAAAGCTGATGAACCAGTTTGTTGTCGTATAGAGGAAAGTGTAGAGGATTTTATAGAGTTCACTGATCCAAAATAAGCAAAGTCACATAATCATGGATGGGCCAAACCAGACTACAAATATAATCTTAAAGTTTGGAAGAAGGTATTTCTCTTTTTTATGGTTTTCTTCTAAGGGGTTGTTTATAGGAAGACTCTAGAGGTTTGATGGCTGCTTCTCCAGCCTGCTCCCAACATGCAAAGCAATAGGAAAAGACCATAGATCATAGATATCTTGTCCAGAGAGACACAGTTTATGATGTTGTACTACTTACTGTACTACAATAATTTACAATAATAACACTCACACACAGAGCAGAAGCAATATCTGTCCTGTTCCAAATATGTCTTTCATGTGTTGGACAAAACTCACACATATCCCTTTTCCCATTCCCTCTGCAGACTGAGCATGTCACAAACACCAGTTTGAAACTGGAGAAGCAACTGTTGCTTCCAGGTCACAGGTATGAAGCCCGTGTGAGGGCCCGAGTCACCGTGGGTCAGTGGAGCCACTGGAGTCCTGCAGTGACGTGGAAAATGGAGGGTGAGTCCAAGAAATCATTTAGCATTCATTTAAAGGAAAGACTGAATCCTCACCTATATGTGCACAAATTAGCTTCAGCTTTGATATTCCTTAGCGAACCATTTGGCTTGTAAATTTAACACACTGGATCATTTTACTCCAGAAAGGTCTTTTCTGAAGAAGAAGACCCTGCCCCTTATCTCCTTCCCTCACATTTCTAATCTTCTCCCTCTGTCCATTTTTATGGGAGCCCAAGAAGTCAGGAGCTTTGCAGCTGTTGCTATTAGCTCTCTCTCTCTCTCTCTATCTCTCCCACTCTCTGGCTGTAGATGCAGGGCAATCTCCCAGTTTGCATTGTGTGCTGGATGGAGAGAGGGAGGTGATGTGTAGCTGGGAGGTTAGCAGAGAGCTGGCTCACTTCATTACCCACCAGCTGGCCTGTCGACACAACCAGACAGCACCGTAAGTGTGATGCTGACAAAACCGCCTGGTTATCATTCATTCATGTGACCGATCCTTCTCCTTTCTTTAATCCTGTCTCCAGGTCTGAAAGATGCTGTGTGAACCCAACAGTCACCTCTGACCACAGCGGGACGGTGCTGAGGTACAGCTGCTCACTGACTGTCGCAGACCCTGCACATCTGCTGCTGGAGCTCCTACCAACACTCAATGCCAAGACTTTTGAGGCCAACCAGCACAGTGAGTATACACGAGAGAGACAGACGGGGCGCAACATTATAGCAGAGACTGAGTGGAGGCAGGGAGGGCTGTCTCTCTGAGAAGAGTACGGAGCAGAGATAACGTGTCCTGCCAAATTAAAAACACACAATGGGGAGATAAAGCTGCAGGAAGCTGTGCAGACGCACAGAGCAGAGCAACTGTGGTGCGATTGTGTGCCCCCACCTAGTGTTTGAATGGCAGCACTGCATCTCTCTCTTTTTTTTTTTTTTTTGTATATGGACACACCTGTCCTTATATTCACCAAAAAGAAAGAAACTATAAAACATTTTTTAAGGGTAAAATTACTGCAAAATCTAAAATGACTCATTGCTCAAAATCATTTATATAAAAGGTTACTCACTATGCACATTTTTACTAAAATACTAATTTGATTTGAACCCAAAAGAGCCAAGCTTGTTGTATCATACCTGTGGGCTCTGAGGATCTAAACACACTGCTTGCTGCTCAATACTGAATAATGAACCATTTAAATTTTTTCAAATGTTTAATACGTAAATACATTTAACTGTAATTAAAAGGGTATCATCATCTTATTATCTGCAGTCTTAAAGTTAACCAGGCCTGTTCTTGTATATGAAGACTGTGGTATTTAAAAATCACATGCATACTCATTTTCGAGCAATATGTATAACGTTTTGTTGTGACAAACAGTATTATTATTATTATTATTATTATTATTATTATTATTATTATTATCATCCCTTGTTGCACAGTTCGCCCTGAGCCACCACAGCAGGTGAAGGTGAGGCAGAAAGACAGGAACTGGATCGTGGAATGGGCTCCTCCGAGCATACAGACACAATTCTCAATGTATTATCAGCTGTGCTATTACAGGATAAAGGACAAGGTGGGAAACATTTAATAACATTTAATAACACTCTCTTGCATGTTAATATCCCTTCAAAAACTCATGAGCTGGCAGATTTTAATAGATTTCATACACATTTTTTCCAGGTATGTTCTTTCCAGAACATTTCAGAGGGGTCCATGTCCCTGACCCTCTTGGGGTCTTCTTTAGCCCCGTCCCAGGATTACCGGGTCAAGGTTAGGTCCCTGGTTGTCCCCACCTACGGGGGAATCCCCTCTGAGTGGACTGATCCTGTGGGCTGGAGGACGCATGAGGGTACGCTACAGCAGCATCATGCACCTGATTTAGATCTCATTGTCTTTTCTTTCCAAACCTTCTTTTATTTACTGTGTTTTTTGGGAAACATTGTGGGAAAAGCATCATGGATGATCATAATCATTTATTCTGTTTTCTGTCCTCTGACAGACACCTGGTCCCCAACCACCCTGATCTATGTTTGCATCGGTGTGTTTGTGGCTGTAGCCTTCCTCATGCTCTACTGCACCATTCCAGCCTGTCAAAGGTCCCTTATTTTGTCCCTTCTCTTCAACCCACAGATTATCTGATAGCCATCCAACATATGGAGAAGAATCCATACTATATATTTCTATATCTAAAATTCAACCAAATTAAGCTAATAGCTATTAGCACTGAAACATCAAGTATTAATACTTCACATTACTTTGCACCTACAGTTGTTTCCATCTGTTGCTTTTTAACTTTAAACCACTTAACTTGTGCTTTACCTTGTGTCATAATTTTTGATAAAACTCTTTTTCTGGTGTGCTTTCAACAAATAGGAGTTTAGTTCTGTGGGTGGACTCAGTTCCTTCTCCAGGCAAAAGCAACATCCTGTCTGACATAAAGGTGAGATGGGATAATTGTGTACAGTTTAATTCATTTGTCTCCATTTCTGGTGTTCTGCATATTTATTTCTTAATTTGTGTTAATCACTGATGGACTTTTGTGATCCAGTCGGCCAACAGCTGGACCCTCATGCAGAGTGAGAACACGTCCATGTGCAAAGTGCAACACTTTGACAGCATATCAACATGGTAACACTCCTCACACTCCCAGACAGACATAAAAGCAAATTCTTCTGATGCATGACTGCAGAAATCACAGACGATTCTGTTGTTATCTCACAAAACCACTTTCCGCTCTGCGACTCCCTGCAGCTCTTCGGTTGTGTCTCTGTGGCCAACCAATGACAGTGAAAAAAAGGGTTTGGAGCAGGATGAGGGCTGCTGGAAGTGTGATAACTGGCCCTGCCTTACTGAGGCAGTGAACAGCCCTGAGACGTCCTCCATTAGCTTCAGCGGGCCATACATCTTCTGTAAGGTCAGCTACTGACAGTCATACTCACTGTCCTTTATCAGGTATCCAGGTTCTCAAGATCAGAAACATGCTTTTATACTTAGATATACTGTCCAATATACGTAATATATTTTAAAAATTGCATCAGATAATTTATTTGCAGCCTTAAAATGTCAATGTCAAATTATTTGACATTAAAAAATACTTATTTGACCGAGACATAATGTGCAAATCAGACAAACAAGATCTGAATGTTAATTATTGAGCTTCAGAGCAGCTCATAGGTGATTTTTTGTTACATTTGGACAGTGCCAGCTGAGCTGTTTACCTAACCTACCTAAGCTAACTGGCTGCTCACCTGCTGCTACGCCTCACTGATATCTCCTCATCTAAGTCTAAACTAAAATGAAATCAAGTAGAATGTATAATATGACAGAATTTTTCCAAATTAGTTACCAGACATTAAATATTGTGCTGAGCAGTGCTGTTTCTATCTGACAGGCATCAGAAACAAACTCCAGTTCGGAGGATGTCAAATGTGAGGAGACGGAGAATGACGCCCTGCCAGATGACTCTGCATCTCCATGCCCTGTGAATTTTACTCTTTACGGGCGCAATTATGTGTGTCTACCCAGCCGCAGCGTGTCCAGGTCCACGGAAGATCTTGTATTTCACAGCGATGCCAACACAAGCGCACACAGGTACGATGCCGCTGAGCAGGACCAACAGCATTCAGATACCACGCCGGAGCCAGATAAGAGGGATGCTCAGCCAGGCCTTGGGGAGCCCACCAGCAGCCACCAACCTCCACCTTACACCTCAGAACCTTTCACTGCCTGGCCTCAAGGGGGCAGCGTACAGGTGTCTGGATACTGCCACCTTCCCTCAGCCCACATGAGAGAAGAAATGTAACATGGAAGGGAAGTGCATATCAAGGAGGATCTATTAAGCTTCACAGCAGATAAAACAATAAATCAATCAGCGATTTTGTTTTAATCAGTATTTAGCTGCATTTCAAGCCAAGTATGCTTTCAGGAATGAAAACATACATGCATTCATTTGTAAATGGGGTTTTAATACACATTACAATGGACTGAGGATTATTTTGGTTCGTTTAATGTCTTAGATGACCTGACATCAAGTTAAGTGACTGACCAATTGAGGGCAGAAGTGAGCTGAGTATGCAAATCTAAAGGATGGACTTTAACACAGCAAATACATATATGATATAAAAACAATTTACTTCCTTGTATATTTTCAGTATATAAAGCCATTTTCGCTCAGGATCTATTTGCACATTCCTAAGGGTTTTGTTAACTGCTTCAACTTTCCACAGCTGAGGTAAAAAGCAGCATTTCATGAGAAAAAAAAAATGAATATCACTTTGCTGATGGCCATGTTCGCTGTGGTCATGTATTTCTGTTTGCACAAAGGTGTGTAAGTTAGAACCTTGTTGTCAATATCGTACCCTACGTGTTGCTGAATGTACTGTATGTAGTGTGTTATCTATATGCCGATGTGCTAATACGGCTATGTTGTGTGGCACCAGCACTGTCAGTGTGTGCAGGTCTTTGCCTGAGGCCTCCTGAGCCATTAGTAGAGAAACATGGTGTGCTATTTATAGAAAGGATTTATTTTGTTGTCAGTAATTGTGCGTAATCATTAATGTGAAATTTGTTTAAAATGGTTTGCAATGCTTTCTGCACTTTTGTGATGTGATAGTAAACTTGTAAAATACGTTTCAATGTTTTGTGAACAGCTTTCACACCCATAGACTCGGATTTGAAGTTTTCAGACTTACTGTCAAACTGTGTAAGTGTGTAGCTCAGTTGCCAGTTTATTAGGTACACCTACAGTGGCCGTAAAAAGGCTACACAGCCTAATGAAATTGCAGTCTTTTGAAATGTAAAAACAGAAACAACAACAACCATGTTAATGTTAGTCTTGTTCCACCTTTTATGTGGTCTCATAACAAGCAAAAATAGGTAATAAGAAGGAATATTTTGATTTAAAAAAATACTAAAACACCCTGATGGCATAAATCAGGGTTAGGATTAAACACATGTTCTTCTCTTTAGAGTCCAAAGCTGTAATGGCATTTGCTAACTTTGTCAAGTTTAGCAGGATTTCTACATCATGACTGGATTTACCTTTTGCCTCATTAGTTAAGAGATAGATATGTTGATATTTATGCCAGGGAATAAATATTTATGAGGTAAATCTAGTTTTTTAGATAAGACTAGCCATGGATATCTCTCCAGGTAGCTTTTGCTTGTTATAGTTCTATGTCTTCAGATCTGTGTATTGTTATTCTCTTTCTCTCTCTCATACACACACAGTCATCCTCACTCTCACACACACACGCATTCATAGTGTTATCTAATTTATTGCTGGTTTTCTGCATATCCGTCTAGCCTGACAGCATTGTGCAGTGTATTCAGGGTCTGTGAGTTTCTGTAAGTACTGTGAGTGTGTCATTCATGTGCAGTGAACATGCAAGTATGTGGTTGCAATGCTATATTACTGAGACACACTTATATCATGAACACTTTGTGCTTGAGCAATGCATAAGCCTTTCTTGTTTTCTGCAGAGAGAACACAGTACTGGAATTCCAGGCATGTTGATATCAACTTCCTGTGTTTTGAGCCCATCGCAAGGTACAACTTCCTGTCTGATGGGATTGAGGAGCAATTTGACGCGTGCGCACACACACACACACACACACACGCACAAACACACACACACACACTGTGTCATGATGCCAGCAAACTCCCCTCTGTTCGGCCTTGACCATGGTAGTTGAAGTTGCAGGGAAGGTGATTTGATGTGTTTTCCCAGCATTCCTGGCTTTTTTAGATGCTCAGTCCCAGAAAACAGCCACATTCCTCAGAGGACTATTGTTCCCTGGAGGGGGAGGGAACTTTGAGTGAGTGAGTGAGTGAGTGAGTGAACGTGTGACTGACTCACTGATCTTCAGGAATGAAAAGACAAGAGACAAAAAGGACAAAGGTGGATGGTGATGGAAAGACCAGAGTTGTGTATGTGCCTGATGACAGGATAGTTATGTGGTCATCTGTGTACAGCATGTCCCTGTCTTCTGTCGTACATAAAAACAGGAAAATAAAAGTGCTGGAAGGTGTAGGGAGTGTGTGGCGCCACATGGACGCTTGTGTAACCTCCTGTTCAAAGGCCTCCTGTTTCCTCACTACCGTACATCAGGGAATCCAGGCCACATTGAACCGCAGACAGCTGTGCCAAAGATATGTCTTCTGAGGAGGTTTGGACAATTAGATGCATTTTGTCAGAGCTGTATACTGTCATTGTTTAATATATTTGATTTTAATTTACTGTCTTAGCACCAACTTTGGACAGGATCACAAATGAGGATTGATAATAAACCAAAGACACAGGTTGAAAAATCCATGTTGAACACGTTTCTCTTCTCCTCTAAAAGTCTTAAATCTGTCCTTGTAAATCAAAGCAGGCTTTTAATACAACAGAAGAGTAATCGCCAGCCTTTTTACTGATGGAGAATACCTGGAAAGGAGGCTGGATGTTTTATTGAAATTGCTGTGAGGCTTCTCACTGATGTTTAAAAAAAAATGTACATTTTGAGAATGAGATAAGAGGGGAAAATGGAGCTTAAAAAGGCTTTTAGTTGAGTAACACTGAATCTGCCCATGTTCTGCATGGATGCACATTCCCAGAGGTCATCCACATGTTTTTTCTCTGTCTCCCTCTCTCTCTCTCTCTCTCCCTCTCTCTCACACTCACACACACACACACACTGTATTGCTTCAGAGGGCTTTACATTAATAACCAGGACACTTAGCCTAACCCTAACATTGACCTAACCTTAAACCTCTTCCCACTAAAATGATCTACATTATCAAGATGTGCAATTTGTCCCCAAAAAGCGAGGATGTCCCCAATGGGACTGTGCAAAACCATGTCCCCACAACATGATTTACACATGTTCGCAGACACACAGACACTTGCCTCCCTCACTTAATATTCATTAATTTCAAGAGATTTTCAATAACTAACCATACCTACTGCACACGTTAAACAAAACTGATGCCCAAACTTTGAACCGACTCTAAATGCTGGGTGGGGGGTATAAAATAAACCAAACCAGTGATGTAGATGATGGTAGGCTGGGTTGGACATGTGTCAGAACAGGGCGAACTGAGAGATGGGCTATGCACTGGATGAGGCAGGCAACAGGGGACTAAGAGGCAGAGGATCTGAAATCTGAGATCTGAGACGCAGAGCTAACAAAATAACAAAACAAATTCAAGAAGATGTTGCCAACCTTGGCTCGAAAATAGCATTAACACGCCAAGGGGAGGATGTATGTATACTGCTGGAGCTTGATGAGTGGATGGAGTGGCAGGTGTGCAGGTAGATTGGCAACAGGTGGGAACCCCCACGCAGGTAAAAACACACACTCAGACAGAGTTAGAGGACAAATGGGGATACAAGAAAGTGGAAAATAAGAGGCCTGACTGGGAGGCGCAGCTGGGATCTCACTGGGCAGACTGCCAAACAATATCTAAAACCCCTCCACCCAAATCTTTAACACATTGGAATTTATGGCGGCTGCATCCAACATTTTTGGAAAACTTGGGAAACTGACAATCCAATAAAGCTCACCTCTGTAAAGGTGAAACGCTCAGCAGGGACCGAACTTTTTCAACTCATTCTCTACACAACTACATCAGGCACAGCAGAGATTATGATTTGTGTGTGGCCATTGGGAATAGAGATAAATGCTTTGACCTGGTACCTGGTTGAACAACACATACATTTTAGTTGTCTTTTCAATTTAATTTCTCATAATCTGCATGTTTTTGGACCAGATAACCAGGTGAACATACAAATCAATGGTGTTATGTCACCTACAGTTCAGGTCAAAACCCAGTACCATCTTGTTTTTATCCGAAAGCCTCTGACAGGGCCAAGAGTGACAGTCCTTGGCCCTGTCAGAGGCTGTGTGTGTAATCAATACTGAATTGTTCTCAAAGGTTGTTTTGTTATAATTGACAAATATATCTGCAGTCAGAGGCTCAGTGCTTCAGTTTGAGTCAACAAACCACCTAGGAATCTCACTATAGCTAATGTTATGTAACAGGACTCCACTGGAACTAACGATAACTAATGATAACACTGGGGAACAATTTGAAAAAAAATTTCTGTTGAGTTAGATTTTTATGCTGATTAAAACTAAAATTGGCATGCTGATTCCAAAATTGCAGTCAGTTTTTTTCTGGCACGTCAAGTTTTTTCTCCACAGCTTACCCTCCAGATAAGCAAAATTCCACTGATTAGCTGCAGTAGTAGTAGTAGTAGTAGTGTACATATGATGGCTGACTATTGTTGGAGCATCAAACGCGATAGTCCTCAAGTTGAACACTCCAGAAAGAGCTATAAACGTAAATTTTTACCTTAACTACTTGCACACAATTATTTAAAAATTTTTTATAAAACAAGCACATATCTGTTAAGTACAGTATTTTTCATATGTTTTAAGAAAACGGGATCCTATAGTTCAAAATAGATAGATAGAGAAAAACTGAGATCAGTTTTGGATTCCGCACCCAAAAATTAGTTAAAAACAGCTGTCAGACCTAACTCAACAAAAATTGTGTTCCCCAGTGTAATGGTTGGGACATGGTTCATAATCAGGTTTTTTGAATTGTCCATCAGGCTCTGGTCACAGTTGGTCATTACATTGTTCCAGTGGTTGTTTGCTGGTTAAGTAACAATGCTGTTGAGACCCAACAAGCCATATCATCCTTTAAGGTCAATCAGTCAGCGATGAACCATCTTGTGTCTTTAGTCACAGTCTCCGGTCCCTCAGAGACCCTCCCTCACTGTCATGGTGTGTGACCCCTGTGTGTGTTTGAATGAGGGTGAGCATGCCTGTGTGTGTTTGTCACAGTCAACAAGCCGCCGCGCACTCCTCACTGTTTTTGTTTGAAGTCTGTGGGGGGTTGGGAGCGGTTTGGACACCTACGGAAAAACAGGCATCCCACCTCGATGCTGAATTTGGAGACGGCCTGCTGTTTAGAAATAGTACATCTGTGTGAGATTGACAGTGGGGCAACGGGAAGTCATGCATGAATACACACTGAATTGAAGGAGTTGTGTACAGAGGGATTAAAGGTGATGCTACACAGCTTTTTTTCATTTTCCTGCAGACACCAAACCTAGTGATGTGTTGCATGGAAGCAGAGCATGCCCGATTGAGCCCTAACGTGTGAAAACCATAATTACTACACTCATTTAAGTGAGCGTGATTTACTCTTAAGATGGTTCAAATCTGAGGGTATTAGCATTTATTATGCTTCAGAGCCATTCCTCGTATGATTTCATTTAGACACGGGAGCAGATGACTTCTTGACTTGGTAATTAGCAGACAATACTTTGCAGCTGGCTGCTGAGTTAAGGCTTTTTTGCAGCCAAGAGTCAAGTGGGTAAATGTGAAAAACAAACCACAAAGAGAGTGTGTGCCAGAGTTCACCTACAGTACATCATCCCCCACTTTATATTCTCTCTCTCTCCTCTTTGTCAGATTGAACCAACCTCATTGCGCAGCACTGAACATGTGTGAATGAGTCAATATGGTCTCTAAAAGAGCTACAGATGCACAGTGCAGACACAATCTGCGAAACAATCTTCGTAAATAAATGCACCTGGGTTCATGATGTTGGTAGAAGTCAGAGAGTTCATGGTGTCATAAAAAAGTCAGATTTTATCTGTGTATCTCCTAATGGGTTCTCTAAGAGTTTAGTGTTAAAACGCCTGCTTCCATTATAAGATGCAATGGTTAAATAGTTATAGTGTTATCTGTAAAAACTTCAGAGCATCTCTGGCTAAAGGGATGCATTTTATAAAACAAATAATGTAAATTGCACAGTGACATTGGGCATGTAAAGCTGGTGTTTGGTTTTAGACATGTTAGCTAATTTCCCCAAGGATGAATCCTCATGTCGGATCCTCTGACTTTTCCTCTAGTGCGAACAGAAAGGTTACAAGTTTTACTTATGTCAAATGTTTTCACAACTTTTAGACGGTTTAAATGTTTTAAACATAAATTCATGCTCTTCAGGATGAATCATAATAACTTTGGTGATCCCATCATCAGGTTAAAATTTGCTTTTGTTTATGACTAAATGCATGTGAAACTAAAGACATTCCCATCAGCCTCATTAACTTTTTCCATAGAACTAATTACTAAATGCATTCATGCTAGCATGCTAAACTTAGATGCTAAACACTAATTTGTGGACATAGAAGTCAAATTGGAGAAAAATAATAAAAACACAAAACAATGTAGTTTTTAGCACATTATCTTCTTATATCCATATGAAAATAGCATTAGGTGGCTAAGTTATCACAAACATTCTGCTTTTTTCATCATCCCCTGTAATAAAACAGACAAAACCAGTAACAGTATAATTTGTTATGATGAATGTACAAGTCATTTTTCAATAACTTAAGATGTTTGGCTGATTATTGGACAGGAGTAGCATCACCAGTGTATTTCTACATCTTGTTACTAATGGAAATATGTATATAAGAAAAACATCTACCTCTGTAAAGTTTGTCTTTTTTTCTGTACTTTTTTTCTGACACTTATAGTTGTAAATCAAATGTCAAAAACGATGTGTTGTAGATTAATACAAACAAATACAGGTGAGGGCACTATGTCGTTTCCTCTCCTCTCAGAGTCTAAAAGGAATTCAGTTATTGCTTCTACCAAAATGAATCAGTGAAAGAAAGATGAGTTGAAAGAGAGGAAGAGACAGAGAGGATCAGATAGGTGCTTAGTATTGAGATGCAGGACAGAAGTGTAGGTGTGGGCACACGCCCATACACACACACACACACTATTCCACACATTTATGCATACAAAACAAACACATACAAACATACATTTTTTTAGACATAGAAGTTAAATACTGCATGATCCTGGGAGGTCACAGAGGGGTTTGATCTATTTTGAAAACTTGCTGTGTCTTTTTCTGTTTGAACCAACCAGCCATTGTAAAGCACTGTTGCATACTTTAAACACATCTGGCATCATGTTTGCAGTACATGTATGTATAGAAAGTTAATCCACAGTAATAGTAGAGATAAATAAATAAGTAACATAGCACAATGTCAGGTCTGGTGCTATCGCTTAGTATTCAGATAGCACCTTTGTCTTCACACCTGTGATGAGATTTTGAAATAGACAAATGCAACATTTTGTTTTTCTTCTCTAATCACATCTGTATGATTCCAGTGTTTGCAGTGAGTTAAATATACTTAAATATGGTTAAAGAGAGACCATCGCTGTTTTGCGGAGCTAATAAATGATATCATGGTATGGTAAATCAATACATCTTCCCAACATTGCGCGTTCAGTATGTGCGTTCTCTCACACATCACAAATACTGCTCATTTTAGCCAAAATTACTTGTTGTTGAAGTCTATTAATGATTGTCTCCAAACACAATACAACAGATTCTTCAATGACACAAAAGAGTTTTGGCCATTTTTATGTCCATTCTTTCCACCAAGTAGTCCAGTCTGTATGTGGTTATCACAAAGCAAGTCAACCCTCATCATTTAAACCCCATATTGACTCAGTTCTGTCAAAGTTTAAGTGCAGTTTCTCTCTGTTGATATCAAAACAAGGTTTCCAGAAGAGTTTTGAAATTGCACTATTTTCCACAGCTCTACAGCGATGCAGTTTCAGTCCCCACGCAGGCACTGTGCTTTGTACACAATTTGTCATTCTTCGGGTGCCTCTTGTAACTGTCTTTAAGAGGCAAGTGTTTTTTGACAAGGTCCACCTTTTATTTATATTCCATTTTCTTCTTCCCTCATCTTACTCCATACAGGTGTAGTTACAGGATCACCAGACGGTCATTAGTAGTGTTATGGAGGAGATCTCACAGGACGAGCAGGTTACTGACAAGTGAATAAATACTTATATGAAGGGAGTCACTCTGCTTCACTCCTGGATCCACGAAATACACCAAGCTCACTTTGAGTCCCTGAGGAGCAAATGAAGGAAAATGTAAACAAAAAGATTAAATTCATGCATTCAAAAATGATTTGCTCATCTTTCCGTTGTTATTTTTAATATTCTGTGAACTCACCCGGGTTTACTTCAGCTCTACATTAGCATCGCTCTCATAGCTGCTTTGCTGATCCGTTTCCGATTCCTCCTCATCTTTTTCTTTGGACGGGCTTGGGGTCTGGGACCTGTTGGAGCTGATGGCAGCCGTGTGGTAGTCGTCGTCGTTGTCACTGTCAGAATAGGATTGATTGATGTGTAAAGAATTACCAATAATCTACGACTTTATTCTCTGAAAATATTGAGTTCTAAGTGCACAATATGAAAAAAACATGTTTAAGAAACTTAAATATTTCAGGTATTACACCCTTTTCAATTCATATTTGTGTTTCTATTAACTCAAAGTATTCAGTTATGTCAATTACCTGGTCTCTGTGTTGTTGTTTGCAGATGATGATGATGTTTACCATGCAGGTGATGCTGGCTATTCTTTCCTCTTTCTTTCTGCCTTTCTTCCTCTTCTCGTTTCATCTGCTGCTGCCTCAGTATCTCCTTCTCTTGGTCCAGCCTCTTGTGGAGAAGTAGAAGTTCTTTTTTCTCCTGCTCCAGTTTTTCCTCCTCAATCTGTAACATCCTCACCTCCTTGGGAGTCTCATTGTCTCTCCTTCTAGCCTGTTCTCGAGGCTCTGGATTTGGCTCTTTGGTCGGTCGGAGCCTGCTTGCTACTCTCTCACTGGTTGCCTCAGTGGGACTGAACTTCGATTGAGGATTCTGAGTAACAGAGGGAGAGAAACCACTAGTGTGGCTCTTTGAAAATTTGGATTTGTCTTCTTGTGCACCTTCATCCCTGCTCCTGTTTTCCTCATTAGCTTTTCCTTCAGTCTTGTTGTGCAACAACCTGTCCCCACGTTCCACTAGCATGTTCTTTACCTCAATGCCAACATTATCCACTGAGGAAACAGTCTTATTGCCATCTGAGATCTGACCATCCTTCCTCTCCAGATTCTCAGTTTGGTCTGTAGTCTCAAAGAGCATGGTGGAGTTATGTGCCCAATGTGGACCAAAAAGAATAGCATCTCCAGAGCGAGATGCATCTTCCCCAGCCAGGCTGTACCCTTCTCCAGGCTGAGTGAAGGTGTCTCCTCTGGGGTTCCAGTGCTGATTCAGGAGATCCTCCATGTGGGCCCTCTGGTTCTGCTTCAGCTCATCCCACTGATGGAGCTCATCCTTGGAGTGCACCTTGACCTTTCACAATAAAAGTCGACAAAATTCAACTCGGCTAATGGCCAGCAAAAATGTTAAACTTTGACAGTTGGATGGACTGGATTTAATATGCCAGATGCAGTAGCTGGTGAATTACATGCTGTATATCTTGTTTATAATTAGATTATACTTTTTCAGTGTATTTATGTCTGAACCTTTTTTTTATTTCTTAACCTAATTTTGCGCCCACTGTATTACTGATAAGATTAACAATAAAAATAGAGACATCATATAAAATCAACTTTCAAAGAAATAGTTAACCACACAGAAAAGTGAATTACTTAGCCTTATGTTGAAACATTAACACAACTGTCACAAGTTCTGTCATTTTTTTGTGTCATATTTTTGCATGCCTATGGTGTGCAGAACTTATCCACCTAGATACTTATGACACGTAAAGTAGTATTTGTGCTGTACCTGTTCTTGTCCCTGGCCTTGGCTGAGTGTCTCGTTGCGATGCTGGTGGTTGTGCTGCCTGCGAGATGACTTTTTCTTGGGCAGTGGGGAGCGAGGAGCGGGCTGACATCGGCACTCCACGTGATCAACCACTGACACCACTGCTTTAGCGTAAGTGGGTCTTTTGTTGATGTACTCAATCTTCATGACCTGGAGAAGAGGAGAAGAAGATGGGAGTCACAGGACAATAACACAAACATAGTGCCTATCTGAGATGTTTTAGATGTAACTGTTTGGACATTTGTGTATGTTTCTGTGTGCGTGGCTGTTTACCTGCAAGTATCTGGTGTGTGTGACAACGGGGACGCACTGCAGACTCTTGGTGTTGCAGCAGCCAGAGCAGCGCTGCACCTCAACACAGGGCGGCCATAACAGGAAGTTAGCATTGCTACGGTCCAGCATTGCCCTGGTGACCTCCACCACCTCTGTACGAACCTTACACAGAGCCTGCTGAGCTGGCTGGGCATCTGAAGGATGAAATATAACTGACTGTGAATATGGATGTATTACATAACAACGAGTCCGTGGATACAAACATGTTATTTTTTCATTGTTTTGTAGCTGTTTATGTGTCTCCTTTTGTTTTAATGTTCTTTGTAGTTTTTTTTCCATATCTGTAGTTGTGGTGCTTCTCTTTGTAGTTACTTTGTTGCAGTTGTTTTTTTGTCTTATGTCATCTTGTGACATTTGGCTGGGGACCCCTCTGCCCCTGTACTCTGTGGGTTTGTTCATTATGCATCATAAGTGTGAGTAAGAATGGTTGTATCTGTGTTAGTATAGGCATTTGTATTTAGAATATACAGCAATCTAAATATTATATTTAATCTATTTTCCTATCAAGACAACTAACAAATCCCTTTTGTGCATGTGTTTACTGAGAAAGGTTTAAAAAAAAAATGAAAATGCATATGGGACAGCTGATGATTTGCTGAAGAAATATAAACCCTCCCAAGTTGCTTGGAGATAAGTGTCTGGCAAATATGAGAGGCCTAATTACATTTAATTCCATTAGGCTTACTTATTCTTCCAGAGTGACTCACCTGGCTTGTTTGCATGTGTATTTATGTAGTGCAATAAAAAGCTCCCACCAGTGAAAACCATTTTATCATTTTATACAACAGAGGCTATGATCCAGCTCATCTACATCCTTCCTGCATTAGCACTGCAGCCTGTTTCTAGCTGGTGCACAGCAGTTTTAACGTATAAGGACACAGATAAGATCAGGCATAGTTTACATGAGGATTACTGTCGGGTCATTCATATCTCTTTATGATGGAGGGAATCTAGCAAAGTCACCCACATTGTCGAAGATTGGTGTCTAGTAATACAGACATCTGTTTTATCATGATTGAGAAAAAAGGTTAATGGGAAGGATTTTACCGTGTCACTAAAGCCATACTTGTCACATTAATCAACTTCCAGAAAGGCGTGCTGAACACAGCAGCAGTCATCCACTAATGAGGATGGAGTACTTTTACATTCATGAGGAAAATCAGGAATTCTCCATGCCAGCACTTCAACCTTCTTTTGACCTATTTTTGAGTATGAAAAGAGACATCTAAGGAAGATCTAACAGAGCCAAACAAGAGTAAAAGCAGCAATGTCTTTTTGACTGCAACAAGAAACAAGTCTTTCAAATTACAAAAAAGGAAGAAAGAGGCGGCTTAGCTCACCAAGGCTCCTTGGTAGTCGGTGACCTCCATTGGCTGCAGAAGTCCCATCCTCCTCATCTGAGAGAAAACAACAAACAAATACAGCATATCACTCATGTAAACATGGGAACTGATTCATGAATGGTCTGTTTTGGTTTTGAGCATGCATTGTATAGTTTATTCTAAGGCCTTCTAGCGCCCTCTGCATGTTGGAGAGTAAATGTGAGCGTGAATGAGAAAGCTGGAGAAACAAAGAGGGTGTGGGGGTAGTTCGTGTCACACGTGACTGTGCACATGCAGAGAGAAATACAAACCTAGACCTACTTTAATAGTTGCACTGTTTATTACAATGCACTTTTTATAATTCTTACTATGTGTATTTCCAAGTGTGAGTTTGCATGTGTGTGTTTCTCCCTTTTCTTTGTTTCTCCATGTCGTTTGCCTGTGTTGCTTTTATTACTGGTGATGTTTGCTTGTCACAATTAGTGTAGAAAAGCAGCCACCTATTGTTGTCACGTTTGTCTTCAGTTCATCTTTGCATTGCCTACACATTTTATTGACTATTCTGCATTAGTGAACCCTCTAATGCAGTTTTCTTCCATTAAAATAGCCTCGCAAACTACAAATGACAAAGTCAGCATTTATGAGAAAACAATATGCATGAGTCAGCATACTGTGTGCTATAAGTCTGTCTCTGCATTAGTGGGCTTCATCTATTAAGCCGTCTTTGAGGAAAAAACAACATGTACTGTATGCCTGCCCAACTCTCAACCCAGTGATTAATTATAGAAAATTGAGCTAATAATACAAACAAATTATAAATAGAATTTCCTACTTTACCCTTTAATGAATGAGCTCCGCATACACAAATTTAGTGTTATTAGTGTTAACACCCTTAGTACTGAGCCTGGTTTCAGTGTATGTGTCAACAGTAATATCAGAAAGCGCTGGTCTTTACCTACGGAGTCAGAGAGCAGCAGCAGCTGAAGGTCCTCTATGGAGGAGATGGGGCTGTTTCTAACCAGCTCCACCAGGGCTGCAGGCAGAGGGTCCCCCTGAAACACATCGGTATATCTAAATTAATATGAACGACCACAGAAATATGATAGAGCACACTCAACTAGGAAGACGCTAATTTCAGCAGTGCACATGATGAGAAGTATAGCTGTTTGAGAATTCCCAACCCTGTATACATCCCACATTTGGCATTTTAAAATTGTAGACACAATTACTCTGAGGAAATGGAATAAAAAGGGGTCACAGTGGTCTCCCTTCCATCTGTAACCCAATATCGGAAACTATCTAGCTGTTACTCTCACATTTACTGGTCTCTTAACGCAAAGACAAGAAACACAACAAGTAAACCTAAGTTTGTAATGCTCTCTGGGACTGTAAGAGGTTCATTCATGTCGGAGATGGGAGTAAATGTTTAGGTAACACTAATTTATGATAAAAAAAAAGAGGTTTTGAGTCCATAGGAAACACTTCAGTAGAAAAAATCATTTTTGGGAGACATTCATGGGATTCATTGATCGTGGCAAAATGATAATATAACACCAGGCATATACTTAAATAACATACTTTCACATGCTACCAAGTATTTCCACACCACCACACTAAACACCAACCAACAGCAGCTCTACATTGTGATTGTATGGAGTGACTGTGGGTTTAACCCCCCAAGTCATTAATGGGTAGGACAGCTAGGAGGGGAGGGGTATTAACCATAGCAGACACACAATGGTCACTAAGAGCAGGGTGAATGACTATTGGCGTTGTGTCTTCTCATCTGCTAACATTTAGGGGTCAAAGGAGTCAGGAAGGAGGCAGGAAGTGGGGGAAGGAGTGATATGGAGAGGTGGAGAAAAGGGAGGTGCATCTAAAAAAGAGGGATAATGGATGAATAAAAGATGGGTTAAAATGGACAAGGATCAGACATGGGTCGAGACACTTCCACACAGTGGGTCAAACACCGTGGATGTGCTTCATTTGGTTCGTCAGCTCGTGGTGAGATGGAACCAGTAACGGTGATCTGAAAGGAGCAAGTTTGGTTTGACTAGTACACGGGTAAACACAATTATCACTGTCTTGAAATTGACTTCCATCAGCTTTTGGAAATGTAAAATGTTGCGCGCCTTCACTTTTTCTTGTGTGTGAGATTGCATTCAGGATTTGGAGAATGTAATGAATCCCTACGGGAAGCAGGTTTTAGCCAAAGGAAGCAGCCATCCATGCATGAACATGTATTCTCATCCTGCCCATACTATACGCCATTGACTTTCCCCCATTGTTGGCCGGCTTTTCAGAGAGTCAAATTATACAGCAGGGAAATGCCTGCTGTATTACGCTCACATCTCTGCTGCAGAGCTGCCGATGCCCCTGAGGAGTCATCATGATGACTTCTTCCCTTCGCCAACGGAGCCAATATGCCTGCTTGGCTAATTGTGTCTGATGTTAATTATAGGATGTGGTGCCTTTGTTCACAGTGGTGCCTGCTGTCATGACGATTTGTGTAGCAGGAAATACTAAATAAACACTTTGGTTCTGATAAACAAAACAGATGTAAACACATTCAGAATCCACAGAGGGATTGTGTAAACACACACTGATAATGTTCAACTTGCCACCGTGGCATCAAGATTATGAATCGTTCGATACATCAAGACAGCAAAACAGGCACTTTGAGGGGAATTTCATGTGACCTGTGTCTTGGTATACACGAGTACAAAAGGATAACATCATCATGTCTAATGTAATCTGTGCTTTAAAAAGGCTTTGTGTATCAAGCTCCGTAAAAAAGCCCCTTTTCTATTTATCTACAACAAAAGAAAACTTTCTGCAGCACCACCTATTAGAAGTTGTGCTATTTAACCAACCTGCATTCTGTGTTGTCCATCCCTCTTTTCATATCATGAGGTTGTTCTGCATCCCTTTTGTCATCTTACAAGTCCAAAAACAAACACATTTCGACATAATCCAGCACCACTTATCACCTGAGGCAAGCTCCCATCCCCTGAAGGCCTATTAGACATATTGAGGAATGCCAGGTACAGGCAGCAGCTGCAGTGGGCAGGAGAGGAGACGGAACATCTAATCGTACATAATTAGGGGGTCGAGTTTGCTGCCGGCGCAGCAGCGGCGGCGGCACACGTGTGAGGTTTCACATGTAGTCAGTGAAACTATGCCTACACGTGTGCAGTGCTGGAGTGTGTGAATAAAAGTCACTTTAATTAATTCCTTTGTCATAAGCTGGAAAGGCGCCTGATGCAATTAAGAATAATGATGAGGTTTGTGTTTGCTAAAAAAGTAAATGTCTGGATTCCTCTTTGGTGGTCTGTGATTTAATGTATGTCATGTATTAGCAGGCTTTTAAATCATCACCCGCTCCCAGGACTAGATAGAACACATTCTCTTCTCTTTAAAAGATGGGAGCCTTTTACACAGACTGCATCATTTCACAGCTGCCATACTTTAACTTTAGATTTAAACAAGGGGATTTCCACGTTGTATACCTCAAAGCCTTTGTAACACTTGGCCTGTAGAATTTAGGTTTTCTTTTACATGTGGTGCTGACAGAGGCCATAAAGTGAAACGATGCGTTGATAACACTAAATTAAAGTCAGCCATCAAAACCGTGTTTCACCCTAAATCTGCTTTTATGAGTCCTGCTGATGGAAAACTACGTGCATCGTGCACACGCTAAATTGTATGGGTTCAGTGAATGAAAAGAGAAATGAAACCACTTGTAGCACTGCTTCTTCATAAGAAGCTAGTATAATTATGTTTTACATTAGGAATTCACATCCTGCAGAAAATGTTTGTTTGTGTGCATCATTTCCTGGTCTTTCATACTGCTTTTCCTTGAACTGACAGCCATTGGTTTCCAACAGCAGAAGTTCCTCAGTGATGAAAAAACTAAGGCAAACTCACCAATGGGTTGAGCCTTCTTTGTTGACTTGTTTAAATCTCTACTTCCCATGACTGACTTGTTAACTGTGTGTGTTTTGACCCAATTTAGTTTTACAACAGACTGACACTGGCAGTTCATTGTGAAGAGGAACTGACTGGATTGGATGAAATCTGAATGGAGGCACAAACACAGATGAAATCATATTCAATGTGCATCTGATCCTACTTCTGTAGATTTATTTTTAGCCAAATAGGCCAGGATTTCTTTGAAAAATGAACACAATGCCAGTTATCACCATGCCGTACCTGACCTAGACAAGACCCTCAGTTGAATTTTTGCTCTCTGTTTGACCTCAGCAGATGGTCAGACTCTGCCCTTCAATTATGCACCCATGTTTCATTGCTCAATGTTGATTTTCAAAAGTTTTTAAGAGAATTTTATTCAGACAGATTTGATTTGAATATGGAGCAACAGCACAGAAATGCTATCTGAAAACCTGCATCAAACCTGCTGACGAAAACCTTAACTTTTAACCTTGAAATGTCTGCACTTTCTTTAAAGTTTTTAGATCTTCAACATTCAGAAAGACAAATGACTTACGTTGTCTGTTTCACATCGCAACACACACCCTGTGTCACCTTGTCTCCCATGAATACAGTATTCAATGGGCGGGAAAGGTATAGGAATTTTTTTTAAAGTGTCACTGCAACTGTGGTCTCCCTCTTAATTCAGCTGACATGAGGCATGTGCAACATGAAGCCGAAGCGTGATGCTGCTCACTGACTTATTTATGGCCTCGCTCAACATCTGGAACCACATCCATGAATGCATCAATTAACCCACGTGGAGCATCCAGCTGTAAAAGAGCCTATCATGGCAGCCTCTGTTTCCTGGCTCATCACCCACAGAGGACGACCTCTGCATGTGTCTGCCCCTGGGCATCCATTCATAACGCCAGTTAATGGGAGGAATAACAGTTATTTTCTGCAAGGATCCCACCCCTCTAAGAAGCAATGAGGGAAAGACGGGATTGTGTCAGGAAGCAGGTGCACCAAAGTAATAAAAATCACCTGGATTTGATTAGCATGTTGGTTTTGTGCGGCTTCTGTGGCTTCTGACTCATAATTTAGGCCCATAAAGAATATGATACAACAGAATTATAGCTAATAAACATTTTTTTTAAAAAATCCCAACATATTCATTGCACACAATTTGATATTATTCTTATGAAACGGTTACTAAAATCTTTAACGATTTTAACAGCAGGCTTTAGTAAGTGTATTTAAGCGACCGTGCATTTGTGGTATTTTACATCCTGCCAGTGCTCGCTTAAATGTTCAGTATCAAACTTGGAGCGTTGTGTTTTCTTATGATGGTTGTAAATTGAAATATGGGCCTGTTTGTAGCTGTTAGACTGAAGGTGAAGCATCTCTAAAAGTTTGTCAAACTGTGATTGATGCAAACTCACCTCGGCTACTCCAAACCGCAGACACGCCGCCAGCAACACGAGCAGCAGCTGTACCCACGAGCTCATCTTGCTGCCCAGCCTCGAGCCGCTTCGACGGACCGGGCATTTATGGAAGCGCGAGAGTCCCTCTCTGCTCAGCACTGCGCGCGGGGGGACAGCGGCTCGCCCTGCGGAACTGCGCGCGCGTAGACCGTCTGTCCCCACTGTTGTCTCTCCAGCAGAGATATCCAAAGAAGAAAGCGCTCGTGCTGGTCTGGGCATCCAACTTTTGAGTCCCCCTTGTGAAAAATGCTCCGCTGTGCCTGATAAATAATAAACCTCCAAGTTTTAATTATTTTTCTTCAGCGTGGTGTTCAGTCTTATCTATTTACTTCACCTTGCGCACGAGTGAGCGTTTTCCGCTAAATGCGCAAGTCGGTAGCAAAACAATTAATTAAACAACTATTTAACATTTCCAAGCGACAGCGATCAGAACTTGACAAGTCAAAACCATCCAGGATACTCAGAAAGTAGGTAAAATTAGATAATTCCGAGGTTAATTAATTAAAAATCCAATTGACTTCTCTCTCCGTAGTCAACGGTCTCTTTAACCGTGATGCGCCCCGAAGCCCAGCTCACGCGCTGAACGTCTGATATAACGTCGCACGGTAGTTTGCGGTCCTCTTCTTCCAAGGAGTCTTATCACTAAGCAAAGCTCTGTGTGGCTTGGTGCGCCTCAGCCCTGGACCTGCCTGATTACGCAGCGGCGGTGATGGTAGTGGTGGTGGTGGTGGTGGTGAGGGGGAGAGCAGATTTCCAAGAGTCTGCCGTTGGTCTGCTCAATAGTATCTCTCTCCCGCCCCCTGCCTGAAGAATGGGTGATAATCTGCGCACAAAGAAGCGACATTAGCCCACAACGCCTCACACCAGCCACTCTGAGCAACATTTCCTCAGTCGTGAATCATTTATGCAGATATTCCTGAGACTGGGCCAAATCCTGTGGGCTTGTCTGTTGATTTGAATTCTGCTTTTGCCACATGGTCTGAAATTGTGCAGTATTATCAACTCTGAGTAAAAATATCAACATAGTGTCAGTGTTTATGAGCAGCTGTCATAAAATGAAGTATTGTAGTCTTGTTTTGGTTTTTTTTTTGGGGGGGGATTCCCCCATTTTAAAGTAGTTTACTTATTTTATTACTCTACTTTTCAACTCTTCATTTGAGAGGGACATGTTGCATTATGCTCCAATGCATATTCATAACTTCATTTTGTCGATTTTATACAGAATGTATCATCAGGTTGTGAAGTCTAATTATTATTGCGGACTACTCTACCCCATGGTAGGCTACATAAAATAAAACTAGCTCCAACTTGACAAACAATCATAGTACAATAGTAATCCAATCATAATCCAATCATATATGTATTTATACAACACTCACAGTTACAGTGACTATTAATGAAGTGCATGACACACAGGCATTTTATATTTTTAGACGTCCTGAAATGGACAGCAGCAACAACTTTGCAATCAACTGTTTGAACATTTATGAACACATGCAGTTTGAGTTTTCTGACTTTTCATTTAAAAGCCGAGGATGTACGAGCCACTTCCTTTCCCAGTTTTAATTCAGGAAGTTAATGAAAAACCAAGGCGCTTTAAGCAAAGTTAGCACTTATGAATAACCCATTGGTCCTAAATTCAGCCTATTGCATAACAGACCTTTGTGCAGGTTCTATTGCCAGAGAGGTCACAGGGATAGTTGCCATGCCAACTGACTCCTCTTGTTACCTCAGCATCACCGCTAGCTGGGCTATCAGGAAACAAAAGGTGTTTCGAAATATCACAGGAGTTATTCTCAGAGTCCTGACCTTTCGACGGTCACTCATGTTTAGGGAACATTTTTGAACAATGCCTGACGGTGACTCTGCATGTTCAAACTCAGTCGACCCCCAGGCCCCAAAAATAGTATGTCAGCCAGCCAACCTCGAGGACGTATAATGATACGTGACAGGGGGAAAAGAGCAACCAAGTTTTTTATCTTTGTGAACAAAAACATTTGAAAGGTGAGGCACACAAAGAGAACACAACTGCTCAGTAAATTCATACACAGTGTTCTGACTGAAGGCATTTTCCAGCAGATCCTCACAGTTTGCTCTTACACCGCTGCACTGCAGCTATGAACAAGGTCTGCACAGTTAGTCTGTTCTTCCAGTTCAATCACGGCCCGGGTGAATAATAGGATGCCATTGTTTTTCTAACAAGAGTCAATGGAGGAAACAGCATGAGCTATGGAGCTATATTTACACTCTGTTTCATATTTTCACGTTTGGCCAAGGCCACTGGCAGTATGGGCTAACAGTTGTGACTTAGGATACCATACAACTAAGGAAACAGTGATGATGTCAAGTGAAATGATCAAACTGTGCCAGATCTTATTGTATATACAAATCTAATCATTTTAATTGACTGTACCAGTCAAATGTGCAGTTTAAGCTACACTCAAGTGCAATACACTCCTCTACCTTCTACTACCTGTACATGTTGTTTATATTGTCCAAATTAATCGCTTGTTTACCTCCTCTGTTTAGATCTTTCTCCAAATTTATTTATTGTTATGCATCCTATTTTGCTGCTGTCAACTCTGCAAATTTCCCCTTGTGGGACAAATAGAGGAATTCTTAATCTTAATATTAATAATTCACTTAAGGTACTCATACAGTACGTGTGAATACATTTTAAAACATTACTTTCGTTACCAACAGACCATTTTATACACAAGGAAGAAAAAAGGGAATATAATTAACCGTTTTAATGGGTTTTCGATAATGTTCTTCCTCTCACCTACGTTATCAGTGTTGCCAGTTTTTATGACTCTGCGCATGTCAAAACATATTTTATTTTATGCTCAGGTTGTGGCTCCTAAAACATGAGTGCATGGTGTGTTTGGTTTCTAAGGGGAAAAGGGGAAAAGAAGGAGGAGAAGGAAGGGGAGGGTGAGGAGGTGGGGACGCAGGTTCTTGACTAGAGGTAGGGATTTTCCCACCGGGAACTGCATTCATGTCACAGTGAAGCAAACTTTCTCTCTCTCACTCACACACTCACACCTGTGCCTGTAACATCTCACTACAATCCCACTGAGAGAAGGCCATCCATCATTTTCTGCAGAGGGGACAACTTAATAAGAAACATCCATAAAAATACTGTACATGCACCAACATCTAAAGCTCAGTAATGTGTGTGTGTGTGTGTGTGTGTGTGTACAAAGACACACATATCAATCTCATAAACGTTCATACAGACACATGCATCTGCATGCATGGAAAGACACTTTTGCGTGTGCACACAGCACAATGATGCTGCATGCACATGAAGAGCATTCGCGCATGTTAAAGCACTGCTGTGTGGAGCAGATCACACCCCCGAAAATATTGGCTCACACACACACACTGCTCACTGCCCCAAGCTGACGACCAATTTCATCATGAACGGAGGACAGAGGGCCCTCTATCCTCAACAATTGAGTGAGAAATGACAGCACTCGCTCAAATATTTAAGAGCTTTTCAGAAGATCCGGAGAAGGTCAGAGCACCCTGAACTAATCTCCCATTGAACAATGATGGCATTTGATTTCATGCGTTCTTCCGTCGCTGGCTGAAAAGCTTCAGTGGTTAATTTGACGCAGTAATCGCATAGTTGGGGCCCCCCACACATGCTCAGCTTTTCTAGATGAAAAACATGAATCTACTGTATTTGTGTTTTACAAAAGGACCGTGGGTTTGTGTATGTGCACGTGTGTATGTAAGTGTGTGTGTGTGTGTGTGTGTGTCAGGGGTGCACATTTGGCTGCTGTCACATGCATCAGAGTTAAGAGGGGAGACAATTGACCCTCGATTAGTCGTGGGGATAGACTCTCTCTAGCGCGTGTCTCAGAGATAATAGAGGATCATGTAGACCAAATGGACTAATGGGAAGTCATTAGTTGGCCCCTCGAGCTTCGAGTATGACCACTCACCTCGGCTCTCAGGTTTCCAAAATCCAAGGAGAAGGAATGTGGTGGAATCAGATCAAAAGACGAATCAGAAGTAGATTCAGGTGCAGAGACAAGTGGCTGGTTTACTCATTCAGCTAAAAAATACACTAAATATTCTACAACTGTAATAATTCAGATTAGATGTGAGGCCTTTACAAAGTGTCTATAAATAATTCTGATTATATAATAATGTGTTCTCAGGTGCATCCTGTAACCCAGCAGGCTGAGAGTGGCTGTGGCCACTATGGCAGAGCTAAGCAGCTCAAAGTCTTCATGTCTCAGCAAGGATCTGTCAACAGCAGCTAACGGATGGGTCTGAATGAGAGAGAGAGAGACTGACAGTGAAGAATTGTTGGAATGTGCTCTACTGAAACGACGCTGGAGAGAGAGGAATACATGTATAGGTATAGAAAATGCAAGACAGCTGCGGTAGAATTACATTAAAATACATGCCCATCTATGTTAAGGAGAACGCACCATCAGGTTCTCCTGTAGTTTCTCTGAACCAGCTGGACCAGAGCCAGCTGCTGCTCCTCTGATGTTTGCAGCTCTGCTGCTGCAAGAGAAGCATATTTGCAGCCATATATCTCTCTCACAGTTACATGGAGTGCATTCTGTACGCTACAGCCTCCCTGCACTCTTAAGGTCATGGATGACCCAGCATTATGGACTATTATGTTCTCAGCGGTACAGTCAACACTGATGTGCAAATGGCAAATGTAAACTTTTAACTCCACTAATGTGTGCTGGTTAATATGCATAAGGACTAATGCAAAAACTGACTCAGAGAATGAATGTGTCATCCCTTACATTTATTTTGAATGGGATGTTTTCTGGATGGACTGATTAAAAGTATTATCTTATACATTATTAATGGTTGCACTGAGGGAAAAGAACCTTCTGCTGTAAATGTTAATGTAAGGGAACACTATGTTGTTGTTATTAATGTTGGCGCATGCATGAAATGTCACCTGAGTGATCACCAAGTGGAGTTTATGTTCTCCTCTCTACGAAGCGCCAGACCAACCTGCTCACAATGTGTCAACATGTCTTTTCTAAACTTGTTTTATTTCTTTTGGATGAGCGTGCTGCTGACGTTGACACTAACGAATCCAATGTGGATGGACCACACCACGCTGCGCAGTATAAACACCTCCATGAGGAATGCCTGGTTTTGTTCAGCTCCAAGAGGCTGTATACAGCAGCATTCCTCTGCCAGCCTCCCCTCCCCATCCTGGCTCACAGGGACACGTCCCTGCTCTCTACTGTACTGACACTACTCTAATGAATACCACACAGGCCTACTGTACTGAGAATAAACACTGTCGTCCAACTGTACATGAGTTCCATCCTTTATTCTCCAACACACATTTGCCAACTTGTTAATCATGAGCCACATTGCCTTGTGGCTCACTTTCAAAGGCCACATTGCAGCAATGGATTCAAAATGCAACGCTCTGCGCAAGCTTTGAAGGATAAATGGCACACATGATGAGGTGAAAGAAGTTTCCAAATATGTTATATGTCAGATCAAGTCACGGTTTCTAATCAAATTTATCAACTTCATGAAATATTCATCATTTTTTAGCCATGCCAGCAGTGTGGCAAAAAGAATAGCAGTTTCCGCCAGTTGATCACTCCACCAAGTTTGTCCAGACTGAAATGACTAAACGCCTACATCATGAAGTGCCTTAACACAGTTAGCATTTAGCTCAAACAACTGCTGCAGCTGCTGCTATTATTCATAACACAGTTAAAGAAATATTCTTTATTACACAGCTGTATTAACATATTGTCTCACTTAGTTTTCACCCTGGTGGCAGCCTGCGGAGCAAAGGGAGTGGAAGGGAGAGGAAGATCAGAGAGTCAAGCATGTGAAAGGGCAACGGCGTGAGACAGACAGACAAAAAGGCGGCCGAGATTCATCACGTAACAGAAATAGAAAGGGAAGGGGAATTAGAGAGGGAGGAGGGTTACAGGTGTATTTGGAAGAGTGAATCTAAAAATGCCTCCATGAACTTTGTTTCTCTTTTCTTTTTTTTTCTGCGAAGAGGCTGAGCCCCCTCCCCGTCATTCCTGTTTACAAGGTTGTTTCCTGATGACGCTGTGCTGAGTGTGTCATGGTCTGTCATCTGGTATTCCTCTCAGAAATCAGGACCCCTGTGTGTATGTTGTGTGTGTTGGCCGTTATCAATTTACCTAGTACTTATTGATTACTCAACAGAGTGTTTTTACATTTTGAAAGTCACAGGCTTTTTTTGTTATACCATCTCTGATTAAGGAGTTTTGTCACCAGTGCTTTGGTGACGGGTTCTCTTATCTAAACCTTTAGTGGACTCCAGCTGTTGAGCCTGAAGCTCGCGCATACTCACATCCTGGAACAGAGGACATGACATTGTTCTCTGACTTTATGGGATCACCAGTTTCAAATAATGATCTAACTGTCATAGGCCGGCCACGGTGTCCAAGCAAAAACTTGGAATTTACACACAAATACCTAGTTGCAGTTAGTTGCATTAGTTGCATTGAACCAATGCGTATGAATATAAGACCAAAATATAACAAGGTGCCAAACAAAGCCCAAAAGGGGTTTGTACCCACAGCAGCAAATTAGGAAGAAAGGTCCAGCAGAAGCAGAACAAAGAAAGGCAGTATTAAGTATCCAGAGTATTGCAATGTAGCAAGCAACTATGTTTCTGCTACCATCTCATTATTCTAGTTTGGACATTTCAGTGAATGCAAGAGCAATAAAATACAGAAAGCCTCATAATAAATGTGACACGTTTTATATGCAGTGGTCATTGAATCACTTTGAATCTCCATCTTGTTTTATCCTGACACCACAAACTGTTATCATCCTCTGTAACAACTCAGTAAGACTCAGTAAGCTCCTCCAGTCAACGTTTTATTTGGCTGCCATTTTGGGGGAGTGTGTTTGAACGGATAAAGGATGTAAAGCCTGTTGGATAAAGGCGTCATATATGTGCAGTCACCGGGGCTAAGCTAGCTGTTGGTGGCAGGTAAATACCTCTGAAGTGTAATCTTTCTGCTTGTTCATGTTTCTACATGCGTTAAATGCAGCCTTGTGGAGATTGTGGAGTTGTTTACAGCCACATAGAGTGATTACAATTTCATATATCTTATCTAACACCGGTTATTGTAACACATTTGTTGCGACGTTGCTTCCTAAATTATTATGGTTGTCTGAAATTAAACATGGTCATATTTTTTCTTCCTTCGGCCACAAACCGTGCAACAATATTTCGTCAAACGTAAACCTCTAACTCATACATCCGTACTGGCAAGACGTTCCTAACTGCTGCATTAGAGGTCTGCTAAATATCCTTCCATCTCCTGGGGGCCTAGAGTCACAATGTTTTTGCTAAAACTTAAATTAAAAATACATTGAGAAGATGTAGTGACGAGTTTCTCCACAACCCTTTCCTTAGAGGTATGCATTGGTCATGGTGTGCTGAGTTGAGGTGGGGGTGTCAGGGGTGGGTGGGTGCAGTTTGTTCACTGTTCATTACATTGTACTTTTTAATTTAATTCAATTCTTTTCTTCTACACTCCAGTCAGACAGTGCTTTTTCATATGCCGTTTTCATGTGTTTATATGTAAGTATATGTATGTTTTCATATTGGTATACACTTAACAAAAAGGTAAATTGTATTTCTGTGATTGGGAGTACCTTTTTTTGTTTCGATTAAAATATTTGGGGAAAAAAAACCCCTTAAAACTCAGTATTAACTCTGCAGGATAACCAGGAGTTTATGCTCTTTCAACAAGAACCTGCTTTAAAAGTCTGCACACAGGCCATTAGTAACCGTAACCTAGAAGCACCCCTGTCTGCCATATGAATCTGTGTTAGGTCTATTAAGTGGAAAATAAAGACTCTAAAGATCCACTGAGAGAGGCATAAAGTACAAGGTCAGAAGGCAGTTGGTAATTAATGTGACACACCCAGGCTTGACACCTTTGTAATTTGGTAGCGCTTCTCTTTGTTGCTCTGCCATGCAGCTGCTCACCGAAAGTTGAAAATCCTTCGAGTGCCATAAATTACACAGATGTCAAGTTCGCCGCACAGACTCTTGGAAGGCTTTTATACAGAGAGAGCGTGCACACCTGCACTCACAGCCACAAGTATAATATACTGCACAAACATACACACAGGCAACGGCACACACACACACACACTCTTGACTTGCAAAAACTCAACCATCAATGCATCTGCAGCAAACACGCACAGTCTCTGCACGCTGGCCCTCTGTTCAGTAACTCACACATACTTAGTAGGAAGTTTTAATACTTTGGTTGAGCTGAGGATCCTGTAATCACAGCGAACAATCAGGCAGGTCCAGACAGCACAGACGTGGCGCAGAAGGAACACTCAGCGAATACCAAACTGCATCCGAAAATGCCTTAAATATCTCTGCCGCACCTGATTATTACATTACAGAGGTAATTACTTATCCGATGGATTTGGGAGATAGCGGAGGGGGGAGGGGTAAGGGCACGAAACAGAAAGTGAGCAGGTCATGCAAGCATATGTGCATTTATTTATGGAAATATCACTGATGCATCTAATACATAATGCCGTGAGGACGGGTTCGGTGATCAGAGCAGGTACGTGCACAAAGGAAAAGGGGAGGGGGAAGCTTTTTGAATAAAAGGACGTAATGGTTTAACAGGGGAGGGGAGGAAATGAGAGGAGTGGTGCTAAATGAGAGGGTGAGAGCGAGACGTTAGTTGTTAAAGAGCTAGGGAGAGTGGAAACGGGGAAATCCAGGCTTTACCTCCCAGTAGACAGGGGTGGGAGGGGTAGAGAAGGGGAGCATGATGGCAGGGGGTGGGGGGGTGCGCCAGCAGGCAAGAAGACCTGCGACTGACTTTGACTGCCGATGAGGGTCGTTGAGTACAAAACCGCTTGGCGTCTGCTGTGGCAGTGACTTCCATCCCCTCCTACTCCAGATACAATGAAAATTGTGTCTGAAAACAATGCCATCTGCAGAGACAGAGTGGGAGGAAGAAACTTCGGAGTGGCCCAGTTCAGCTGCATGGCAGCCAGGGAACTGTGTCAAGGATGTGATGTCTGGACAGCTACAACAGAGCAGGCCTTCTGTCTGCTTTGTTTGTTTGTTGTCTATGGATTGTGTCGGTGTTACTTTGAGTCAATCTGTCTGATTTCTTTTTTGGGTTTTAGGAGCCAGAAGTGACCATAGTGGACAAGTGGACAAGAGGATTAATATACCGTAGTTCTCTTTGTTAACCTCTATTCTGTTTGATGGTCACCAGTTACACTGTAACCATAATTTACCACAAGAACATCATGGTATATTGAAGAAGGCTTGAAATTAGCAATCAAGGCCATAAACTCATTATAAACAGGCTATAGGCACTTTTGCCTTTAGAACTGATCCAACAACCTGTCATGAGCATACCCCCACCTTAAGACACTCAAACAGCCTCTTCCATGTATGTCTCTTCAACAGGCCACAGTTAGCAGCTGTTTATCTTAGCTTAGCATAAAGAGCAGAAACAGGGGGAAACAGCTAACCTGGTTCAGTCAGGTAATAAAATCTAGCTACCGCCACCTCTTAAGCACAGGAACTCATACGTGTTATCTTGTTTGTATTTGTTAGGGTGAAAACAAGATAAGATTACTGACTGGCTGCAGGTCATAGCTATATTTACTGTACAAGCAAGAAAGTGCCAAATCACTATTTCTTTAATATTGCATCTAGCTACAACCTTCTAGTCACAACATTGTACAAACTGCATCCAGTAACCACTTTGTTCCAGAGAGTAAAAGTCCACAAGCTCATTAATGAAAGACTAAACTCACAAACCACTTTATTCTGAGGCAGCTCAGTCTCAATGATGCTACACTGACGTGTAAACCGGAACTCTCTCCTCATCCTGTTCTTACTCTTCCTGGACTCCACGTGGTTTCAACAGCAGCCACTTTGCCTCTCTCTCTCTAACACTCTCTCTCTGTTTAATTCCCCTCCTCATCCTGCCTCTCCTCTGCCTCTTCTTCCTCTTCCCTCCTCCGGGTTTGTTTGTTCTCCCTCGGCTCCCAGGTGTTTTCCTGCACAGCTCTGTGTTCCGCTGAGCATAGGGCCGCTTAAGCTCCTCTTCCGCTCTGACTCAGGTACAGCAAGCCAATGGCTTCCCCTCGCTGTCGTACACAACACGCTGATCGATACACACACATGTGACACACCGTTCACATATCAAGACACAGAACACCCAACCACACACACACACACACACACACACACACACACACACGGCCTTATTCCAGCTCCCTCACTCTTTCTCCCTCATCCAACAATAACACAACAAACCTTGCTTCCTGTGCGTGGGGGAACAATAGTAGGATAGCTTTGATGGCCAGAGGTAGTTTGTTGTAGAGACTCCCTTATCGGCCCCAGCATCAGTAGATCAGCTATAGATCCTGGCAGCAGCCTACTATATGGACCTGCTTTATCCTTAACCAGTGTCAGGATGTAGGGATGACGTGCAACTGCATGAACAGACATTAACAGACAGCAGCTAAAGAAAAGGGCTTGTTGTTGCAAGTGTTCTCTACTGTTGCAAAGAGTTAACAGCTCTTTCGGTACTAAATATTGACTGTGGATGTGGCAAAGTTTAATTTAATCCTAAAAATAAAGTCTTTGCTATATTTATTCAATCCTCTACCATTTACTTCCTCTTTAAACCCAGATTATTTGGTTGCTACAAGCCAGATTTGACAATGTATTAGGTTTGTAATATGACAAACTTCTTTGGTTTGTTGTGCTCATTAAAATTTTGGGTGTATGGGTGCATGGCAAAAGAGGTGGGTGGGGGTGGTGGGTGGGGGCAGTGCAGTAGGAGGGGTCTTGCGGTAACAGAAAAAAGTACTATAAGAGAGACAAATTATTATTTAAAGTAGTGGATCATGTCTGGAGATGATCTTTAAACATTACAAACTGCTAATCCCGATCATCATTAAAAGTCAGCACAGGAAACCAAACCAAAAAGCTCAAATAAAACTCACTGTATACTGTACAACAGCCAGACAGGTTAGCAGCTAGTGTTACAACCCAGTGTAGGGGAAACCACTCCCTCAACTCCCAAGAAATACCAGGAATAAAACTTACAATTGCTTGAAGGTAAAACACATTTCACTTGGAAGAACTCAACTGGCATTCTTACTTGAAAGGAGAGAGTCCACAGGAATTGGTGGGGCTTGGTCTTTATGACAAGCACGGAGGCAGTCAGGTCCCTGGAGGAACCTGCACACACTCAGTCCTACACTCAATTAATCAGCCAAACTCACCTGCAGCCCATCATACACTCATACAGCAGGTGAGAAAGAAAGAAAGAGAGATTTAGACATCCACATGAGATTAAACACATACATATAAACACAGAAAGATTAAAAAAGGACCAACATTTAGCAGCTAAAGAGACCTATATTCCTTCAGCACTTGGAGAAACCAAAACAGAGTCAAATATCATATTTAAATTGACTAGAAGGCAAGACACATTATTCTAAATGATTGTTGCTCAGTGTTTACTCAGTTTGTAATTAGACAATTGTTTGCTGTCACTTAACACCATGATAGTGAGTCCAAAAAAAACAATATATGCAGCTTTAGAAGATTTTCTTTATTTTTTAAAGTTTGAACCCCGGGGGGGTCATTATCTTAAAATCATAAAGTGAAAAGTTTTCCTGAACAGACGATTTGATATAAATTTCTTAAACTCCTGAATAAAAAGCATTTATCTCTGGGTGGTGATTCATTTGGTTCACCACACATATTTGTCCCATAGACACACACACACTGAGGGTTAGAGAATACACAGGGGTATGTGGGACATAGACAAACACATGCACACACACACACACCGTCCTTCTCTGTCCTTCTCTCATTTCGCTCTTCTGTTGTCTCACTCTCTCCATGTGTATCAATACTGCCATTGATTCAATAAGCCACAGGCGTTACCGGGGTCAGGACTGTGTTGTGATATCAGTTGCCCCTGGCAACATCCCCATCGGTCCTCCCCCACATCCTACATGCAGCCCCCGTCCCTTTTGTCCATGCCCTGCACTGTATACCGACTAATACACCGTGTGTTTGTGTGTGTGTGTGTGTGTATCACTATGGAGCTCCGGCTGACAGCAGCTGCGGACAGCTGTTTAAGCATGCGTGTGTGTGTGTCTGTATACACCACTTTGTGTGTGTGTCCTGCGTGGGAGAAAGGAGGCGATGAGTCATAGCACACATACCACCAGGACACAACAGCTCCCCCTGTTGCCGGGGCAGGGGAAACCCCGGAGGTGTGGGTGTATTGTCTGGAAGAACAGAGCTGACCGTGACATCACAGGACATCTCTGTCCTACACCAGTCACAGGAGGAGGGGGGAGGAGGAGGGTAGCAACAGGTGGAGGCAGTGGCTCTCTTTCTTTCTTTCTTTGTCTCTCTCTCTCTCAGGTTTGGGCCAGACTACTGCAGGTGAGAGCAGAATCCGTCACTCGTTCCTGAGTTGTAGTAATACTCTGATAGCTGCAGCCATCACCAGCTATTAACCTTTATGAATGAGCCCCACTGTTAAAAACTACAGTTTTTTCAATAGGATTTAGCGAGAGCATTGACTGAGATGTGATGCCAAGGGAAGAATATTCTCACTGGTTCTTTCTATAACATCCTCTGAGCGTGCATGTGTGTGTGTGTGTGTATTCTGTGCACTCGTGTTACCGTGACATGTTGACACATCTGTGAGATCATATTCACTCTTGGATGAAATAACGTCTTGCCAACCATCTGTTCACTTCTGTAATGTGGTTGCATCATCTACTGATGGTATCACTCTGATGCATTCATGAAATCAATTGTATAATGTGCTTTATTACTTTAGAATTTGGTTCTCATTGATTCATTCAACTCAATTTCAAACTTTCATTTTTTCTTCCACAAAATGGTGCAAACCCTCACTGTGACACAGTGGAATACAAACAAATATTGTAAATTGGAGGCCACTGAAAATGTGAAAGGGATTTGGCTGCAACTTGTCATAACTAATGTTTTGGATATTCACTTATATTGTTCGTTTTCACCCTTATAATGTGTGAAACAAACAACCCTATGGAAACATGGGTCTGGTTTTATGCAAAGGTGTTTGACAGGGGTCCTGAAAGTGTGAAACAGCATGTATCACTCTTCAAGCCTTTGTACCTTTGTTGTACGCCGGCCCAGTTCACTAAAACACACACGCACGCACACGCATACATATACACACAAGGACAGGAGCCTGCGCACACGCATCTGCTCATACGCTCCCTCTCACACATGCACATGTGTGCACACGCAGCAGGGAGAGGAAACTGCAACACAATGATAAGGTCTGGGAACACAATGGGCTCAGCAGTGCACAGACAGAAGCCAGGACCAGTTTAGCTCTGAAAGGTCAACAAGCCTCTCCAAGCTTTCATTCAGTTCCCCCAGTTATTATTGTTCAACATTATAATGATTACTCTGATGGCCTTTATTTTGCAAATGTGGGAGCCATCCGGAAATACCAATGAAATATGAAAATGCAGGCCAGACCAGAGAGGAGAAGGGAAAAAAGGTTACTTATTTTGGAGGGTGAACTTCTTTGACGTCAAGTTTCCCATGGCCTGGCCCAGCCTTGGACCGGACTTCAGGATCATCAGAGATCTCTGGTCAGGTGCCAATGTAATGGACATCTGCTTGTCTCCACACAACAGACTAATCGTTTCCATTATGATTATGAATGCATTGGACAAAGTATTCTGAGAGAGCTACATGCTGTTTGTTTGGTGAACTTGTTCTAAAGAAATGCAGCTAGGAGCCCTGATGTAACAAACAGTGAATAAATAAAGCTGCACTTGGGGCTGTATCATCAAACTACAGGATATATAAGGGAGCATCTAGTGAAGTGGTTTTAACTGATCATTATAAACAATGGGAGAGCATCTCCAAAGATTAGACATGTGTTTTTCAACGTTTTTAATCCTACATACAGATAGCATAATTATTTATTGGTTAGCAAATCTCCCTAACTTTGCCATATTTTCTTAAATCTGTGCAACATGTAAAACTGTACATTTATTCCTCAATATCAGCAGGAAGGTTCTCAGTATATGTGATGAGTTGCTGCACAGAACACAGTTACGTTTGTTTATTTAAAGTTTATTAATACTACACATGTTGTGTGTTTACACTGCACATACTTGGACACCTTGTAATAAATGCGCAAAGTGGGAAGTAGATGGAATCACTGGTTCTCAAGATAAGCAAATGACTTATATACATACAGACAGACATTCCTCTTCCTATGTTTAATTACATTAACTATGAATATGCAAAGTAAGCGTGTCTCTGTCTGCAAAGGTTTAACCAACGGACACCAAATGTCCACTGATCTCAGTCAAGTGGAGGTTTTAAGTTGCATATTGGGCCACAAGTATTGTGTTAAAATCAGAATTAAGGACAGCACAGCGAAACGTCTCAACAGATGAGTGTGATAACCTCCCAGTCATACTCAACATCATCGAGTCCAAAAGTCAAGCAAAGTAACAATACACAAACCACAATTTGACTGGAAGAGGACTTTAACCTTAATTACTGAGGAAATGATGCATTGCCACATTAGGTAGTGTGTGGCACTGATAATGATGTCTTTGTTGTCTTGCGACACATAGAATGAGCCCATGATGGACCTTTCTACTGTGACTCTACTGATGCTACATCAAGACATCAATTCAGCCCACTATTGGCGCCGACCTCGGGGGTCTGTCTGAGCGAATGTCTGACTGATCCTCAAAGCGGTAAAGGAGCAGAGCAGGTCACAGCCCACTCGAAAATGTCACATCCCTTACATAATCCCTGCATGTATTTTCCATCGTGGCGCACCAGCTATAGCCCTCTCCCCTGCTCTCAAGTCCTCGAACAAGACAAAAAGGTCAGGACATTAGAGAGGGAAGACCAGTTCTGGCAAACTCGCCTAGCTTTGTGCGAAGAGTAGCATGGAGAGTGGGAATTTGGACAAGTAGAGAATGAAGTTTTTGACCCCACTCTTTGACCTGGATGATGATTTATTGAGAGTTCGGTTGTAAGTGACCTATGAAGCTGTGTTTTCAAGTCTGAGTCTTGCTTTGTTGAACTTGAATGGTCTGAAACCTGAACCACAGAGGGTGTTTCAGATCACTGTCATACAAAATGACTAATCTGTCGATTTAGTCATTTTATATTAAATCATTCATGTGAACTCTGAACACAAATCAAATGTCACGCAATGAAAAGGCAGTTTTATTTTAAATTCCAATAAACCTGACCTATGCCCAATCACATTTTTTATTTCCTCTGGAAAATGTTTACCAAAGCTCCAAAGCAATGCAATCCTCTGGGGAAAAACAAAGCTTTAGAGATTGTTGCCAGCATCTAAAAAAGGCATGATTAAAAACAGAAAACCTTGCTGATGGCAGTCTTTTATGCTTAGATAGTAGTTTCTCACCATCTCAAAAACTTCTGAAGCCCAAATATAGTTCTGCAGCACTGGGTTACATGTGAATATCTTCTCCGAGTGGGATGAGAATCTGTAATTGAATTGTTTTTGTTGCTATGAGAGTGATACTTTCTACAGTATGAAGATCTGTTTTTCCACGTGCTCAAAAGCAGTAATCTCAGCAAAGAGGCAGACAGTTGGTGCCTCGAAAGTGTTAATGACTGTTTGCTGATGTTTGAGACAAACAGTCACCTGTGGTTATTCCAGACAAAGGAATTCTTTAGAGTTTCTCATCTGCTTTCTCCAATCGGGATATTTTTTTGTAGTAAATGTGTGTGTGCCGGACAAAATCTATGTTTGTTATGATTATGCACTATAATGGAAAATGAGTACTAAATGATAACTGGAACCTGAAGAACCGCATACTGATTGTGCATGTTTTAGCTCATTAACTACAATTGCTCACGTTACTTTTCTAGAGCACACCATACATTTCGGATTGATTTCCCATCCTCCAGACACTGGAAGGATGCCTGGAAGCTAAAAATCAATCCAAGCATCTAGGGTGCGGTGTAAAAAATGGTCAAAACTAATGAGTTATGTAAGTAAATCTGAAAGTTAATTGGCTAAAACATGCAAAACCGCCCACCTACACCTAAAACTTAGTTTGTGTCTTGACTAAGCTGGATTACGTCTGAATCAAAAAGCCATCTCACACCCAAACCTTGTGCTTAAACTTAAACCATAACATAAAGGAATCATTTTGAGGTTTGTAGGAAATTTCCAGCAAATATGAGAAACATGGCAGTTTCTAACCTGACTCTGTCCTAAGTAACAAAATCTGCCCATAAAAAAATCCAGGACCATCTCTACGGTGGATACAGGAGCCCTGATGTCACTGTAAAGTCACCCGGTAACCAGGGACTGAAAGAAGTCACAGTGTGTGCAACATGTGTGTGAATGTCCAGTGGCTCTGCACCAGTGCACACGCATGTAAGTGGGAGGGGAGCCGTGCTTCATTGTCCATGTGCTTTTCACTCGCTCGTTAAAAGCTAATTTCTCCCCCCCTTCCCCACAATCTCCCACCCCCACCACCACCACCCCTCCTTCTTCCCCTGGCTCTCTGTCTTGTGCGATCAACAATAGTCTATTCTGTGCTGTCCCGTGCGAGTGGAGACACACCCAAAGCCAAGGCCACGGTGCGAGGGGAGATTGTTGGGTAGTGGCCAACTGAGCAGGACACTGGCTCGATTCTCATCTGGGAGCGTGGATCCTGCTCCAACAAGAGGGAAGAGGTGGTATCCTCTGTCAGGCTGTAATTTCCAACTATCATATAGAGCCGTGATTTCCCAACCAGGATTCCTACAGCAGTTGCCATGGGTACACTGAAATATTAGGGGCTGGTTCAACAAATTTGGAAAATCGAAATTACAACTTTTTTTTTTTTTTTTTTTACAATGTGCATGTATTAATTCCACTGTGACACCAAGTGTAAGTCTATGAAAACCTAAATCGATAAATGGTTGAAAAGTCAGCTAAAATAGATAAATGGTTGATAAATGGCTAGAATAGAAAATTAAATTTAAAAAAACAATTAATGGTTAAAAAAAGGGTCTATATGGCTTGCCAAAGTAGATTAATAGATAACAACTTAGCTATGAAGACTAAATGCTGATTAAATAAAATGAATAAATGGCTGAAAAGGATAAATTGTTGAAATAGTTAGATAGGAGTTATCCTAACATGGTTAAAATGGTTAAAGTAATGAATGACTGGTTGTTATATAAAAGTGATCAATAAATGAGTGAAATAGGTAGCTAAATATGATGACGTAGTGAGCTAAGTAAGTATTATATAAAAGGTGAAAAAGCAAAATGGAGTAAAATGGTTAAAGAGTGATAATACAAGGATGAAATATTTCAGTTTGAGTAATGTATAATGCTCTTATGTTTGGAAATAAACTTTATATTGACAGTTTAACTGTACACAAAAATAGATTATAACAATATTCAGTTTTATATAATGATTCATTGTTTTACATCCAGTTAAAACTCAGTTTAAATAAATACATTTGGCACCAAGAGGTACTTGAGTTCAGAGTTCATACAGAAAGGAACCACTGTTTTAGTGTTTGAGCATGTTTCTGGGTATCTGTATAAATGTGAATGGGCCTTTTCTTCTCTCTCTCTCTCCCTGTTTAACTTGAATTTAGTCTCTCACCTCCTGTCACTTTACATCATCTAGTAGTCAGAGCCCCAAAAGTCCCCAGCTCTTCATAGATCACAGGATCCCAACATATCGCACACGCACACACCAAGGCTCGGCCACAATACAGGCCCTGATCGCGGTCGGGACACAGGCTGAAGGTCACTCCATCGACCCGCTCTTCTCTATCGTGGCAATCTGTTCCTAAGTGCCACAGCTGGAGCCCCCCACACACACACTGCTGCTGCTGCCTCCTCTGATAAGGCCAGACTCTCTTCATTGTCTGATAACATAAATATGACACACCAACACACCATCTGAGGGTCCCTGTCTGCACCAGCCAGCCTAATTATATAATTATCCCTTGTCTGATTGTGCCTGTGCAGCTGAGACGAGGGAGGGCCTTTGTGTGGCCGGTGGAATGCGGTGCGCTTGGCATTTTTCAGCAAAAGGGCAGCTTTCTGGAAGCCACTGCCAAAGCAGAGGAGAGGAGGGTGAGATCACGGCTGCTGGTGCCCACTCCTCTTTCCCTCTATCTTCTGTCTTTATCACTCTGTCCATCTCTCAAGACTCTCTTGCCCATGTCTAGATCTCTGTATCCTCACTTCTGGACAATCCCATCTCTCTGTATTGCCTGTCATTCTTGCTTTGTTGATCTGTAAACCAATCATTCTCCCCAACACTTCGCTCCCCGTCCACTCTAAACCTTCAAGTTTGGCAGATCCAACTGTCTTGCAGATAAAGTGGCCTTTTGGAGATGGAATGCACAGGATTTGGCTCTCGGATGATAAGAGCTGACAGGCCGCACTGTTACAGAGTGGCTGAGGGCCACCGCTCCGATGTCTGATAGCGGACTTGGAGGCGACTGCACCGCTGCATGATAGGAAAGCATTGCTATTGTTTCTGGTCAGGGGCTGTTGAGGGGATAAGAGAGACTAGAGCACGAGCAGGTGTTAGCAGAGATTACAGTATAGGCCTAGAAAGCATGTGTGCTATTACCTCCTTGTTGAATCAAAGTCAAAAGTCGGGCGTCACATAAACCATGTTCTCCTCCACTACAATAGAGGATCCAGACCTTTTTTTGACATTTACATCAAGGGCCTCCCAGCCTTTGCATGTCGCTACAGGTGATTTTATGAGTTTTATTACTTTATCAGAAGCCTTTTATACTCTCTAATGAAAACAGCAGGGTTATGGGTATTTTGGCGCCAATGCTTTCCCTCTGAATTCTTCTGTAGGTGCTGCTGTATAATTCAAGAGCATTTTGTCATTTTAGCAGACTTAGCAAAGACTGATTGCACTTTAAAAAAAAAAAATTCACACCATCTGAGGTGAACTCTTGTGTCAGATCTGGCTCAAAAGTTTGAATGCGAGGTCGGACAAACAAAGTTCTCTGGTTCTGAATGATTCAAAATGAGCTTTTTCCTTAGCGCAAGTCAGCATTTTGGAGTAAATACCGGCATCGCACGAGCAACCTGAAGTTCATGTTGCCAATCAGCTGCAGTAGACAAGTTCAGCAGTGACCCGAGACATCATTGTTTAACCAGAAGTGTAAAATCTACACGCTGCCTGCAGCAGAGACACACTGGTAACTAACAGCACTTGAGAAATTCCCATAGAATTCCAAGCTGTCCGTCTGATCCCTGCGTCCGCCTGTCAAAGCCCCCCTCCGGTGATCACACAGCATGGAGTATGTGAAAGAATGCTGTTGGGACATAGCAGGACACTGGGGGCCCAGTATTCCCAGCTCAAGCTTCGCAACTTGCCCCCTGTGATTTTTTTTTTTTAAAGACATCAATAAAATATACAAACCAAAGTGAAAATCTGATCACAACGTGTGACCAGAGTCAGTGCCAAAAGACCCCGAGACAATATGTTTAAATAAACAGAGAACTCAGATGATAGAAACAGCTTGAGGGCTGGAGCCAAGAGAAGGACCTCTCCCACTATCGACATGACTATGAGAGCTCCATTGTTTTGTCCATCTCAAATAGCCCTGACAAATTGTGCTGAATGTAGAACCTCTGTTTAAACTCGAGGCATCTTCCAAAAACATGCTGGCCCGCTGCCAGAGCTGCATTTTCCCATCAGCGAAATGATAATCAGCCAGCGTCGCTCCAGAGCGCCCCCGCTGGTCAGTGCTGTTTGTGAGGATGTAAAGGGCAACTTCAACGTGCAGATTTATTGTTGTTGTGCCTAAAACTTAACCGTCAGCTGATTAAGATGCATTTTGATCTGTATTACAGAGCTTTGATTAGAGACTTTTGCAAAGCCCTTCAAAATAAAAGCACCTACGTATCTGCAGTTCACATTACGCATTATGTCACATGGACATGGTTTTCTTGTTAACAAAACCTTTCCTTCACACTTCCATCCTCCCTTTCTGTTGCCCTTCCTCCATTGTATCCCCCAGCTGACAGGTGGAGAGAGAGGGAGAAAGAGACCAGACTTTTCCTGGTATTCACTGTCGGTGCACTAATCATGAGCTCATGTCACATTGTAAAGATGAAGACTATTGTAAAGAGGATAAAAAAAAAAACATGAGGGAGGGATGTAGCGAATAGAGTAGGACAAAATATAACAAACGCTAACGTGCATAAATGATTTTTATAGATGAATATAGATGAAATTTTATAGATAAAGTGTAAATAAATTGTTAATGTGTAGTTCCATTTGAAGGGTGACTGTTGGACTGGAGTCCTAGCAGTAGGCAATGTGAATGATAGTTAAATGGTGCCACCATGTGTCAGTGCTTATTTATTGCAGTATGGGCCAAGACATGCAGCTTCAATGATTTTTAGAGCATATTTGATTTTTTGGCTTTCTTAACATTTCATATGGAAAGCGATGAATCGGTTAATTGCATAAATAACAATAAAAAGATATAAAGTTGAGCAGAATTTGAACAGATTCAAATATACAAACAAATGGATAATAAATAGTTACATCAGAAACTATAAAACTATAAAACACAAAAGCAGCAAAAGCGGCAATATTCTATACAGTAAATGAATGTCTAAATTATGAATCTAGTGCATCAAAGACAATACGGCAGCTGTTCAGGATAAAGTGAACAACCCCAGAAGAGTGTCGTTTTAAAATCACATGCACTTGTACGTTATTGTTCGTGCATTTGTGTGTACGTGTGCGTTCAGCTGATTGCATTTGCAACATAACCATTCCTTTCTACTGAGGCGGAGCTGCAGTCGCCCTCGAGAGCTCGTTTCTGTACAGTGAGGTGGTGGCAGTCGATGTGTCTGAACTCAGCTGCAAAAAGGCCAAACAGGCAGAAGAACAACATTACCAGGACCCACTCACACACAGCAGCCCCGGACGGATAGCCTGTGTTGTGGAGAACAGCCACTGAAGGAGGGGAGTGCCGTCAAGGAGCATAACATTAAACAAATGTACACTGTAGTATCTGTAAATTAAAACCTAAAGTAGAGTTTTACTTTTAAGTGACATGTAGTTAACGTTTATATATTGTCAGCTCCATCCTCTTGTACAGGTCTGTTGGTGGCTTCCTGTTCTGGTTTGTGCTGTCACAAACAACATGAGTAATGCTTTCACAAAATAGATTTAACACTTCCCACTTACATCCGTTTTAACATGAGCTGAATGTATCATCTGAAAAATGAATAAAGCAAACCAACAGTGATACCACTGGTCCTGAGAAAATGTGGTAATGTGTTCCATAAGGAAAGGTGTTATTTACCTTTTCAACAACATATTACACCCTGACACTGTAAATATTAATCTGTAGTTCTCACAACAAGGGGTTCTGGTATCGCAAGGGGTAGATAGGTAAGTGCCAGGGGGCATGTGTAAATATTGTGAAGTAGTTCAGCTAATTTAAAGATTTAGAAATTGCATTTGAGGGATATAAAGATATTGAGTCACTTGAACACCGTGTTTAGAGTTTGTTTAAAATAATGAGCAAGTGAGCAGAGAAATCTAAACAGTTAGCTTAAATTAATGGACGAATGATTAAAACTCAAGAGCTAGTAGTGATGGATAAATGGGTCAATGGTTAAAAATTGACTCAAATGGTTAATACTGTATCAACAGTAGAAATGGCTTAAAAATGGAAAAAGTAACTAACAGTAATGGACAAATGTCAGAACAAATAGAAGTAAGTAAGAAGGATTAAAACGTAATGTGAAAATTGTTGAAATGTAGGATAATTAATTGTGTTCAATGACATCCAGTTTTATGGTTAAAATGAACGCTTGTGGCACATGGTGATACTGCTAAAATGGCACTGATGAGGCTGTATGTGGTCAGCTTATACCAACCTAACAGGCTAAGAACCACATAACAGCCCATGATTATTAACTGTGAGAAAAGATTTTTCTCTTCGGTCAAATGTTGAAGCAGCAAGTGTCAGCTTAGCTTGGGTTTTATATTTAGGTAAAAAAAGTGTCTCAGTGCTCACAGACAGGAAGGATACTTGTGATAACCAGGATGGAACAGAGGATGCAGCAGGTCGCCCTGGTGGGCCCAATGCAGCATCGGTCCTGAGACGGCTGAGCCCGATAAGTCAGAAACAACTGCACCCAAAAGTAGGCCAGGCCAAGGAAGAAAGCCAGGAACGCTCCCAATAGGTGAATACTCTTCAAGACTGATTGCTTAAGAGGTGCAGGTAGAGAGAAGGGACATATTAAAAAACACAGAATGATAAACGTGAGTATATTTTATTATTTTATTACTATTTATTTGTTCTTGTAAGCTGGTACCTGAAAGTTACCAATCATAGAAATTCCAACAGATGAGATGAAACCCAAAACAAGGCTGGCAACGTTGGCCTTTCCGTGGTTTCCAAAATCCCGAACCTGCTGAAAACGGATCACCACAATCCACAGGGCTGAGGGAGAAGAGGGCGAAAGATGGTGAAGATGGACATCAACTTCAACACCTGGAAACCTGAGGACTGCTGCATACACAATGTTCTGTAAAACACATTCTTGTACGTAGCATGACAATATATGTGTCATATGTCTTAAATAACAGCTACAACACTCATTAACACTAACTACAAACTGAAGTTGAAGCAGTTTCACTAAGACAAGAGGAAATAATGAGTAGAACTTAAGTGATAAAGGACTTCAACTCAGCAGCAATAGGTATACTATAACTGTCCTTACCTAAAATGGAGCAGATGTTGCAGATCTGAGAGAAGAGACAGCTCTGAGGGTTGTAAGTGCCACACTCACTGACAGGAGAGTGACATCCAACATGTTAACATAAAGAATTCATTCATTAAGGTGTTCTTTCTTTTTCATTCACATTCATTTTAATCATTCTTCATTGTATCTCAGGACAGAAAGGAGCCGTTCCAACCTGATGTAAGGGACTCCCTCGGTGAGGTTGACTGATCCATTTGTTACAGCCACGGCAAACCTGATGGGAAGAAAACAAACACACATCGCGACTGAATTCATGAGAAGTAACAGGGTTTCTTTAGCTTGTCTGATCTGACGCTGAAGCTCAGCCTGCACCCGGAGACGTGGCACTTTCCATATACGATTCAGTCTGCCCTAAGTATTATTGTGTACACTGTGCTTTATCAAATTCCAATTAAACAGTAAGAAACCTTCAGTAAAGAAGGAAGAAAACTACTCACACTGTCCAAATGCCCACGGTGCCAAAGACAGCCTGACAGATGGGGAGCAATGCCCACTGCCACATGTTGAAATACAGCTGCTGTTTGGCTCTCCCTTACAAAGCACAGGGGTCATGTTCAGTAAAAACACACAGAGGGAAGACAGCCCATAGTGAGAGTCACAGTGTAATAATCAAATATTACATATTACATTATAAGATTAACTCAACTGTGTGAGTGAGAGAAGACATTGGTACTCACTGTGTGCTGAGGAATGGCCGGTCCCAGGTGAAAATGAGCTCACTATTGAAACTTAATTCACAGTAGTTCCTTCCATCTTCGCCATTACCACAATGACACGAGCAGGTGATGTGAGCTTGAACTGCTGCACTTTGTCCCGATGTCTCACACGTAATGAGAAGTAAACTTGGTGTTAGCAGTACGTCAGGATTATTATGTGGTTAGTGAAAGAGGAAGGATGTGGATTTCAGGTGGGCATGAGCAAAGGAAATATAGCAACACAAAACTGGATAAAGTTGAGATTCCACACAAAAAACAAACAAATTGTTGCACTACACCACAAAATACGGTAAAACGACGGCTGGGGCTGAACTTTGAGCCTGTGTTTTGTTTTGGGGTGGGGGGTTTTTTTTTTTTCTTTTTCAGATTTACAACCTCTTGGAAGAGTTCCTCTCAGTTCGAACAGCATGTTTCCTCTCTACAGTTTACCTTTTCCTTTCCGTTAACTGAAAACAAACCCCAAAGTCTGAACACAACAGGATCCTGAAACGGTTTAAATCACAAGTTGAAGACAAAAACACATTCAGACCTTGGTGTCCTGGGTTGATTTCAGTATTAACTATTAAAAGGTTGGATTGATAATTCACCTTGCTATTCAATTAAATGTTTATCATGCTGAAGCAGGTTGTAAAAGCCTGTGAGACACACATGCCCTTTGGTTCCTGTCAATAAAGACACTAACAGGTGCAATCAAAATGTTTCCAGATAACTGTTCCTGAACAAAGAACAGTATAGTAATGTCCATACGATGTCGATCAAACTGTTCCGAGTAATTGCATCAATTTATATCAGGCGTTCACCAACTGGACCAGAGTTAAATGCTTTTATGTGACCACTGGCAGGTGCTCTTCTGAGATTAAACATGGACTTCAGACCTGAGCAGAAAGCAGACATCAAATTCTGTGTCAAACTTACAAAACTTACTTAAAACTTACAACAACTAGCACTGGATACTTTTGAAAAGCTTCAAATAGCTCACAGCAATGAATATGTTTCAGTGGAATCATCACAAGTGATATGAGGTGGGTAAAGAGCTGTGACCCAGAGATCAAACAGCAGTTTTTTTGATGGGGAGGAGCCCACAGTCTCAAAGACTTAAGAAGGTACACCAGGTCAGGAGCACAAACCAAGAGCATGCTCTTCATTCATGGGATTGTGCAGTGTAAATTCCTCCAGTTCTCCAGGATCGGGCTGTCAACATCGTGTTGAGGTGCTACATCATGAGAACAGGCCAGCTGATGGTGTACTGAAAACCCAGAAGTTTTGTGCCCACACCCAACATACAACCACGCTGATCCCCATGCACCCAATTCACCAGATTAAGCTCTGTGCGACTGCTTCCTCTTCCCCAAAATGAAACTCAAGTTGAAGCGACACTGTTTGACACAGTAAAAGGAATACAGCACGCATCCGAGATGCAAACTTACAAAACAGGATGTGGAAGGAGTGCTGGGAACGGTGTATCGGTTTTTTTATGATAGCAGCCTGAAAACATTGTGATCGCACTTAGTCCACGATTTTAAGTATAAACACAGACCATGAAAGAGATAAATATGCATTCAGTGATTGTTCTTTATTGAGGCCACACACCATGAAGTCTCGCTCTATTGGGTCATTCTCAGTCACTGTCTCTGTGCGTCAGAGCTCAAGTTCAATCTTGACATCCATCTTTGCTTTGTAAGGCTCCAGCAGAGGGCGTACTTCTTCAGACAAGAACCTAGCCACCTGGAGAGGAAGGAAAACAGAGAATATAATAGACATCTTCAGTGTGATATTCTAAATTGGCTTTAACATCAATGAGGAGAAAACTGAGCCAAGGTGCTAGCATGTTGCTATGTATGCAGATAGTAAAAGATAAATATGGCTGAAGGCTCTTGTGACAACAGAGTAGTAGTTCATTGTGCACACACTGTACCTGCTGGGGAGCACGACCAATAAAGGTCTTGGGATCCAGTATGGTGTCCAGCTGCCCCAGAATCGGGGCAAAGTAAGAGTCTCTCTGGACTCTGGCCAGTAGATCGTTATCACCGCCCTCCTGTTTGACCACAGCTGCTGCCTCCTGGGACAGAACACGGATCTTCTCGTGGCAGTCCTGCACAAGGTAGAACATTGTTATTAGAGCAGAAAAGCTGATTAAACCAGGTCAGGACATGGTGAACTGCTGCGTTACGCTACAAAAAAGTCCAACACCAGTACCTGTCTGTTCCCTCCAGCCTTCACCATGGCCATTATGATGTTCTCAGTGGCCATGAAGGGAAGCTCATGGCGGATGTGTCTCTCGATGACTTTGGGGTAAACCACCAGTCCCTCTGTGATGTTCTGCAGGGTGCTGAGGATAATGTCTGCTGTCAGGAAGGACTCAGGCAGGGAGATCCTCCTACACATGAGCACATGACAGGTACACATGACATGAGTAAATATGAAGAGAGACTAGAAAGAAGCATCAGCGCGATCCAACCAATTAACTGATTCAGAAACAAGCTACAGCTTCTTACTAAATAACTAAGTAATGTGCGTTGACTTAATGGGGACATATTATAAAAAACACATTTTTTAAACTAGTCCCCCCTCAGCCTACCATCTCAGAGAATGAGGAAGGCAGACAAGTCCTGCATCGTCTCTACAGCCCAGCCACTGGTAAAATGGGGCTCCTACAGCTCAGTAACGACAGGAGTGAATTACATAGGCCAAACTCCTCTGAGTGAAACCATTCCCCAGGAGTCTGAGAGGGGGCATTCATGCCGCTAGGTGAAGTCGGCGGCCAGCGGTAAGCTAGCGGTGTGTCGCAATGTCGTCAGTCAGAGCCAGACATGCAAATTTCTCTGTTGTTGGTTGTAAAACCTCAGAGGCTGAATTTCAGATTTTGCAAAAAAAAGTTCAAACGCTTGTTTTTAAGACTTCCAGGACCTGTTTAAAACAGCTTTGAGTTGCAATAATATGTCCCCTTTAAGAAATCGGGATATGTTATAAAACAAAAACCCATCCAAGGAAATTGTTGTGCATGTCTGCTGCAGTTGACCTGTTGGCGCTGTCGTCCAGTGTCCTCTCTAGCCACTGGACCGAGGCCGTCTGCAGCGGGTCAGCCATCAGAGCCACCAGATGTCGGGCCAAGCTGCAGCAGCGCTCAGCACGCATGGGGTTCCTCTTGTAGGGCATGGCACTGGAACCTGCAGGAACAGGACAAGTTCATGCTGACATGCAGTTTCTGCTGCCTTCAGGTTTCTGAATGTATGTGTCAACATACCAATCTGCTCCTTCTCAAAAGGCTCTTCAATCTCCTTCAAGTTGGCGAGCAGGCGGATGTCTGTGCAGATCTAAAAACAGTCAGATAAAGAGCAGGCCTATGACAGCACTTCCAGAGTTCAATCACACACCACTAGATGGCAACATTTGTCTACATGGCTCGACCTTCTGCACCTCACCTTGTGAACAGTAGCTCCCAAACTGGCCAAGGTGGACAGACAGTCTATGTCCACCTTACGACTGTATGTCTGTCCCGTCACCAGGTAGGCCCTGAGTGGCGTGGAATCATCAAGGTTAATAACAAAGAAATTCATCATATTAAATGACATCATTCGTATTTTGGTTGTTGTTTTAATTAAAGAGATAGTTCAGGGGTTTTTTTCCAAGTCAGGTTGTATGAGCTACGTATCCCATTCTATGTATTGTAGAACTTTTATTGTATCATATTAACTCTTCATAATATTAACCAGACTCCTTTGACAAAAACAATCATCTTACCTCACAAAAGGGGAATTGCTGGTCTACCGCTGATTGCACTGGTTAGTTTGTGTGTGTTTTGTGTTGTGTTATTTCTTGTGTTAGTTCACATTCACTGAATTAACACAATAACACAAACAAGCTCACTGATTAAAGCAACAAGCATCTCCTGTGTTTTATAAAGGTAAAAATCTGTGTTTTGTCAAAGGAGTCTGGTGGAATTCAAGAGGGGGACAAACGACTTCAGTTTATGTTAGAAAGGGCTCCCTGACGCCGAAATACACCAGTGAAAATATTCAAAATATAGCAAAGACTCAAAATGATGTTGATTTTTTTATATATTTAAAAAGATGGGCCTTCTTTTAGTTGGCTAAAATACTCACCTGTTGTAGGCAATACACTAACAGTGGATAAATACTCATAGAACAACCCCACTTCAAAATGTGAACTACCGCTTTAACAAAATACCTTCACTATAAACTGCATCTGCACTCATCTCTATTACTCTTGCCTTGTGGTAATAATCACAGTTCAGTTCTTCCATTATACTTCTACTGCGGCTCAATATTGAAAATCTCACTTCATTTCGGTACAGAACTCACTTTTTGAAGCCAGCCATCTCCGTCACCATTCTGTCAAGTTCTTCCACCTGGCGCAGGAAATTATTAAATGTGATAATTGTAATATTTAAATCCATCATGATACAGAATGTAAAAACCATCATCTCGTCAGCTTCTTGCCAGTATACAGATGATGCTTACCTTGTCGTGCTCCCCTTGAAAGAGCTGCAGGAAACTGGCCTGGGTGCCAGTGGTCCCTTTGACACCGCGGAAACGCAGGTCATCGCGGGCTCGCTGCAGGTTGCGCATGTCCATGGTCAAGTCCTGCAGCCACAGACATGCTCGCTTTCCTACCGTGGTCAACTGGGCAGGCCTGTAGGCAGAGAAGCAGCAGTGAAAGAGGGAAGAGAGGAAAACACTTCATGTTCTCAATCATAAACAGGTGAACTAATGAAAACATGTGAAAGCAGGAGACTCACTGATAGTGTGTGAAGCCAAGCGTGGGGAGGTCGGCGTATTTCTCTGCAAAGTTTGCCAGTCTGTCAATGACTCTGGCCAGCTGTGGAAAAGGGAAGAGTGTTGCATAACAAACTGTTATTATTATTATTCATGCCCAAATGACACTCACATGTTAATAAGTTCTGGTTTGTGTGCTGCTGCTGCTGCTGCAAAACCAAAAACATTTTCTACACTGCTGACATGTGACTGCACAGCTGGCAAAGAAATACACCCTTTCATGTACAACTGGATGAGTGTGCGTGTTTTCTGGCAAACAGCTGAGTCTCACCTTAGGCAAGAGAATGTCAAATCCATCACGCAGCATAATCAGATCCTGAGGATGAAAAACAAAACAACTTAGAGAGCGTGAAGAGCACTTTGTACTTAACGACACGCACAAACCCAGCGCGGTATTAGATTTTAATGACGGGAAATGTTCTTGTTCAAGGGCACAAGCTGGGGAGAATTAGAATGAACTGTTATTAAAGATTGACATAATGCAGACTGTAGCAGCGTATAAAAATGTCAATCAGAATTACAGTGTTGTCTCCCACGTAGCAGGAGGTGGCACCCAGGTGGATGATGGGAGCGGCAGTGGGGCAGCAGTGTGCGAAGGTGTGGACGTGGGCCATGACATCGTGCCTGAGCTTGCGCTCCTCTTCGGCCGCCATGGCGAAGTCAATGTCCTTTTCATGGCTCTCCATTTCCTGAATCTGGGCGTCTGTGATGGGCAGGCCCAAAGACTAAAAGAGGGTGGAGAGAGAGAGAGAGGAGAGGGAGGGAGGGACATAAGGAGAAGGATGACAGACTGAATATGACAACATTACAATTTAGTTTCATACATGATGTAAAGGCTATAGTAACTGAAAACGCTCTAAAGCATTATGAATCTACTTCTATTAGAAAATCACTCTGTACTGACCTTCGTTACTGTGATACAGATATTATTCTAGAAATATTTTCTGTTAACTTTGCTGCTTAGTCAACTTTAGTGGTAGCTGCAGCCGAAAGAATTAGACAGGTGAAAAAAATGGAATCATAACAATTCCTTACTTTGGTCATTTATTGAGCAATAAAATGGAAAAAGCACTGCACATCCCCAGTTTCAGCTTCACAGATGTGACACTCTGCAGCCTTTCATCATCATATAATCCCAGTGAACTGAATTTCTGGGGCCTTTTGCTCGAGCAAAAAGATTTTTTGAAAACATCGCCTCGAGCTCTGGGGTTTCACAGACTCAACGACTGCTTCAGACTAATGACAAAGAGATAAACTGATAGTGAAAAATCAGTCGGTAGCCTGCAGTCCTTGTTCAGCCGCAGGTAATCTGAATCTGCATAAGGATTCAGTTGTTTCGTGTCTCAACAGGTTGCTAGAGGTTTGTCCATTAATTCGGATCCCACTTATACCCCCCCTCCGCCGTGTTCAAGCAGAGAATTTACAATAAAATACTGTCTCATCTATTTATTTTTGGAGAGTTTAGGTCACCACTGAAATGTTTGCCATTCACAAAGGTTACACACAAAGGTTTATTTTATTGTACATTAGTGACAGCAATCGCATTTTGACATTAACGTGTTTGAACAGGAGACAGAGTCTGATAATGACATTAGGTATCTGTACTTTCTGCAGTCTTGACAGGCATGTGCTCCCCTCGTGAGCAGGCGCTCAAAATCCTGATTAGATTGGAGGGTTTTTTTCTTTTAAATCAGTCATGAGACAGGCGCAGACAGAACGGCTTAATTGAGAAATTGAACCAACCCCCGGCAGTAAGTCTGTCCCTCCATGTTGCCTCACGAACCACATCAAACTCTGCCATGTCAAAGGTCAACCTGAGCGTAGAGCATGTATGAGCAAGCAGTGACAAACACAAGAAATGTCGCTGCAGAAAATACAAAACGGTTTTGAGGGCAAAAGGGTACAGACGTTAGCCTGGCCACGTTTCAGGCTCGGGCTCTTCGGGGGGGAGTGGGTCTCCTGTTACTGTGACATTCTCCGCATGCTATTTTCACACACAAACCACACAGAGGCAGCCGCAGGCCTCGCTAACTCTGCACGGGCAAACAGTGGCAAAGCCAACCCCTCAGAGTACATCCCAAAATGCAGACAAAAAGAAGAAACGACGGACTCTGATCACTTCTGATTAGCGTGTGTGTGTAGGTCATGTGAAAAGATGCACGTGAGGGAGGATGTGTCAGTAGTTAACCCCCCTTCTTTAATATGGCAAATGCAAAAATCACTAAGAGGGATTATTAGAATAATTGAATTAGTTCATCTACACAGAGATGTTTATAGATATTTTGAAAACATCTGCAACTGCGAAAATCCTTCTTGGTTAAACATGTCTAGTGTCTTCTGTGGTAAACTTTGACCGGCATGTTAAACATGGGCTGGGGGAATCACATGGCTGTATGGATTGGGGGCTAAATGTCAAGATGTTTGAAAGGGTATTTCCTCACCAAGTCTTCATTTGACTCACACTGCGCAGTCATACTTTGTTCAAATCCACAGGAAGTGATTTTAGTCAAGACAAGTTTCCAAAACATCAAAATCACCAGACTGACATTTTTGGAAACTGTGCATTAATTGATGAATAACTGACTGTATGTTGCAGCGGTGCAAAGTACCTCAGGCTGCAAAGGAGGTTTGTTTGTCTGCTGCTGTGTGATTTTAAACACTTTCTACCTCTGGTTATCACAGCAAGGCATGCAGACATACTGTTCGGTGCAGGAGAATTAAAAAAAAGCACTCTAAGTACCTAAATGATGAACATTACACAATGGTGCTTTGGTCAGCTTCCACTTTAATGGAAACATGCTCGGTGTCTTATTTATTTAGATATATGTGTCTGCAGCTGAACACGAGCTGTTTTAACCATTTTTCCATCTCATTTTATATTTATGAGTTCACTTTTATTGATGCAATGAAAAATGTCAATGTCGCCATTCATTCCTGATGGTTCCTGAATCTGTGGCTTGAATTGTGTCAATATATTTGTATGAAGAGAAGGCAGAGAGCTCTTGCATGGGGTCCTAAAACTATATTTAGAGCAGGGAACTTGATAGGGCCCTCTGAAGGTCGCACACTTCAGTTCTTAAGACGTGCAATGCATGAAATAAATCGTGTGTGTGTGTATATAAACACGATAACAGCCTGGAAGGCACGTGCTATGGTTGCTATCATCCTGCCACAGTGTGTCAAACCTTCTCAGCCTTCGCCAGGTAGATCCACAGCTTCCTCCAGGTGGTGAACTTCTTCCTATCGCTGAAGTTGAAGGCCATTTCCTTGCTGGCATACCTCGACACCAGCGGGGAGCGGTACTTCATGAACTCGTCAGCTCCCTCCATGTTTTGTCGGCACGAGCTGGTGTCCGCTAAAAAAACACACACACACAAAAAAAAGCCTGGCCCACGTCTCCGCCAATACACACCGACACACACTGGCTCCCACCTAGCAGAAGCGCCGACTTCGGCTTGTAGCGTCACGTGGGCTAGGTGGCAGTGCTGTTTTTACGACACTACAAGTCGGCGCGCGGCATGAGGTCTGCGCGAAACACTGGTGGCGATGTACGGCAGTGTGGCGCCGCTCATTGCTCTTCAACTGCGACGGAACAGTTAGAAAAACTATAAGACGTGAAAGTGCGTCAACAACATAGTTCCAACATGGTTATTCTTTCTTTAAAGTGCATACGGCTATTTTCCTAACCCCCTTTATAACGTGATTTCCCTTGGGTCCGTGAATGCACCTCGCCGTACAGCGTGCATAATTAACCTGATGAGGAGCCAAGGATGAGCTCAGAGGGTTCGGGATGATGTGTATCATCTTTCCGTACCTAACATCACATGGTTGTGAGCATCCTTGAGAAATGATCTACACTAAGGTGACAGTACTTTAAATGCAGTGCAATCAGATAAGGTCTTAGAGTCAGTCATCTGCTATTTATAGGAGCTTTTATGTATTATGTAAGCCGCGGCTGCATGTCTTATATCAATATTTAAATTTATTCATGCAGCATACATCCACTCCCTGCCTCACGGCATTTCCGTGTCTGCAGGCATCATATAAATAGTTGTGTTAGTGCATGATGCAGCAGCTGGGGAATACATCCAGCTGTAAACAGAGAACAGAGTGCTCCCTCTCTCGCTCTTTCTCTCTCTCTCCCTCTCTCTCTTTCTCTGTCTATCCATCTTTCTATCTGTCCTCCTGACTGCAGTCTGCATACAGTGTCACACTGCTGCTGCTGCTGCTGCTGCTGTGTGATACAAGCAAGTGGGAGGAACAGCTTCCTCTGTTTTGCCTTAACAAAAAATGACAAGACATCTTCCTGGAGCTGCTGCAGCAGGGGTGGATTTGGCTTGCAGTTTCCTGCATTGCACAATCTTTCCCCTCCGCTTGGACAGATAAATAAGACAAAAGAAGGAGCGCTGGAAGACAAGGAGAAGAGGAGAGACGCTACAGAGGAAAGGACGGAAAAGAGCCATAGTAGGGTGAGGGGGTGTGGAAGATAATAAATTTAAAAAAAAGAGGGGCAGAAGTTGAATGGCAGAGGAGGTATGAGGAGAGAAAGGGAGGCAGGGGTAGACAAGGGGAGCAGAAGGTAGAGTGAGTTACACTGCAGTAGAATGAGGGTTAGAGTGAAGGAGAGAGCCAAGAAACATTTGAGTTGCCAGCCTTTTGCACGCCACTCAGGATCCGTTGCTTTCTGAAGAGGCAAGAAGAGGAAACCACCGTGGAGTCGAGAAGGAGAAGACGGAGGGGGGCTGAGGAGGAGGAAGCCAGAGGTTCTACACACAAGATGGCTGCTGTGTCCTCTGCCTCTGACACCGGTGAGTGGCTTTTCATTCTTTGCTGCACACCTCACCGCAGGTCCCCCCCACCACCTCCTTTATCACCATTCATTCTCTGGCAGCATTTGGGGGGAAACATTTCATGATTGGAACCAAGCAAACACAATACTGGGGAACTGTTGCTTGAGTCAACTTCCTGTGTTTAGCAGCTCACATGGAAAGTATCAGCAGCAGTGAGTAACGGCTAAATCGATACATTTCCTTCTCCTCTGTGTATGTTCTCGCCTCTTGTCATCACAGAGCAGTCTCCGTTCCTGCTTGCCATCCTCTAAATATTCCTGCTCCTCTGTGATGCTATTTATCAAAACATGCATCCTGTTCATGTAGTTTTTAGTCCAAGTGAATCATATTCTGACCACATGCCACTCTCTCTGGAAGGAGACCAAGGTTCCTCCTCTCTGACCCAATTTTGCCAAACGCTAAGCACAGAGGAAAACAAATAGTAGGCATGCTTGCAGGGGGTTTAGAGGGAGAGAAGAGGATAAAGACAAGAATGGAAGGGGAATGCAGTTAAGGAAAAAAGGTTTATGGTGACAAAAAGGTCAGAAATGACAGTGAGTGCGGGGCTATATGATACATTGTAAGGAAAGATGCTTGTTCACTCCAGAAAGCATTTTACAGATGAGAAAAGACTTTAGAGACAGAGCAAGAGATTAAAACAGAGCAAAGGATCAAGATCATTTCCTCTGAGGTATAGGTCAGTAAATGAAACCAACAAACCCTTCCATGTGGGGAACTTCCACGTCTAATCTCTCTGCGTTTTCAACAGTCGACCCTAGGGGCCGGCACCCTCCTGAGCGCAGACTGCTGATCCTTGGGGGGCCACAGTCTGGTAAGACCTCCACCGCCAACACCATTCTGGGCGATGAGGTCTTCGACTCTGGGACAGAGACGACTCACAGCAATGTGGGCCAGACGGAGATCTATGGCCGACGGGTCACAGTGGTCGACACCCCGCCTTGGGCCATTCCCTGTGACCCTGAGGACAACACCGAAACTGATGACAATGACAACGCAGGTGCCGAGTCAGACACCCCTCCACAGCCTCCACCAAGCCTGGACAGCGAAGGGCCCTGCATGGGGGCCATTCTCTGCCCTCCTGGTCCTCATGCCATCCTGCTGGTTGTATCAGTCACCCAGCCCTTCACTGACACCCACAGGAGGGCCGCAGAGGAGCAACTGGGGGCTCTGGGTGGAGGCACCTGGAGGTACTCCATGGTGGTCTTTACTGGGGTAGACAAGCTGCCTAAAGGTGTGTTCATTGAGGAGCACATAGCAAACACTGGAGAGTCCCTGCAGTGGCTGGTGGAGAGATGTGGAAGCAGGTACAATATCTATCTTCTCCCTCTCCCTCCCTCCTCTTTTAGATTTTAACAAAAGGTCTGCTCTAAATGAAGGAACATGTCGTCAAGTGTTTGTTAGTACTGTGCAAACAAGGGAATCATAAATAATTACTGAATCTTTGGTTTGGTACAACAGTGCAGCAACAGTTCAATAAATAAGTTGCTTAAAGTGGAATTTGTCTGAATTGCCTCGAGTCAGCAGAGGATGGGGGAAGAAAAGTTTAAAAAGTTTCAGAAATCAGTTGGTGTGGAGTTAGAAATAAACGAGCTTACCAAGTCTCCTACAGAATCCTCTGCATCTGTAAGGTACACATGTGATCATGTGATCAAATCTTACCTGCTTTGATCAGGTGTACTCCAGCATTTACTTACACTTACACTAGCAAAATGTGCTAGTTACTGCTATTGTACAGTACAGAGTGTCATCTGTCACACCCAGATGAGGAGTCGTAGAATGAATTTTGGCAGGAAGGAAGTCCAGTAGCGAACCCTGATAACATCATTGGGACTTTTTCATACTTGAGATACCATCATTGGGACTTTTTCATACTTGAGAGCTTTCTTCAGAGCTGCAGAAAACATTATTCAGTTCTTACAGGCTGAGTAGGATTCCTTTATAGTGACTGAAGCCGACTTGCGTTATACATATAACATTGGTGCAGTGTCCTATTAAAAAAATGTGTTTTTCCCCCACACCTGCAGGTACCATGCCTTTGATAACACTAAGAAAGACACAGAAGACAACACACAGGTACCTGAGCTGATGGAAAAGGTGGAGGAAATGATCACTGACAACCAAGGTTTGTTTTTCACATGAAGTGATGTTGCATTTCTGCTGTGAGGCACTCAGTAATAAGAATTCTGTATGCAGAGCATCACTTCTGCTATTCTTATATTATAATCGTTGCATTATCAATGAATATACCAATTGCGTTGGAGAATTGATTGAAAGCAATGAATAATTCATGGTGGGTGTCATGCAGGCTGGTACTTTGAGGTGAATGAGTTGATTTTACTGGAGGAAGAGCAGGCCAGGAGAGCGCTGGAGGAGGAGAGGATGAGAATGGAGGAGCACGCTCGACAGAGGGAGCAAATGATCGGGGGACCTCCCAGAGGTATGAGGGTGCTGTTTGTGTGTGTGTAAGAGAGTGAGTCATGCAGTGAAGGAGAGCAATGACTGCGCATGTGTCGTAATGCTGTTCCTGGGAAAATAATACACTAGAATTGGTGTTTCTGAGAAATAGCTTACTCATTGGTGGTAAATCAATATTGTTTAATTCCTCATTGCCTCCCATTCTCTCACACTGTTTCTGTCCATCTCTCCCCCTGTTACAGAGTTGAGACTTCTCTTGTTGGGCTGGAAGGGCGTTGGGAAGAGCTCTGTTGGGAACTCCATCCTGGGTCGTCGGTACTTTGAGTCAGGCCAGGAGACTGAGCTATGCCTCAGGAGGCAGGCGCTCGTATCCGGCCGACGGGTCACCATCGTTGACACCCCAGGCTGGGATTGGTTCTCGGTGAGGCGCACCCCAAAGCGAATCCGTCAGGAGTCCCAGCGCGGCGCAGCCCTCCTGCGACCTGGACCCCACACACTCCTGCTGGTCCTCCCGGTTGTCTCATCGCTCACCGCCAGGAAAAGGCGAACGCTCCTGGCTCACATAGAGACTCTGTTTGGTGACAGCGCCTGTCTCCACACCATGGTCCTCTTCAGCTGTGGTGACTGGCTGGGACGCACGCCCATCGAGGAGCATATTCTTAGAGGCGGGCGGGAGCTGCAAAGACTACTGGAATACTGTGGGAACTATTACCACGTCCTGGACAGTAAGACGCCAGGCAAGGACAGGAGTGTGTCAGTCCTGCTGGATAAGATAGAGGAGATGATTAGGGAGAACGGAGACAAGGCGTTCCTCCCCATACAGACCGAGTGGTGTAAGTCACATTTGATTTACGTCTTGTTGTGAGATCTGAATGTATGTTAATGTCTGATGTTTGTATCCAGTCATTGAGGTTCCAGTTCTAATGTAACTGTGTTGCATTTGACAGTGAGTGAGGAGAGCTCGTACTCCTCTGACAACACGGAGCCTGAGGACGACTGTCGAGGGTGCCAGCTACAGTGACAAGATCAAGGAAAGTGGTCTGGCTTTTTAGCCTTGTTCAGAGTCTTCGATAGGCCCAAACATCGCCTTGTTTAACTCAAAACCTCATCTAGATGTCCTGCTCCAACCACGGAGACTTCTAAGGGAAAACAAATGGCTCTCGCTGTGAGCAGCCCCTTGTTAGAAAAGACCAAACTCACCAATCACTGAGCAAAGCTCGACCTGGACTGGAAGTGCAATAAGTGAGCACGCCTAAATGTTCAAGATGCTCTCCTCAGACCCAGGAGGGGGGAGAAATATTCTGCTTCTGCTTCAAGGGACCAGAGCTCGAGCCCTGTTCATGAGCATGTTCACAGACATCAACTGCTGCTAAAGAGACCCAGTTTCAACACTGAAGAGTAAAAAATTACTCATTGTGACTATGTTCTGACCGCACTGATACAAGTGTAAAATCAAAACCCAACAGCGTTTACTCATGATATTATAAAAAACAGTCAGATTGGGCTCAAGGACTCGTGGGCTGTCACTCTTGGTCATTGCAAGTCTGAGACAAATGTTTCTAAGTATGACTTGTGCCATGGATTTTGACGGGACTTTGCAATATATTCCCTACTTCTGCATCAAGTGCCATTTCTGTCATTCAGTTCAAATTAATGGTTCAAAGGAAAGCTTGAATACCAAACCAAAAAATGGTTTGACAGAAGGAAGCGTACTGGAATGCATAGACACCAGTTTAACAAATAACATGAGTTGTTTGTGCACTCTGGTGTCATAAAGGTCCGACGTCCAGGCGTGAAACATCCGGTACCTTTCTAATTCTCTCAGCTGGTGAGTTTCTGCTCAGGGAGTCAGGGTTGAAATGCTTCCTCCAGGGCAAAATGTGGTACATTTACAGAAACGCTGATTAATGCTGATCGCTGAGCTGCAGACATAGATCACATATTAATTCAAATTGGAGATTTTCTGGGAGGATTTGCAGGAAGTGAGAAAGAGTCAATGTTTGCACTTTGGTTGGAATTAATTCCTTTGGTTCTCTTGTATAAAAAAACAGATTCCATTGAAAGCAGTGAATATAGTCTTTCTGATCCCCATCTCTGCTGTAGCATTCATGCACTATACTGAGAGGCTGTGTGCAGTCTCCGATCCCCGTGGAGCTACTTGGTCTGGCTCTGCTTCGCTGTTTGTGTCCGTGCATCCGGTGCATTTATCGACAAGGTAGATTCAGCTATGTGCCTCAGCATCAAAGCGTGAGAGTGGGACTGCGGCCCCGCAGCGGGGGCGGTATCCTATAGGTCACGTCAAGCTTTCGCATGCTACAGAAACAACATAACCTCATGAACCATATGAGCTCACATAGGGCTTTTACCTACCTTCTACCTTTTTCTACATCACTGAGACATCTGCTCCAGATATCAAAAGTGATGCTTTCGAAAAAATGAAATATATATATTCAGCTCTCAGAGGCATGTTAAGACACCGCATGCAGATAAACGAGTGCCTATAGAGTTTGAAGGCAACCTCACTTCTTATTCCTTGGAATCTGGGGCTTTCTGGTGTAACATCACATCCTTCTACCTTAATGACTGCAAAAAAAAGTGGAAAAAAGAGAATTCATGCTCTGAAAGGTACAAATAAGATCATATATAATATGTGACCGATACCACTGCCATGCTGTAAATCATTCTTTTCTACCAGTGACGTAGCCTATAAAAGAAACCCAGACACTGCTTCCCCCTCTGCTTTCCTGACTCTGTGCTTCATCTAGTGATGTAGGCCGCAGCACTTTGTGTGACTAGCATGACTTTACAATTTGATATGAGGATGTTTCAGACATACATTTGGAGTCTTAGAGTCCCACCTCACCTGTGAATACATTGTATACGCCGTGTGTATCGACAGTGTAAACTATGTTACATTGTACGCTCTTCGCGAGGAATTTTGCACTCTGTAAGTTCCACCACTTTTACCGTAGCCAAAGTGACGTTACTTCCTGTGTGGTCCTTCCTAAATGGTGATTGCATCATCAGTATTTTGCTCATCCTCAGACAACAATAAAAGATATGGATATATTGTTGTGTACTTTTGGCTTTCATCTTTTTATTTAACTCTTCTTTTTAAAAACAAATGTTTTTAGTGGTTATTTTTATTTTATGGCATGCCAAACAGATAATAACCCTGTGGGAGAAGTAGTAATTGTGCAGTATGGTCACTAGGTAGCTAGGAGATTTGTCTGCCACCATACCCAGAGTGTTGTAAGGGTATTTAGATGGTGAAAAGCATTATGAAAAATGTGAAAAACCCGTTTTTAGTGTTATCTATTAATCTAGGAAAAGACTATTAAGTGCTTCATAAAACAATAAATACAAGTCCAAAGCTTTTATGTGGGTGCAGATAAATATTTATAAGTATTTTAATAACACTAAGGCCAGTACCTGAAGGTCAGTAACTTTTTAACAAGTCTGAAATTATAATGAAGTTTTTTATAGATTAAGGCTCCTTTATCTGTTAAGACATCTCTATTTATGCCGCATGTTATTATATCTAAAAGCAGCTTTAAATGACGAAAGGAAGGGGCCTTTAATCTTAAAAATACCCTTGAAAAATGAGGGCATTTATATAGGCAGGATGCACAGAGTTAGCCAAGTGTGAGATGAAATGTTTTTCCCTATTGTAAGAAGCTCTGCACCATCTTGACTTTGGCGTGCCTCCAGATATAGATCGTCCCTCAGCTATCTGGACGACAGCCTGGACCAATTACAGCATGAACACCTCGGGCCAGTTGTAGGCTGAATGCCCGCATTTTTGTTGGTAATAATATTCAAGCTGTGCCTGGGTCAGCACTAGTAAGCACTCTGTTTATCCTCCTGCCGTGCATGCTCACACATACTATGACAAAGACATATATTCTAATGGAAATAAGGAATATAACTCCTCAGGCAAGATATTTATCTGAAACGTGTTTCCCTTGTCCTTACAAATAGCATTTCTACCTTCACATGACCGACAGCTGATTGAATACCCATGCGCCTGCAGCACACTGCTGGTCAGGCGGCCTCCATTATCCTCTCAGTTTGTTTGAAAGAGGCTCCGCTCTGATGGAGCTCCACAGGCTCATTGTACTGCATTATCAGACCAGAAACAAAAGACTGTTCAGTACAGTGTTATGCACTGAACAGACTGCAGATGGTCTCTGGACAGGTCATAAACTTGTGCTTTTCTGATGGAAACATCAAGTTTACTATAAAAAGGTTTTGACAAAATGATTTAATGGGACACTTCAGCAATTTAATGTTGCACTTTCATTACATACATTTTCAAGTTAAGGTCAAAAAACAATGAATTTGCTATTAACACACACTTTGTCTTTTAAATGTCTCCAAACTGAAGCTGCCTTTTTTGACAAATCTTTTCCAAAGCGTCAAAATATCAAATGTGGCTGTTTTTCAGAGGCAGAATGTGATTACCCATGAGCAGCTGGACCAGCATGACTTGTGGTTTCATCTTAATATTTCATAGTAGCTGGTCTTTATGATTATATTGTATATACCCTTCATCAGTCTGACGATGTTTAATGTAAACATTTACACAACCATCATAATAAACTGTCCATGGCCATTATCATTCCAACATAAATTACTGCTGTCAAGAAGAGACCACACTAAACTGCTGCAATTAGATTTAAGACTCTTTATTAAGAGATTTGTAATACACATGGTCCATTATACTGTAATCCACAATTTAAAATTTTAAAGACACACCCTTACTAAGGTCCAGAGATAGGAAATATGTACAAACATGACCAGAAGAGACACACAATATATTGAATGGAAAATACTTGTTTCTAAAGAGCTACTCTAAAACATATATGTATTCTATATTTAATACCAGTGCGAGATATTTTAAAAATAAGAGACGAACATCAGTTTAATAGATCTGTGAATGCGACACATACTGCGTGAACATAGCACATTCTTTACTGACACTCGGTTACAAGAAATAAAATCAGCAGAGCTTCTTTTCTCCACATAGTCACTGTTAGTCTGAACACTAGGGGTCAGCACTAAGACCTTTCTTGATCCTGGCCAGGCGGACCTCCTCCATCAGCTCTTTGAGGTACTCGATCTCCCTGGCCATGGATTCAGCCTTCTCCGTCAGCTCCATGTTCTTCCTCTCCAGCATTGCATGCTCTGCAAGAAGGGATTCCTGTTCAATTTTCTTCTTCTGCCTGTAACGTGTTGCAGCCGTCTTATTCTGCTCCATCTTCTTTAGCTTCTTGACCTTTGGTACCTTCAAAGCTGCCCTCTCATCTCCACCTGCAGCCCGGTGGGACTTGACTTTGACAATGGTGGTACTGGTAGCATGTGAACTGGCTTTTAATGAGGGCTCAGGGTAGGGTCTGCTTCTGGAAGACCTTGGTGCAGGGGAGGTATGACTGACATCTGAAGCAGTGGTTACAGTGGTGGTGGTGATTGCAACTTCCTCTTTGGGGGCCAGTACAAGGACAATGCGGGTTGGTGACAGGGAGAGCACAAGCCTCTGGACCTGAGGGATGACCGGTGCTACCACTGGCTTCACCTCACTCTCTGAGACATCCACTTCACTGCCAAGGTCCAGGGTGTAGGCTGGGGAGGAAGGAGAATCAACCGAAAGGGAAGACGGGTCTGGGGAAGCTGGCTCAGACTTGATTTCGAGCTCCTCTTGTGGCTCTGGGACACTCAGGGGAGGGGAGGGGACATCTTGTTCATCGATGTAGGTTTCAGGCTCATTCACTGTAATAACAGGAGGCTCTGAACAGACAGTGGGGGGAGGAGAAGGAGGTACACTTGGAAGAGAAGCCGAGGGAGGGCTGGAGGGCACAGGAGTTGAGAGTGTGGGCACTGAGAGGGAGTCAAGCTCCATGGGGCAATCCAGGGAGACTAGGAGGTCTTCTGGAGAGCTGGGAGACTCTTCAGTTGGACTGCAGGAGCCAATCAGAGAGTCCAGGTCAAACTCACTCAGATCCACCCTCTCAGCCATCCAGTCCAGGTCACTGAACATATCCTCTGTGAAAACAAACACATTACATCGATGAGGTTAACATTTCCTGTGACAGTGGGAAAGGTTAACAATGCTAAGAGACAGTGTCCAAAAGATATAAAAAAAAAACAAAAAACAAAAAAACAGATGTTACCTTTGTTGTCATCTGAGACTGCCTGTCTCAGCTGACCAGGGTGGCCCAACCAGGGGAAGGAGAGCAGGTCAGACTCAGTCCCGACTTTGTCCCCCTGGAGGAGGACGGCCGGTGGTGAGGGAGGAGGAGAGTAGAAGGGAGGAGGAGAGGAGGAAGAAGACAGCGATGAGGAGGTGAGGGGTGACACAGGCGAAGTGTCCCCCTCCAACGAGGTCCCTCCTCGTTCCTGTAATTCTTCTTGGTCAGGGAGAACAGATAGGAAGTCCATGGCGTCAGCCATGGGAGAGGTAGGCCCCCAGAGAAGGCCCTCCATGTCTTCCAGGCCAAACTGTGAGTTTGTCATCATCATGGTCATAGTGGCTGTTGTTGGTCACAAATGGAGTGTTTGACAAGGATAGGAAAGTTTCGAACTCTTTTATGCTGTCGAATGCAGCAGTGGTGAGGGTTTCCACGTAGGACCTGAGGGAGAAGAGACATTTGTGGTGAAAAGTTGTATTAGTATTAGGAAAACATACTCCAGTTAATAAAGCTTATTGAGGAAAAAAATGACTGTTTAGATTCTCAAGTGTGCCGTGTACACAGTGAAAGCATGTGGGTTATCAATAATGTAATGCTGGGGTGGAAAGTAAACTGAGCTCACACAGGAAAACCTCATTTAGCTCAATACTGCCCCCCTTCGTTGCAATGCGCTTATTGCACATCACGTGTTTCCACCTAGCTACCAGTCCTGTGACTCTGACGTCAGTCTGTCTCCAAACAGGGTCACACGGACTCCGTCACCCTCCCGCACTATAAACAACCACACTTTTGTTCTAATCCGCCTACTCGAAGCCGCCATTTTGGCACAATGAAGAAACGAACCATTTTCTGACTGCCACGTCGACAGTCCCGATAATAACAACAACATTACATTTTCTAAAATTACGGACATACTGTTATTGGTGACAAGATTGAATGTGTAACTACAATCCTCTCAAGACTAATGGGCAACATTTCATATTAATGTCACGTGTCACGGCATCCCAGTATAAACTCGTCTATTAATGCATCCACAACTCATAATATTTAAGTATTCGACGACTGAAGTCATGTTAAAGTAACTGTAACAGTCAAACTTGTTTTATTTGAACTTTAATATGATCTCGTTTCCTGCGCGCGATAACGTCGGGCTGCTTCAGTGCCAGGCCAGTGTAGGCCTGACAGCTGTCATCGACAAGTTATTGTAAAGATAATACTTACGACATGTTTGCAGAATTAGAAGTAACTCAGTGCACTGGCTGGATGCACTGTTTTGTTGGCGGCTGGGTCGCGGCACACTTTTACACTGCCATTTCGGCCAAAAGAGCGATGTTCAACAATGCTGTCACTCGTTCGATGTTCCACGGAGAGGAAAATGGCGCACGCTGTGGCGTGGTGCTGATATAGAGCTAAAGCAAGTACTCGCGGTATCCTTCCGCAAGCGTCGCAATATCACTCCGCCTGGGTTGAATTCCTCATTCCATGTATATTCTATAACATGGGTGTGTAATAATCTATTACAATAAATCAGTAACTACAATTATGCTAAAAAGTGGTCACTAGCAAAACTAAACTTAGGGTTATCTTTTTTATGAGAGTGATTTTCGTTTAATGGTTTTATTTGTCACAATCATAATTGGTACTAGAACTACATTCTTGAAGATAACTACTGGCTTTAGTAAATCACACATAAGGTTTTACAAATATAAATTGTTTATTAAAATATAAGTGGTAAATAAGGTTTTAATCAAAAGTTAAAACGTTTAAAAACACCTCTCTCACACACACACACACACACACACACACACACACACACACACACACACACACACACAGCCACAATCCAACAAGTTCTTTGTTTCAGCTAAACATTTCCCACATACGATTCAGATGATCTAGGTCTTCCTGCAGATTTTTAGCCAGCAGGCGAACCCTACCAGAAAACTTGCTCTTATTTGATTTTTTTAGCTTCTGACCATCCTTCTCTGTGAAATATTGATCAATTTCCTTTGCAAAAGCCTGAAGCAGTCTCTCAGCTGACATTGCACCTGTGTGGGTCCCAGGAGCCTTATCATTTCTGATGACAGACTGCGACAGATGTGCCATCTTCAGTGCATCAGTCTGGGCTCCTGCCCTCTGTATCCTGGCAATGTCGTGCCTTCGCAGCTCATTCATCCCAGACAGAATAAAATCCAGACAATGTTCTAGGTCAACAACATTTGACTTATAGTCATACACTAGTTTCTCAACTCCCATCCTATTCACAACCTTCTTGTTGGCTTTAGCAGCATGGGCACCCAAGCCCCCAGCAGATGCCACCATACCAGCACCAACAGCTGTAGCAATCAGAGAGGAACCCATGGTCACTGGAGCCAGGGCGATACCCAACACTGCAGTCACGCCTCCTACAGCACCCGTGGTGCCTCCAGCAATACCTATGGTTTTGGTCTTCTTCTGCATCTTGTCCAGATTGTTAGAAATAGCAGTGAACTCTGTAATGGTGTTCCGCAGGCTTTCATTGCGTTTCATCATGAGGAGGTTGTACAGACGCAGAGCCTTTCTCACATTCATGCCTCTCTGATTAAATGATCTGCATATGGTCAGCGACAGAAGGGATTAAAGATAATTAGGTATTTAGAACTGTTCACCAGAAAACTGAATGTGCTATTTCCTCCAGCTATTTTCAGAAATATTATTACACTGGACTACAAACATAAAAATGACATCACCATTTCACAAGAAGGAATTCCGATGATAGTATGTGTGTGATTACCTGATTTCTTCTTCTATGCTGAGGCCATACAGTGACGGAGCCATGGAATCAGGTCCTGTTGGAGTGACAGCACACACATAGATTAAATAAATGTGCTCCTTGATCATGTTTTTTGTTACTGACGTTTTTGTGCATCCTTGAACCTATTAATTGATTGCACTAGCACACAGAAAGAAAAACACACCTAACCCAAAAGGTTGATCCTCAGGAAAATTACACAACGCCAAGCAAGAAAACAAGAAATTGTACTTACTTGAAACTCTTTTCAACCATCTCAGCAGCCCATTGATGTCCTGAGGAAAACAAGTTAGATTTTATCCTTGAAACTTCTACAAGCTTAGAACAAATAGAAATTCTGGTGACAGAAGGTGAGCAAAGCCTTACCTCTGTGTCATCTGTGGTCTTTTGAGAAGAGTGGGAGCCACTCTGGTAGTGTCCAAAACAAAGTGTTGACCCTCCTAGTGACTGGTAATGTGTAATGGAAATTGATAAATGGACCACAAATAAAGTAAAGCACACCACTGTCTAAATCTACAGAAACGTTATCTCCGCAGTTTTACAGAGTGTAAACACACACACGCAGTCTCCCTCACCATCATGTCTTCATCATCCTCTGGCAGAATATCCAGGTAGGGACGATACTCTATCTCACTGTACACAGACTCCGGGATTCCCTCTGATGGAGGAGGGGATGGCGGCTTGAATGAAGGTGGTGGTAGTCTAGTCTGAGATAGACAAATAATAATAATTACCAACTTGTCTGCACAAACTCACAACATTTCTCCAGTGAATACTATAAGTAAAATAAATGGTGTTATGACAAATTAGCAGTAAACTGTGGACACAAAGCAAGATGAATTCTAAATTATCTTATTAATTATTATCAACTTGTCGTTGAAATTTCCTGGGCTGCGCCATACAAAAATCTGCCTGTCATGCTGACAGAAAATGCAGCAGAGTTTCAATGACAGCATGACAAATGCATGTGTTTCGGCACCTTTTGTTGCTGTTTTGACACCTGTCAAAGCACAACCCGTCACCTGAGGTTGTCTGCTCTGCAGCGGCTCTCATACCTGTGGAGATGAAGTTTCATACACTGAGGCGGAGTCCAGGAAGGAGGATTGCCCAAGTCGAGGCGGAACTGCAGGTCTGTCTGTGCAGTCTGTGGCCTGAATATCAAAGACATTCATACTGTGTTTGCATCATGCAGCAGCTGAATAAAACCAAAAAGTTGAATGTATTCCAACATTTCTTTTCCTGGCGGCAAGTTGATCAACACTAAAGCTGATAATTGCTGACTATTACCCCATCTCACAGGAAACAGTATCAGAAATGTGTGACTTTTAGTTTGCAATTTACCGTTGAACTGTAAGTCTCACAGAGGCTCGGAGATTCATCCATAGAGCTGATGGACGAACTTCTGGAATGCTGACCCCCAGTGCAAATCTGTCAGAGAAAATATAGTTCAAAATTTTAAATCAGGAAAAATGTTAGTCGAACGTGAATGTGTCTCAAAGGGCACAAGTGTTGCAGAATTGTTGGGATGAGGAGAAAAGGTACCTCAGATTTTGGCTTCATTGTCAACTGTAGTCTATCGTAATAGATGGAGGGAAGAGGAGGGCGCTCAGGACGCGATGAAGGAAGAGATTCTTTTCTCTTAGCGCTGGCATCTGGAGGCTAGCAGAGAAATAAAGAAGGAGGAAGCAAGGAGTCTCTACAGTTGCCACAAGATTAAGGAAAAGTTGGAAAATGTTCAGAGGTTCAAGGTTTCTTTAAAAAACATTTTAGTAACTTAAATATTGTGATTGCAGTTGATTGAAATGATCGAAGACTGAAGTGCAGTTTTAAAGGAATAGTTCAACAGTTTATGAAAGTCTCTTGCTTTCAAAGACATAAGATTAATACCACCCTCATGTTGCTACGGTAAATATAAAGCTGGATCCAGCATAGCTTTGCAAGAAGACTGGAAAGAGCTTGCCTGGTGCTGTCAAAACATTTTTGCCTACCAGCACTTCTAAAACTCCCTAATTATTATTATACATCATGTCTGTTTAACTCATACAAAAACCAAAGTGTGAAAAGTAAAATTAATGGTTTTCACAGGGGGTGATGAGTATGTCTCAGCCAGAGGCAGTGGCTTCCTGTAGTCTATGCTGATTTCTTTACAGTGACGACAAGAGAAATGTCAAACTATTCTTTTAAGATGAGCCGAATGTCTTGTAATACACAGTCTTTTAGTCTAAGTTAAGTTAAATGAAGCCAATTACTTTGTTTATTGAATCACATACCATAGTTTTCTCAGTATTAATATTCGTATAGCGACTGCCTTCATCAACTGCTGCTGGAGGTTTTCTGGAGGTCAGTTGTTTGCATAATGGTGGTCTGGGAGGAGGACGAACACGCTGAGGCCTTTCATAGTCTGTAGTATATGGATTAGGTTGGGAATCCTGATGGCAGACAGACACGCAAAGATGAATGCATTGTCATTGATCAATACTATCATAAGTTAATCTTGTGAAAAACGACTCCTCTCACCACAGCATTGTTTGTATCGCTGGTTTGGCCTACTGAGTCCAAAGTGTTGTTGCTGGCGTTACACTTGACGTTTGGCTTTATTTTAGACCGGGGACGAGGTACAGGCTTGACTTTAACCTCTGACTGGCTTCCATCTTGGACATCAGGCTAACAAAACACAGAAGAGAATCAAGACAAAAAAATAGAAGTTAATTAAAGGAAGGAAGTCCGAGGATTTCTATTTTTACCACCATTCTGAATGTATCCAGTTCCTCTATAGGTGAAACAAGGCAATCACAAGTAAATACCAGCAGACACACCACAGGTCAATCAGTAATGTGTGCATTTCATTGTCAGTTCAAATCAATTTTTACCTGTGATGCGTCCGGATCTTCGCAGACAGACTGTATGACTTCATAGGAGCTGGTGACGGTGGACGTCGTCATGTAGCTTTTTCTGGGGGGTTTGGGCGGCTATGGGGTTTAATAGTGAGAAAGGTTTAATATGCTCTATCAGAACTATTAAGGTGTAAGCAAAGGCTGTGGTTTAAAATTGCTACCAGTTGATCGCTGTTACATAATGCCATGATGCCAATAATGTTTCTGTTATCTATCAGGGAAGTTTGAGGTTTCTTAACTCACAGGGAGTTCAGTAAGATTTTTATCTTCAGACATGACAGCTGGGCCTGGAGAGATATAATCTCTAATTTAGTCTGCTGGTTTTAGTCTTTTTAGTCTGATTGCACTAACCAGTTGCCACCTGTTGTATTATGTATTGTATTCCCACAGCGTACTATATTGATGTTCCCATGCCTTATGCCTGGGAATGTATAATATTGAAATAATGAAGACAGGTCACGACAGATTATAAAGTAGAGCTGAACCCAAATACAGTCCTTCATCATGTCAGTTGTGCTTTGTTGGTGCATATTCCCAGTCATTTTTTGAAAACAAATTAAATTCATATATTTTTATCAGGATCATTAGGAAATGTGTAGGTGTAAATTATTAATATTGTTTTCAGGCCACCTTTTGTGTTGTGTTTCCTCATTTTTACATAGACAACATGCAAGAGGTTTATCAAATATTATATTTTGGTATAGATTAAATGTCCCTACTACAAGTGCAGTTTAAAAGATTAGTGGATTAGCTTCCCAAATGCAATGTTAAAGCTTGTAAACATTTACGTTTCTTTTTATAAAATATTTTGTAGGTTAGTGCTAATGTCTGGACAAAACAGGCACTGGGATGGTCTCACTTTGGGCTCTGGGGAATTGTGACGACATTTGTCATTATTCTCCAAAGCAAACAATCAATCAGTTAATGGAGAAAAGATTGTGAACAGACCAAATGGTACACTTTTGACCTAGAATGAAAAAGACTTTTTCATTATGTTCTGTGCACTGATACTGCATCTTTATGGCTCACTTATGGTAAAAACCCTTTTTTGGAACCAAAGATGTTTTATCTGTAGTGAGGTGGATGTTACATTTCCTTACGCCAGCTGTATTTTGCCACTGTGATTCAAGTACTTCACCTTGTTAAATGACACAAAGGTTAACGTTGCTGAGAGCTTCTTCTTCCCTCTTATTCAGAACGCCAGTGAATTACCGCAATCATTTATTCTGCATATAACTGAAAATAACCCTACATATCAGCACATATTGGGAAAATGTACACTGGCACTAATAAATCCAACAGGTTAGGCAGTGCTGATCATATATAATATTGCCTCGCACCTGTGCCTTTCCTGTGTTCATAATTCAAAAACTTCCCAGTGGGAAAAGCAGGTGGTGTACTGACACCCGTTATCAGACCAAATAGTTTGAGTGACTCGCTAACAGGAACTCCCTATTACGGGACCTCTCCTGAGAACTGCATCTTTCAAGGGCTTTAGGTGTAGTAACAGCGCTTACATAACATACAACAACAACAACAAGGGCTTCACTGTCGGTCCATTGGTCTATGTTTTGTTCCCTTTCCCTTTCCTGCCATTACAAGCTGCATTTTACACAGCCGATGTTTTACATGGGTTTTTAAAAATGATCACTTAAATCACTTCTCCAGTACTACAGTCGTTCCCACTTTTTCAATAAAATATAGGAGGTATTTTTTAAAATGTATGTTCCCTATGTTCCAATGGTCCTATGTTGCCTTTAGAAGTGTTGGTTGTCTTTTGAGTCAAAACCCTAATTCCAACCCTAGTAACGCTAACTGTGGGAACTTAGGATTGACCCCAAAAGGTCTCTTGTAGCTGTCGTTCCAGACCAGTGTTAAACAAGTGTTGAATGTATTGCAATTTGCCAAACTTACAAGATTATATGCTGCAGTAGATCACAGCTCTCTAGGAAGTAAACTCATGTATATCTTCATGGCAAGAATGTAAATCATGTTGGCAAGTTAACAAGGACTGTGACATGCAATTATGTGGTCAGATTCAAGGGCTGTTTATCAACCAGAGAAAAAAAAAATATTACTGCAATGCAGGGTGAGGACCCATCTGAAATGAGCTCAGGGCCAAGTGCAATTTTTGTCTCTCTGACGGGAAGGATTGCATGAAACACAAAGGTTCAACGCCTGCAGGGTTTTTAATAATAATCATGTGTTCCTCAGTGTGTCCTTCATATTTTAATAGACACATAAGTGATTATCCTTATGGACTTTGTGCTGCAGCCTATAGAAAACTTAATATATTTGGACAGTTGTTTGAGCAGGGCAATTACAGCAAGATATTTAACGTATTTTAGGAACTGTACGTTGTTCTATAACAAACTTGTTCATATCACTGGTTTGTTATGTTCAAGTTCACCAATCACTGCTATGGCCAAAATCTTAATAACTTAATCAAGTAAATATAATATCCAGTTTATTGTTATTGCTGGTGATTTGATGGTGTGATATATAGACAAAACCAGATACACCCATGTTGTTATCTGTCATGTACCCCTTCTCTAAAATATATAAAGATACATATATTTAAGTGATTGTATTGTATGTGTTGTATGTATTGTATATAGCAGAAAGAGCTGGTTCTTACCGTCATGGTCCCTTTTAAAAGCTGTTGTTGTCACCATTCAGTTTGTTCCTTTAATTGTGAATTGAGCGTAAGAAATGTCTCAATGACTCGCCCATGCATTTACATGCCTGTTTCTCTTGGTCACAGGCCACAGATGCCATAGATGCCTCCTCCTCCCTCGGTGCCATCGACTCCAAATGGTTAAAGGTGTGATTTCCCCGCTCCATCACAACAAAGGAAGAAAATGTGTGGGTGGGTCCTCTTGTTGCAAAGGTTCAACATATACACACACTACAAAGGGAAAGGAATTGACATATTTCATATATGCGTTGATGTATTTCATATATGTCAACACTGTCACTCAGATGCTTAAACACACACCTGTCAGTTAGGTGAACATTGATTTACATTCATTCTCTAACCTTATCCAAATCTACGCCATGTCACACACCAACCTAAACCAACCTCAACCTTAAGCAAAACCCCCATATGTTTCATCCCTGTTTGGACCAGTGTTTCTAATTGTTGACTGGATTGTCTGATTGATAATGATAGAGGGTGTGCGTGCATGTGTGATTTTTTTGTGTGGACGTCAGTCTTGATGTCAAAGTATTTGTGTGTTTCTGGGCTGGGGATTTTATCTAAAACTTGCTTAACTGGCCGAGTGAGTGTCTTTGCTGCAACTGCTTTCCTGTTCTGTCATGGGCCTGTGTCAAAGGGTGCAGCTTGTTGGGTGACTCACCTTGAATTTTTATTGACTGCAGTTTGGATTTCAATCTTTTATCATTCATAACTGTATGTTTTTGCGGAGTGCTTGAAAAAGTAATTCCTGCCCTTGACTTACTTTGCCTCATCCCAAATGAAGAGTTTGGAACTTTGTGTCAGGGTTAAATGAGAAAAATGTGAGCACTCTCATATCTGTACATTAAAGGTGAAACAGGAGCTGGTAGATGGTTAACTTAGCTTAGCTTAGCATAAAGACTAAAAACAGTAGAAACAGCTTCCTTGACCTGAATTGAATTGTTATGAAGTTGCCTTAACACATTTTTAAGACATAATGTGTTCATTTTTTTAGTTTGTTTGTTTCCAGTCTTTATGCCAAGTTAAGATAACCAGCTGCTGCCTGTAGTTAGACACAAGAGTGAATACAAGTGCAAGTAATGCAAGTAAATGAACGAGTGCATTTCCCAAAATGTGAAATACTCCTTTAAAGGGACTCTCTAAAATTCACATATCAACATGAGCAACCATATTTTATTGCAGATTTACTTTTATTTAGACAGCCGACACGAGAGCACAGACAGGAAATTAGGAGAAAGACATGAGGCTTGCAGAATGTTCTCCTAGCAGACTTGAATTAGGAACTTCTCAAGGTCAGTCTCTCAAAGCCAAAGGCATTCAGAAGGAGAAATGTTTTGAACATCTGAGACTGTGATATCATCACAGTTATCTCAGCTTGAGATAAGTTTCAGATTTAATATAAAATGGTCAGAATTCAAGCACTACAGGAAGACATATCTTTATAGTCTTCAATTATGCACTGGGCTCCAGAGTATGAGAGACAGCATGTGTTACATGCAATTTGAAAGACATGTACAAGGTACGGTCTAACAAAAGATGCTATCAGGTTGCACTGTGGGAAATGTAGGATCAAATGTTTTTGAAGTTTGACATATGTTAGATAGCTAAATTCTTCACCACTATTTTGTAATATATTCTTTAATGTAATGGAATTTAAATCCAAAGCCACTGTAGTACCCCTTTATTTGATTTGCAAGATTAGGTGAGAAGGCATCGTCATTCATTAGCCTGCAAACAATTTTTCATAAAACGTGCAAGATTTGTTTTGACAAAGTGCTCAAAGGTAGGCCAACGTCTGCTTATCTTTGAGCTTGTGTTATTTTAGGTTTACAGACTCTCCAAGTTAAGGTATGCAGCAGCTTTTCAAAAGAATGTTTTCTATTGTATGAAAGGTTTTATCAGGTGGACTTTAAAACATTTGCACAAGGTGCTAGCATGTGCTCTATCATTCTTTTCAGAATTTTATTACAACTCGTGACCGTTAACAAACCTAGTGCACCGGTTTGTAATGCAGGATGATGGTCATCTTCCTCCACCAATCAGGATACGTCACTGATGAGTTTCCTCCAATCACCGAGCGGCATAATGGGGAAAACCGAGTAAACGCGGACATAGCCGAAGTCTTTTCACTCTGGATTTCTGCGTCAGTTGAGGTAGTCCTCTGTGCCTGTGCGCTCTTGAGTTACGGAAACATACAGAAGTGACTGGTACTTCCACGAGGACCGAAATGACAACACTAGCGATGTTTTATATCGTTGGAATGCTGCTGGTAACACAGATCACCGCCATCATCAGGTAAATACTGATTATCAACTGATGTTTTGGTAACTACCGTTAGCTGACGTTACATTTATTACTTCCTACCAGTAGATAAGAGACGTTAAGCTTCAGTGAATGCAGATTTAAGTATGTGTGTGTGTTTACTTAATGGCTCTCTGGTTCCTATTGCCATAATTAACCGCTCGTGTTCCCCATTAATGAGCGTCCAATTAATGTGAGTTTTCAGTATTTACGGGAGATCTGGACGCGGGCGCATTTAATATGATCACACATAATGAAATTTGCATGTACAGTAAATACGTTCTGCACCAGGAAGCGGACCTTTTTGCGCGTGCACACAACACTTAATTCTATTAATTCTCGTTTCAGAGTTCCCCTCCATAAAACCAGAAGCCTGCGCCGCCTGATGAGCGACAACGGGATGTCTGTGGAGGAGCTGCGTGAATTGGCGAGGAGCACTGGAGCGCCGGACAACTCTCCTTCGCCGAATGTGCCTGTAGAGAGGCTCACCAACTTCATGGACGTATGTGTGTCTACTGTATACTTAGAAGTCACGATCAGATCCCGCAACCCCACCTGACCAGGTCGATAGTGACAGACCCCTGCTGAGCGGGCACATGTTACAGCCACCTGATTGGAGGGCGCCAGCTTCTAAGGTCTCCAAATGTGTATAATTTAAATCACACGTATTAAGCTCCATAGTGACATGAGGCAATAAAAGTCAAATATTTGGTCGCTGAGGGGAAAAGGAGCGCATGATAAAGTAAATATTAGACTTGGATGCCGTGTTTACATCTTTCACTTGAAATATCTTGGAACAGGGTTGACATGGTATCTGAAAGACACTTGTTGCTGCATTTGTTCTTTATGGAGCTCAACAGACGGCTTCACTGTATTCAAAGTTACAATAATGGTTTTTCTCTGTTCTTATTTATTAATGACGCCTGAACATTCCTGTTAAGGTTTTCAGTCAACACTTCATGTTAAATCTGGCCTCTGATGCAGGTATAGTGTCGGTCTCACAGCTGATCTCAGTGTAGGCTATCAACTTTGTCCCTGCAGGCTCAGTACTATGGGATGATCAGCATCGGCACCCCTCCTCAGGACTTCACTGTGCTGTTTGACACTGGCTCCTCCAACCTCTGGGTCCCCTCTATTCACTGCTCCTTCCTTGATCTGGCCTGCTGTGAGTTTGCCCTTTTGGGGAAATGTCTACCTCAGCATCATCTGCACTGCATGTGTGTCTGTTGGCTACTTCCTGGAAGATGCTCGTTGGAGCAACTGTGACTGAAATATCACACATCTACTCAATATTTCTTTGCGGTTTTCTTTTTATCTATAGTGTGCACGCAGAAACGTTCCTGTATCTTCAGGCTGTTTTTTGACTTGCCCTGGGTCATTTCCTTAAACTGTTTTTAGTAATGCATAACCTTCAGGAATGTGCAACATTACTAACTGTTAACTAAGACAGTATTATTACAAGCAAACTGTAAGTAGGACAGAATTTCAAATGTTACACAATTTACCTATTTGAACTCAGAACTTGACATTAATTGCATTTAAAGGCTGAACTGTCTCTGAACAATGAGAAAGACAGCTGTTCCTTTTGTAGATTAAATTAAATTGATTTGCTATTGATGCAATTCTTGCAAAATTCCCATCAGCTCTGTTCAGCTTACCTGAGACAGCAGATGGCATGTTACACAGAGTCATCCGAGAAGTCGTCTTTGGACACTCGGGGAACGGGCAAGCACTTTCAAAAAGGACCAGCTCCAGAGAGTCAAAACAAACAAGAAGTGTTAGGATTCCAATTTAAAATCCCTTGTTCTTGGCTATATTAAACTGCACATCAGCACAGGTGACATAAGTGCCAAATAATGAATGTTAGATATTGTGATATGAAATACTATATCAATTACATACTATTTGTAACTTCCAATGTACAAAGTGCCAGCAGCCAGGGGCAGTTTAAGAGGCCGTTAGGTCCTGACCACAAACTTGTAGAACGCCACTCACCACTACTGCATGAGAGCAAGATCCCAGACTGCGAGAGTTTTAAAAGAACGGTTTCTGCTTTAGTCAGTTTTTGTGTCATTTTGCGGCCATTGTTCTGTCTTGTGAGCCTATGAAAAACGTGCTTTTGATTAACTGTCATTAGGGCTTCATCATCGTTACAACTCAAAGAAGTCAAGCACGTACGTTCAGAACGGCACCCAGTTCTCCATCCAGTATGGCAGAGGCAGGTTGTCCGGCTTCATCAGTGGAGACACTGTCTCTGTGAGTTTGAGACCCACTCACTCACACAGCCCTTTTGTTGAACTGCATTCCTCAGTTTTGGTGGTCATGCCACTTCTTTAATTTCATTATAAGGCGTGTGTTTACCATGTGTATTCACGTCTCCCATCACTTCCTGTTCCTCTGCTTGCAGATTGCTGGTCTGCCTGTTCCTGGCCAGCAGTTTGGTGAAGCAGTGAAGCAGCCTGGCATCACATTTGCTGTGGCACGGTTTGACGGGGTCTTGGGCATGGCCTACCCGTCCATATCAGTAGCTGAAGTCGTCCCAGTGTTCGACACGGCCATGGCTGCCAAGCTGCTGCCCCAGAACATTTTCTCTTTCTACATAAGCAGGTTGGTTGCTGAATGAAGTGTAGAAGATTAGGCATGAATAATTTATATAATATTTCAATCTATTCGATTTTAATTTGTGAAACAAACACATTTTGGTGTTTTGTTGTTAATGGCGCAAGTTCTGCTTTGTCTTCTAGAGACCCAAAAGCAGCAGTCGGAGGAGAGCTGGTGCTCGGTGGGACAGACCCTCAGCACTACACTGGAGACTTGCACTATGTCAATGTCACAAGAAAGGCCTACTGGCAGATCGAGGTGAACGGGTGAGAAAGAACTTTTCGCCGTTACGACATTACAAAGTAACTGGGAACTGGAGTGGTGTAATCCAGTTTGACAGTTTCTCTTCTGCGTTCAGTTCTCACTTTTCATCGAACTCATTCCTTTACCTGCTAACTGAAAAAAGCATTCTCACGATGCAGACGCATGCATGAAAAGACCATTTTTCATTCATATATTGTTGGAAATAAACTGATGCATGTCTCTCTGCCCCACCCTGCTGCTCCCTCTTCAACCTGCATGTAGAGTTAATGTTGGCAACCAGCTAACCCTCTGCAAAGCAGGTTGCCAGGCTATTGTTGACACGGGAACATCCCTAATCGTAGGTCCTGTGGAGGAGATTCGAGCTCTGCAGAAGGCCATCGGAGCTCTGCCTCTGCTGATGGGAGAGGTAAAGCTGACACATGTAAAACAAAGCTGCATGTTGAAGAGACGCCTGAGTGCCCAGATGCAACTGAAGCTTCTGACAAGGCCACAAATTTCAGGTTGACGAAACACTGAATCACAAGGTTCGCTTTAATTTCACCGTCTTCTGCTCTCCCTTCCCTCCTTTAGTACCTGATCGACTGTAAGAAGATCCCATCTCTGCCAGTCATCTCCTTCAACATTGGAGGAAAGATGTTTAACCTGACTGGAGAGGATTATGTCATGAAGGTATAAATATAATAAATGTCAGTGAGGGTCCTTTGGAAAATAAAATAATTATCTGATGGGTTCACACAGGCAGACTAAAATACACAAGTCTTGTGAAACATTTTTTTACATGACAAATCTTCATGAACGTACTAAAACCAACAAAGATTTGATCCTTTTCGAAAACAAGTTTGAGTAGCCCAAGCCTGTCATGGCTTCGCTGTTTGTTCTTAAACTAATCAAAACTAACACATCAGTGAGTCACACCATTGCGCTCTGTGGCGTGTTAATTGATGATGACTGCAGTTTGTTGTGAGCCAGTTCCAGTCATGACTGTCCTGTTGTGCACCAAAACTAGTGCGCCATATCTGTTGCTAAAAGCACTCCTTTATCTTCAGTTTAAGTTTATATTTGTGGTTATTGTTTGAAGCACGTGGCTGGTATCTGTTTTATAGGATCTATTTTATAGTGACAGGGTTTCTGATGTTCTGCCTTGTGTAATGAGACATAATTGGAAAAAGCATTGCACTGGCCTGCATTAAAATGTGCAGGATTAGCTATGAATCTCAGGTTTGCTTCAAAATTTCAGTCACTGACATAGAAGAATTGGCTGAGGAACCAGGATAAACGGTGACAAAACTTGTTCATACACACGTGTGACAGAAGTGTGACAGTATCTTTTGAGGTATCTACGCAAAACTGAATAAAAAAAAATTTTTTTTGCTTCTTTAGGAATCTCAGATGGGCGTATCCATTTGTCTGTCTGGCTTCATGGCAATGGACATCCCACCCCCTGCAGGGCCCCTGTGGATCCTGGGAGATGTATTCATTGGGAGGTATTATACTGTGTTCGACAGGAACGCTGATCGAGTGGGGTTTGCCCCTGCCAAGTAGTCCACCAGCTGCTGATTCTTTGAAATGTCTCGCCTGTCGTGTCCACTGATACTTTGACTATGAGACCACACAACGCAAAGCTAAATGTCATCACTGTCATTTGATTTGCAACAGTTAGTGCATTTGATTGGCACTGCGAGGCCTGGCTTTTCACATCAATATCACATCTGCTTATAATCAGGTTTACATGAGACGCTGGTTTTCAGTGAATATGGATGCTAAATCAGTAGCTATTTCTGCTCATTAAGCTGCAAGTGTGGATGTTTGCTGCCACTGACCAAAGGGACCGCTACACTCTGTTTCTTCCACTCTGTGAAGCTGCTTTTCAGTTTGGGCTTCACCTGTGATACGGCAGGGTTTACTTAAAACTATGCATTTTGATGCATTTGTGCTTTAATTTTTGTACAACAGAATAAACTTTTATTTTGTGTGATTCTGAGCAACCGAACCACATTTTAAGTTTCCAATGTCAAGAGATAGAATTGGAGCTGGATTGTACCCTGAAGGTATCTCAGGATGTTTCTTTTAATGCACTTACGTAAATTTTATTACCAAATGTGACTGAACAAAACTTAAAATAAAATGTTTTGTCAAATTTTGCGTGGTAAAGTTTATGCTGAAACCTGCACGGGATGTAAAATCCAGTCTCAAGCTGCATACTTTCTTTGGAGGAAAAAACACAACGATGAACCTACAGAATGTCAATTGTAATGTTTAATGAAGTATACAAAGTGCTGCACTGTTCAACTCCAGAGCTGAACTTTATTAAATTAAAAAAAAAAAAATTGGGGAAAAATACACAGCATGCAACACAGCATATGGCCAGTACTCTCTCCACAAGGTAGAGGTAGTTCATCTACTTTGGGTTTTATTTTCTTAATATTACAAATGTGGCACAGTGACACCATCCCATCAGCACAGTAGTTTATAGTATAAACTAGGTCCCGCAAAGGAAGACGCTTCATATGCACGTAAAGAAGATCTACTGTGGATTCATATTATGAGACATCCAGAACAAAGCACTTCATGAAGCACAGTAAGTGGAACTATATTTGTTGAGTTGAGTCACTGCAATTAAATATGTTTTTTGTTTTGGTTACAAATGTACAATAAATACAAAAATATTCACCTGTTTCTTCATTATCTGGATGATTATTAACTGAATGCTCAACAGAACTATAGACATATCGTACACTATACAAACAGTTGGCCGGGGATTGAGGGGACACTTGCTCCATGTCACTGCATTTTTCTCTTTACTCTAAGGCTAAAAGTGAGAACAAAAAGCAACCATGTGAGTAATTTTGTGTTTTGAGTTGGCGTTTAGAGAGAGGTGCAGACAAACTCTACTCGACAGTCTGGCAGCTATTGTCTTAGTGACTCCACCTACTGACACTTGCAATGTGATGACAGTGTACCAACAAGCTTTGCAGGATCTAACATCAGGAACGTTTTCAGCTATTAAAGCTGTGTTTATATAACACAAGATCAGTAAGTTGATCCTTCTCAATCAGATCTTGATCTAAAAAGCGATTAGCACCTGTAACCTGTTAATATACATGTGGCCCTGACAGGCAGCAGATGCTGCTAGTAGTGATTAACAATACGAGGCAGAACTCACCAACAACAAGGTCTAATGTACAAACTAATCCATGTCTGGCTACCAACTCTAGACAGACTGGGCTGGATCAGCACCAGTTAGTTAATCAGGGTTAGTTGTGGACTTACAAGTGTGCACACAGACACACAAACGCAGAACTACAGAGCTAACAGGCTCCATGCTCTGACTGGAATCAGGCTGGAAACTGATGTTAATACTGAGACAAAGCCATCAAATGAGAAAAACAAAAAACGTTTCTCCTGTGGGTTGGTATCATGTTTACAGCAGCACATTGTTGGTAATGGACTTCTCAGACTAAAGGCAGACATTAGCTGGTAACACTCCACCCAAAAGGTACTCGCTCGCTACAAAAGATCCAGGTGTCAGATCGAGCAGCCTGTGTTAAAAGACAGTCAACACTGCAGTTCATGATCAAGAGGAAATTAAAGCAAAAAACCAGACAAAAGCACTTTCAGAATGCCCTACAGAAACACTTTGTTATTGCAAATCTGCAACAGAACTTCACATTTTGACAGTGCAAAATAACCAGTGGTGGAGGTCGAAAAAGCTAACAAAAAAAAAAAAGTCAGACCTGTGCACCAAAGCAACTGATGTGAGACCGGAGAAAAGATCTTTTCATGAGAAACAAAGAGCAGCTCTGTAGCAGACAGACAGTCACATGGAAACATTTTCCAGTCACCAGAGGAAGTGGATGATGAATCGGGTGCTGTATTGTTTGGATCACCACAAACATTAATACACTCCACTGTATACTCAGGTCCATGGTTGAATGGTGCGAATATATTAAAAACAGACATCGACATGTAAGTCAAGTGTATATTCACCTGTTTGATTTTTAGCTTAGACAGGTAACACATGCAAGCTGCAGACATTTGTTCCCACTGATCCCTGGACACATGGAAAGCTTAAATCTTGAACGCAGCCACTGTATTAATGAAGTTACCTGAGTCTTTCAAAACTCTGGAAGTATTTCATGAATGTGATGAACATGGAAAGAACATCTAGCTTGTCTCTTCAACTCAAGAATGTTGAGTCTTTCAGTCTGATGAACAGTTTATTAGCTTTTGGCTTGGCATACACACAATCGACATTACATTCCATGTCCCCGACACAGCGGCAAGGACCCGTCTCAAATCAAGAGTAAATAACATTAAACTGTGCGGGACACGTGTCCTGCCATAACTCTCCAAGCAGTTAAAATGAATTGATATCATGCGGAGGTACCTCCTGTGTGTTCTACTTCCATTTTGATATGGATCAACCAATGCAGAGTTCAATCCCTCCATCCCAATGTACTAGGCCCTAATATCACTTCTAATCTTAACTTCATTAATACAATGGCCTTGATGAGTGCCATGAGCATCTGCTTTCATCCCAATATAAATCATTTTTGCATGATCACACATAGCCGGTTTTTATCATGGCTCATACAGATCTTAACACTAAAACTGCTACTGTGTGTATCACATTCTCCCGCTGATGTTTGAGAAGAGGTGTTCAGGAAAAGACAGATCATGTGTTTCAGGACAGAGGATTATTCCATGCAGTTGTTTTGTTTCCCTCCAGGAACCTCGTTATGGCTCGAGATCACCTTCGCCCCCACAGAACAGCGGTGGACGTTTCAAATCCACGTTCATTTGTAGAGATGTACGAGGTCATCAGGGATGGGGCGGCTGTACCACTGCAGTTCTCAGCAGCCCCTCAGGATCTGAGAGGGCGCAGTAGAGTGTATAGCCCAGCTCGTCCACTTCCTGTTCAGTCAGCTCACAGAATAAGTTAACTTTAGGGCTGAGGGCACACGGCAGCCTCCCAGCCTCTAGGTGTCCCACAAGTGCCCGTAGCAGCTGAAGGAAGCGGTCTGCCAGTGCCTCCTGGGTCCAGTCACCCTCTTTTTCACACAGCAACAAGATGGCATTGGTGAGCTGGCTGGCATTCAGCCGGTTTAGGGCAGGGTTGAGCTTACACACGGCCTTCGCCAACTTCAGGCAGGCGCATCGGCAACCTCCGTCCTCCTGGTCCAGGGCCCTGAGTCGTGCCGTCTCAGCCACACGGAAGCTCTGCCGCCAAAGGTTTTCATGGCGCTCCGCGGCAAGCCGATGGGGTTTGGCGATCAGCGAGGTTCCATCCTCCATCACCAGTAATGGTAGGAAGTCCACGTACAGCTTACGGTCTGTCTCATACTGTACCTCCAGGGTCAGTGTTTCTGAGGGAACCACGGGACGGATGATGTAATCAAGGACACTCCCTATAGCTGGCCAGTTGATGGAGCCAGCCACAAGCTTATCAAACACCTCGAGGACTGATTTAGGGGAGAGGTAACCTCCAACCATGCAGCGGTCCCAGTAGCTGCTGTTCCGTGGGAAATACTCCAGATTCTCTCTGCGTACCAGCCAAAAACCTGGGACATTCATGATGGTGTCCTCACCGGGGATGGATGACCACAAGTTCTTCTCCAAGACAAGAGGTACCATGAGCTGGGCATGGTCTGCTGTCACTACCTTTAAGAGAGAGGAAGGAAGTTGCTGCTGTAAATGCTTGATGATACACTGCAGTGCAGATTGGGGTTTTTTCTTTGTAGCTGGTGCATTACTGGTCTAATAGTCTGCATACATACAGCAGCTCTGTCTCACACACTCAAATAGTTCCAGACTGCAGACATGTTTTATGTTTTAGGTTAGTTAGCACAAGACGACACAAACTTGCCGAAAACTGCATGATAAGCATAAGCATTATTGTGATTCCTGATCACGTTTGTACAGAATATCAAATCTTGTTTACTAAGTTGGATCAACCTCCACTTTTTATATGAACACAGAGAAAAGTTGCTATTTAATATCGTAAAACCAAAACTCTTCTGTCTACAAGTAATCTTTTACCTGCAGGTCATCATACAGACTTCCACTCAGGTACATCTCTCTGAGTGGCATGTCAGGCAGTTTGGCGTGAAGGAACACTCTGAGTTCTGCACAGATGTCCAGCGCTGCCCTCCGAGCCATGGCCTGCTCCTCTGCAGGGATGTTCACATTATGTTGGTAGAACTCCCACAGATGTTCCTGCAGCGACAGACGCATTCGGGCACGCAGCAGATCTGACTGAGTGGCACCGCTGCCTCCAACAGCGGCTCGACCCACCGCCCTCCGCAGACAGTCTGAGGGGATTAGAAGCAATAAACAGTTAAAATATGTATCTGAGCACAATGCATACTCTTCACTATTAGTGACAAAGGCTTTTGGAGGGGAGTAAGCAAGCAAAGTTGGAAAAGATTGGAGACTTGGGTGCGTTTTAAAAATAGTAGAATCTACAAATTATAAAGGATTTCTACTGCATCAGATAAATAATAACATTATGGTTTAACTACAAACTAACATAAAAACAACTGGTTGACTAGCTACAGCTCTACAGAGCGTCAACACCCACTGTAAAGGAAGAGCAAGATTCCTCCAAATAGGCTGTCTGTCAAAAAGTAACATGACAGATGTGTGTAAGTCTAAACCACAAAACTGGCTGGCCAACATTACATAAAATATTTGAAACAATCACGATTTGGTTTTTCTCACCTGGTTCAAAAGCATGTGAGGAAGTGGGCAGAGACTGTAGTGACCTGCTGACTGTGGACTTCATGTCATGGTTGAGTACCCGTGGTGATGATCCCATCCAGGCAGGCTCCTCCCAGCTTCTCTTTCCTCCCTGCTCCATCTTGGTGGGGCTGGTGGGAGCACTTATGGCACGGTCATACATCTGCACGACAAAGAATTGCATGCACATCTTTATATAACAGCATCATATATGGATGTGGAGGAACATGAAGAAAATAAGAAGTTGAACAAATAAATCACTTCTCTCTTACTCTTTTAACAGCAAGTGTAGCAATGCCAAGCATTGCTGCTCCACCCACACCCAACACCAGCTTGGCATTGGAGAGCATGAAGTCAATGGCTGTGCCAATCCCATTGTCATCTTTCTTTCCTTTACGGTCTCCATTCACCCCTGCCATCCTGCCACTGAAAAAACAGTTAAAGAAAGATGGTGAGACAGAAGGACACTGGCAGGAAGAGGACAGGGACAAATAAAAGGCATTTCCTTTGTTCTCTTATAACATGTTGTGTAACCAGATTCCAACACCTCTCAATTATCACTGACTCAGTATTGTACCTACAGAATAAAACTGTAGCCACACCCAACAGTTGTATTCATGAACTGTGATCTGCGCTTAGTCCCGCAAAACTAAACTGTTAACCATCCTTCGAAAACAGTGCCTCGAACCTCAAAAAGTTTTCACTGCTCACACACAGAACTTTTTCATATTTGTAGACCCACCTGGGTGATACACCTCCTGATGACCTTTAACCCTCCTCCAGATGACCTGTGAATCTTCTGCCCTACATAAGCCCACCCAATCGGCTGCTGAGGAAGAACTGTCCCCTCTTCAGTGCGTCCTCCTTATCTTCAGGTACGGTCAGGGCTTGGCAGCGACGAAACTCCCGTGCCACTGCACGACGGTAGTAATTACGGTCAGTGTACTGAAGGTGACGCCCTGCACGGAGCAGCGCCCGGTAGAGCTCCAGCACGGCACTGCGAGACCAGCCGCCCATTAGGGACCACACATGGAGAGGGGGGACACCCTGGCACATTGGAACAGCAAAGGGAATGAGGGAGTGACATTAACAGATTGCACAGTTGCCTCAATTTTATTTGTTGATGTAATGAAACAAACAGGATTACAGAGCAACTACATTTAATATATAAGAAATTAGCAAAAATTTATGTCACCATGCTGGATACATCATCACTGATGGATGGGTGTTAACTCGAAGGAGGAAGAATGAGTGAAAAGTCATGGGTGGAGTCTGTGATGTGGAGTAGAGCTGGAGAGTTTGCTGCTGTAGAGACCTTTACAAAATACACTGAGCAGACTGGCAGAGAAAACCAGCTGCTTTTCACTCTTAGTCACTAATCACTCAGTGCTGAGTATTAAGCGGAAGTGTGTGAGGATCCCCTAAGCTAATGCTATCACACAATGCTGCACAGATGTTCAATCTGTCTCTGCTTTGAAAATTAGTACTGCATTTCAGAGCACACTGATTTTGCACCGTAAACCATTTCACTAGAGTTACTACCATCCGGGCGGAGTATTAGCTTGTGCAGACTGCAGCGATAGCTAACGTTAGCAACCATCCAAATGTGACCACTTAAGATGGCTAAACATCGTGGCTCAGTAACTAACTGATTTAGAAAGCCAGCTCGGTTGCTGTCGCCTTTATCGAATTAAAAATGTTGGCATGAAACCTTCCGAAGACCATTTGTCTTTAGAAAATGGCTGGCTCAACGGAAAGTCACATATCTCTTGCTTGTTAGCTTAACAGGCTAACTAGCTGTTAGGCTAAGAAAACGTTGACCTTAACTTTGAGCCAACTTCATTGACAGGACTCAGCAGTACTATAGTGTCGAGGATACAGTGGAAGCAAATACACAAGTTCATAAAGAAATTAAACACGAACCAACCTACGTTTCGAAAATTATTGCGAAGGTTTTGTCTTCACACAGAGGCAGGAGTCTGCTCAAGCCGGGGGTCAGATACGACAGTGACAAGCGGAAACTAATGGCCTGCTCCTCACACACTGCATCCGGGTTACTTTTTTTTTTTTTTTAAACAATGACGTTACATTTGTAAATGTTAACATTTTGCACAATTTTTTTGAATAATTAGAGATTTTTCAGTTCTGATTAAATTTAATAATAATACTAATATGTGCAAACTGTGCAATTGTCGTGTTGTAGGTTCTCCAGATGGAGTTAACCCAGGATAAGGAGTGATAATTATAAGTCACTTTTAATGTCTGCGGTATCCTGCTGGAAAGCAAAATTATTAGAACTAATTTTATAGAGCTACGCAGCTTGGCATCTGGCATTGCTTTTGTATTTTATTCTCACAAATTTTGCAGATGGTGTTTCTGTCATGATGTCATATTATGTGGTTTCTGCTAGGTACAGCTATACTATGGTTTAAGTGACTAAGTACTTTTACTTAAATAATGTACTTTGCAACTTTGAAGCACTTTATTTTAGGATCACCATTTTATACAACTATACACTTCTATTCCACTATCAGAATATATCAGAAGTAAATATTAAACTTAATTTAATTTACTTGAGAGCTTGTGTTGTTACTGTACTCATTACTTTTTATATATATATAACTTTGCCATCCAGTGAAATGCACCTGTTTCCAATAGTGGTGATTTTGAATTGGATTTTTTTTTCTGATTTTCTACTGATAAAGGCTTCCATTAAAGGATGAGAAAAATCCTCATTCTTAAGCTAAAGAAACCTTCCTGGATTACCTGGAAGATGTACTGAAACACTGTGAAATAGGCTTGTTTTTCTGAGCTTATGAGAAGTTGACTTATGTGGTTGTAAACTACAAGTATGATCATAATAATAGAATATTGCTGTTGATTAAACAACAATGGAAGAAATTTTTTAAATTAACTGACCTTCAAACACCTGCACAACACCACATAATACATTCGTCATATAATACATTTACTTGTACTTACTATTTATGTTGAAACAAGCCTTGAAGGAAGGTTTAATATCAAATACAATGGAAAAGAGTGATGTGTTTGGAGAGGGCAACATCATCCGTGTTTCATACATTCTTCATGGCAAAGGTTGACAGATACTGCTAGGCTTGTCTGTACTTAACTAGCCATTTCTGGTGAAATATCAACATTTATGTTAAATGTTTCCTATTAATAATATTTCTAACCACTCATGAATATTTATTAAAATACTGAATCATATTTTTCCTGAAACCAGTTCTGTGAATTCTTTCTTTGTTTGAGAGTGCCTTTATGTATTTGTATGCATGTTGACAAATCAGTGTGCTGCCCTTGCAATCACTGGAAAAAAATTCGCCCAGAACATTATATTTGTTAACAATATTTATATTTATTTATGATCTGAACATTAAAACAACTGACTCTGGATGCCAGTGTCCCCACCCTATATAAAAAGTAATCATTGTTTCATTAAAAAGAGTAATGATATGGGATCCATGTGACTTTCACAGAAATCCTTTACAGACAATGAGCCCCCAAAACATTTAACTGAAGAACAATATGAAGAACCTGTTTACATAAATGAGAACACAACAGGTCAAAGGACTTGAACAACTTCTTCATTCAATTTATTCCTCTTAATGGACTATTTTTTCCACACTATTAATGAGTCATAACCCTATCGCACCAAGAAATGAGTTAAGGGAAGCAAGTTGTTCTTACTGTATGACTATACTACTGAGAAAAGAAAGTCTTAGTGTTAACATTTTCACAAAAACTAAAGCACTACCTTCTGACCTCACTTTGAAATTACAACATGTTTCATTTTCTCCTGTCTGCATTGATCCCTCCAGTTCATGTCGCAATGTGAAAACAATAAAATTTCAGAAATATTTAATTTTGAAGTGTATTCAGATCAGTTAGGATAAGGGTCTTTTTCTAACCATGGACAGAGAAGTCTAAACTGTTTATGGTTTAATTGATAATATATTCCTCTTTGCCCCCATTATTATACGTATATATAATATTATGGCCTGAAAATCTGCGAATTCCTCAACTAATAACAGTGGATCAGGGCATGTACTTCATTCCTTTCATCCTAGGAATGATTTGCATGTCTCTGATGTCATCGTGTTGAAGCAGCCAACACAAGTAACGCTCTGACCCCATGCCCCATCCACTAGTGAGGAGTGATTTCACTTGACGCATGTTAATATACCATTTGTAGGATTGCTCTGGCACTGCATGGTGCCTGAGGGCCTCCTGTACCATCTCAGTGCTGGAATGACGTTCACCAAGACCCACAGTCTCACCCAAACCCAGGAGAAGGTCAGCAGCTTTGGCTTTGCTCCGCCCAGTTCCCTCCACATATGCCTGGTAGAAGGGAACTCCTAGGTGGTCCATCTCGGTCAGCCAGACAGCACCACCATATTTCTCTATCAAGACCCTCTCACCTTTGCGTGTCAGTTTTCTACCAAACTGTGGCTGTCCATCTTGGACCCACTCTAAGCAGTCAGCAGACGGCATCATTGGTATGGCCTGATCAAGGGGTACTCTTGGAAGTGGGCTTTTGCCATCCAGTTTACTCAGCATGGTTGTGATATGTGTGAGGCTCCCAGCAGTGTTAACGATCATTTCAGAGTGTCTCTTCAACATAGACTTGGTAAGATGAGCCAAGTATCCCTCTGCTATGGAAATGGCTTTGTCCATGTCACCCAACACTTCACACTCCACATGGTAAAATTGGTTCAAGTGTGTAGCATCAGGATCTTCCCCTCTGAAACTGGGAGAGATGTAGTAGGTCCCTGGCAGGTTCTCCTGGAAGCGAAGGAAGTATTCAAGCACAAATTGCATTGAGTCGGCCAGGTAGACATCCTTGCCCAGCAGGTTAACAGAAACTGGTTCTGAGTCAGATCCCAAGCCCATTGGTGAGGAGATGGTGTCTGTGGTCAGAGGGGTCAGAGCATATGAGAATTGGCAGGAACTGTGGAAATATTCCACTGTGCTGTGGAAAAGAGTGTTCTGAATCTGGAACAGGTTGCGATACCAGTGGCTCTTGATAGCAAGCATGGAGTGAGACTGAGGGTCTTCCCATGAACGTGGAGGACTGCACTGGGTAATTTTTGCATGGATCTCTTTGAGGGTGTCAGGGTCAGCAGCTGGGCCATCTAGTGATGTCACATATCCAGGGTAGCTTTGGAAGCATTCTGGTTGCTGCTCAGCAGGACTAATCCCGTCTGGTGAAGGTAAGAGAGGGATCAACTTGGCGTGAGCATAGTCTATCTCAAAGCCCTCAAAGATGAGTGCAACACCTCGAGCTCTCATAGTTTCCTCCAGTAGTCGGGCAACTTTATAAGCAGCTAAGATCAGTGCTTTGTAATCAGCTTCCTCTAGTTTGAAGATGTCACTGGACAGTGGTTTCCGTGGTACCACAACAGTCAATCCGGGAGAGTTTTGGTACGGTGTCAGGAAAGCGACATGCTCACTGTCTTCCCATACTCTCCATTGTTGCTGCTCTCCACGTACGATGCGACTGAACAGGTTATCATGGGAAGCATCTCCAAAAAAGTCAAAACAAGAGGGTGCATTTGGTGTTGGCAGTCCATTTCTAATCTTGGCTTGAACCTGGGCCAGTGCGCCATCCTCCCAGCATGGGCCACTTTTTGAGGTGCAGTAACCAGGATCATAGGTGTGGAATTCTTCTTCATTGGCAAGATGGGGTTGCCATTTTGGCTCTAGGCCATGTAGTGGGAGCAGTTTGATTTGTGCTTGCTGCCCAGGGGCTGGATAGAAAACCATGGCACATCGCTGCACCCCCAATCGCTCACACAGCAAGCTTGACACAGCTCTTGCTCCCTGTAGCATAGCCACAAAATCTGGTGTAGGTAATTGAAAGATGCAGCTTGCTCCACTAAGACTTTTTCTTGTCAGAATTGTTGACCCAGGGATCCAGGGTCTGTGACTAAGAAATGCAACCAGATCATCTGTTTCCCATATTACATCAGAGAAATTCTTCAGGGGTCTCAAGACCTCTACTCTTGAAATGCCATTAACCTCTGAGGCCACAAACATCACACCAGCATTTGTTTCAATAATGGCATCCCCTTTATTGTCCACGGCAATGACTCCTGCACAGATCCCATTCAGGTTTTCAGCCATCACTTCTCTACATGCCTGCCTTAGGTTGTACCCTTTGTGATGGTACAAACTGGCAATTTTCTGTGCAACAGTGTGTCTTAGAAATACATCTCCATCTCCGGAGCAGGTAATAGCTACCTTATCATCAGCATATATCCCTGCCCCTACTACTGCTGTATCCCCAACTCGTCCCTTCAGCTTCCCTACTAACCCACCTGTGGAGGATGCAGCAGCTAACCCATGCCAATGGTCTAAAGCCACCGCTCCAACTGTCTGAGGGTGATTGTTTTTTGAGCTGTTTGCACCACTGAGCTTTGCAGTTAACTCTCTGTGACGTATATCAGTGTAGAAATACTCGGGCCCAACAGGCTTCTGGTTCTCCTCTATCCCTTGCAAAAACTCCTCAGCCCCTTCTCCAGCAATGAGTGCATGTAAGCTTTTCTCCATCACACATCTGGCTGCTTTTATTGGGTTCTTCACACTTTTTACACATGCAACAGATCCAGACCTCATTATGTTGCCATCTGCGATGGTTGCCTCCATTTCGTTTGTGCCGTCTTTGTTGAACACTGACCCTTTTCCTGCATTGAATAGAAAGCAGTCCTCCAGGGCTTCCACTGATCTCTGAACTGCATCCAGACTCCTGCCCCCTTGTTGAAGGACTTGGGATCCTAGGGTTAAGGCTGTCTGTAGAGCAAACTCAATAACTCTGGTCACTTCAGGGTTCAACATCATCTCCTCTCCAGCACCACCATGGATTAAGAGTGTGTAGTCTTTGCTCATGGCAGAGGTGGAGTCAACATTTGTTTTGCTCTTATTTGGGCTCTCTGGGCAGTGACATGGCCCTCCATTGATCTTCTCTGTTTGGCCTTGTTTCAGTAGACACTCCAGGGCTCCCATTTGGCATGCAATTGCATATCTAACAGCTAGAAGCATGACTAACTTTAAGTTTTTCCTCAGGCTTTCTTGAAGCTTTTCCAGTGCCAGAGCAAAGCTCCCTTTCCCATTAAGCACAATACGAACCTTATCTCTTTTTCCAAGGTAAGTCACTGCAAGCTGATCTTGGGCATAAACATTCCCTACTCCGCATTCTACACCCTCCATCAGATCTGTACCTGTTAGGTACACAGATGGACATCCAAAGGGGTCCAGGTACTTCTTCAATGGGTTATCAGCTGGCAATGAACGACGCAAGGCAGCTAGATGTGGACCAACTCCTTGACCACTTTTGGTATTTCTGATGAGGCTCTTGTGCTCAAGAAATGCAACATGGAACAGGTGTAGGAGGTCATTAGTGTATTGTATAGTGTTATCTGAGCGAAGGCATGATGCCAAGGCACTTACTAACTTACGAGAATGCATGGTGAGTGAATATGTTGGATCACATCTGCCATGTTTGTAGTGGCGCATATGGGTTGGTGTGACAAGCATGTGATTGGCAGCAGATTCCCCAAGAGTCTGCTTTAGGGACAGTTGCAAAGAGAAGTTGATCCAAGCATCATACAGGCCTCTCTGCTCTCTAAGAGTAGAAAAGACATCAGGATAGGCGGGCACATCAAAAGTGAGGACTGGGTGTGTCGCTTGTAAGTCAGGGCTCAGTTTTGGGATATTTACGGCTTGCAGGGGGAATGTTAGGGATGTTGGACAAACAGAATTAATGCTGTTTACTTTGACTGACCCATTCACACTTTCTGCGTTCAGGTCAGCAGTTTCTGACAGATTGTAAATAAGCTCTGTCATAAGGCCAGCCACCATCCCATCCACAGCACTGTGCTCAAACACTATCCCAGCTGTGCTGTCTTTGAAAACCACCAGGTTCACCACCTGTCAAAGAAAAGAAAAACAAAGAAGGGTAGTTGTCCATTTTAAATCAGTGAGCACTGTGACCTTCAAGCACTTCTAACACTATTAATATAATGTTAATATCATATAATACAGCTTTTTAAAGGGAACATATTATGAAAAACACATTTTTTCTTGCCTATACAAATTTAAACTAGTCCCCCCTCAGCCTACCAACTCAGAGAATGAGGAAGGCAGACAAGTCCTGCATCGTCTCTACAGCCCACCCACTGGTAAAATGGGGCTCCTACAGACTGTTCAGATTCAGCTCCTGTTGTTACACAATGACAGGAGTGAATTACATAGGCCATTCTCCTCTGAGTGAAACCACTCCCCTGAGAAGTCTGAGAGGGGGCGTTCATCCTGCTAGGTGAAGTTGTCGGATGTTGTCGGTCATAGCCAGACATGCAAATTGCTCTGTTGTTGGTTGTAATGACTAACACAAATGCCTAGATTCTGTCCTGGCCCCAGGAGACCAGAAGAGACCATGGTTGTGTATTTTTTATTTTTTTCAACCATTTCCTCCCGCTGCTAAGCTTTGCTCTGGGAACATAAATGAATTACTTTATTATACAATACAGTACTGGTACTCTGGCTTAAATCATGTGATAATCATGTTTTGCCTGAATTTACCACAGAACTGAGAAGTAGCTGTAATTGCAAAGTGAAGTATTCATGTTAAAATGTACACTGAAACTTATTGTGAAACGCAATGCCATTATTTACTATTGATTATTATTAAAGATAAAGTTCAAGTACAGTATGTTAAGAGAGAGTATGTGTGTGAAAGAGAAGAGGAATCTCAGCTTGGTTTGATATCCTTATTCAGATTCTGTCCAATACCTTGTCGTAGTATCTCAGACATGGACTGTCTCCTACTCCTCCCAGCCTCACTGCATTGAGGGTATCAGCTAGGTCAGACGGTGCATTGCACTCCTCCAGACAGAGTGTCAGCACAGCACTCTCCATCAGCCCCAGTGATGCCGCTGCATCCCCTCCTTGCCCCAGGATCTCGTCCCTGGTTTCAGCCCAGGCTCTACGCTCCAGAGCTGAGAGGTTGCATATGGCAGAGGGATCATTGTGTTTTTCTGCTCTGGGCTGATCCATCACCTGAGCCAGCTGGTTGTAGATATCATTGAATGATCGAGCAGAAACTGGCCCACCAGTGCTGGGACGCCAAAGTATGTCAACAGGGAAGACTCCTCCAACACAGGTGATGATAGCATGGAGGCTATCTGGGTAGAGCTGGAAATGGAATGACTAAGTTATTGATTTAAAATTTCTCAAGACAACACTTATTGAGTAAGTGAACATCAGGCTACAAAAAGCATGTGTTTTGCTGCCCTCTCTGTTTCAAGCCTGTTGCCACTGTAACCACTGTGACGGTTAAAATTTAGAACAATAAATGTTCACTCAAGTTGTGTCCTTCTAGTACCTCTCACCTTAATTTCATCTTGATGCCTGCCAGGAATTCGGCTGGCAGCAAATACCTCAGATTGCTGTGTGCACTCCATGGGCACATTGCCCTGTAGTAACAAGGGCTCACTGTACAGCTTTGCTGCTGCCCAGAGCAGCGCAGCTGCCCTCCCCAACTGGGTACATCTCTTTGCTTGGGAAGGAAGAAGAACAACAGGGAGGGCTGTGGATGTGGGCAGGGGGTCAGCACAAGACAGCAGACCTCTCTTGAACTGTGCTGTCACCCAGTTCTCCTGGCCAGCAGCTATTGTTGCCAGTTTTTGTTGGGCCTCTTGAAGGAGCTCCCTCTGCTGTTCCATTGTACTTTTGAACGCAGGGTAAAGGTCAGGACTCAAAGTGAGCTGCAGGACACGGCTCACTTCTCTTAAGGTAACATCCAGCTCTGGGACAGGGTAGTTGAGAAGAGCCATCCTGTTGATACAGAGGAGGCTTGACAGAGAATAAAAGAAAAGGGCAAAATGGTTAATGGTGACTGGTGGTGCAGCTACTCTGTATGTGGTTATTGATGGATTATACAGTGTAGTGTACACATTTAAGAGCCATATGAGGAACAGAAAAAAACTATGCATGTGCATGTCACATGCATTCATGCAACTTAATACCAGGCCAGTTTTACATGTATTTAGGACTTATCTCAGCAAACATGTATTATATGTATTATATTTATCCGTAACAAACACATGGCAATTAAACACAAGCAGTGAGTAAAAATATTACAGATATAATCAGCCAATGTCAGCACGATAAAACAAACTCATCAGCAGCTAAGTAGGATATTTTCTTTTGAACATTTATGTTGCATTGACAGAGAACAGATACAGTATATGATTATATAAGAGAGCTATTAGTACTAATATCTTAAGTTATCCCCTGACAGTTCTTGTCTCAACAAATACATGATAATGCCATAAAAAACATTCCTGTTTCACTCAGGATTTTTGTTGATCTATTAACCTTTCATCTGGCACATCATCAGGTCAAAACTGATAAAATAACTGCAAACTTAATGGCGTTACCCTCTGTATCAGAGTTATGTTAGTATGCTAGCACGCTAAAGTAAATAACCATGATGTTGATGATGAAAATTTTATATATTTTCTGCTAAAGATGAGCATTTTAGCATTTCCATTTTAAGCGCGTTAGCATGTGGATGTTAGCATTTATCTCAAAGCATCACTGTGCCAGCAGCCAAACAAAGCTGCTAACCTAGCTGTAGCTGTAGCAAAATCTCTGGTGTATCTCTCTCTCTCTCTCTCTCTCTCTCTCTCTCACACACACACACACGCACACATACACTAAGAAACTGTCATCGTGCAATATATCAGCAGTTTAACAATGGATCAGTAATTCCTAATTCCAGTAAAATGTACATCACATTACATGTGCCTCTTCTTATTGCCCTTCACTGTACATTTACCTCACATGATGTCCAACCATTCTCACATTAGTGGAACCAATAAATCAATTATCTGATTTATGGTAAAGGTATGTCTGAGACTGACACAGGTCTCTTTGTGTATTAATGTGGCTGCGATGGAATGCATCCAGACTTGACTCTCATGAGAGACAATACCCCCTGGACTCGGTGGCAATATGGACCCTTGTAATTGCAGATAACGAAGCTCATCTGCTCACACGTGAAAGCATTTACTCCCTTTTCACCAGTCCTCTGCACAAAACTAAAGCATGACATTTTTTTTGCTGCTGGTTGTCAAGGAAATACGTTCCTGGCTCTATGGCCACTGGAAAATTAGATTTCTCCTGATTTGTCTCATCAGTTCATCAAGTCATCCACACAATGCTGGCTGTCTGTATCCTATCTGAAGATGGATTCAGGTTCTGCAAGGATACTGGTCTTGTGACTCCAATGGCTCTATTACTAAATACAAGCAGTACTACCAGTACCACTACTAATATATGTTACATCATACATATTTTTCTATGTAACACTACAGGACATTTTGCCTTTATTTCCAGAAATTCCAATTTTAAAAACACATGGAAGAGTTTGTAATCATGCAAACCTGGCAAAATAAATATATTTAAAAATGTTAACCTTTTTTCTTGTTTTAAGTCTCATTTTCACATTTAACCACAGTGATTTCAATCCATGCAATTCATTTCTGGGTTTTAAATGCAAAATCCAAATTATCCCTGGGATAGCACTGGTCTTTTTTAAAGAAATTGTTTTTACTGTTTATAGAGACAGCAACACTAAACAGTATTTGTGTTCATGACTTTTCTCCATTTTAACTATTTCTACAAAAAGAAATTTCCCACAAAAATGTCAAAAAGCAAACAAAGTGATAGAGGCCTTTGACTTTGCTCGTTATTTAAGTTAAATATATGAGTGATATATTGCATATAAAATTATTCCCTTTTTTGTTTATACTTTTTACAACTGTAGAATGAAAACATGAATCACCATTAAGTTTTCCTTAAGCACTGATACACAAACTTAACATGTGAGTACATTTTTTTCTAATCTATCATTTCATATGTATCTCATTTACACATTTAAAAAAAAATCAGCTTACCTCAATATGGAAATTTCTCTGAGATCTGACCAGTTGGTAGGATGGCAAAACAGTCAGTGGGAGGAAAACTTGGTTGGACTACAAACACAAGGGTTTGTCTCTAATATAGAACCAGTGACTTCAATTAAGGAATTAAATTTCTTGCCTCCCCTCTCTCTCACCCTCTCTCTCTCTTTTTCCCTCTTTCTGTATCTTACCTCAGTGTCCCAGTCAATCCCGTTTGCTCTTGTATTTTATATACAATTACATGTATGTTACAAAGTTTAACTTCACAAATGACTGTGTCTTCATCTCTCCCTTTCACATTCTGTTGGATCACTATCATTAGAAAAACAAGGCTCTTATGTTCCTCAGTGACCACAAATATATAAACAGTTGTTATGTGAATGATGGACCAAATGTGACACTCATCAATGATGATTCTGTTGTGTTCTGAAGTTCAAGGTAACATTTATTTGATAGGTGAACACTCTGTACAAACAGTGTCCAAGTATATAATGGCATTTGACCAGAACATAATGATTACAGTGGAGAGTGCTGTCAAAGCAGCTGATCCTCTTGGGGATACAGGAAGGCCACAAATTGTTTAACTTGGCTTGCAGTATTAAGTTAAGTTATGCGCGGCATCAATGTCTCTGCATCTGTCTTATAGGTGTTAACTGTCCTGTTCCTGTCCTAACTGACTCAACTTAGCATCAGTTTTGAGTTTGTGCACATTGGGTCACATACAGTAACTTTATATATATATATTATTTTACCTGCATGATGCAGCAAATCAGACTCTGAATGTTTCTCTTTTTATTTTCTGTTTTGATTTTGATGTTTGCCTTCTTTCAGTGAACACCATGACTAAATATGTAGCTAAGAACTCCGTGTCACAAACTAAGTTTAGTCAAGCTGGTGTTTTGGTTTCGGTCCTGTCTTGTGACTTCCTGTTTTATTTTGAAAGATCTAACTTCCCTCTCGTTTCAGGTGGCTTGCCCTTCCTCTCGTGTTTCCCGCCTGTCTGATTGTCTTCCCCGACCTGATTGTCTCCACCTGTTCCCCATTTCCTCTTGTGTATATAAGTCTGCGTCTCCCCCTGTCTCGTGCCAGTTTGTCGTGTCTTTGTACCGAGAACCAGCACCCTGACCTGTCTTGATATCCTGCTCTGTCTAGTCTGCTTGTGAGTTTTGTTTTGTTACTTTTGTTTGCCTTTTTGCTCTTGCCTTGATTACGAGTGATTTTTTTGTTACATGCCCTTGTGGCTTTTGTTTCCAGTTTTTGGCCTCGCTTTGAGTGATTTTCTGTTTTTTGCATCAGCATGTCTAGTTCTAGTTTTTGCTTGATAAGTTAATTTGTTACTTTGTTGTATTTCCTCGAGTTGAGTGATTTTTCGTTGTACTTTGGAAATAAACGCTTTAAACTTACCACCGAGTAACGAGTCGTGCAATTGGGTTCAAGAACTGATCTTGTCACTCCGGTGCACTGCCAGTCTCCTTCAGCAAATGATATTTCCATACTTACTGACTGCAGTTGTCTTTTTTTTTATAAACTTATCCATTTAATTCAATTAGAATTTTTAAATCAGTCTGTAATCTGTCTGTGTCTGTATTTTACTTTAACTGTACACAAAGACTTTTTAACCATGTGGTTCTTCTATATTGATAATGGACATTAGTCTGAAATTTAGTTTTCACTTAGTCAAATCATTAATTTATTTAAAAGAGCTGAAGTTAAAAAAAAAATCAGAATACTTGATATTATATTACTGAATTATGATCACTAATGCATAAATGTGCGCATAAATGTGCACATCACTGGCGCATATTTGACCTACCTCTGCCACTGCATAGTGAAGATGGGTTAGAGCAGGGGTGTCAAACTTACGGCCCGCGGGCCAGATCAGGCCCGCAAACGGGTTTAATCCGGCCCGCGAGATGATTTTTCAATGAAAGAAACAGCTGTTCTAAATGTGTCCACTGGGTGTCGCAATAGCAGTTATGTTAAGCAGAGTATTTTGTTCAATCCCAGATAGGCTGTGACTTAAAGTTGTATGCCTTTGTAGATAGAGTAGATCAGGGTGTCAACTTTGACGTTCATGTACAGATCAGGCCCACAAACGGGCTTTAACTGCCCGTGAGATGAGTTGAAGCTTAAATTAGTCATGCATTTTTTCAATGAAAGAAACAGCTGTTCTAAATGTGTCCACTGCGTTTGTAACAGTGCTATGTTAAGCAGAGTAATTTGTTCAATCCCAGATAGGCTGTGACTTAAAGTTGTATGCCTTTGTAGATAGAGTAGACAGTAGATCTAATATGAGATCTAAGTTTGTTCCAATCACTGAGGCATTGTGTTCTTGAAATTGCAAATCTAATTTTTTTCTCTCAGAATTTTCAACTAATTTGAAGTGTTTTGTAAAGAGCATTATTGTGATGTGTTCAGAATGTGTTGTACTATTTGGACCAAAGTAAAACAAAGGAAACAAACTAGTTGGCGTTTATTTTTAAGTTATTATGCCATGATTTTTACCGGGTCCCGGCCCACTTGGGAATAGATTTTCCATGTGGCCCCTGACCTAAAATGAGTTTGATTCTGGTTAGGAGTAGCTATGTACTCAAAATTGAGCTTCACTACAGTACTTGAGTAAATGTACTCAGTTACTTTCCAATACTGTCAATAAGAAAACAGTTGCAGTGTGAAACTACCACAGGAGGGAGACAGATGTCACCAGAAGGGAGGGCCTGTTGCAGAGACCTCGTTGATCAGAGGAACAAAAACTAACAGTGTGTAACAGTGAGTGTCAGTTTTTACACAGCTTTACATTGTAAAAGTAAATGTTTAATTGCAATCAAAGAAATTCACAGCTAATCACAACTTTAGAACTGATTTTTATTCGCCTTGTTCACTCCTCTTAAAAAAAAGGAAATTCACTTCCATGGACAAGTAATACTGATTTGTTTTTCTTTTTTGTACCATTGTATGTATGTGGTAGCAGGGCGGTTTAGCTGCTGCTCGGGAGAGGGATGAGTGGCTCATGATGCAGTCAAGCAGGTGTTTGACATCAAAACTTTGCTTTCTCTGTCATACAGTAGTGGTTGGGTCTGATATAAGAACTCGGGAATACTGTAAAATAAATAACTGGTTTGAGAATATCAAACATTTATTTGTCAGATGTAAAAATACATATAAGATACAGTCACAGTTGGAATACTGTCTCTGTCTGGCACTTCAGGATTTAGCCAAGTCCTAGTGAAAGGACTAATTTTTCTGCTACCAGACAGTTTATTCACACATTTGCAAAAGTCAACAAGGAAAACATGTAAATTGCTTCATGTTCACACAAATAACATTTTTAATATGCAAAGACAGCCGTGTTGAACTATCTAGGGCATAAATCAGATAACTGACTTACCAGTATGTGAGAAAGAGACTGGAGAGTGAAACAGATCAATTATCTTGATAATTTGATAAATTGGACTTAACAATTGTGTATATCTATAAGAAATAGTGGACTGAAGCGCATGTTCATACAGCTGCCAAAAGGTCATGATGGATAGTTACAAGAGAATGAATTTGTCAGATCCAAACACGGAAGCTTTTTCATTGTAATATTGTTCCTGTTATGATGTCATTTGTACTCTTTTCCACTGTTTCCTTCCTTCTTGTTTCTCATTGGTCCCCATTTGTCCTTTGTTTCCTGCAGTAGGTGTATATCTTAATCCCTCTGGCTGCCAGTCTACCTGCACACCTGCAACTCATCTACTCAGTATATGTTTAATGTAGCTCTGCTAATTCCAGTCTGCCACTCTGCTCACTGGTTGCTGGCCTAATCTGCCAAACCCAGCCATCCATACACTCTGGTTCTGCTGATCTAAACAGCTAATCATTAACTTAGAACTGATTTTATTCTGCCTGTTCATTCTCTTAAAAAAGGAAAATCTGTTTCCATGGACAAGCACTGATTTGCTTTTTTTTGCACCATTAAAGTGCACGGTGGTAGCAGGGCTAGTTTGAGCGCTGCCTGTGGGAGAGGGATGGGGAGTGGCTCATGATGGAAGGCCGGGGCACAGGTGTTTACATCAAACTGCTTTCAGGTCATACAGTAGTGGCTGTCTGGATATACAACCGCCTCCCCGGGAATACTGTAAAATAAATAACTAGTTTGAGAATATCAAACATTTTATTTGTCAGATGTAAAATACATATAAGATACAGTCACACTGAAATACTGCCCTAGTCTGGCACTTCAGGATTTAGCCAAGTCCTAGTGAAAGGGACTAATTTTTCAAGTTACCAGACAGTTTATTCACACATTTGCAAAAGTCACATGAAAACATGTAAATTGCTTCATGTTCACAATACAACATTTTTAATATGCAAAGACAGTCATGTTGAACTTATCTAGGGTATAAATCAGATAACTGACTTACCAGTATGTGAGAAAGAGACTGAGTGAAACAGATCAATTATCTTGATATACTGATGTAAATTGGACTTAACAATTAGCATATCTATAATAAGTTACAGTCAAGTGGACTGAAGCGCATGTTCATACAGCTGCTAAAAAGGGTCATGATGGATAGTTACAAGAATGAATTTGTCAGATCCAAACACGGAAGCTTTTTTCATTGTAATATTGTTCCTGTTATGATGTCATTTGTAATTTTCCCACTGTTTCCTTCCTTCTTTTTGTTTCCTCATTGGTCCCCATTTGTCCTTTTGTTTCGTGCAGGTGTATATCTTTAATCCCTCTGGCTGCCAGTCTACCTGCACACCTGCAACTCATCTACTCAGTATATAAGCCAGCTGTAGCTCTGCTAATTCCAGTCTGCCACTCTGCTCACTGGGCTGCTTGGCCTAATCTGCCAAACCCAGCCATCCATACACTCTGTCTCTTGCTGGGATCTAAACAGCTAATCATTAACTTAGAACTGATTTTATTCGCCTGTTCATTATTCTCTAAAAGGAAAATTCACTTCCATGGACAAGTAACGCCAGATTTGTTTTTTCTTTTTGGCACCATTGTATGTAATGCGGTGGTAGCAGGGCGGCTTTGAGCGTTGCCTGTGGGAGAGGGATGGGGAGGGTTCATGATGCAGCGGCCAAGTACAGGTGTTTGACATCAAAATTTGCTTTCTCTGTCATACAGTAGTGGCTGGGTTCGATATAAGAACTGCTTCCCTGGGGAATACTGTAAAATAAATAACTAGTTTGAGAATATCAAAACATTTTATTTGTCAGGATAAAAATACATATAAGATACAGTCACATTGAAATACTGTCTCTGTCTGGCACTTCAGGATTTAGCCAAGTCCTATGAAAGGACTAATTTTTCAAGTTACTTTGTGACAGTTTATTCACATTTGCAAAAGTCAACAAGGAAAACATGTAAATTGTTTCATGTTCACACAAATAACATTTTTAATATGCAAAGACAGCCGTGAAGGAACTGGTCTAGGCATAAATCGAGATAACTGACTTACCAGTATGTGGAGAAAGAGACTGGAGAGTGAAACAGATCAACATTCTGATAATTTGATAAATTGGACTTAACAATTAGCATATCTATATTAAGAAATAAGTGGATCAGCGCATGTTCATATAGAAATGCCAAAAGGTCATGATGGATAGTTACAAGAGAATGAATTTGTTGTGATCCAAAAACACGAAGCTTTTTCATTGTAATATTGTTCCTGTTATGATGTCATTTCTACTCTTTCCCACTGTTTCCCTTCCTTCTTGTTTCTCATTGGTCCCTCATTTGTCCTTTGTTTCCGTAGGTGTATATCTTTAATCCCTCTGGCTGCCAGTCTACCTGCACACCTGCACTCATCTACTCAGTATATGTTTAATGTAGCTCATAATTCCAGTCTGCCACTTGCTCACTGGCTGCTTGGCCTAATCTGCCAAACCCAGCTATCCATACACTCTGTCTCTGTCGATCTAAACAGCTAATCATTAACTTAGAACTGATTTTATTCGTCTGTTCATTCTCTTAAAAAAAGGAAAATTCACTTCCATGGACAAGTAACGTCAGATTTGCTTTTTTCTTTTTTTGCACCATTGTATGTAATGCGGTAGCAGGATGCGTTTAGCTGCTGCTCAGGGAGAGGGATGGAGTGGCTCAGGATGCAGCGCCGCACAGGTGTTTGACATTAAAACTTTGCTTTCTCTGTCATACAGTAGTGGCTTGGCCTGGATATAAGAACTCGGCCCGAATACTAAAATAAATAACTAGTTTGAGAATATCAAACATTTTATTTGTCAGATGTAAAAATACATATAAGATACAGTCACACTGAAATACTGTCTCTGTCTGGCACTTCAGGATTTAGCCAAGTCCTAGTGAAAGGACTAATTTTTCAAGTTACCAGACAGTTTATTCACACATTTGCAAAAGTCAACAAGGAAAACATGTAAATTGCTTCATGTTCACACAAATAACATTTTTAATATGCAAAGACAGCCGTGTTGAACTATCTAGGTATAAATCAGATAACTGACTTACCAGTATGTGAGAAAGAGACTGGAGAGTGAAACAGATCAATTACTTTGATAATTTGATAAATTGACTCAACAATTAGCATTATCTATAATAAGAAATAAGTGGATCAGTTACATGTTCATACAGCTGCCAAAAGGTCATGATGGATAGTTACAAGAGAATGAATTGTCAGATCCAAACACGGAAGCTTTTTTCATTGTAATATTAATTCCTGTTATGATGTTGTCATTTGTAATTTTCCTCCCACTGTTTCCTTCCTTCTTGTTTCTCATTGGTCCCCATTTGTCCTTTGTTTCCTCGCAGTAGTGTTATCTTTAATCCCTCTGGCTGCCAGTCTACCAGCCACCTGCAACTCATATCTACTCAGTATATGTTTAATGTAGCTCTGCTAATTCCAGTCTGCCACTTCTGCTCACTTGGCTGCTTGGCCTAATCTTGCCAAACCCAGCCATCCATACACTCCCTGTCTCTGTTGATCTAAAACAGCTAATCATTAACTTAGAACTGATTTTATCTGGCCTGTTCATTCTCTTAAAAGGAAAATTCACTTCCATGGACAAGTAACGCGCCAGATTTGTTTTTTTTCTTTTTTGCACCATTGTATGTACGCGGTGGTAGCAGGGCGGGTTTAGCGTTGCCTGTGGAGAGGATGGGAGTGGCTCATGGATGCAGCGCCAAGTACAGGTGCTTGACATCAAACTTTGCTTTCTCTCTTGCTCATACAGTAGTGGCTGGGTCTGATATAAGAACTCGCCTCCCCGGGAATACTTCAAAATAAATAACTAGTTTGAGAATATCAAACATTTTATTTGTCAGATGTAAAAAAATACATATAAGATACAGTCACATTGAAATACTGTCTCTGTCTGTTTCAGGATTTAGCCAAGTCCAGTGAAAGGACTAATTTTTCAAGTTACCAGACAGTTTATTCACACATTTGCAAAAAGTCAACAAGGAAAATATAAATTGTTTTATGCGTTCACAATAAATAACATTTTAATATGCAAAGACAGCCGTGTTGAACTATCTAGGTATAAATCAGATAACTGACTTACCAGTATGTGAGAAAGAGACTGGAGAGTGAAACAGATCAATTATCTTGATAATTTGATAAATTGGATTTACATATCAACAGTGATAAGAAAGTTGGAAATACGCTTTTGATATGAAATATAATATACGTAGTACCATTAAACACTTAACAATTAGCATATCTATAATAAGAAATAAGTGGACTGAAGCGCATGTTCATACAGCTGCCAAAAGGTCATGATGGATAGTTACAAGAGAATGAATTTGTCAGATCCAAACACGGAAGCTTTTTCATTGTAATATTAATTCCTGTTATGATGTCATTTGTACTTTTCCCACTGTTTCTTCCTTCTTGTTTCCCTCATTGGTCCCCATTTGTCCTTTTGTTTCGTAGGTGTGTATATCTTTAATCCCTCTGGCTGCCAGTCTACCTGCACACCTGCAACTCATCTACTCAGTATATGTTTAATGTAGCTCAAGCACTCCAGTCTGCCACTCTGCTCACTGGCTGCTTGGGCTCTACCCTGCCAAACCCAGCCATCCATACACTCTGTCTCTGTTGATTCACAGCTAATCATTAACTTAGAACTGATTTATTCGCCTGTTCATTCTTCTTAAAAAAAGGAAAATCTACTTCATGGACAAGTAACGCCAGATTTTGAGCTTTTTTCTTTTTTTTGCACCATTGTATGTACGTGTGGTAGCAGGGGGGGCGTGGTTTAGCTGCTAGTTTCGTGGAGAGGGATGGGAGGCTTCATGGATGCAGCGCCAAGTACAGGTGTTTGACATTAAAATCCTTTGCTTTCTGTCATGGGTTGCAGTAGTGGCTAGGTCTGGTATAAGAACTCGCCTCCTCTGGGGAATACTGTAAAAATAAATAACTGTTTGAGAATATCAAAACATTTTATACAGCCTGCTAATTCCAGTCTGCCACTGCTCAATTTCTGCTGCTTGGTCTAATCTGGCAAACCAGCCACATCCATACACTCTGTCTTGCTTCCATCTGTAAAACATGCAAAGTAACTGAAATTAAAGTTATTAGATAAATGTAGTCAACCAGCACTTGCAAGAGTTTTGATGGCATTGGCATCCTGGGACTTATGGCTACAGACACAGACATTTGCAGCTATAGTTTGGAGGTTAAAAAGATTTCTATAATGGAGTGTGCATGCATATACATATACAGTCAATGTTAGTTCTGCTTCCTGCATACATAGGATGTTTGCTGATGAACAGGTATAGATTTTAGTCATGCTTTGTTGTTAAAGAGAGAGGCTATATTATGGACTCTTAGCCTGGTTTGGCAACATTCATGTTCAATGCTCCTGAAAAGACCACAGTTAAACACACTGAACAAAAAAACCTGTTGTATGATTAACATTGCATACATTGGGAACTTTAAGGTACTTCAAACATAAAGCATGCTAAGTGCAGGTAACCACGTCAATGTTCTAAAAGATAAGATAAAATAATTCTAATGAGACAGATTCAAACACTGCTCTGTGTTCATAAATTTCCCCATGTTCCCCCATTTTTATCAACATGATCATCACAACAAAATACATACATCCGTGTCCTCTGTTCATTAGTGTTTCACATAGAAGGAACCTTACCAGAGGTGTTTGTCAATAAATCCTTAACCGACCTCTATCTACGCCGTTTTATCTCAATAATAAGATTCAAAAGAAAAGTAACAACAGACTTACTAAACTCTCTTATAATAAAAAACTCTAAACTCAATTTTTTACCCATAAATTCTTTACTAACAGTAATGATTACTCTCATAATAGGACAATCGATCATGATTACAGCTATCTACTATTAATTTTAAGAAAAACACAAGATGTAATTTTGTCCTCAAATTCTGTTGTTATAGATCTTGTCACAGAAGACTGTCTGAAACAGCAAAATATGAAACATATATTTTTTTAAATCTATGATACTTTTATAAATGCACACTTTTAGTTCTAGACTTCAGTGAAATCAGCCAATCGCACTTTGAAATAAAGCCAAGAAAAAACAGGACGAAAGCAGACCAAACAAACAAAAGCAAAAATCTGTGACAATTTTTTTCTATGACTGCCCCGAAAACAAAATGCACAGTAGAGGATTCAATAGGTGACCTGATGGGATTACTGGAGCCTAAAACCATTTACAGTGTGGGATTCAACTAAACCTACACCTTAATCCCTGAACTAAATCAGCCACTTACATTATTTTTGATTCCTGACTGTTTGTGAGCCATGTAGTTGAATCAGGACTGGAGGTATAAATGATGATATGGCTTATGAAAAAGTTTTGAACGGTGTTTAACATTCCTCCAAAAGATAGTGCAGTTGATGTCTCAGTTTCAGATAATTGCTGGGGAATGACTCGCTGTAGGAGCTCCAATTTGATGTACGAGTTATCTGTCCTGTCATCAATGAGCTAGTTGTAAATTCAAGAGAAATACCAAATAATAAAGAAATAATTTAATCAAACAAGCAACTGAGATCATACCTGTCAAACATTTTTCACTCTGCTTTAGTGAATGGAATTTGATCTAGCATTGGGAAATAAGATGTTACACCTTTTTTCTTACTACTGACATTATTTACTACTTGGTTCATAATTGGCGTTTGGCTCCATTCAGCACCCATTTCCCTTGAGCGGATCTCACCTGTATCTTGTCGATGCATTCAGTCACGCTTTTCTCTCCCTCTTAGGGTGATTCTCATGGTTAGCCGACACACAAAAACCTAATGTTTATACTGTTGACTGGGAGGCATATGTAAGTGGAGTTTCATGGTCATGTTTCACTGCTTCTTCAACCTTTGAAAATGCAAATGGAATTGTCAGCCATCTATCTTTTGAGTGCGAAAAAACAAAAGGAAGAAAAGAAACGAGAATCAGGGGTTAATGGGTGACATTGGCTAACACACTGACAGGTTGACGTGTGTGTGTGTGTGTGTGTGTGTGTGTGCGCGTGCATGCGCAAGGCAGGTAAGTCTGCCGTTATCAGACTTCCAAAGACTATATAGCAAAATGGAGCAGAGCCAGATGTAGATGCTAGATGTCAGAGCTGCTGCTGTTTTAGCAAGAGTCTGAACATCACCTACAGAATTTTGTGTGAGGGTTTTTGGGGGCTTTGCAGCTTATGTCCTGATTCTGTTGCTATTAGTCATTGCTGACATTGTTAAGATTTTAGCGTTAGAGGAATTGCCTCACAGCATATGTCAATCATTCCTGTGCGTGTGTGTATATATATATGACTGTGACTGGTAGGATTCACAAGGTAGCAGCACCTACACAAACCGGACAGAAGACACAGAACAAAGGTGAGTACGTATTAAGGTTCTATTCACATCATGACCTCCAATCGGACCCTTCAGCTTGGCACTGTCGGTATTTCTGCATTAAGGTGTTTCTACTCTGACTTTGTATTTTTTGTCCGGTTTCCTTGCTTACTATGCACTGCTATTTCAATCCAGTGACCTATTCTTAATGAATGTATAATGTTTACACTCAGATTTACTTTTTTATTTATTAGAACTGGAATATTACTTCATTTTAAATCATCCTTTAAAAAAATAAATTTCTGCCTTAGGGTGTTGCGGTTCTAGTATGAGGTTAATTTTTCTACTTACTCTACATATCATGACATGATTGGCTGCTATGACTGACCATAACAATTACTAATGGCACATAATATAATATAATATAATATAATATAATATAATATAATATAATATAATATAATATAATATAATATAATAAATATGCATCAAATCACTTATACTACTCTAAAACCAGCTAAAAATGGGTTCTTTGGAAAAACAAAAGAATCTGCACTATGAATGAGGCTGCATGTTATGTCTCTATAAGCTCTGACATTAGAATTGTGTAGAATTTACAGTGATATTTACACTGCCTGGTGGATTTTATTCTGCGTTTTCTTATGCTGTTGTAAATAAACTTCATCCAGCTTATCAGAATAACAAGCAAATTGTAATAATGCATAAATTAAATGTGGTCTAGGCTAGACTTAAAGCTTGTTTATCTCTCCCATGCTAATATTTGTAAGAGGATGCAATAAAATAAAATTTATTAATCAACCTACGCGCCGCACACGCAGTTGTGAAACATCAGACCTAGATATGTTAAACTTAAACAGAGGCAAAAAAATACAGCTGACTGTGGTAGACCAACTGTAGCACCGGGAGATATCCGTTATCAAAGCAGATTTTATTAAAAATAGGAATTTGGCACGCCTAACTGAGTGACGCCATAAATGGCACGGCAACTTAATTTAGATGTCCAATCAGCATTTAAACTTTTATTGTGTTGTTATTTTGTCGTGTTCATTAAAGACACATATCGCACAATGATTATTTTTTCATTTATTTTTTAATAAAATAAATGAATAAATAAATAATCGCATACATTCTTATTTCTGGTTTCCAAAACTGTATTTCTGACATCAATTAATTTTTTTCAATTATCAATTTCAATTTCAGTTTCCATCATTTCTTTAAAAGGACTTTAAATTCAACCTAGCAGTCATCTGTAGGCTATTTCACACATCCAGTCACAAGTAACAGGTTTTTGACCTACAGACCAACTCCAAAGATGGGTTTTTCTGGCATCAGTGTCTAATATTGTCCAGAAATGCTGGGATTCCATTGTAAGATGCAGAGTTGGTACACTTATCAGCAAAGACATAATTATAGACAATTATAGACATCACCTTAATGGTGATGTCACATTACCCAAGGCCATCCCTATGTGCTATCAGGCATAATGACTTACATTACCTTTCTTTAAATCTCCCACCAACTATCTTTCCTCTCTCTCCATTGCTGTCTCTCATCCAAGCCTCATCTGTATTATTATTAATGGTAATATAGTAATTAGTATAGCTCAACACCTGTCAGGTTTTTACTCACCGCTTGTGTTTAATTGCCATGTGTTTAAGTATGATAAATACATTAAATACATGTTTGCTGGAGATAAGTCCTAAAATACATGTAAAAACTGTCCTGGTATTAAGTTGCATGAATACACGTGACATGCACATGAATCATTTTTTCTGTTCCTCATATGTCTCTTATGCTGCTGCATGTACACTGCACTATATAGTCAATCAATAACCACACCACCAGTCACCATTAACCATTTCACCCTTGTCTTTTATTCTCTGTCAAGCCTCCTCTGTATGAACAGGATGGCTCTTCTCAACTACCCTGTTCCAGAGCTGGATGTTACCTTAAGAGAAGTGAGCCGTGTCCTGCAGCTCACTTTGAGTCCTGACCTTTACCCTGCGTTCAAAAGTACAATGGAACAGCAGAGGGAGCTCCTTCAAGAGGCCCAACAAAAACTGGCAACAATAGCTGCCGGCCAGGAGAACTGGGTGACGGCGCAGTTCAAGAGAGGTCTGCTGTCTTGTGCTGACCCCCTGCCCACATCCACAGCCTTCCCTGTTCTTCTTCTTCCTTCCCAAGCAAAGAGATGTACCCAGTTGGGGAGGGCAGCTGCCCTGCTCTGGGCAGCAGCAAAGCTGTACAGTGAGCCCTTGTTACTACAGGGCAATGTGCCCATGATGCGCACACAGCAATCTGAGGTATTTGCTGCCAGCCGAATTCCTGGCAGGCATCAAGATGAAATTAAGGTGAGAAGTACTAGAAGGACACAACTTGAGGGAACATTTATTGTTCTAAATTTTAACCGTTACAGTGGTTACAGTGGCAACAGGCTTGAAACAGAGAGGGCAGCAAAAAGCCTGATGTTCACTTACTCAATAAGTGTTGTCTTGAGAAATTTTAAATCAATAACTTAGTCATTCCATTTCCAGCTCTACCCAGATAGCCTCCATGCTATCATCACCTGTGTTGGAGGAGTCTTCCCTGTTGACATACTTTGGCGTCCCAGCACTGGTGGGCCAGTTTCTGCTCGATCATTCAATGATATCTACAACCAGCTGGCTCAGGTGATGGATCAGCCCAGAGCAGAAAAACACAATGATCCCTCTGCCATATGCAACCTCTCAGCTCTGGAGCGTAGAGCCTGGGCTGCCACCAGGAAAGATCCTGGGGCAAGGAGGATGCAGCGGCATTACTGGGGCTGATGGAAAGTGCTATGCTGACACTCTGTCTGGAGGAGTGCAATGCACCGTCTGACCTAGCTGATACCCTGAATGCAGTGAGGCTGGGAGGAGCAGGAGACAGTCCATGTCTGAGATACTACGACAAGGTATTGGACAGAAACTTCAGTGCACGTTGCTCCTTAATCTTAGCCTTTTGTGTTTACATGCCAAATCAAACAAACAACACAAATAAGTAACATAACCTCATTAAAACCTCATTACAAGCACTAGTATTGAAAGACAATTTCAATACTATTATTAAGAAATAAACAATAAATCATATAACATTAGTTCAGATTATCAGCATTAAGTGGTAATTATTATTTGACATTAAATTTTCTCTTATATCAAAATACTGTCAGAGCAGTGGAAGAAGAATCACCACAACAGCCAGTCAGTAGGTTACATCAATGCTAAAAGTAGGCTTAATCAGTCTGATCTTGTAAAGAAAAATGTTCCCATGCATGTATACAATTTAAAAAAAAAACATTTTCTCCCTCAAAAACTTTTTTTCATTGAAAAGCAGGGTTTTCAGTGGTAACTAACAAATGTTTACTTTTTTTTGAACAGGTGTTGAACCTGGTGGTGTTTAAGGACAGCACAGCTGGGATGGTGTTTGAGCACAGTGCTGTGGATGGGATGGTGGCTGTCCTTTTTACTGAGTGTGTTTACAAACTGTCTGAGACTGTTGACTTAAATCTAATCCACACTGAGACAAAAAGCACAAATGAGTCTTTTACATCCAACAATACTAATGTCAATATTGTTTGCCCAACTTCCCAAACATTCTCCTTGCCAAGTGTGACTACTACCAAATCAAACACTTCCTTACAAGCAACAAATTCAGCTCTCACTTTTGATGTGCCCGCCTATCCTGATGTCTTTTCTACTCTTAGAGAGCAGAGAGGCCTGTATGATGCTTGGATAAACTTCTCTTTGCAACTGTCCCTAAAGCAGACTCTTGGGGAATCTGCTGCCAATCACATGCTTGTCACACCAACCCATATGCGCCACTACAAACTTGGCAGATGTGATCCGACATACTCACTCACCATGCATTCTCGCAAGTTAGTCAGTACCTTGGCATTATGCATTCGCCCAGATAACACCATACACTACACTAATGACCTCCTACACCTGTTCCATGTTGCATTTCTTGAGCACAAGAGCCTCATCAGAAATACCAAAAGTGGTCAAGGAGTTGGTCCATATATAGCTGTCCTGCGTCAGTCATGCCAGCTGATAACCCATTGAAGAAGTACCTGGACCCCTTTGGATGTCCATCTGTGTACCTAACAGGTACAGATCTGATGGAGGGTGTAGAATGTGGAGTAGGGAATGTTTATGCCCAAGATCAGCTTGCAGTGACTTACCTTGGAAAAAGAGATAAGGTTCGTATTGTGCTTACTGGGAAAGGGAGCTTTGCTCTGGCACTGGAAAAGCTTCAAGAAAGCCTGAGGAAAAACTTAAAGTTAGTCATGCTTGTAGCTGTTAGATATGCAATTGCATGCCAAATGGAGCCCTGGAGTGTCTACTGAAACAAGGCCAAACAGAGAAAATCAATGGAGGGCCGTGTCACTGCCCAGAGAGCCCAAACAAGAGCAAAACAAATGTTGACTCCACCTCTGCCATGAGCAAAGACTACACACTCTTAATCCATGGTGGTGCTGGAGAGGAGATGATGCTGAACCCTGAAGTGACCGGAGTTATTGAGTTTGCTCTACAGACAGCCGTTAACCCTAGGATCCCAAGTCCTTCAACAAGGGGGCAGGAGTCTGGATGCAGTTCAGAGATCAGTGGAAGCCCTGGAGGACTGCTTTCTATTCAATGCAGGAAAAGGGTCAGTGTTCAACAAAGACGGCACAAACGAAATGGAGGCAACCATCGCAGATGGCAACATAATGAGGTCCGGATCTGTTGCATGTGTAAAAAGTGTGAAGAACCCAATAAAAGCAGCCAGATGTGTGATGGAGAAAAGCTTACATGCACTCATTGCTGGAGAAGGGGCTGAGGAGTTTTTGCAAGGGATAGAGGAGAACCAGAAGCCTGTTGGGCCCGAGTATTTCTACACTGATATACGTCACAGAGAGTTAACTGCAAAGCTCAGTGGTGCAAACAGCTCAAAAAACAATCACCCTCAGACAGTTGGAGCGGTGGCTTTAGACCATTGGCATGGGGTTATTGCTGCATCCTCCACAGGTGGGTTAGTAGGAAGCTGAAGGGACGAGTTGGGGATACAGCAGTAGTAGGGGCAGGGATATATGCTGATGATAAGGTAGCTATTACCTGCTCCGGAGATGGAGATGTATTTCTAAGACACACTGTTGCACAGAAAATTGCTAGTTTGTACCATCACAAAGGGTACAGTCTAAGGCAGGCATGTAGAGAAGTGATGGCTGAAAACCTGAATGGGATCTGTGTAGGAGTCATTGCCGTGGACAATAAAGGGGATGCCATTATTGAAACAAATGCTGGTGTGATGTTTGTGGCCTCAGAGGTTAATGGCATTTCAAGAGTAGAGGTCTTGAGACCCCTGAAGAATTTCTCTGATGTAATATGGGAAACAGATGATCTGGTTGCATTTCTTAGTCACAGACCCTGGATCCCTGGGTCAACAATTCTGACAAGAAAAAGTCTTAGTGGAGCAAGCTGCATCTTTCAATTACCTACACCAGATTTTGTGGCTATGCTACAGGGAGCAAGAGCTGTGTCTAGCTTGCTGTGTGAGCGATTGGGGGTGCAGCGATGTGCCATGGTTTTCTATCCAGCCCCTGGGCAGCAAGCACAAATCAAACTGCTCCCACTACATGGCCTAGAGCCAAAATGGCAACCCCATCTTGCCAATGAAGAAGAATTCCACACCTATGACCCTGGTTACTGCACCTCAAAAAATGGCCCATGCTGGGAGGATGGAGCACTGGCCCAGGTTCAAGCCAAGATTAGAAATGGACTGCCAACACCAAATGCACCCTCTTGTTTTGACTTTTTTGGAGATGCTTTCCATGATAATCTGTTCAGTCGTATCGTACGTGGAGAGCAGCAACAATGGAGAGTATGGGAAGACAGTGAGCATGTCGCTTTCCTGACACCGTACCAAAACTCTCTCGGATTGACTGTTGTGGTACCACGGAAACCACTGTCCAGTGACATCTTCAAACTAGAGGAAGCTGATTACAAAGCACTGATCTTAGCTGCTTATAAAGTTGCCCGACTACTGGAGGAAACTATGAGAGCTCGAGGTTGCACTCTATCTTTTGAGGGCTTTGAGATAGACTATGCTCACGCCTAGTTGATCCCTCTCTTACCTTCACCAGACGGGATTAGTCCTGCTGAGCAGCAACCAGAATGCTTCCAAAGCTACCCTGGATATGTGACATCACTAGATGGGCTCCAGCTGCTGACCCTGACACCCCTCAAAGAGATCCATACAAAATTACCCAGTGCAGTCCCTCCACGCTCATGGAAGACCCCAGTCTCACTCCATGCCATATCAAGAGCCACTGTACAACCTGTTCCAGATTCAGAACAATTTTTTCCACAGCACAGTGGGAGTTTCACATTTTCGCTAATTCTCATATGCTCTGACCCCTCTGGACCACAGACACCATCTCCTCACCAAGGGCTTGGGATTCTGACTCAGAACCAGTTTCTGTTTACCTGCTGGGCAAGGATGTCTACCTGGCCGACTCAATGCAATTTGTGCTTGAATACTTCCTTCGCTTCCAGGAGAACCTGCCAGGGACCTACTACATCTCTCCCAGCTTCAGAGGGAAGGATCCTGATGCTACACACTTGAACCAATTTTACCATGTGGAGTGTGAAGTGTTGGGTGACATGGACAAAGCCATTTCCATAGCAGAGGGATACTTGGCTCATCTTACCAAGTCTATGTTGAAGAGACACTCTGATATTATCATCAACACTGCTGGGACCCTCACACATGTTACAGCCATGCTGAGTAAGCTGGATGGCAAAAGCCCACTCCCAAGAATCCCCCTTGATCAGGCCATACCCATGATGCCATCTGCTGACTGCTCAGAGTGGGTCCAAGATGGACAGCCACAGTTTGGTAGAAAACTGACACGCAAAGGCGAGAGGGTCTTGATAGAGAAATATGGTGGTGCTGTCTGGCTGACCGAGATGGACCACCTAGGAGTTCCCTTCTACCAGGCATATGTGGAGGGAACTGGGCAGAGCAAAGCCAAAGCTGCTGACCTTCTCCTGGGTCTGGGTGAGACTGTGGGTCTTGGCGAACGTCATTCCACCCCTGAGATGGTACAGGAGGCCCTCAGGCACCATGCAGTGCCAGAGCAATCCTACAAATGGTATATTAACATGCGTCAAGTGAAATCACTCCTCACTAGTGGATGGGGCAAGGGGTCAGAGCGTTACTTGTGTTGGCTGCTTCAGCATGATGACATCAGAGACATGCAAATCATTCCTAGGATGAAAGGAATGAAGTACATGCCCTGATCCACTGTTATTAGTTAAGATATCCACATTGGTCACTTCTTAAAAATGTTATCTATACAAGTTCCGCTTTTATGTATATCAGATCAGAACAAACTGAAAGTGAATAAGCAGAGGTGAGTAAAGTAATTTCTACAAGAAAATATTAAAAGTAATTATAGATTGTGTTCTACTATTTTTAAAGATTGCGATAGTTAACATGAGTCCTGCAGACAGACAAACTCCTTTGTTGTTTTGTTTGTTGTTGTTGTTTTAAAAATAATTCTAATACCAATCACAGGTTCATTGACTACTAACTTTTACATTGACTAACTTTTACAACTGAATATTTGGTATGTCTTGACAAAAGAAATAATTAATCACATACATAATTTTTGTGAGTTTGAAAAGGGTACTTTTTTTTACAGTTTGTGAAATGATGCAAACTCTTCATTGTTTACTATAAGTATATCAATAAAATAATTTAATCAAACCATTGTTGGTTTCACATGGAATCAATTTTAACAAGGTATCTCTGAAAATATGTAACTTTGTACGCAGTAAATTTGATTTGCAGCAATACTTAATTGCAATTAATTTGATAGCATATGCTTTAAACTGTAATTTATGGATGCCTTTTTGTCATAGCAGACGCTTACTTATTGTAGGATAATAACTTATTTTTTATTTATTATTTACGGTTTTTATTTTATTTATTATTTATTGCATTTATTTATTATTTATAGGAAAAACATTAGCAAGTATATCATATAGCACCAAAGATTCCTTATTTCTGCAGTGGAAACTAGCATGCACATGAGCTTATGATCAGTTTTGTATCTGTTATTTATAGTTGCATGATGAAATTTTTCCATATACACAGACACAATAATGAGTATCCATATTTACACCCAGTTGGAGGTGGTAATGGGTCGACTTGTGGTTTATCAAGCGGATATAAAGAGCTCAGTCGTCCCATACAGTTGCACTCCCCAATGTAGACATGGGAATGCAAACTCAAGTGCTCGTTTCTGCAAAATGGCTTGCAAACATGGTCAATCGCAATCTTGTTGGACCGCATTTGCGGATCCTGGACACGTCCTGGTACCTACCGGCGATGAATTGAGACGGCAAGAAGGAATTTGCAAAAACTCACATCCCTGGAGCTTCGTTTTTTTGACAGTGACGAATGGTCGGAGAGGTCCTCAAAGTCTGATCGTATGCTCCCAACTGAGGAGTTTTTCGCCGACTACATTGGGAATCTAGGTATTGGAAATGACAGCCATGTGGTTGTTTACGACGCTAGTGATTTTGGTACGTTTATGTGCACCAGGGTGTGGTGGATGTTTATTTTTGGTCAATTCTCATATCGGAAAAGGAACGGTGGTTTTAGAAACTGGCTGAGAGGGCCATCCAGTCACAGGGACATACACTAGGCCTGAACCAGCCCACTTCACTGCCACTAAGAACCATCCCTCCTGGGCAAAGTCATTTGAGGACATTAGAAAAAACATAGCAACTCAGGAGTTCCAAGTGGTTGATGTGAGGCCTTATGGGAGGTTCTATGGAAAAGAACCAGAACCAAGGGAGGGTACGTCTCCTTTTAGATTTAATATTTGCACTTTCGTGAATTTATGTTCAGAGTTTGCTATGTAACCATATAGTAAGTCCTTAATTTGTTATGGAATTTACAAGGCTGAATGGGGCAGTTAGAAAAGACAAATCATGGCTGCTTTACAGAGACAGAACTTAATCCTGAAATTCAGGATTAAGCAACAATATCAATATTTACTAATGGGGTTGGCTTTAAATGTTGTCCTGGCATGACTGATCAAACTGGAGTGACGGACGGGGGGGTTTAATTCATTTTGATCAATGTCAGGTACAGTAATTACAGAATACTAGCACTAATACAGATATTACTGTATTGAATATCCAAATTGCGGCTGATTAATTTAAAACATTTGCTGCTTGGTTTTAAATGCTGCATATGCATTCCATCAGAAATCAATCACTTTCTGGGAGGGCATAAAATAAAAACTTCAGGAGATGAAAAATGGGGGAATTGGGGTTGTTGCACATTCTTTTTCCAAATTAAAGTGTAAAACTAAATTTTGTACCATATTTGTTGGTTTTCAGGTTTGTGGGGGGCCAAAAGTAGGTGCCTGAAAATATGGATAAGGTAGTTTTTTTAAGGTTTCTGTTACTAAATGGCCAAATCGAAAGACATGAGGTCATAAAGTGATCTCTAGCAGAATGTCCTGTGTTTACTTTGACATTACACAGTAATAGTAAGCAAACAATATTTATTTTTGAAATATATTCGTAGTTGTTATTTTTTGAGACAAAAAACTGGTAATCTGCTTCATCTGGACTGCGTAGATGTGGATTCATCAGAGTTGGCTGGTGGCAACAAAAGCAAACAGCCTCAAACAGCAATCATCAATTTCTGATTCACAGGTTTCTAATTCCTGATTGGTGCACGTTTGTGACATGACATTTTTCTAACTGAACCCACCCATTTAAAATCCATGAGAACAGTGCAGACAAAAATATAAATATCTTTGAGAAATCTCTCGTGAAATAAGTAAAGTGCTGCAAAATTAGCAGCATTGTTTTACTATGCTAGAGGGTCTTGCAAAGAGCTGAACTGCTTTGTCATTGTCCCACAGGTGTCCAGCCAGGTCACATTCCTGCCTCCAAATGCATGCCTTTCTTCAGTTTTCTTGATAATGATGGCATGATGCTGTCCACAGAGCAGCTGAAGAAATTCTTTGAAAAGTCTCAGGTGGACCTGAATAAACCAATGTGTGGATCGTGTGGCTCCGGTGTGACTGCCTGCCACCTGGTACTGGCTGCCCATCTGTGCGGTGCCCCTGGGGCTTCTGTGTATGACGGATCCTGGTATGAGTGGTTCACCAGGGCTCCACCAGAGCATGTTGTCTCTGAGGCCAAAAGCAAGCTTTACAGAAAACGGAGGCATAGTTGAATTCACAAATCAGCATTAAACAAATCATTTACTGTGAATGATTCTTCAGATAAGAACCAAGAACATATGAGAACCAAGAAACATGCATATATATAAATGAAACCAGAAACCAGGCTCTACAAAATAGACTGTTGCAGTATTTTAGTTATCCAGTAAATAATGTATTATTTACATTATTTGAATATAGATAGCCCCTCTATGAGAACAATTACATAATTTGCTGCCATCTAAACGTTGTGGAATGTGAAAATCAATCTGCTATTCTGGTGCGTACCCTTCACGGACCTTTGAAGACATGTATCTCGGTGGCACAGCCTGCTGGTGCTTTAATGGATGTGCACTTTATAAATGTGCCTTGGAGGACTGTAAGTCCCGTTTTCTAAACGCACCTCTCAAATAGCGCACAATGTGCTCCAATGAGTTTTTGATATGTGTTTGTTCAATAATGTCCATTTTTGATGTTCACCCTGGCTACTTAATAAAATAAAGTGAAAGGCTCTATGTTTCTTTATTTGCACATTTTTGAGCAAAGTTCAAAACGGGGGCGTGCGTTCTTCAAATGTGTAACTTTCTACACTGTCCTGTCAGGAGCTCAGTCAGGAACATTTCCCTCTAGCGCTCGGAGTTTGTATTTCTCAGTCTCTGCTCGTCATGGCGGCGCAGAGCCGGGCACTGGTGTCGGGTCAGTGGCTTGCAGATGCTGTCAAAAACAACCTGATCGGACCAAAGCTTCGTATTCTTGACAGTTCATGGTACTTACCGAAGACGAAACGGAACCCGAGAGCTGAATTTTTGCAGAAACATATACCGGGTTCGTCGTTTTTTGACATAGATGAGTGCTCTGACAAGACCTCTGTGCTGGATCACATGCTGCCAACTTCCAGCCACTTCTCGCAGTATGTGGGAGACCTAGGCATTGGGAACGACACGCACGTAGTTGTGTACGACACCAGCGACTTCGGGTCTTTCAGCGCGCCCCGCGTGTGGTGGATGTTCCGGCTGTTCGGACACAGCACGGTATCGGTGCTGGACGGTGGTATGAAGAACTGGCTGCTTAACGGTTATCCGCTGACATCTGAGTACACCCAGCCGGAGTTCAGAGAGTTTAAAGCGACTGTGAATGAATCGTGGGTGAAGAGCTATGAAGACATGCTGGAGAACGTCAGGACCAAGCAGGTCCAAACTGTGGATGCCAGGTCAGCAGGAAGGTTCAGAGGCACTGAGCCGTTCAGAGATGGTAAGAAGGACTTTTAAACAATGCGATTGTTTTTCTTGCCCTCTTGCCCTTCAGTTCTGGTGAAACAATGATCGCTATCTGGCATGCATTTGTACTACTGCAAAAGAGTGAGCATGTTACCAGGCGCCAAATTTTAAGACTCTGTACACTGGGCTGAAACGTAATAGACGTTTATTTGTTGGTAAAAGTACCACAGGACAGCTTTAAAGCACACTGTTCATTTGCCACACTGTTCTCAAAACTGATTCTTACTCTTTAACAGATACGCTGCCCGGCCATTTCCCTGGTGCCATCAACATGCCATTTACTTCTTTCATGGATGCCTCTGGAAAGGAGTTGGGAACTGAGGACCTGTCCAGACTGTTCAGAGAGGCAGGGGTGGACCTGCAGCGACCACTCTGGGCTGCCTGTGGGTCTGGTGTCACAGCTTGTCATGTCGCCCTGGCTGCTCACTGTTCGGCACCCGGGGTAAAGGTTAAGATGGCCCGGTCTGAGTGGTTTAAAAGGGCACCTTCAGATCTCATCATCTCAGAGGGAGAGGGAAAGAAGGTGTGAATAAGGAAAGACTACATTTCTACAAGCAAAGGTGTGTAAGGCTTTTACAAGGAAAAGAAGGTGATAGATTAAGATCACAGCTTATAGTGTACTTTTTATTATTGAGGAGATACTGTGGCAGTGCACAGTAAGCTTGTTAAGAAACCCAATCACTAAAGAAACTGTTGCAAGCTTCAGCGGAGACCTTTAATAAAATAGCTCTAATAACTATTACAATAATTACAAGTTATATTATGGAAAAGTTTACCTGAAAGAGCAGGATAGGTTGTGATTGTTTGCAGACAACAGTATTGTGTCTCACTGAGTTAAAAGCAGGACAATGATGGGACTTAATTCCAACAAGGTTCAGCATTACAAGACCGGGGATGTTTGATTCTCAGCAGAACTGCACTTTCTTGATCGGAGGAGGTCATGTGGATATAGTATGGAATGCTTTTACAAATGTTAAAATAAACTGAGACTGTGTTTTCTGCTTACGCTGCACATGGGTAGGGTGTCACATCTTTCCCTCATGATGTGGAGGAAAAAGTTCTTTATTCAGTAACCAGGAGTGTAAATATTTAGCTTTGTTAGGAGGTCATGGGGACAGAAGGGCAAAAATACAGTAGCCAGAAGAAATATCGATCAACCTCAATAACTGGGATTACAGGAAAAGAGATTGTTTTTTTTCCAGTTTTATGCAGATTTTTATTCAACTGTAATGTTTTCATGACATAGCATTTCTATGTGTCGCAAAGTTACATACTAAAGAAGAAAATCTAAGTCAGTGGGGAAAAGTGAAACAGATAATTGGCCCTCTACAGGGCGCTGCTTTTGCTGAGATGCAACACGGATAATGAAAAAAAAAATTGGGGATGCTGACGCAGAGGAAATCAAAACCAGTTCAGTCCGGTTCCTGTGCTCGATTTGAGGTGTCTGGCAAGATGCCCGCTGATTAAAACAAACTTTATGCTTGACGCTGTACAATAATAGCTCAGTATGTGAACAGAAATAAGTATTAATATGGAAAAGAATTTAGTCCCATTTGGAGTCTGGCTTGGATCATTGCGGTGGATGCAGTGCACATATTCTCATATGCATCATCATATTTTGTTGCAAGCAGTTTTTCACTTTTATCTGTTACACGTAGCGAGTAATCTCGATCTTTGTTTGTGATGTCAGCTGTTGCTATGTTCAACTGAGGTTAAAACAAAACAAAAAAACCCAAACGACAGACCAGAACAAAAGAGCATTACTGGTGGGCAGAAGAGGACGATCAACTCAGTTTGAACAACTCCTATCGAGCTGTGGGATTTGCTACTGAATGTGCAGGGGGAACGTATTACTGAAATGAATCTCCTATTTTGTCACTGAATATCTATTCAGCTTCTGACCCTCAACAACTGGCATGTTCATGTATGCATAATGTGATAAACTGTCAATACTGACCATGTAAGCAATAAACAACATTTTGCAGTGCAAATCATCCTATTCTATACATTTATGAACAGATCAAAGTTAGCAAAGCAGAAACATTTCATTTTGAAGGTGCTAATGATCTTAGATGGTCTGATGATACATGTAAGCAAAGTGTTTGCAACACACAACTCTAGGTCAGCATTGTACCCATTACATACACACCATTGTGTGTTTGTTAAGATATTATTAATAAACTCAAAGCTGCTGAAAAAGACAAGGCTGCATTTTTCACGACTTTGACACAAAACTTCACTTAAACTTAGCCTTTTTCTGAATTTTTCCTCTGGGGAGTCAATCAAATATTATCTTGTTAATCTGAAAATGTAATCAATGGAGTCTGATCTGCTTCAGTAGCCTTTAACAATAGTGCAGATACATGTATAAAACCCAGATATTACAAATACCAGATCGGTTGATGTGGGAAAATAGACAAAAAAATTAGAGTGAAAAGTGATGCATTTAGGAAACATGACTCAAAATGAACGAATCATGCGAAGCTGTGAACTACCCGCAATCAATGCCACAACAAAGATGGCCGCCCACCTCGGACGTATGTCACTCGGTTGTCCCGTAAACTGCCTGAAGGTCCTTGCGAAATAAACAAATTGGGGTCCTTTCTTGCGACAAGCTAGCTGTCGAAACGGTGTTACGAGTCACATTGTTTTACACAACTGTGGTAAATTGTAAAAAATAACAATAATATATGTCGGTTCGGGTGTGTGGGGAATGCTGATAAAAACGCAGTTTGTTTGTTTCTGTCACGAAGGTCTTAACTGACCCAGTAGTTTTAGTTTTGAGCGTCGAAGGGTGTGTTTTTCTTCGGTCGCCGTCAACACAGCAGTAAACGTTAGCGTTAGCGCAGCAGTCAAGCTAACGTTAGGCTTCAAATCCACGTATTTCTGACAGTTAGCCGAATAAACTCACGGGTAAGTCCAGAAGAAAAGCTGCCATTGTGTCGTTCGTTACTGTGGCAGACTTTCCTGTTTTAGGAGATTGTTGTAGCTAAATTAAGCTGGTAATTTCAACCGGTCGCATAAATAATCAACGTGAATCAATGTCGGTGTTATGTCCCTAAAGAAATATATCCACTGTAATCTACTGAGGAAACAACTATCAAACTTTGGGCAGTTTGGATTGAATGATTAATCTGTTTTGGGGGTATGTTTTCCACAGGGAGGCGTTGATGAGCAGCAATGTCTGGCATCGCTCTTAGCAGACTGTCCCAGGAGCGCAAAGCCTGGAGAAAAGACCACCCATTTGTAAGCAGCAGCATGGTGACCCTTACTCAATATCAGCCTTTGCCTGGCGTTCAATTAATATACCTCCCCACATTCATGAGTGTCATCAGGTAGATGACAGTCTAGCAAACTTGGGCCTCGTAATGTGGTGTATCTCTTGTAAACCACCTCAGGGCTTTGTCGCTGTGCCCACGAAGAACCCTGATGGAACCATGAACCTGATGAACTGGGAGTGTGCCATCCCAGGGAAGAAAGGAGTAAGTCACTCTCTGCCACATAGTCAGATACAGCTGCTTTTCAAAGGGAACCAGTTACTTTCATGTGTCTGCAGTACTACCAACAGGAAGCTCTTTCAACACAGTAACCAACCTCTCAGTATTGGCCACTCACAAATATCTTAAATATATTTGCATACCCTTTCTTTGGTTCTTTTCCCACTCATACTATGCTGTCTGTTAGCTGTCCACAGCTTTTTGACACCAGCATTTATAATCACTGTAATGGTAGACTGTTCCAGGATAGTTTTTATTATAGTGTCTGTTATTGATGCATGTTAAGCAACACACGACAGCTAAATCTTTAATCTCCAGGTATTTGTAATAACGGAGTGCATGGCTTTGCAGTCATTACAGTAAGTACTGCAAGTCGAGAAGCCAATAATAGGACACTTTAAAGTATTCCCTTGTTATTTAAGCCAGAACTGCAAGAAAGATAGCTTTGATCAGCTGTGGCTCCACATTTCTTAAATTGTTACTTTTGTGTAGTCCTTTGCGATAGTTATATATCTCTATATTTCGCCAGTGTTTTCGGTATTTATAGAGTTATCACCCCCCTTGTCTTTCTCCAGACCTTATGGGAGGGAGGACTCTACAAACTCAGAATGTTGTTTAAAGATGACTACCCTTCCTCACCACCCAAATGTGAGTACCAGTGCAGGCTTGGTACATGGAAAAAACCAGGTTTGGCACCAAACTCGGTGTACCAGGTTTAGTCAGTTCATTACACTAACAATGAAGGAACCCTGGAGCAAGATTCTGAAACCTATTTTTTGATGTCTCACAGGTTGTATTAGTGTTTAACGTATCAATGAATAATGAATTGGCACCCAAGGGTCTATCACAGCATTTCTTGGTGTTTTGGAGCTTAAATTGCATTTGTATAACTCACTGGTTAAGTTAAGGGTGCTTCACAGTGCAGCGCTGTTATTTCATTTTTTTTCTTGGATGTCTCATTGAGTTCCTTGAGAAAAATTGCCCCGCTAGTCATGAAAAAGACAAAATGACAGCACTATGACAGATCCTCCTGTGTTATAGACACAGTTTGTGAAAAATGTCAGGTCATGACAGTTTTCTACAGTGACTATGTATTTAAACTCTTTGCAATTCTTACTTTACGATTTCTCGACCAGGCAATTTGAGCCACCAATCTTCCACCCAAACGTCTACCCATCTGGCACTGTGTGTCTGTCGATCCTGGAAGAGGACAAAGACTGGAGGCCTGCAATCACCATCAAGCAGGTCTGCATGGTGTCTCTCTTTTAACCTCTTATCAGCAGTGGAGGAGTTCGGTTCATGTGTCTTGTTTCTGACTGTAGTCTGATCGAAGGATTGTTGACTTTTTAGATCCTGTTGGGGATCCAGGAGCTGCTGAATGAGTCTAACATTCAAGACCCAGCACAAGCAGAGGCCTACACAATTTACTGGTAAGTATGTCTGCTTTCACAGCGTCTTCTAATTTAGTTCACAGGTCATGAGTTGTCAGAACAGTGCTGAAAAGTGGCATTATAGACCAAAGGAAAGTCATAACACAAAAGAAGAACTTCAGGACTTCACACACTGATATGTTATCTTTTTAAACAGAGCCTCTAAATGCTCCTACTCTCTGGCTCTGTTGTTATGCCTCAGTCAGAACAGGATGGATCTATGAGAAGCCGGTAAGGCACAGGCCAAGAAGTTTGCCCTCACATAGAGAGAGGAGAGCTGCCCCCACTCCGCTTCTGAGCAGCCTGGAACTGATGGAGGTTACAAACAGGAGGCAGGCAGCACCTGAAGGACCACTCCAATAAGAATCCAGTTTTGAGTATTATTATACTACTACACAGGTGAAGAGTGAGCCTGTTTTTTTTCTTTTTTCTTTTCCAAACAACAAAAGTTCAAAAAGATCATAATTTTACCTGTCTTCAAGAAATATTTATGCATTTTGAATGCATAGCCGATGATCCTAGAACTCTGTCTGTCAACATGACCTTTGCTATTTGTAACCCTTGTATAATCCATATCTCCAGTTTTGTCGTGAGTGCTGCTAAGCTCACTCACGCCTCCATTAATACTGTAAGTCACACTAATGTATCGACAGAGCTGTAGAGGTAAGACATCACTTCCAAACCACTCTCTGTGTAGTGTTCTGCCACTTGGAGCAGATGAGGAGGTTTCGCTGATTCTTAACCTTTTTTTTGTTTTTATCAAACCCACAAAGCCCCCACAAGCATTGTAGATAGGGACGCTGCAAATGATTGGCCAGCACTAAAAATTGGCTCATATTCAGTATAAATATGTGATCGAGGGTATCGATTAATGCCTCCGAGTTGCCGTTTGGAAAAATCAGTGATGCAAACTGAGTTTATGTTATTGGCACATGCTAACTAACATAAAACATGTCCGCATGGACTAATTCAAAGTGTGTGAGACAGACACAGAACAGCAAATGACAGTAATGCAGTATGTAATTGCAAACTGTCTGACCATAGACTCACGCTGTTAACTTGTTGTTGTGGATTCCTCCAATACACAAACAGCAAGTTATCTCTAGCCTATAACATAATTATACCAGCTGCTGCTCAAAACTAGAAAAGGGTCATCATGGCAGCGTATCAGCCAATTTGGCTCATAAACGTTTGGCAGTTAGTGGCAAAAAACATCGGGGACTCCGTGGTAGTAGATAGTGTTTAATGAATATGGGAATGAAAAGTGCCCCTACTGACAAAGCTGTTAGATGCACAATGAAAGTCAGTCCGGTCATTGTGCTCCTGATCCCTTGCTTTGTTCCTATCCCATATCCATATCTGAATTCACAAAAAATACAGTCAACAAAATTCAGTTAAAAGACAATCCCAGGACTTCTGTTGGTTGGTAGCTAAGCCGTAGCAGTTTTATTGGTAGGAGGTGACGCTCTGGCTGCCTCAGAGACAGGAGGAGTTACAGGTAAGAGCTGATAAGAGCTTTGCTTCCTCCAGTGAATTAAAATCATCCTTTATTGCAGTGGAGTTCAGATGATCTGGGTTTTTGATTCTTTTTTGTGAATCCGACTGGGAGTGAAGGTGTTTGTCAGTGACAGTGATGAGCCTCATTGAACACACTGAACACCAGAATGTCGCCAGCTTCCCAAATACACCACAGTGTAAGAGAAGGCTTTCTTGCAAAAGTAACAAAAGCTGTTGCTGAATGTTTGTTTCGGCTCACGGTCTGTTAGAATTAGCATACCATTAATAATCATTTTATCCCACAATGCTAGCAAAATGAAAGAAAACTTGTAAAAATAAAAATCAAAGCTGTTAAATCATGAAGGTGATGTGACAAACAGAAGCTGAAGGATCCTCATTGGAATGGCCTCTCAACCAGCAAGGAGGAAGACAGAAAGTGCACTTGAGAGAAAGCGTAGGCCGATTTTCTTTTTTTTTCTTTTTTTTTTGCCTCTGAAATAAATGAGTGCATGTACATAATATAAATAATGAAATATTGTGGAAGTTATGTTTTATATTGTTTTAGCCAGTTGACATTTGTGTGTGGTATTATAAAGAAGAACACAATAAATGGCATACAATTGTGAAATAAAGTTCAATAGAAGAACCAAATAAATGTTTGTTTTCTGGGAATTTTATTCCAACACAACCACAGTGACACAACCAGTCCTGTGTGAATAAGCCCAGGTTTCTTATTGAGTGGTGAGTTGATTTTTTATTTCTATGTAATATTTGGTATTTGATGCAGCAGTACTTCCGAAATTTCACCCCTGAAGTTGACCATGGTTCTGCCAAGTTTTTAATAACATATATTAAATATTCTGCACTAACCAGAGGACACACCGCGAACGATTTCAGCTTTTTATTCACTCCATCAGCTGAATTTCTCTGAAAACTATAAATTCAAAAACCAGACAGCTAAACGATAACCTGAAACTCACTGCTAAGCTGCGTGAAGACGATGGGTGCGTCAGATTCAGCTGTTAATTCTTTCTTCCTGACTTTGACTGTGGTGACACAAGTAGGACACTGACTGATGCTGGGTGGTATGTTAGTATATGAACACATACACGCACACATTGGAATAGCATTAATGTCCCATTTCATACATGTAATTACCAACGCTCATTCCTATGTTTGTTTTTTTTAATTAAAAAGATTTATAGTCCTACAAATCACTATTCGACAGTGGCTCTGCACACATGAAGCTTCAAAACTTATTAAAATTATGATTAAAACTAAAGCCCCGCCTGTCATTGGGCATATAGCTAGTCTTATAGCCGATATAAGGGGACACAGCACTGGTTCATTGTAGGTTTATCACCAAGTGACCTCTTTCATAGTGTCACATTTGACACGTGGATGATCATTGTTATTTAAATCATTTAGTGTTTTAATCAATACTTAATCAGCACATGTTTTAACATAACATCCATCCATGTAAAAATATATTTAAACTGACCTTAGATATCTGTCCTGTGATGTAGAAAGTGTGCATTCGCAAAGTGATCGGCGACTTTAAAATGTGCTTTTTAGAGTGAGAGATCAGCCTGTACATCCGCTGTCAAACCATTCTCCCTCCAAATATTTCACTGGTGACAACAAAGGGGTATTATTATGACCCAAAGTAGCCAATGACATCAGAGCAATAATATTCTACAAGAACAACAAAATAATAAAACGTGTACGCGTGCACAGTTTTTGCCACACAAAGCAAATCATTTATTTTTAAGTGTTGCATTTTTTTTCTTTTTGTGCTTCCTGTCCTGTCCATAGGTGAAACCTGATGTAATGCGCTCAGGTTTCTTGCGACATTCTTGGAGAAATCTAACACCTTGTTTTGACTCACCCTCTTCGCGCGCGCGGGTTTATTATTTCAGTGTGTCCTCAATGGGCCAAAAAGACCCAGAACGAGCAAAAACCCAGGTGAGAAACCCTTGTTGTTTTTTTCTCTCTCTTTTTTTTCGTGCAGCTGAATGTCGACAAAGTGTCACTAATGTTGATGCTGATTTCCTCTGAACATGTTGTACCATAGGTGAGGGCCGTAAGAAAGCCCCAGGTACAGCCCCTGCTACTGCCACACTATGCTGATCCTGGATCAGCCTTTTCGTTTCCCCACAGCTACCACAGCTTGGGCCACTGTCTTCGCGCCAACATATTTCCAGGTCTGTACTTCAACATCCAATTGCAAGGCTCTGTGATTGTCTTTTGTAGTAGATAAAATATTTAATTTTATATCTTGCATTTGCTGTAAGACAACAGCTCAAGAACAAATTTGTGTTTAACTTTCTGTCAGTTAATTTCTTCGCAGTGAGACGAGGTCCACAAGGCCTTTCATTATCATCCCATCTCTCCCTCAATATACAATTTAACATTTTGCATGGTTGTAGGTGGGTGTAGTGTACATCTCCAGCTGAGAACCATCCAGACTTGTGTTTCTGTGATATTGACCAGAACAGAACAGTTACATTAATACATTGTCAAGACATTAAGATTAAGATTAAGATTGTCAAGACATTAAGATTATTTAACAGGCAGGCCATGATAGTAAATCAGGAGAACCTGGAGTAGCTGAAACATAATCAGTCTTATCCTGCTGAATAATTCAGCTGGGAGTGATGCCATGTACCGCTGCTACACACTGCACTAAGTGACACACTAACTTAAACTCACTCACTCCTCCAGTTTCATATCTATATCTATATCTATCTATATATATATATCTATCCTTCTCTCTCTCTCTCTCTCTCTCTCTCTCTCTCTCTATATATATTGTATAAGAGACATATATATATATATATAGATAGATAGATAGATAGATACCGGTAGATATAAATAACTCTTAGATGTACAAGTTAAGCACAACTTAAGCTCCAGAGCCTTACTTTATTGTTAACATATCTGTCAATTGGTTGGTTGCACCTTTTCTTTTGTACACCACCTTTAATCCAACCCACTAAACCCTCTGCATCTAGGCGCTCCTCTAACATGGAGATCCCTCAGCAGGGACTCCTACGTCAGCCACCCTTTGACCGCCTGGCCCGCTGACCCCCATCTCTGGTACGGCCACAGGACAGATGAAATGGGTAGGTACTCTCTTTCCTCTGTCATTCTCTATTACTTTGCAAATGTTCTGGTCTGTTTGTTCTGATGTATTTCTTTTATTCCTCACTCTTCATAACATGCCCATTGGTGGCTCTCCTGCAGTCCAGTGGACTGAGAGAAACATCATGAACCAGAAGCTCAACAAAAAGCTGACTGAAATAGAAAAAAAGGGCAATGTAAAATGAGGTCCTGCTTCCTGCCCCAACGTCACGACGTCGTCTTTGTGATTCACACCTTTGTGTTTCTTTGGAAATGCTAAAATAAAAGTGTGATTTGAAACCATGTGTGGCGTAAGCTTGCTGCATAACAAAAAGCAACCCAGGTGTAGGTCAAAAATATATTTAACCACTAACATTTTAGTTAGTGGCTAAATTTAAAAAAACCCCAAAACTGTAATATCGGTTGGGCTCGAATCAAACTGTGAACACTTGTTTTTACGGCACATTAGCAATAATATTACATGTTAAATGTGTGAGAGAGATAAACTTCATTTAGCATTTTAATGGATCCATTCTTCTCCATGAGTGCCATCTAAAATTTCCAAAAGTAATGATCACTAACACTTGACTTGAGCAGCTGAAAGGGTTATTTGTGTCCCAGTGTGATGTGTAAGGGCGGCAGAACGGAGGTGGTTTCAACAGAAACCACTGAAACTTGCTTTTTGTCACCACCTGCCGCCTTTCCTATCAAGTCAGGCCTGTAGAGACGATCTGTAGAGGTGATCTGATGGGTGCTTTACTATACAGGCTGGCTGTTGGAAGATGACAATAAACTCAAAGCGCACAATAAACTGCTCAGATTAACCCCAGCTGAGGTATTCAGTCGGCACTGATGTATATATAGCCATTTATGAGTGTAACGACTTGCGGTTGTTACATAATGTTAGCATGCTCAACTCCAAGGCGCTAAACAAAAACGGTCAGCAATGTAAACATCAAATCAATCATGAGCACAGTTAGCCTGCATTTAGATGAAGACGCCACAGTGCAACCACAAGTGCAGCCTCACAGAGCTGCTAGCATAGAGCCGAGGACTCTTGTGTGAAGTATCTGGACTGTACGTGTATCATAGCAGCTTCGTATGCAGCCTGCTGCACCAGCTTAGTCAACTCTGGCCCCTGCTCAAAGGAATTGTGTATAATTTAGCGTTTGACTTCTCCATGAGATGAGTCAATGAGCAGCATTAAGTAGAAAAAGGCAGATGTGGTGTCGGTTAGTTGTCTTCAATTATTGTTTAGCTTTTTTTATTAATTAGCTGTGATGATTCCTCTGACTAAGACTTGCATCAAGTTTTTTTAATAGAATGGCTTCGCAGTGTGTGTTTGTGTGTGTGTGTGTGCACTCTCCCTTGATGCTGTTCTCACCTCCTCCCTAGTGAGCAAACACCCCCCCACTTGTTTTTGTGGTCTGTTTACAGTCTTCTGAGCACAAACATCACTATGGTCTAATCTGCAGCTTCCCGCCTCAGGCGCAGCGGACTTTGACCTTTCGGGGGGAGCTGTGCGCTCGTCTACCTCCTGCACCTCTTCCGCACACTTCTGCCCTCCCCTGCCCTTGTTGCTGCCCTTCTTCTGTTACCACTGCTAGCTGCTGCTGACAGCTTAGTTACTACAGGAATTGGTGGGCGTGTGGTGTTGGAGGGGGTGCATCAGATCACTCTCTGGCCTACTGCAGGCCTGAACCCACGTACACATCCAAACCTGCTAAGTTCAAGCATAATGTGTTGCAACAGTTGTATGCGTGGATGCTTTGTGGTTTGCAGGCCTATATGTATAGTCTGGATGAGTGTTGCACAATGGCCCCAGATTGAACTTTTAAGACTGAGATGAACTGATCTTACGTACTGTCTTCACTGTGCCACAGTTAATGCACTCAATTTTTGGCTCGCCGTGTTCTAATGTAATCTGCATCCATCTCTCCATCTGCAACACATCTCTGTCGGTCTTATGCAGCACCTTGTTTTATGCAGTACCTGAAGTATATTCGTCTCCTCTCATGGCAAGGCGTGTGACAAAGTAAGGGAACAGATGTCAGTGGACAAACCAACTAACAGAGGAAATCTCTCGAGGTCTGCTGCTCCTGAAATGAAGAGTTGTGTGACCTTTGAGCGAGGAGCAGGCTACTGCTTTTACTGGCAGCCTCCTTTCCTCTCCCTGTATACAGGTTAGTAAAAATATGCATCTGCAGTGGTTGCGGCTATAACAGCAGTGGTTTGATGCTGTACAACTCCGTTCTGTGTGTGCATGTGTCTATTTACATCTAAAATAACCCCCACTTGACTCTAAATCTGGTGGCTTTACCCTCTTTAAATCCTTTGAATCTTCATTTAAAGATGCGTTTCTTTGACAAACCACTTCATAGGACAAACGTGCGAGTTTCTCTTTATACAACCCACTTTACATTGCAATTGAAACCGGATGCGGTGTGCTTTGTATTTCTTGTTTTCAGTGCAATTATTTTAGAAGCTGTGACGAGGTCCAGGTAGCTGCTACTGGTGAGCAGGAGGAGGTGCTTCACTGAACCTCCACCTCCCTCCTCCTCCTCTTCCTCCCTACCCGGGCCCATCCTCTCTCACTGTCATACACAGCCTTATGAGGCTTCCTGTAAGCCCCAGCCACTGGCTGGCTGTGGTTGCAAGTGGAAAATGTCACTGGGCACTTAAAAGAAGAGAGAGAGGTGAGAATGAGGAGAGAGAGAGCGAGAGAGAGAGAGAGAGAGAGAGAGAGAGGTGGGGGGAAATGTGAAATGAAGAAATGTGTGAGCAGACAGAAAGACGGACAAAAGGAGACGGAAGAAAAGGAAATCTTCTAAACTTGTCAGTCCAGCACAGGGGACAACAATGTGCTTCCTCTCAGAGAGCCCCCGCTAAACACAGTGACCAACACTGATGAGGTACTGTATCACTTTTTTTTTTTTTACTGATGATGTTATAAAATACCTACATTAAAAGCTTGAATCTATGTATTTAAGTCTTTTAATTTAAATGTTTTATTTATTTTAAATTTTTTTGCATGTTTTTACACCTGCTTTTTTGACTGACTGCTGCATTATTTTGATTATATCATAAATTTGTATTATTAGAACAAGAGGATTTGTCAGTTTAACATGATGTGCCATCATGATAACACATGCATAAAACTTGCACATCAATCACGGTGATCTGCACTTTTTGTCATAGTCCAAAACCCGATGACTCAAACTGGTGACAGACCGTGATTTTATTAAAAATATCGGGCCACCTGTTTTATTTTGCTTTGTTTTGTGTTTTTTTTAATGAAAAGCCTGTTGTTTCACAGAGTTTAAACATGCATTCATCCATATTAAACTGAATAACGAAAGGCACTTGATCATTTTCTTACACAGTCTCTCTGCAGCACCAGCACAGGTGCCAGCGCTTTCAATCAAGTTTCACTCATAACTGCTCGCTGCTGCCTTCTCAGGATGAGTGTTTGCTCAGTGAAGGACCCACAGTTGCTTTCTTACTATTAAAAGCTCTGACAGGGACTGGCTTTCAGAAATGAGTCATAAAAAAATAACATGCTCATAAAGAGGTAGAAACTTGTTTGTCTGAGTGGGGAAAAATGTTCTAAGTTAAAAAAAATGTATTTTTTAAAATTTTTTAAGTTATGGTAAATGTGTTTATCACTAATAGTTATTGTATTGATCCTCTCTGTTTACAGTTACATTGTGGTCACCGTCATGGAGATCCTGTGGTCCTTGAACATCCTTATGGTTCTGCTTTCAGTGAATGCAGCCCACTCGCACAAAGGCTTGAGAGGTATTATTGAGTATGTTAATAAGTGAAATAGTGTCTGTGGGACTGTATGTTAAGCGCAAGGGATAGAAAATAATAACTCTTTATTGAAATGTTTTCTTTGTTCGAGCTTTTTCATTTTGTTTTTTAGTGCATTTGTTATTTCTTTTTGAAGTGAAGTGAAGATTACATAACTGATCAAAGTTTAACCTAATAGCTCTCTCTTTCTGTCTCTTGTGTCTCTGTCACTCTGTCAAGGACTGTCCTGCGTAAATGACTTTGTCAGAAATGTCAGCTGTACATGGAACGCCTCTCTGAGTGCTCATGGTGATGACTGTTGGATCTCTGGTTTGAAGAAAACCTGGATCTTTAAGAACAGCGAGAGAATTCCCAGCCAAATGATGTAAGATGTTCTCCGGTGTGGGATTAATAAAGGAATCCTTAATCTTAATCTTTAAATATGTTACTGCTTGCCAAAATATCAGGCTCCATTTTCTTGGAGATTCCAGGAAGATAAACAAAGATTATATCGTTTTAGGCTTTGTACAAGACGTTTATGAGGTTATGTCCTTTGTTTTTTACTTAGTCGAACCTGCCAGTTGAAACAAAACGAAGACTCTACTCACAGCTGCAGTTTTGTCTTTGAAAAGGAGGTAAGTAAGTAATCCATATGTTGTATGTCGAATATGTAAGCATCTTGAGGATTTCTCTGTATTAGTCTTCAACACTGAAATAAAAAAATAAATCAATAACAATAAACCACAGTATTGACTTAGAGTTAAGTCAATACTGTTGACTTAAGTTAAGGGCCAGGACTACAAATTCTAACGTATTGTCTTATGGGTACCCCAGGCATTCAACCCTTTTAAAGACTTACCCTATATCAGCATGGTGTGTAATGGCACAGTGATGGAGAACCTCACAAACTATAAGCCATCCCGTCACAGTGAGTGGATTTTACTTCCTCAGTCATCCATTATCTTTTTGCACACATGCCTGGATATAAAATACATCAAATACATATGTTCTTATTCACTTATTCATTTTCCTTTTATTTGTGTGTGTGTGTGTGTGTGTGTGGTGCAGTCAAAATGCATCCTCCAAGTGTTCTCAACATCAGCAGCGCCGTCAATGACACCTGGATATCATGGACTGCAGGCAGTCCTATCTCCATCTTCATCACAGCCTTTGACTTCGAGGTTCATATCAAAGAGAAAACACAGACATGGAGGGTGAGTGCCTGCATGCATAAAATATATATTTTATAAATAATTCACTCTGTGACACTCTGTGTCCGTGTGGGTTCCCTACGGGTATTCCAGCTTCCTCCCACCACCCAAAAACATGTATGTTAGGTGGATTGGGAAGTCTAATGTGATTGTGTATGAGTTTGTCTGACTCTATGCGTCAGCCCAGCAACAGGCTGGCCACCTATCCTGGGTGGACCCTGCCTTCCGCCCCATGACTGCTGGGATGGGCTCCAGCTCCCCCATGACCCCGAAAGGGATGAAGCGGTTACAGAAAATGGATTGAAGGATCCAACACTCTTTTTCAAACCATGTATCTGTATGCCCATAATAGTAGATCATCGGCATACAATAAGAAGACTAAGAGTCTTCAGCTGTGCTGGTTGTCCAGGTAAAGCTTAAAGTTAAACAATGCCTGAACTGCCAGTCATCCCTCATAGGATGCTAATTGGTCCGAACCAGTGTGGTTAACCTTCACAGTTGTCAAAACTGGAAACATAGATTCTTGCATGATCATGCGATCGCAGCAAATCCAGTTGCTTCACAAGGTAACCATACCACTTGCATATCGTCACCTTTTTAAAATAATGGCCTAAGTCATTTTTCAGCAAAAATAGTTTTTGATTAATAAATATCATATACTCAATATTTTGTGAAGTTTTTTCTATTTTTTAAAAAAAACTTGAAAATATGACATAGGACATTATTTTAAGAGGATGACAATTTTTTTTTTCTTTATACTACATTCCTTACTTGTTAATTATTTAACCACCCCCAAACACTGCGTGCTATGAAAGCTTTTTGGCATTATCTGGCAAACTTATATCCCCTCAAACAAACTGTCACTTTCATAGGGATTTTTAAAGGTTACAAATAGGGATATAATGCACTGCTAATATCAGCATGTTACAAATGTGTGATATACATATATATATCTCACGTCCGCTTCTAAAAGTTCTCTGGTCACAGCAAATGAGGTTTCACACATATTTCATTAAAACTGAAAATGCACCAGTACCAATGCTGCTTTATGAGGATTTGAATCACTTTGACAAATATTTTGTGATTCTGATTTTGATATTCTGTGGAATATATTTGTTCATCTTTTATCAGGAGGCCGTGTCACTGTACACTGGTGAATTACAGCTGAAATTACTGTCTAGGAAACTAAAGGGACACCACCAGGTCAGGGTGAGAGTCTATCCTACTAATTGGCCTAATAGCCACTGGAGCGACTGGAGTCCAGCAGCATCCTGGGTGGGAGCAACAGGCACGGAGGCACCATCACAGGATCAAGGTGACAACACTTTTCCAAGCATTTGTGGGTTGTTTGCATGGAAACTAACTGTGGATGTTCATTAGGATCAACAATATATAACCCACTTGATTTGAATCAGATGGAGAGCTAAAATATCCAATCATTTAATGTGTGCGCATGCATTTTTACACATTGTAATATTAGCTCTCATTTTCAGAGTGGCTTCTGAATAAGACGTCCATTGTCATCCGGGGAGTGGTGTTCAGCTTTGGTCTCATCCTTGCCTTCACACTGGTCATTTGCAGGAGATGCATGAGGAGGGGGTGAGTACAATGTTGGCTAATGCGTGTTTGTTTGCATGTGTGTATGTGTATGTGTGTGTGTGTCTGTGTCTAATCTATTGTGTCCATTTTGCTGTTTCAGGGTCCGCAAAAAGAAGCCAGTACCAAACCCTTCAAAATACTTCCAATCTCTACACTCTGTCCATGGAGGAAATCTAAAGGTAAAAAGAAATGTTCTCCCTTTTAAAACTGTGTCCCACCGCACAGAACATGTGTGCTTCAACCACTAAACAATATTTATACAAACCGGTAACATAACATTCAAGTGTGATGATGTGTTTACTGTTGCTTTATTCTAGTAGGTGGATTAAAAAGCCCTTATCATGTGGCGTCATGATTGAGTCTCTAACAGTACAGCAGCTGTCCTATGTCCTATCAATGCGTGAGCTGCTAACATTAGCAAAAACTGACTCTCAGGTATTATGAGATTCACAACCTAATAATTGTAATAAACGCATACTGCAAGTATGTTGCTCCTCCTCCAACTGGAGTATCCCAGGGTTCAGTGTTTGGTTCTCATTACTCTTGGCTAAGTCATACATACTGCAGGTCTGGTAAACTGTTACAAATGTTCCAGTGTATTGAGATTAATCCAAGACTGTAACGTACTACATTAGAATGAAAAGTCATGTTTTTCCAAAAATGAATTACAAAATTAAAGTCTTGTCTGTTTTGTATTCGGCAAGTAACCACAGCTGTCACGAATCGATGATTTTAAAGTACCTCAAAACAATCACACTTAAATACAGTACATGAGTAAATATATTTAATACACTAAAATCAAATTCTCACAAAAAAACAAACATTCATAAATCATCTGCATTCATAAATCTCGTCTTCCTCTGTTTTTCTTTGTTTTGTTTTTCCCCTGGTAACCCAATTCTATACCCAAAGGTCAGGTTACTTGTCTTGAGCAGTATTACTCAGTCCGTAAAAAGCTTGCACATTGTCTTCTGGGACGTTGTCTGTAATGTCATTATGGTTAGGATATCTCGGCCTCTGCAGCTTCAATTTGGCCACTCATTTTAAAGAATACCTTGTGTGCATACTCTGAAAATGCAATATTACTGTTATCCTCAGTGGGCAATAATTCCTCTGCAGCCAGGACAGCTGAGCACTAAAAAAGGCAAAGTCTTTGCTGTCAGAGGTCTCGCAGCCACTGCATGACCTCCTTACCTATTTTCAGTTCAGGTGAATAAGTAGTGCTGCAGAGTCACTCCCCGCTCACTACATTTTACCAGTAAAAAGGACAGCGTTGCAGCCACAGTCTGTCCCAGATTAGAAAAATCAGTTTTGCTGTGGTTTGTCAGTCAACATTTGCTCTCACTCAAAAACACTCAATAAGGACATTCGTGACTCTAAATATTTCTCTCTTTTTGTCTCAGACATGGCTGAATCCTCTGTCAGCTTCTGAATCGTTCTTCACGGCTCAGCCATGCGATCACATTTCCCCGGTTGAGTTGTGTGAAAGCTCCAAAGTAGTGCCCTCCACCTCTCCCTCCTCCAGATCCAGTATAGCCCTGTTTCACTTCAACAGCTACCCCTCAGTTGGCTTGGATACCAGCGGGGTCGCTGACAATTCCTCCTCGTCTTCTTCCTCCAGCTTCTCCAACATGGGCTATTTCTTGTCCAGTTCCTCCGGCGGCTCAGCTCGAGCTGACCCCAATCCTGCCTACTTTACCTATCGAGATGATGTCCACAATCTGCACAACAGCCAGAACCTTCACCTCTCCCTCTGGCCCTCCATCATCACCTCTCCAACCTACGAGAGCCTGAGGAGAGAGCCACAGAGCCCAGACTCTGGCTTTGGAATTGGGAAAGAAGATGAAGAGGACAAGGAGGATAAGATGGTTGCCGGTGTCGAAGAGGAAGAGGTGTTGGATAATTGCCAGACAACTCCTCTCCTTATCCTCCCTCTCTATCTTCCTTCCCGAATGTGCCCCCCCTCCTCCCTTCCACCCACTGCTAATGCTCCCAGTCTAACCCAGGTATCATCTGATAGTCAACAGGAGGATACAGCTGTGGCACCGGCAAATGGCAGCTATACAGCCTGGCCGATGGCCGGTGCCATGTGCAGGTCTTCATCCATGCCTGTGGAGCCCAGTAAAACTGGTTATCTGACCCTCAAAGAGCTACAGACGACATTCAGCAACAAATCCATCTGAAAAGTTGTCAAGTATCTGGAAAAATCCCCATACCAATATTTTACATTTAACATGTTTACATCAAAAGCAGCGTGACTGTTTATTCTAATCTGATTGTGGATGCTGGCATCTCTTTAGATTTAACTAAGAAAAAAAATGTATTTTTTGTTAAATCCCAGGATTTTTATTTTGTTTTAAACCTAATTTTTGAAAAGTTTCTGTACTGAAGTTTATTTTGAGTTGTGTGTCTGCCCAGTTGATGAATGTAAGTCCAATAGTCATTCTCTTTTTTGCTCTGTTTATGGTCTCCGCCAGCTCTCGACAGGGACAAATGCCACTTTAGCTGCTAAATGCTCCATGATTAACTATAACCTTTGGCCCTGAACAGCCAGTGTACAGAGGGTTAACAAGAGCGGTAAGAGTGAACCAAAACAGTAAAGTTGAGGGCTGGAAATCCAAAATAATGAGCAAAATGCTTCATAGAGCTGCAGTTAACTCTGTACTACTACATCCAGAGGAGTGAGCCCTATAACACTGCACACATAGTCATTGAATCAAGTGTAGAAATACATAATTCTCCTTCATTTATGTAGCAGCAAACATAACTTAGGTGTAGAATAATGTTTGATACCTCATTGATGGTTGTGTAAAGTCAGGTTTTTCTTTTTTGTTGTTTCCATGGGCTATAATTGCATCAGTGTGCAAAACAAATAGCATTGCAAAGCAAAGCATTAAAGCAGACATTATTATTATTGGAGTTTACTTTTTATTAGCCTAACCTAAATCTTACAAAGACACGTGCCATGAGAGCTTCTTAAAACGACTGATATCACGGAAATATCACAAAAATCCATTGGTCCTGCAGGCGGATGTGTGATTTTGCAGGCAGTGAAACATGATTTGAATGTGTTACTATTGCATAAAAAGCAATAAAATTACCTTGAACAAAGAACATGTGAGTGTTGCTTTTGGGTTGAATAATGAGGAGACATTGTAGCAGATGTGCACAATCTCAGAAGATTGTTTAAGGGTGTAAAACTGACCAGCTTTACAGCAATGCTTCGTTGTTAAAGCTGCTGATTTCATTCTACACTGATAAGTAGTAGCTGAGCAAGGCAGCAGGTGTGTTTGTTAGTCAGTCTCTTTCTTTGTCCACCTATAAATTAGTTCACACTGTTTAAAGAATCAAATCAGTACCTGTAATCATAAAGTCAGTATTTGAGAAACAGCTCATCCATCCTTCAGCGTAGCTGCATTTGTTTACAATCCAACATAAAGTATATTGTGTACAGGCATGTTTGATTTTGTGTGACAATAACCAGACTGCCATTGTACATGAATCATAGAGGTTTGATGATAAACGTTGCAGCTCTACATGCACAGTATATTTCCACTGCACTCAGTGACATCTGAGACCAAACAAAATAAAACTTCTGGTAGAAATGGGTCAACCCTTTAACTTCCTGTGTTGTTGTGGCGTGAAGGCTGAGGGGTGGGCATGTAAGCTGACATACAAGAGAGTGTCAGAGACAGCCTGAGTTATATGTGTGTGTGAGTTATGCTTGTGTGTGTGTGTGTGTGTGTGTGTGTGTGTGTGTTTGTGTGGGTGTGTGTTTGTGTGTAGTTTTGAGTGTTTACTTGTCCTGTCAGGTGGTCCTGGTGGTGTGTGTGAGAGTGAGCGTGTGTATTAGAGTGCGGTTTGACATTTAACTCTGACACAACTAGCGACATCCGTTCACCTTGCAGAGAATTTACAATATTTAGCCATGTCAGTGCGAAACCACACAAGATGTTGCTTTTCATCAGCTCATCTCCATCTCGACTTTCCATTTCTCAACAGCTCAACCTGTTCCACATCATACCAAAAATGATGTCAAGCCACTTCACTGAATTACACAACGAAGGGGTGATATTTGTGACAATGAGAGCACTTTTGTGTACTTTTCTCAGTGTGTTATTCAATTTCCCCATTGTGGGACACTAAAGGTTTCTTAATCTTAATCTTAATGTTATTACTCAGAACATATTTCACTGGCCCTTTATCGTGAAATTATGCAGCTGTAAAGTAAAATTTGCACTACCCACACAAATTCACATTATTCATGTATTAATGTGTATGTGGCTCAAACACAACACTGGGTTCAAATCAAACTTTACATAACGGATTACTTTAAACCATTGCTCATGTTGTATTTTTAATAATTGTTTTGGTATTTACTCTAAAATGTGGTTATTTTGACCAACTGTTATCTCATGTTTCACCTTCAGACTGTCACTGTTTTGTTCTTGCTTGTACAGAACAATGTACAACACAATGAAACTTAAAAGGAAAGGGAAACACAAATCATTAACAATCTGTATTAAATAATGACATGCATGTTAAAAAAAAGGGATAAGGAGATCATATCAGGAAAAATGGCACAATGAAAAATGACTGAGCATTGCGGTAGACTCAAGTGTCTTTGGTGCACTATGTTCATTCTGCCACTAGGTGACATTAGAAAACTGAACAAATCTTCCCTCACTTGGGTCTGTTCAATTGATGTTGTCTTATCTGTCCAAAAAAGAAAAATAAGTAGCATCTTAATCATTCTGCATTCAGTATCTATGCCCTGATTCAATAAATATTATCTTTATCTGTTGAGTGTGCTGGCAGTGTCCACCAGGCTGCTGTCCAGCTGGATGGCTTTGCAGTCTCAGCCTGTTTAGATTTCCTCTGCTTGCTCGGTCGGTCGATCACAATGGGAGCTTTGACCCAGCTGGCCTGAGGAGGTGGAGAAGGAGAGACAGGGAGCACATAAAACAGAGGGAGAATGAAAAAAAAAACCCAAAACCTTGTAAATTCTGTTGAAAAGCCACAGGGCTTGTTTTGGATCTAACTCACGGTGAAACAGGAGGATGTGGGGTTGGGCCGACTGTGGGTTTCAACCCCTTTACGTGGACTAGAAACAGAGAGCCAGACCACAGCTGTCAGGAGGAGACACAGCAGTCACAACCACCACAGGGGCCAACATATGAGAGAGATTGCACCAAAGCAGTGAGGATGAACAGACCCGTGAGCTTGTTCTGAAGTAGCCATACATACATCAAGATGTGCGATTATTCCCTATTTTTATTTACATGAAACAAAGACCACAGTCTGTATGATTTTTATATTCTGTGATAAGTAATCCATGCTGTTGTAGCATTCATGTTGTGGTGATTGTTTAAGTCTCAATAGTTTGTGTTTTGTAAATGAAAAAGTTCAACATTATGAGAAATAAACACATTTTGTTGTGAGATTAGCGATCAATATCACTGTGATATCTGTAATCTAAATCAGAGGCTAGAGCCCAGAGACTGTTAGCTTAGCTTAGCACAAACACTGAAAACAGGGGGAAACTGCTAGCCTGGCTCTGTCCAAGGGAAACAAAAGTCTGCTACTTACTCCCCTACAGCTCACTAAATCTCACATCATAACTTGCACAGCTTTTGGTGAGAGCCAGGCTAACTGTTTCTATCTGTCTAGGGTCTTTGTTTTACACTAAGATGACCAGCTCTTGGCTTCATCATTAATCTGCACGAAAGCAAATAAGCATACCTCTCACAATTTCCAACTGTTGATCTCAACATTTAACGCAGCATTACACTCCTTTTTGCAAAATGCCTTCCTGCCAGCATAAAAAAGAAAAAAATGGAATCCATTAACCCGTCATTTTACAGCTAAGTCACATCTGACCACTGTTTGTGCTTCAGTAAATCTGAGAGACTATCACAAAAATGTGGAAGGCTTCAGCTGAATATGCTGTGAATAGTCGACAATCATCTTGTTATAAGTCATCAGTCTTGGGCTGATATTCAGATTCTAAAACGGTAGCCAATGATGATGGAAAGTGTGTGTGTGCAGGGATGGATTCATATCCGTGTAGATTTGTCAGTGAGCAGAGCTGTTTAAGATTCTCGCCATCCATTCCTGAGCTGCACCACAAGAACTCTTTGAGGTCTGAAAGTTCACCCCTGGTTTTAAAGTTTGAATGCGATGCCCCATAATTATGTCAGCCGCTAACAATATGATAGAAAAAACTGCAGTGCAGTTGTTGGAGGCAAAACAAAATTTGCTTTTCCCCCCAGAAGTCTCCTAAAACCATTTATAAGAACAGCACAACTATCTGAAGTCTTTTTCTGACTATTTATGAATTTTAAACCCAGGTTCCCAGAGGAGCAAATGGCTCACCTGGAAGGTTAAAGGTCATGTGACTTTAATTTGCTTTACTTTACAGTCAGAGAGAGGAAGAATTAGGTGTGTGCCTGCATTTTTGTAAGATGCTGCTTCTGAGGCTCATAAATTAGACATCAGATAAAGGGATAAGTAAGACTTTTGCTCCCAAATAAAGTATAACCTGACAGAGCACCAGACGAGGATTACTGGAGTAAGACAAGACAGGTAGAGAGAGAGAAAGACAGCAGAATTATGATTTCCACTTGGGGAAGAGATTCCTAAAAAGAGATTGAGAAGTGAATTCTGGTTCTGGTGTGGTTTCTGATTAGTCTTTTTGTAGTTTACATCAGCCGGAAAATGCAGAGGAATGTTCCCCTGATGTAACCGCAAAGAGTCAGTGAAACCCTCGGGACCCAACGGCGGTAATGTTCAACAGCTGTGCTCATGCTACACGTGTGCTACAAGTCCTACCCCATCGCCCTCTTGTTCTCCGACAGGACTGCTTTTTATTTGTACAACTACTGCGACAGCAGAGGTGAAAAGCTTAGATGGAGGTATTTCACCAACGTGCTCAACAAAGAGACTATCAGGTGTTTTTTCAAATGATGTAGTTAGCATGTTTAAAAGGAGCAAGTGCATGGTTAATTGGATAACTGTGTGTATTGTTCACTTATTTACACCTATGCAAGTGTTTGTGTATATGCATCAGTTATTTATTATTGGTTGGTTCCCAGCGTTAAATAATCAATGCACAACGAGTTTTCTGTTGCACTATGGTGATTGTAACCTCTGACCAGGGGTTGCAGCACTTTTGGTTGATAGAGTCACTTTCTCGTGGAGATTAGAAGAGCACCGGAGCACAAAATCCACCTATCACCAGATGACCATATCCATCTAAGGGCAGTATCAATCTTCTATTCTCAAGCAAGCAACAAATACGTAAAGTTCCCAAATGTTAAACTGTTCCTTTAAAGATTCACAAGCCAAAAAGCTTGGGAGCCACTGTCTTAAAGGATTATACCATTAAAATATGGCTCATTTAGCTGTGAGACCAAGAAATTCCACCGATAGGAGAAAGTACCAGCAGATACCCCAAGATAAAAGCCTTTGGTTTGGCTTTTGGTTCAGCACTTCACCATATTGTTCTCTGTGCTGAGTGACAGAGAGCTGTTGTCAGAAGCATCTTTTAACCTAGTAGTTCATGCGTTTTTGTAAAGCGTGGCAATCTTGTGTGTGTGTGTGTGTGTGTGGGGGGGGGGGGGGGGGGCGGCATAATATGTCATCTCGTCATCTGCCGAGATGTGATGGTGATGGTGATCTGGGAACATGTAGATGCTGAAGGTTCCTCCTCTGTCTCGATGCTGCACACCTCTTACAGCGCAGTTACTGTCACTTAACTTCTCCACTTGTCTCTCTGTCTTACATTTCCACTGACATCTGCATTTGAAGCACAAGAGAGTAGTTTTAAATTAGCTCTGGAAATACAAAGATTACAGTCTCTCTCTCTCTCTCTCTCTCTCTCTCCCTCCCTCCCTCTCTCTCTCTCTCTCTCTGTCTGTCTGCAGCTGCAGCAGATGGGAGGTATAGAGGAATTCAACAAAGAGGAAATGCAGACTCAGAGGGGGGCAAAGAGCAAAGGTTAGTGACTTTGGGAATGGACCCTCGGAGAGTGGTGCACCAGCCACTGCACATACCTATTGTAAATGATAACAGAGCGTTATTAAAAACTGTTTAATATATTATTTGGTACCTACTGGACAACTTTGTTTTATTTACTGGATGAGGAGCACAGTGCATTTGTTCTGCCTCTAGAAGCTGACATCTTGACATATATCTGTCAAACAAGTGGACAGACACTTGTTGCCTGAGTCTGCGTGACACTAGGAGGGATCCACAGGAAACATCTCACAACTCACTCCCACAGAGACGGGGAGAGGGAGGGTGGGCTGCCGCTGACTCTGCTGAATCCCTCTCTCCTCCGGCCTCAGCGGACTGAAGCGGCTGCAGAGACGTCAACGAGGTGAGACTCATTCAGATAAAAAAAAAAGCTGTTATCAGCTGAGCGCTGGTTGCTTAGCGCAGGGTGGGAGCGTTGCGATTATTGTATTCTATTACTCAGTGATCAGCTTCCGATTGCAGCTCCGTTTGAGCACGAGCCCATAAACAAATAGAAGCACGCTCCTACTGGGTAATGCATGCAAGTGTATATGTAAATGTATATAAAGTATGTTGGTTTTACTGTTGCAGCGCGTGGCATGTCCCTGCTCGTGTCGTCACCAAACCTATACCTTAAAGCTTTTAATGTAAAGATGCAGAATTAAAATCATAAAAAACATGTATATTGACAGATGCCGCGAGACATTATTTCGACACATTTGAGAGCCTAGCAATTTGCACATTTCATGCACAAGTTCCCAGCTGAAGGGGATTTTCCACGAAAACGAAGTTATGTAATATCCTTGGTCAGCGTATGAGCCATATCAAACACACTAAATGGTCATCCGTGGCTCAGTGTGGAAAACCCTTAACACAAGCAGCAGATGTCCACTGCAAGATGAATCACACCAGACAAAACACAATTAGGACCCCCAATAATATATGGACTATTTTGACAATGCAGTTTAGTGAACAGTAGTGAACTTTGTGAACTATTACTCTGTGCATTAGTTTGTTTTTTTTGTCTCTGTAGTTGTTTTACATCTCTTTGTGGTCAGTTTCTCTCTTTATAGTTACCTTTGTCCCTGTGGTTATTCTGTGTGGTTGTTAGGTTTTTAGTCCCTTTGAGTTTGATTCATGTGTCCTTCTGGGCATATTTGTGTCTCATTGTAGCTGTTTTGTGCCTGTTGTTCATTTGTATTTCTGTGTACAAATAGTTAAAATACACCCTGGCCCAGTTGAGCCTTTTATTTGGCTTTATTTGGGCGGCTGTGGCTCAGAGGTAGAGTGGGTCAGCCACCCACTGGTGCCTGATTCCTGGCTCCTCCGGGCAGCATGCCAAAGTGTCCTTGGGCAGAGACTCTGAACCCCAAGTTGCTTCCGATACACCAACATCGGAGTGTGAATGAGTTAGAATTTCTTAGTTTCATTTCCTGGGAATGGGTGAATGCTAACTTGTAGTGTAAAGCACTTTTAGTGATCAGATGAGCGCTACGTAAGTGCAGGCCAACTCCCATTCCAACCAGAACAGCAACTGGATTCACAGCTTTAGATTTACCATTTCATGTCCTTGTTGCTCCATTGTGAAGGGTCTTATCGGTTCAAGTTTTGTTTTCTTCTGTTGATCATAAGAAACTACATTATCAGTGTTTGTCTTTCGCTGAGCTTCTATGTCCAGCCCTGCATAAAGAATGCAACTATCAGTATGGATACAGCTGTCCTGTATAAACACAGCAGCACACACTGTTCCAGTTACAGTACACAGAGACTGGCTGATCAGTGAGAGTCTGGCAAACAGCCATCACGTTTCCATTGAAAAATACTCAACTTAGCTCTGTGCCCAAAAAAACCCAAACTTTGTTGAATTTCTCTGGATAAAATAAACTTTTGCAAGGAGTCCACCCTCCTAAGCTAATTGGTGATAAATTACAGGCTGCCTGCAGGGTAATTTTTCAGTTGATTTATGATCCTTATACCCCTGCCCTCTCCCATTATTATGGAATTTACTTTACTTTTGGGATTTGGACAAGAAGCACATTAGAGAGTCTTTGAGGCACCGTTAGGCCTTTCAGACTGTGCTCTGTGGAACTATTCAAGCAGAAATCTTGTGTGGCATTTCATTTAAGCAACCAGTAAAATCATCCTGTGCATGGCCATCTCAAATGTGCTTGTTTTGTTGCAAGAAGGCTTTACTGTATTTGTTTACTTTATTTACTTTATTTGTTTTATCCACAATTGCTGCTTTTGTCTTTTTGGGGTAAAGAATGTTGTCTCTGGCTCAGGGTTGAAGATTCCGCGTTCACTTTTCCATTGCTCTGGGAATGACATTCAGCGCACATAATAATTTTATTTTCTTAGCAGCTGCTGAACAATGATTTTTGGCTGGTATATATGTTTCATAAATAGAATGGAACAGTCTTTGCTCCTGGTAATTTATGCTTTCTTTATTTGAGCTGATGATTCTTTACCAAATGGTAAATGTATTTAAATATGGGGAAAAAAAGGTACAGTAATCTAATTGTCAATATAGCCAAATTCTTTGCAAATGCCAGCTGCATGGATTTATGACCAGTCAAGTAGTCACTAAAAAAAGACTGACAGAGACTGAAAAAGCTCATTAAGGATTGCTATGAAATCTGGTTTTGATATTCACGGTCCTCAGAGGATGACCCCTAATGACTTTGGTGATCTCTGATTTTGCCCCAGTGACCACCATGAGGTTGACATTTGTGGTCTGAGTAAAACCCTTTATCTAAACACCTGTTAGATGGATTGCCATGAAAATACATGTAGACATTTATGTTCCCCAGTTGATGAATCATAAAGAGTTTTCATCGTCTCAGCATCATTAGAACTCTCACTTCAACTTGGTATTGTAGACAAATCCCTTGATGGAAAACTGGAAATCTCATCAGATTTTAGTGTCCCAGAGTTGCTCATGACTGTTTCTTTACCTCAGTAACCTGGACAACACAGACACAGAGTCTTTGCTTTAGCAGAGGCACCTCAGGTCACTGTAGCACTGATCCAGCTCAAATCACAGCGGGTCAACTAAATAAAATTGTTGAGTTACCAAGATCCTGATCCACTGACAACAATTTAAATTTAAAACACCTTAAAGTTTAATGCTCTTACCTGGTAGTTTCCTCTGTTCTTAATGTAGGTGCAGATATGTTGGGTGTCCTCATCCTTCTGTCCCTCACTTCCCTGGTGGCCCTGGTGCCTCCTCCAAGTGCTCCTCCTCCTGTCACCTGCAGGCACTGCTGTGATCACCTGGAGCCAGCAGAGGGCAGTGGAACGCAGCCTCCCACTGGCTTGTTCAGCCATGTGCCGGAGGTCCGCACCTACATCAACATGACAATCCTCAAAGGTACTACATCTACAACAGTAGAGTCCATATTTGGTGTCATGCCACTTGTGGGCAATTAGTGTTTCCAAAACAATCCTGCCATTTTACATTATGCCTACTTTTTGTCTTGGTTTTCGCAATTTGACATTTATGGGCAAATTTCACTTGTTTTATGCTGAACAAAAAGGACTCCTTCTTCTAGAGATGTTTAAGAAAGCTGTGTCCTCACCTGTGGGTTCCAACTGGCTGAAATGGAAGAAAATGTGGCTTCAGTTGCTTAGTTTTTGTCCTCTTTAAGCTCACATGTAATTTCTTTATGTCTGATGGGTTGATCACACTGTGCAGGTGACAAAGGAGAACGTGGCGACAGAGGAACACCAGGTAAAGCTGGACAAGAAGGCCCTCCAGGCTCTAGAGGTCCCATGGGCTCCAAAGGTAGCAAAGGTCAGGCCGGTCTTCCAGGAGACCCTTGCAAACCCCTCCAGTACTCTGCCTTCTCTGTCGGCCGCCGCAAATCCCTGCACAGTCTGGAGTCCTACCAAGGCCTCTTGTTTGACACAGTGTTCGTCAACCTGGAGGACCACTTCGACATGTTCAGAGGGAAATTCATCTGCCACATCCCAGGGATCTACTTCTTTAATGTAAACATTCACACATGGAACTTCAAAGAGACGTACCTACACATCATGCATAACGACGCAGAGCAGGCCATCGTGTACGCTCAACCCAGCGACCGCTCCATCATGCAGAGCCAGAGCCTTATGCTGGAGCTTGAGCAGGGTGATGAGGTGTGGATTCGTCTGTACAAGAGAGAGAGGGAGAACGCAATCTACAGTGATGATGTAGATGTCTACATCACCTTCAATGGATACCTCATCAAGGCTAACTGAGAGGGACAATGAATAAGGGAGGTAAGGCAGGGCTGAAGTCAAGCATGAGTTCAGAGGTTCTGGTTGGCAGAGTCTGTCTTTTCTCTAGACCCAGACTTCCAACTGTTTGTGAGGTAAAAATACTGATAAATATGTCAAATGGTACTTTTTCATAATCTGAACACAGTGGGCTGAGTGACACTCAATTATTCTTCCTAAAAATATAATACAGTACTATACAGTGTCTTTTTTTTTGGCCAGTGGCCCCTGGTTTAGGCAATATGGTTATATGGGAAAATGCGGACTGTTTGATTGTACATGGTGCTAAAATATGGTGCTAAATATGGTGCTAGTAAAAGTTTGTGTAACTGCAGGAATGTTGGCCTGCACTAAGACTGAATGTCTTGGATTGATGTTTTTTTTTGGACTGAATTATGTTTTGCTTCTAAAGTGTACTTGAATGTGTTGTGCAGATTATTGTCCCTCTCTTGCTCCATTTTTATTGTAGGGCCATGTAAATATAAACCCAATGCATAAAAACTGGGAACTGTATGTAAACAGAAGGCCTGAATGCAGCATAAAGCTGTAAAATGTCATCTGACAAGTCAAAAATAAATAAAATTAAACACACTCACATCAACTATGAGACAGTTACCAGCAATCATTACGAGTAATAGGTGTGATACTAACATAACTAACATTTTTGATACACCAGAACAATCAGTAAAAATATCTGATAACATTATAACATTATACCATTGCTGATACTACAAAAGAACAATTAGCATTATGAATATGTAGTCATTTATTTTCTTTCTGTTCTTTCTAATCACTTCCATTCAGTAGTTTAAGATTTACGTTAAAAGCTGTGGGTAGTATGATGTTTTATGACATGTCTTGCTTTACTGATGATTTGCCTCTATCAGTATGGTAAAAGCACCAAAAATGCGCATTATTAATGCAGTTATAAAATTTTAATAATACTTTGTGTAATAATAACACTAATTTACAATGATATACATGATATTACTAATGAATATTGTGATATTGACAATGTGTTTTAGCCATGAATTGAATGCAGTTAATCACTGTGACCAGTGGAGGCAAGGCTGCACTCATGAATTCAAATGCAGTCACACTTCAGGATAAGGACTTTCAAAATAAAATATGCAAAACAAAAAGCTGTGTTTCCGATACTGTTGTTTTTCTGAACATGTCAGCGATACCGCTAAAAGCCAATGATATGATGGTTGCTGTGTAAGCCTGCCACTTGTTGTTTGTCTGTCTGCTGCTCAGTGAACATGGTGATTACCACAGACAAAAAACATAATCATGAAAATTATATTAAATTTCTCCAAATAGATTCCCCAAAATCTATTTAACATTTTAAGATTTTTTTAATTTTTTTATTTTAAGATAAGCACAATTAAAAAGTCCAGCAATATAGAGATCATTGGGAACACTGGTGGTTGGGAAGCCAGTGAGGGATCACATCCATGTTGTGTGTCTTGATGCTCCTGCAGGTTTAGTTGGTCTTCACGGTCTTCAAGCAGTCTTGTGATGAGGTTTTTGTTTGAGATGCACACAGTGACACCTTGAGGATGCCATGGAGAGTTGCTAAATAATTAACTGGTCACCCTGACAAAGTTTAGTGCTTCTGTGTTTTAGTGTTTTCTGTTTTCTTTCACCACATCAGGCTTCTGACGACAGTTTGGTGTCTTACATGTGATTGCCTGTCATCATCTTCGCTGGTAGTTTGCCTTTCCTGTTGTCATGATACTTCCCCTCCTGAAATTCCACAAAGTCTTCATGCTAGCCCTCACAGCACCTGCAGCTATTCTGGTCTGTGTTTCTCAGACTTATTGCAATGTGCTCATATTACAGGTCAATATTAATTTTGTTCCAATATTATCTAATATGAATTATATCATGTCATATCATAAAAAACCGAGATAAAAAAGGATAATTCAGTCTTTTATAAATTGAAGTCGAGGGATTTGCATACACGGTTCCTCATCATGCTGCACAACCTTTATTTCTCTTTTACAAAACCAGATGATGCATGACACCATAGTATTGATAAAAACAAATGAATACTTTGCATTTTCTCTATGGGAAGGAACATGTTTGTCAGACTGCATGTTTTACAAACACATGAATCACAAAAATAGATTTGGGTTTTTTTGGTCTGTAACACTATGTAGGGTTGGAAGTGGGCATGAGGTCAAAATGTAGGACTAGGTTTGGCATTGCAGCTTCAACAAACCTTTAAAGATGTTTGAAGCACAAATCATATTGAAGCGTCAGGTCAAAAAAAACCCAAAAAAACAAAACAAAACAGAAAACACCTACAGCTAAACTCCAAAACTTCAGAAAAAGCCGTCATCACTCCAGGATTATTTTCCCTTTCCAAACTCAGCATGTGCTCATAGGTTTTATTCTGCCAATAAATAAACTGTTTTGTTTTTCTGTATCACAAAATGATCACTGTTGTTGTTGTTTGCACTTTCAAGAAAAACTGCCAAAAACAAACTGCTGATACTGTGAACATCAAGACAGGAAAAATACGACATATGAACAAAAGAAACATACAAAAGCGATATGAAAATCTGACTGACAATTCAAACACTGGTGAGGAGGGAGCGCATGACGACTAAACAGGCTTTCAACTTTGTTTGTTTTTGCTTTACATAAAACCATTTTTTTTGTGTATGTGAAGACCTACGGGTGAGAACTAAGTCATCAAGGAGTCAAAGTCTGACTGAAATATAACATAAAAATACTGTGCACTTATACAAATAAGCCAGAAGGCAGTGAGACAACACTGAGTCAATAGTGTGAACATCGTAATGACTTGCAGAATAATGTGGCACAGGGCATGTTTATGACATCACATACAGTACAAACAACACAGTAATCCTGCATCTTAAAACAATACGTATACAGCAATCCACTGGAAACATGCACACAGAGTCCTCACAGCATTGTGAATCATACCCCAAATCCCCATTAAGACACTTCTGCTGAACAGCTCTGGTGTCTCCTTTCTTTCCAAATGATAAGCACACATGACAAACAAGGCCCAGTATATCAAATATACCTTGCTGTGGCTTCATACAGTTCTCACTGTATTGTGTTCTGAGTAAAAATTAAGTCCTTCTACAAAAATACTTTATTTTTTGCTGTGTAAACTTTTGCAACCAAAGGCACTATCATATCTTACCAGTCTTCTCAAATGAAACATGCAGCCTGATAAATGTCCAGATCAAGATGTGATTAATTCTGACTCACCACAATCAAACCGTGACTTGGAAACTCCTTAATGCTAACTGTAATCTAATCTTGCATCAATTTTACAGCCGTTACTTTATATGCTAGCATCGACCCAACTAGTGGAGTGATCTACCTTAGCAACAGCACAGTAGCATTGCACATGTTGAAAAACACTCCTTGGCTTCATGTTGTGCTCAGCTCCTTGCTACAAATAACTGCGTCCCATGAAAACACTGCCCCTAAAACATAAAAAAGAAATCTCCAGGAGAACTGAATGTAGTTCACTGAGCAATAAAAGGGTATGTTCCCTTTGGAAAACTATCTGGATTGAACACACGGATGCTCACTTGTGTACATCCAGCTGAGATGAAAACACAAGAATGTTGAAACTCCAGTTTTGTGGCTCAAAGACAAGCTGAGGCAAACCCAGCTATGCAGTCTGCTGCTTGCTGCAGCTCTGTGCTTCTGTATGGTGGAGCTACAGTGTGGCATGTACGTGTATCATACCCTGAAAGTGGGCAAATAATGCAAGCTGCTGAAATCCTGTCTGAAATGATTCTACTGAAATAATCTTAAGGACAGAAATGTTTCAGGACAGAGGAAGCAGTGGGTTTTGTTGTTAAGGTGGTGCAGTATGTGTCACAGAACATGTGAGTATATTCTTTACCTGTGTACTCATGAGGTATAAAATAATACTGCCCGTTTGTGATGTTGATAGCTGTCATTAATATTTTCAACATAAAAATCCCTTTCATGCTCAACGTAAACATTGCACTTACATTTAAGTGAAATAAATTAGATGACAACTAACACTCTAGTGCAACTACACTTAAAACTAATCTAGAACACTTTGTTTTAACTAATCGCCCCAAATTTCTTATCAAATGCATCTGGTTTCTATGACATCATGAGCAGAGAGCATGTCTGTGTGACATCACTTCGGCAAGGTTTCATCCTGCTACAAAGCCTGTGCGGTCACAGTCACGACACAACTGTGGCATCACACATGACAGGCGTGGTGTGACATCAACGTTGGGAGTGTGAGACACTCAGCGTGGAGTTTTTCAGTTAGGGACTACACTGACGGTGCAACATCATAGGAACACCTGCTGTTTGCCAAATCCACATCTCACCTGTCTGTCTCTCACTGGTGTGCTTCTTGTGATCTTTGTGATTTGTGTCAGTGATGGATTATTATAACCTGGCTTCCCCTCATCAGTGTGCTTCCTTAGAGCTATGAGTGTCCTGATAACATTCAAAACAACACAACTGGAGAACACATCTGCAAAGCCCAGAACAAGGGGAGGTGTCACTGTTGTTGGAGTGTAGCACTAGTTCATGACATAAAAAACAGTGTGTGTGTCTGGGGCTGGGTCCGTCTTGTAGAAACACAAGTCACTCATTGAGGATCAAGTCTGGTCTTTCGTAGCCAAAGAGCCTGAAGTCAGGTTCATACAGCTTGTAGAGTTCTCGCCGCGCCTCCACAGGCACTGTGTTGAACCAGTCAGCCTCCCAGCTGCTGGCAGTCAGGTTCCTATGGGACGTGGGGAACTCTACCACATTGTCCACCCGCAGCTGACGCAGTAGGTGCTCAGCATCCTCCTCTGCCGTCTCCAGGTGGCCCACAAAGTCATACTGAATCTGGCACGGGTGGCAAAGACGATACACCTGCCGCCAGTGCTCATTAAAGGGCATCTCCTTCTCTGTCTGAGGGTCCAGCAGGTACTGGATGAAGTGCGAGAAGGTGGGATGGATACCCACACCAAATGCCTCATCCACGGAGGCGGGAGGCGTTGGCTGGTTGGCATAGCGGCGCAGCATTACCTGTGCAAAGTGGCGATAGAACTCCTCGTTGCGCAGCTCAAATTTATTCCGGTAGGCAGAGATGAGACGCACGAAGGGGTCCCGCACAAAGAGAAACTTGGTGTACTTCTTCAGCTTCACCTGCAAAAATCATCAAAACCATATTAACAAATATAACACATATAAAAAATGCAATGGACAATTTATAGAGACGGTGAACAAAAGTGCAAATAATAAATAGAGCTGCTAATAACATGCTTAAGGAGATGAAAGACAACTTAGAGACATAACATTATAATTTTGTTGCCAGAAGCACACAATGACACAGCTGAGAAGTGGTTTTGCGATGAGAGAACAGTCTGGAGCAATTCACAAAAAAAAAAGACTATATAACACTGATGTCCTTGTGTGGGAAGTGCAGAACCACTGAGCATGGATTAAAGCTAGCAAAGGTAATAATAAGATACTAATATTATGATGCAACACCGGCAGAGGCAGGTTAAAACCTGAATGTGATGTTACACTGCGGTGCGTCTCAAACAAGCAAAAGCAAAACACTGTTTTAAAAGAGGAGCACATACCAGACACGCTGCACTGACTTTAAGGTGTTGTCGTGCAGTATTAAGACACAGCATGCAGCGAATTTAACCAAAAAAAACAATCTCGTGGCTCATTTTCTCATTATCATCATCATATAGTGTAGAATATAGTATAGGGTTTGAACAGACCTTCATGAGGTGCTTTGCAAACTTGCCGTAACGTTTCCAGAACTTGTTGAAGGTAAAGTGCATGCTGCTGTTGTGGACCAAGTCCCTGGGGATGGCCAGAGGGTCTCTCTGAGGAACACCATCCTTCAGTAGGCTTTCACTCAGGACTATCATGATGCGTTTCCAGTTACTACACGCTACCTGGAGGGTGGGGAATGTGAAAAAAGTCAATTTAGCAAGGATGTTAAAAAGCTAATATAGATGTAAGAACCAGTCTGGTCGGCCATATGTAAGCTAAATATTTATGTTAAAACAGTCAAACATGTAGACGTTTGCATACCTTGGGAACATAGCAGTAGATAATTCCGTGCCTGTCATCCACAATAAGGTGATCCAGCTCCTTGTTGGGAATGTCATCAAACGAGCGGTTTTTGCCAGGAAACACCACACTGTCATTAGCACACACCTCCTGGAGTAATCTCCGCCGCTGCTCCTGATTATGCACAGACACGTTTATTAATAGTACTTAAAATTATGAAAAGTTAATTGTGCGTATTTCCTACCGTCAAAACAACTCGTAAGCTTTTTTTCTTTAATGTAGACAGAAATGTCCGGTCAGATTCATCAGCTTGTTTACTTTAATCAATAGTTCCTGACTTCTACACCCACACAGGTGCCTCTGGCTAATTGGGCCTCTGCTCATAATGAAATTGGGTGGAGATCTGCCAGTAATGGAGGTCACCAACCTACACAAAGCAAAAGCTATAAGAAAGCTGTAGATTCTCTCTGCCAACAGCAACATTAATAAGGCAGGTGAGAGAGGTGTCAATCAAACAGTGTTTACAAGGCAAAACAAGTGAAAACACCTGTGTGCGTGTGTTAAATGGAAATCTGTCAATTTCAGACAAACATTTAGCATTTGAGTACTTATGTAAGAGAAACATGGTTTTATATCCCAGAGTAATGTGCTGAAATTCAAATATTATACCAACAGTAATACGGAAGTCCTCCCACAGAGCTTTTTCATGGGAGACATTTTGATTTTTGTCACAGGAGAAGCAAAGATGGAACTAATGACATTAACATCGGCTCTGCTCTATTTATGTATCTTGTTTCTAGCAGTGAGTCAACAGGCAGCTGGGTACTGCCATGAAAGGAATGTAGTCATTAAGACTTTTAGCATTTCTACCAGTACTTTTACTGCTGTAACATGTCAAATGGTCCTCTGTGACAGTTAAACATTTACATTACCATCAACAACATTACCATCAGAGACAATGATAATAAGTATAAGTATTAACCTGTCTCTCACGGAGCTCTGCTGCCACTGGAGTCAGGTGAATCTTCCACTCCCGCCGCGGTATATACCGCTCTTCTGCTTTCTCCGATTGGTTACTTGTGTCGGCAGGTGCAGGGTCTGTGGGCTCACCAGTTCCCGGTTCTAGGAACTGGTTAACAAAGGCATCAATGTCGGACAGGAAGGACGGGGTTCGGGAGGTTTGAGGCTGCTGCTGCTGCTGCTGCTGCTGGTGGGGAGGAGGGTGTGGGATTTTGGGCCCCGGCGACACAGGGGTGTGCAAATACAGATGGGAGGCTCCGACATCATCCCAGTAGATGATGATCAGAAGGATCATGAAGGCCGAGCCCAGGACGACAAAAATGCGGAACATCCGAGACGTTCCCATGGTGACTGTTGCGTGCTACACGATGACCATAGCAACCGACTTTCCGGGGCGTCTCTACAGCATCACCATGGCAGCAGATTGAAATAGTTACCTGGGTCTTTTTATTTGATCACCAGGGCAACGGATTGAAGTTTCTTGCTACAGAGTCACCATGGCAACAGAGTCAAGGTCCAGGCGATAGATAAATGGCAGCTATAGCAGAGCCTGTGGTAGAATGGGGCTTATCATGATGTTGGCGCACTGCAGGAGTCTAACTGGCCATCCATGGATTAACTCTCACCTCTGCTCCATGCCTGCAGCTCCCTGCAGACACAACACGCACAAGAGAAAAATCACCGTCATATATTCCGTCTTTCTCAGAGTTTAATAACCACCTTTGGTTCTAAAATCAGATTATGTGCTTGTCTCATTGTCTAACAGCTTATTGAACAAGAAGAAACATAGACACAAATAAGCTCACGAAACAGCAGGGAGTTCAGCAGCACGGAGAACAAAGACACTAATGACAAACCAGGTTAAATGTAAAGTATAATAATAGACCGAGGCTGAGGACAAACACTGAAACAATGCTGAATCCCTTTTTTTTCCCTCCTATTCGAGCACTGGGTAGAGCACCACACTGACAAAAGCAAACAGATTTCATGGCAAAAAAAAAAATCTTTCCTATGAGCATGTGAGCGAAGTATTCTGGCAAAGTCTGACAGTTTATTGGTTTCACATTTTTGACCAGGCATGAACTGAATTTCTCCTTCACCTCTCTGAGTTGACTTAGCTCCCACTCCCAGCAGTAAAATCACAAGTGGTTGTCAAACGTCTGCATGCCAGGGGGCTCTGCATACCATACAGTACTAACTTCTTCAATGCACAAGTATCCTGCTGTACCCAGAGCAGACTTCCTATGGGTTAACGTATAGCATCGGCACACTTTAATACCGAGCACCTCACAAGTGATAAAAGCCCCTATGTTAGAAACCTCTGAAAGAGAGCCAGGGGCAAATATTTCACACACCTGACCAAGATGCGTCGTGCATGTACAAAAACACACTGAAGCTCACTGTGCTCAGGCGATGCACAAACAAACATATTACTTTATGGAAGGCTGTAAAAAGATTAGTGGTCTACAAGACAAATACATGGCGTATGTTGTACCACATCTCAAGCACAATACATTTTTTCACCATTCCACTTTATCTCAAGTCCATCTTTGCCCTCCCAGGCAGTTTAAAAGTCGCAGGGCAACACTTTTCCATTCCGACACTCTTCTAAATTTGGAGCTCTCGTGCAACAGTCCTCATATTATTTCCTCTTTCCTGAAGCTAAGAGGGGACCATTGACATGGAAAATCATCATCCCGCTCTCCAGAGGGTGCAAACTGCACTCGTCAGTCTTCCACTCTGCACACCAACGGATTTGCTGCTGCCCTGTGATGTGCTCTACGCTCTACTCCACCACACACAATACCGAGGGAAATACTGTGTTTCTTATTATCTGACCATGGCTGTTATTTAACAATGTAAAATTTCAAATAGAAAGCATAGGGCCATCTAATGAAATATATATCATTCTTATGCATTAATATCCAACACAATGTTAGTTCAAATTAGCTCCAGAACTCCAGAATAAACTGCTTAAGTCAACACAGAAAGAAACATTCAAATGTTAAGAGATGTGCCCCAGGATATCTCAGTATTTGGAGACGTATGTCTATTGATTTAGCTATAGGCAGTGTTGGAGAAAGTACTCAGATACAGTCAGAGTACAAATACTGTCTTCCAAAAATACAGCATTACAAATATGCGACTAATATTAGTTCATATATACACCAGGTATCAAAAGTACAATTAGTCAGTGCAAAGACATGGCTATAGTGAGTGCCATTAAGTGTTAAGAAATGCATTTTTTAAAAAATATTTTATTGTTTTCAAGCCTCTATTATGTAACGATGACTATTGTTTTAGATTTGGTTCTGTTGGTCAGATAAATCCAGAATAAACGAGGAACCAACCATGACAATACTTGCTAACTGCAACTGTTCATGTGTACATTCATGTGTAGGCAGCGTTGTACTTTAAAGCTCCTTAAATCACAGTCCCACAGCTAAGAAAAATACAACTGAATAATAAAAGCAGCACTTGACAGCCAGTAATCAAACTCGTTGCCAGTTACTTCTATCGATCAACTAATCAATTGATCAACTACTCGCTGAATCTCTCGGGGTGTATTCGCTAGCAAGAGTTTCGTACTTGTAACGGAGTATTTTTACAAGATGGTTTGGTTTTTTTTTACTTTTACTGAGGTCACATATCTGAACAAGTCCACCTCTGAGTGCAGTCGCTCTAGCTAAAATCAAAATTTGGGGATATGTGAGAAAACGTCCCTTTATGTTAAACTTACGTGCCCGGTTCACGTACCTCTTTATGCAGACAGAAATCATTTTGGACGTTCGCTCGTGGTGCCTATAAAGCCACGCGGCAGTAATTATTAGATATTAGTGGATAGTTGCCTGTGTTTACCACCACTTCAACGCCGCTGTCCCACCAGCTGCGTAAACACGGGATAAAGCCGTAAGAGGCAGCCTGAGCTCACCCAGCGACAGATGAACCCCACCGTCCTGTCCGCAGCAGCCGCCAGCGGATGCCAGACCGGACACAATGTCGCCTTTGACGGGAGAGCAGCGCCGCGGGAACGGGCTGTTCCTCACACCGGGAGGTTTTTCGGCATGTGGCTCGTTTCATTAAAAGCGTCGCGTGGTTGCTCTTAGTCACATTTACGTGGAGATAATACAGAGTAGCAAAAGAAAACAACGGGTTTCTGTAACGTTACAGCCCGTATGTGTGTTTTTATCAATATTCGCTGTCAGCGTGCCCACAGCGGTGTATAGGTGTCAAAGTAGTGCTCAGCATCGGAGCGAAGGTACGTGCAAAAACATTCTTGCTGCTCAAAGGTTAAGTCTTCTCTTGCTTGTAAGATTCCATGTTAAAAATTAGACAGACACTGAAAAAACAGCACCTTCTCACCTCTTTTAGAACCCGCGAGCTTCCAGCGCCGCGTCAGCTGCCTGTGATGTGAGCCCCCCTCGTTTTTTTCTCTTGGAGATGGGGCGCGAGCACGCCGAAGCACCGCGAGAGTTCGTCAGCCGAGGCTTCTGCAGAGTGAGCTCATGAGGGGAAAAATTCACTTTTCTGGGTCAGCTCCAGCTCAACATGTCTGTACTCTGGGATGATTTATGTAGACAGTCTCCCTCTCTCTCCCAGTCCCCCCTCCTCGTTTCGCCCTCCCTAGTCCCTCCCACAGGGACCCGCGTGCTGGAAATAACCTGCTGTACCTGCAATAATAAATGTCATCTTCACTCCAAAAATTAGAGCACCAGAGGGATGATGAGGGAAATGTGGCTGTGGGGATGTGTGTCTATTTTTGTTGCCTCAGGCTGATGCGCTCAAAATCCTGTTATTTGTGAACTCTGTTAATCCTGGGGCATCAAACATAGCAAGGAGCGCCGACAGTGAACACACACACACACACACGCGCGCACGCATAATCATCATCATCTGCTTTCCATCAGCGTCACACATTTCACCCCTACTACTTTTACTCTCAGCGCCTTGCTCTCATGAATTTTCTTAAAATAACTTGGTAACCTGGCAGTCATACTACTTTGAACACACACACACACACACACACGTACACACACACACACACACACTGAACTGACTAAATTCTCGAGAAAAGGAAAAAAGGTGCAATTGAGATTACTCATAATATCATTTCTGAGTGCAGTAGAAGTAGTATAAATACAAACTGCAGTGTTACTAACTAAAGTAAGGTTGACATTGTTTTGGCTTTCTAATATGAATCTATATGGCTGATATGAACATTTATAGAATGACAGCATGTTGCTGCCTGCCTGTCTCTCCTAGCAGATGAGGAGATTATCCAGCACCCTTGGGAAACAGGGTTACTCCAAATCCCCCTCTGACCTGCCCATTTTGCCAAATTGAACCTTCTGGTGTCCTTTGGAAATACAGTTTGATTCAAACTGCAGAAATCAACAGTGACCAAAGCCCATGCATTTGGATACATTTTTTTTTTTTTTTTTTTTTTTTTTTGCAGTGAGTCTATTTAAAACTTGAAATAATGCATATTTGCCTAAAATACATAATAAAACTGAATAACATGATGATGAAGAACATGCCTTCAGATGGCATCAAATGTTGGTGAGTATTCTCAATTTTGGGGCGTGCAGTATAAAAACTTTTTCTGACTTTTTTATATTTTCTTGTAAGTTGCTGTATTATTGTGAATTCTCAAGGCAGGGAAAATAACTCACGTGAAATAATCATTGTAACAATCATATAACCATCAGTTTAAGAGGTTACAAGATTTGGATCCTCTGGTTTGGATCCATAATGCCTTTGTTAGCGTTAATGAAATATAACACTTATGGGATATTTAAAAGTCTTGTGTTTATGTAATGGTGTCATGCTGCTTAAACTGCAAACTCTTCAGCTTTACTCTGTTTCCAGGAGCTTTCCATACAGCAGGGGCAAATGAACGTAACTGATTGAAGATATGATTTGATTTCAGTCTTTACAGTGTGAAAACCCAACTGGCCACTAGAGGACAGGCTAGCCAAAGTTAAGGTGGATGAGAGCACTCACAGAAGGATACCTAGAACACTTGCATTGTATGCTAAATCTTTTTTAAGTTTTAGTTTGTTTCTCTAAATAAAGGCACACACGTATAAAATATATAATAATGCATTTATTTTTAAGCCTCAGCATAAATATAATAATATGCACAAAAACATGTTGTAAAAGGTGTGGTTTGTGGTGCTCAGCTACACAGGTTTATTTTCATGTATGGGCCATTGTGTGTGTGTGTGTCTATAGGAGGTCCTGCTCCACCCAGACCATCTTCTTCTGCTCCTCCAGTATTCTGTCTTTGATGACCCTGATGAGGTCGTCCGCCCCGGCCCAGGCGTCAGGCTCTAGGCTGGCGTAGAGGCAGGGAATGGTTTCCAGCTCCTTCTCTTTTGCCCGACACAATCTCACAAACTCCTCCTCTGACTCCACACGCAGAGGCAACTTCCTGTGTGGACAGGAAACAGGAAGGAAGCAGCGCTGTGGCGGTGAGTGTGGTTGTATTTGGAACCCAGTATCTCTGATGAGATCCTGTAGACACTTTGCAACAGTGGTTTGTGTTCTTTGTTGTAATTCTCAGAAAGATGACACTGACAGTAAGAGGTTCATATACCGTGAATAGAATAAAGAGTCTTCTCACCCCTTTGAAATGTAAAGACAGAAATAACAACAATATAAATAGCCTTGTTCCATCTTTAGTGGGATCTTATAGGAAAATTTAAAATAAACAAAAAACACCCTGATTGGATATACGTGTACGTAAATAGCATACACCTGTCATAGCTGAAGGTGATTTAGATTTAAACCTGATTAAAATCAGCTTTTGCTGTAGGATTTCTTTGAATGTTGCATCCTACTGTGAGAGCCATGGGTTGTGAAGAGTTACAAAAGAAACTGTCAGATCTACTCAAGTCAGATGAGGGGTGTTAAAGAATATTAAAGGCTTTAGATGGATCATGGGGCTTGGGTTGGGGGCTCTTGTCATAATAGAATGGATAATGAATAGTTCCAATTTATTAAGCTATTTGAGCACAAAAAACCTGCAGGCCTCCATCAGAAAACTGAAGATGAAAAGGAATTTCATATTCCAACGTGACAATTACCCGAACCAACGCATCCAAGAGGACCAAGGCTTAGAAAAGGAAAATCAAAGTGTTGGCAAAACAAAGTTTAGAGCCTACACAGTGAAAACATGTGCAATCAGCCAACAATGGCTGAACACAGGAGGTCACCTCACAATCTGAAGGAACTTGGAAAGAGTTGGATAGAAATCCAGAGTCTACAGATGTAAAGTTAGTAGAGACTTACTCACAGGTTGCTGTAATAAATGCAAAAGGTGCCTCCACAAGCTATTAGTTGGACAGAGTGCACAGACGTATATAATCAGAGTGCTGGAGTTGTTGTTTTTTCTGTTTTCTTTTTTTTCTGTTTTTTAGTTATGAGATCACAAAAGATAGCACAAAGCCAAGACTTACATTGTTGTTTTTTGAGTTTGCTATGGCTGTGTAGATGTTTTATATCCCTGTGAAGTTACAATCCACCAGAAAACATGCAGCCACAGGGGCCACAAGGGGGCCAGTTGTCACCTTTGTGAACCGGTAACATACTTGCTCAGATTCTCTTATCACAAACCTTTGTCTGCACGTTTCTGAATTCTCACACATGAATACATAGTTTGCGAGAGACTAACACCAGATTTGTCTTTACGTTTCTTCAATCTCATCATCTGCTTCAATGAAAAATGTAATGCAAGTATTGACGTGTCTTTGCCTTTGGAAAAAGGGTTGTGGTTGGCACCTATGGGTAAATGTGTGAGAGAAAGAGTGAGGTTCGTTATACCTACCGTAACTTCTTGATATTTTTCTCACAGATCTTGACGTAGATGATGATTGGGTAGATTTCTCTCCGCAGAAGATCTTTGACGCAGCTCAGCTCGGCCTCCAGCAGGCAGTGTTTGCCCTGGTGATGGGTGGAAAACAATGGGCTTTACAAACAAGTAATGACACGTGTGCAGAAGGTTGAATGTATAGATCGGCACACAGCAGCTCACACATCACAATGGAAAATATAACTGTTTCAGGGGGCATTTGGCCTACTTAATCAGATCTAAGAATACAAAGTTGTGCTTAGTTTCACATCATAACAACCCTGGCCAGGATTTCTGCTTAATTTATGAAATTAACAACAAAATGAACAACTTTTCATTATTTTGGGAATTAGGTAAATTGTTTTCTTTCAGAGAGTTAAATTTGTTACTGCTCCTATGTCTGAACAGTAAATATGAAGCCAGAAGCCAGTTAGCTTAGCGTAACACAAAGACTGGAAACAGGGAGGCTTATTTTTTAGTTAGTTGTTGCTTCATATCCACTGTTTTCTGTGTAATGCTTGCTGAGATAAGTGTTTATTATTAAACTTATTATCACAATGCAGGAGCACACACACACACAGATACTAGTTAGTAATAACACACCTTAGCAGCAACAGCCTCTATGTTTTCCCGGGTGATGCATTCAAATGTGGCTTGTTTCTCTTTGTAGTGAATAAACGGCTCCACATTCTGTTTCAGATGAAACTCTTCTTTGGACAGGGTGTCTAAACAGAATACAGCAGTAAAGTGAGAGTTTTTTAAAGTCGAGAAACTGAAATGAACTGTGCTCAGTCACCACAGCACATTATAAACAGAGGGAACAGAAACTCTGGAGGTGTTTGCCCTGGAGAATCTCCACCAAGACATCACACAGAGTCTCATGTCGTGCCAGATGTTCAACAGTACACCACCAACCTGTCTGACACTCCTCTCTTTGTCCTGGGGCAGTCGATGTGTCACGGGAGTGGAAGAGTTTGTTAACTCTCTGCGGTCTTGACAGTACAAGCAACTTTTTCACGTCACAGGAAGTCGCCTTATTTACATGCAATATCTAAAATAAACCTACACTTGTCAGTGTCACCATCAGCATCATCCTCCCAATTATCAGCTGGGCCATCTTCCACCCTGCCGTCTCTCTGGTTACACTCCTTAACATTTACACCACAGCGAGGCACAATATCTGACCTGAATCCCAATAGGAGCTTCTTTGTCTTCCCTTCTTACCTACTTGTCTCCATTATCTCCTCTATCTTTGAGTCTCAAAGGGTGAACAGATGGGAGTTTGGCACCGAGGTTGAAACATTCTTTGAATAAGACATGTTTTCTGCGATCAGCTTGTTAAATTCCTATCGCCTACTGACCTGGTTTGCAGATATTAAAATCCATGGCTCCCCCCATGTTGAGTATTTTCTGGATAATGGTTTTGGCGAGAGCAGTGGGAGTGAATAGGACTGGCCTTCTCCTCTGTGTCCGCTGGGGAGTGACGGGACTGTAGGGAATCAGGCTCAGACTCCTGCTCAGCTCACTGTCTGGGTCAGCAGTATCTGTTTACACACAATGAAACGAGGGAGTCTAAAGAACCATGAGGGAAATTTTTATTATAATATTATTGATTTAAAACCCCTCGACTGAAAATATTACAGTTGGGTTGACCTGCAGATCCATAAACCATTGTATTTAATATATTTTATGTAAATCATATGAGACTGTGTATTTAAACAAAACATATACGCACAGGTCCAGAGGCCCAAGGTGTACCTGGGCCCCACTGTGACTATTAACATTTTATGTGACTAAACTGAGACAAAAAAAGACCACAGACACACAAAAGTACCATAAATAGACACAACAAAGGGAAAAATAATCAACCACAAAGAGCCAAAAAACCATCCACCACTATTTTTACCACTTACACATTAAATGACACCTCATTTGCTTTCACCGGTTCAGCTGACATTTCACGTCCCTTCTTTTGTCACAATTTAAATGACAATACGTCAGCAGCAACTGACATTTTGACAGCTTTTTCAGCACTTTCACTTCAACTTTTTTCAGCGCTTACACATACATTTGCATTTCCAAAATCATTAAACTGCCTTAAGCGAAACCTGCAGCACGTCCAACTGTCAATTCGATCGGTTTCAAGCGTACATTTTTGGCAGGCACATCTCTGCCGTTTTGAAATGCTTCGGGTTGCTCAAAGGGAGTTTGTGTCGCTTTGTACTAACCTTCTGGTCTAAGCGTCTCAAACCCTGGCCTGGGTAGTGTTGTGCTGCCTGAGTTGATGATCCTCACGCGTTCGCTGCTGTTCATTCTCTTGTACTTGATATCCACCCTGCTGACAAACTACAAATCAAACAGACGCAGAAAAGTGTTAGTGGAGGCATTGGACTGCTTCGTTCAGCACCAAGGTTGTGTAATTACTTTTCATATTATTAACAATTTGTCTAGGATCTACAGCAATTATTCATGTTATTAACTGTTAACTACCACTTACTTAACTACTGTGCCTGCTCAGTTCTTGGTTGACCTTAGCTCACACTTGTTCAGGTTAGCTAGTGTGAGCTCAACGGTGTTTCAGCAGAGATGTATGTGTTATTGTATTAAATATTCAAGTTATTAAGATTTAATGGCTGCCTTGACATTGTTTTGTAGTTCAAAGGTACAAGAATGTGTTCACAAAATGTGTCATCTGGAACGAGAGGCTGCGTTTTAGCTGGAGTGAGGTTTTCTTTCACAGTGATGTTTGAACACAGGGTACGTCAGGTTGTGGAAGAGGTGCACTGAAGAGCCTGAAGTCCTGTTTGCCCGTCCTCACCTGTAGTATCTGAGTGAGGAAGATGCTGGCTCTAGACAGGCGTGGGCTGGCTTTAGGATCAGGAGAGGGGCTGGCTTCTTCAGGCTGCAAATTGTGCTGCACAGGTAGATACACACAACTTATATATACACTGGAAGTGTGAGACAACAACAATGTACTAAAGATAATGCAGACATCATGAAATTTTTATCAATGATGCAACTGCACAGTGGACAGTGCAGCTACAGTATGCCTAAGTGAAAATGCGTCAAATCAAAAAAATGAATATGTCCTTGACCCTGTTCCTTTTGATAGATTAGTGTAAAATATCTGTGGAGAGGGGAATTTACTTCAGTAAAATAGGGAATATGTTGTTATATTACTGCTGTACATTAAAATATACGTTTTTTGTCTATAAGAGATGAAGGTTTCAGGAAGTTTCTTACCCGACTGTTGCGGTGGCTTTCAATTTCGTCTTTGCCCCCTCGACACACCAACTTCTGAATCTTTACCAAGAGCAGCTGCTGGGCCCTGCATTCGCACACACAAACACGCATACACACACATACACACATGTTCATAAGAATCACAAACTTGTGATTTTTTACAGAATTATTTAGGAATTTGTCCTCACATCAAGCTGCTTCCTGTGTTTCTTAATGACCAAAACAGATTGTGGGACATAGGTGTGAAAATGTACTGAGGTCTGACTGTGTGGGTGTGTGCGTGTGCGTGGGGGGGGTCAGTGAAACTTTCCATCCTAAGACACCTGCTAAACTTTGCCTGTTTGCGTGTGCTTTCAATGAGCAGCCTTCTTATGCTAAATAAAAGGTCATTTTAAATATCAGCGCTTTTACCGTGAGTTGCTGGGTATGGTGCCACGGTCGGCCAGGTCTGAGCCGCTGTAGGGGTCGACACGAGCACACAGCCACTCACAGCGGCCCTGGTGCCTGGTGTCCAGCACGTGCACCACCTCGTCACAGTGCACGCTCAGAGAGCAGTTGTCTGATTGGCCGGAGATGTTGAGGTTTACTCGTATGTAGAAGGAGTCCCCAGATGCTATTGTGCCATCCGCCAGGTCCCTCTGAAGACGACGGAAGGCTGGAGCACAGACACATATTTTACGTACACAGTGTGTGTGTTACACAGACATACATATGCTTAGATATAACACTTACAGTCATAGTTGGCCCGGTAGTGCAACGTCACTCGTCCAGAGCAGTGCTGCAGCGTCCAGTGGGCTTCTTCCTGAGTGCTGGTGTCCAATGAAATGCTTTGGTTCTCTCCACGTATGCATCCCTCTAGCTGATTAGCCAATCGCAGCACAGGACAGATGGAGAGGAGATGAAAGCAATCGTGCTTTTGCCGTGTTACACTAAATTTTACGTAAGCTACAGAAAACCAAACTTGTATTTTATATGGCTGTAAACATCTTGACTTCTGCTGTAAAGTTGGGCATTTTAACATTGGGCTCTGTGGGGACTGGTGTGTTTTCCAGTCAGCTTCAAGTGGCCAGTTGAGAAACTGCAGTTTTTTGACTACTGTGGCTTCGCATTGGCTTCATTTTTCAGCACCGAGGTTTCCCTTTTGGTTCTTTTCTACCAGTAAAGCCACTGTTTTTAACATTTCACAACTGTACCTCATCAACCCATCTTACCACTGGTGTGTGAACAGTGAACTACATACCAACAGGAGGTGGTGGCCCTCTCGTAGCCCTGCGTTCTCAGCAATGGAGCCCGCCTGGACAGACGAGACAAAAATCCCGCTGTCGTTCCCTCCAACCAGAGTGATGTCCTTCAGCAGGTTGTCACCTGGCAACGACAGCTCCTGCACTGGCTTCAGCGAAGAGCTGATCCTTGAGAAGGAGGATAGAGACGGGCGGAAGGGCCTGCACACACAAACATTCACACCGACAGGTTTCAATGAGTTGAATTTGCGATGATTCTGTGCATGTTGGTGCAAGAGTGTCTGTGCTGTACCTCTCCAGAGAGAGTTTCCTGAAGATATTGTTGACCTGCTCCAGGTCGTAAGTGTCCATGCCCTCTGACTGATGGGACGAGGAGGATGAGTGAACAGAAGGTGGACCATGATGTCCTTCATCCTCTACAGAGTAGGGACCAAACAGAGAGATTAATTGGTTAAGTGGTTAATGAAAAATGATCAGCAGAAGATAAATATCGGCAAAAACACAACTGGTATGACTGTGGGCGAGTCGTTAAAGTATACTTTACCAAACTCCATTTCCATGTTGTCACTATCAAAGTCCGAGAGACTAAAAGAGAAACATCAGACTATTGTGAATCCATTCAGAACAACGCAGATTAGGGCAGCGCATAACCATCTACATCTACCTGACTCACTGATCGCATTTATTTTAAAAATCTGATATGGCGTTGGGACTACCTGCGGGGGTGGAAGTCATGTTCCTTCTCCCTCTCTCTGCGGTAGAGTGATGCTTTCTCTGGCGGCTCGGGGAGTGTGGACAGGATGCTGTCGTTACGGTAACGCAGCTGGAGAGTTTACCGGTGAACAAGGCAGAAGTTCCAGTTACAAACTCAGACAATCAAGTTTGTCCAGTCAAGTTAACAATGTATTAAAGATCAGGAATCTGATTTTTTTTTTTTTTTTACCAAACACAGAACAAATCATCACAATACTGCAGTTCACTGGCATCAGATACAACTTCTCCTCATGACCATGTGAGATGACCATGTGAGATGAATCTATAGTAACATTTAGATCCTCACCATGTTTGGACGATTGGATTGAGGGGGGGACGGAGAGAAGGGAGAGGAGAGCGGGGGAGCGGAGGAGGGTGGATACGTGGGGGACATCGGGAAGCTGGGGGACGCAGGGAGGGAGTGGCTGTTGACGTGTGAGTTTGGCATCTGGATTTCCAGACAATCTCCTCCGTTGACTGACAGAGCTGAACATCAGAGACAAACATGGATGACCTTGCATAAAGGAAAGGTTATGATGGAACATTGCATGCGAATGAGCTCTGTGACCATGTGCTACCTGCTGACTGAGAGGCCTCTGAGTGGGCTTGAAGGTCTTTGGGGATACAGACAGGAGACCTTACTCTGTTCTATAACACAAGACACAAACATCTTTCAGTTACTCTTCAAAACATTTAACTGGTTTTATCCCTCCTGCTACACAGGCCAGTGACTGTGAGACACAGACAGTGTTGCATGACATTTTGGGCTTAAGTGCAATAGATCAGATTTCTTAGAGATATTAGGTGGAGCTTTAATAGTTTGTTGGGTGAAGGCTGAGTCTTTGTCTGATCCTGAAGTGTGATTCCGTTTGACCAACGATTGAATGTGTGAGTAGTGCACAGTTACTGACCCCTGCTTTGAGGTTGGGTCTGCGTTTGAGGCGAGGCTCTTCAGATAAGAACTTATCCTCTGGCGATTCATCACTAGACCACTCTGATTGGCCCTGGATGGGTTTAAACTCCTCCTGGGAGATGATGGTCGGAGGCAGGTCCCTCGGCATTGTTGGCTGCGATGGCAAATTTCAGACTTACAATGCGAACATTTATCCCATACATAATTCATGTGCATTCATGTACAGTGCAGTGTCTAACCTGCTCCAGAACAACATCTTTGGACAGCCGTCGCAGGCGAGACTCCAAAGTGACGAGCTTGGCTTCTTTGCGTACAATCTCAATATGGAGTTCATCACTCTTCTCCTCCAGCTCTCTGATCTGCTTGCGATATTTGTCTTTGTCAATAAGACTCTGGGAGAACAGGTGCTGGGCATCATCTCTGGCTCGAAAGGCCTGCGGCAGTGAGGGAGTGGAAGTAAGCAACACAATGAAAAATAATAACAAACATACAACAAATATAGGCCAAACTGCAAATGGTAATAATGCTTAGTGGCAAAAACGGGCCAGTCAGTGTGTGTGTGTGTGTGTGTGTGTGTGTGTGTGTGTCAGGGAACGCACATCTGTGTGAGTGACTTTGTACGTTTGTGTGTGCTGGACGACATTTTATTGTGTGTGTGTGTGTGTGTGTGTGTGTGTGTGTGTGTGTGTGTGCGTTGTGGGCCTTCACCTGGTCCCTCTCCTTCTCCACCTCCTCTAACTGGATGATGATGGTGTCCATGCGGTTGCGATACATTTCACAGTCCTTCTGCAGCGTGGAGCTCTTCAGCTCCAGATCCTCCTTCTCCTCCAGGTACTACACACACACACACACATACACAGACACACACACACACACACACACACACATTGTTATTTGTAGTTTATTACAAAAAGGCAGATAAGGGAAGAGAAACACAGAGAGAGAAAGAAGAAAAACCAGGTTCCCAGAGAGGCATGAGTTGGGGGTTTCTACACAGGGTGTGTTTAACAGATGGTCTCATGGGCATTAGACTCTCTGGTCATGGGTTTGTGTTTCTTGGGTGTGTTACTGTCAACCTTCATGTGCTCCTGCTTCACTCCACTTAATACAGTCCCACTCGAGATCACTTTGCAAACTTGCACATACCTAGTCCCTTTGTACGTATATGTTTTTGGTGAGCGTTTGTTACCTTGTCTCGCAGTTCCTCTGCCTGTCGGACCTCTTCGTGCAGGTTGTAGAGGCGGTTCACCAGATCCTGTCTGTCTTCTAAAGCTTCCTGTCTGTCATGCTCCAAAATGTCAAGTATAGCCTTGTCCGATTCAGGTAGTGTGCCAGGCTGCGTTTTAAGAAATACACACATTTCTGGGTATGAAACTTGTATCAGCTAAAGAGACAGATATTTGTTTTCTGGAGTTGTCAAACAGAGCTAACAGTGAGTGAATTTTGAGCACACACTCACTGGCTGGTCGGAAAAAAGACTACAAATGAAGTTCTGCTTTACAAGCTGCAAACCCTTGTGTCAGGCAGTTTCTGTTGGCTTGATTAAAATAGTTTATTTATCACATGTGCGTGCATGTGTGAGTGTGTCCATGTTTCATGCAGGCAGTACCTGTATGATGGACTGTAGCTCCTGTAGTTTAATCTTGAGCATTTCGTTCTCTCTCTCCAGCTCAAAGATCTGCTCTCTCTTTGGCCGGTTCTCAATGTCGTTCTTCAGCTTGAGACTCTGCCTCCTCTCCATCTTGCATTCCTCCTCTACCTTGTTCAGCCTGTGCTTCAGCTGATCGATCTATTTGTAAAGCAGAGAGATGACACTAAGAAATAACTGGAGATACCAGCACTAACACTAGTGGACAGATTGCACTTCCTGATTGATGCTCTCAAATCCCCACGTCCTCTAAATCAGTAGTTACAATTTTGTACATGTTTTGCAAATACACAGCAGAATGACATTACATATCTGTGTTCTTTCATGCATTCCCGTGTCCTGATCAGTACCTCAAGCTGCAGGTCTCGGCTCCTCATGACAGCCATGTTCTTCTCCTCACTCAGCGTGGCATACCTCATGGCCAGTTTGTAGTTTTCATCCTTCACTCTGAGCAACTCATCACTGTAGGTGTTTCTCTCTTCTCTCAACTTATTGTATCCTGCAGAACGAACCAGTGGTCATTTTTACAGTAGTACGTGAATGTGTAGTGCAGGACTAGTAGATGGAAACCAGCTTCATTGCAAACTGCAATGCATCTATAAAATGTTAAGCTTAGAGGTAAATATAGAGAACTTATGAGTCCAGTATTAAATGAGTTAAATTAAATATTTTGTGAAATAATCATATGAGTAAATTGTGTAAAATACATAAATTAAAGTAATAATTATCATGTTATATTATCATTTCATTGATTTTTACAATATCTGCAATTAATTACATTAATATTTTCTTACAGTTAGCCAAGTCTCTGTCTTTTTAATTTTATTTCAATAATTAATTAAAATTATTAATTGGCTAATATACAGGAGTTTTACGACATATACACTACAACATTTATTGTGGGTACCTGATTTAAATAAATATTAACAAATCAAATTAATAATTTCACACTGACCTGTCCTGAACAGTGCTCTCCAATGATCTTTTTACAGCATTTGTTTAAACCTGAATGTGCCCGGTGTACAAGCTGCAGGTTTCAACTACACAACTACAAAGGACATGGTAACAAATACCACAGCGTGCTAGTTTCATGAATAGGCTTGGGCAGACAATGTGATTGGCAATTTAGCCTTAATAAACCCAACTGTGGTGCACCAAGCAGGGTAAACCAAGCGTGTGTGGTGGAGGAGCAGTTTCAGTCAGGCATCATGGTAGGTTTTTCATTTAAATTTAGCTCTCAGTCAATTTAGACAACTTCAGCTGGCATGTCATGGTCAGAAAATATCTGTAATGTACGTATTTTTACTTTGTTGAAAGGCCTGAAGCTCCTGATTGGCCAGCCGTAGCTTCTTCTGCTCATCCTCCAGGGTGCAGTTTTTCCTGCTGAGCTCAACTTGCTGCAGGGTCTTCACTTTGAACTTCTGCTGCAGCTTCATCACTTCGTTCATCAGGAACTGGGTCAGACCCTCGTGACCTTCCTCCACTGCAATGGGGAAACAGACAGAAGAGTATATCCTATTTACATGATGTAAGAAGAATTGCTCCGAGGCTGATTTGGGAAAAATCTCATCTTCTAACTGTAACCAGCAGAACAAGATCAATGAAAAGTGTGTCACTGAAATTACTGAAGGTTACTTTTTTTAAGAGATCAAGTATACAAGATTGATCCATGCATATGTGTGCAATATGGCGCACAGGCTACCTCACCTACGATGGTGGAGAAGCGTCGCGTGGGATCGTTCCCTGTGACCAGCTTGTAGAGGTCAGGATAGTAAAACTCCAGGCTCTCCAAAAAGGCCACATAGCCCCGCTCTCCTTTAGTGTGGAGGATGTCAAGTAGACGGCCTGACAGAGGAGGGATTAGCATGCTTAAATTTCAACACACAAAAGCACCAAGGCACCTGCTTTTCCTGCACACAATCTCAGGTTAAGAGGAGCAAAGTTGTTGGTGCACACAAAGATTATCAAATCACTCACTGGTTTACAGTCTCTTTACTGGTTTACAGTAGTCTAAGAGAACATGAGTAATACATTAGAACAAAGACACATCCATCTACACACTTGTGCGATTTGCTTTGGAGACCAACAGCATGGAGTTGAGGATTTCATCCTCATCCTGTTCATCCAGGACTTTGCACTGGCGGAGGTAGGGCGTGAGCTTTGCTGGGGAGATGATGCGACACAGTTCATAACGTTTACACTCCACCGTCTCCCACATTGCCTCCACGACGTCAGCTATCCCGTTTTCCATCTCTTACACCCTGAAAAGGAGGAAATGCATCATTTTGCATCATTGCAGCTGAATCAAACAGATGCTCACTGCAAATATGTATAGGTGTGTGTGTGTGTGTGTGTGTGTGTGTGTGTGTGTGTGTGTGATATTATGGAGATAACAGGGCTGGATTATATTAAATCATTCTGAGGTCAACTGCTGGTGAAGGAACTGGTATCTGTGGTTGTCCCAAACATTGGCACAAATATCAGGAGTGCACAAAAACTAGGGACAAAGACGCCGTTTCTTCTGGGTTCAGAGGAACCACAAGCTGATCATATTTGCTTGTACTTACTATGTTTACTTGTGATTACTTAGATATACCTTCAGACCAAACATTATAGATATCTTGTTCATCTTTTTAGATGTTCTTTTGAGGGGGGTTTTTCCACCTCTTAGTAAGGAAAGACTAATGCAATCACAGACAGAAGGTTGAAGACAGTGACGTATTAATTAACACAGTCAGTGTTTAAAATAAATGCCCAGAATTGTGGCATATGACTAAATGTGATGGGATAAAACAAGTCATAAAACTTGGTTAAGACATTATATTTATTCATATTGTTCAAATAATGAATCCTAGTGATACCCTCACTTTATAATTATAGGTGAATCTATTTCTAAATTAACTCACAACTGGTTTAGCATTTCTGCATTCCTCAGCAGACGTAGACACAAATACCAATTTGTCTGCAACAAAGGCTACAGAAAGCCTCGTCAATCACCTGACCTCAGAGTAAATGTATGGGGCGAGAGCTGGTCAACCCCATTTTTTCTATCCCAGATGCAATTAATGTGGCCTGTGTAGACATACGTAGCAAAGGCAAAGGTCCCTGCAAATGTTCAAACTCTGATTTATCAAGGCCCACAGATCCATAAAGCCAAGGTTGTGATGATGTGACGGGCATGCATGCATCTTTCCATGCACTAGATCCCGCGGAGGAAGGCTGCACAGGTGGAGTGTTTATATCAAATGAATGAATACATTGACCAAGTATCACTATCAACACTTATATCACTATCGCCTCTGATATGTCAGTACTATAAGTGTGCCATAATTAAAAACTAAAAAAAATGTTTTATATACAAAGGATATATTTATATGTGTGCATGCAAAACTGCAAAAGAGGCTTGTGTCGCTTCATGAAGTCTAACGGTGCAAAGTGAGACTTTGTTCTTTTTGATCCCACATTACCTTTCACTTCATCTGTTTCCCCTTATAAACACATAAACCTTTACCCAACTGGACGTTTTTCCATTGGCCTCCTTTTTTGTTTCTCCTCCTGATCATGCCACACCGTCCACATGATTTGCATGCAGTCTGGCTAGTGGGTGTTATCCAACAAATCCTGCTTTGTGACCAGCAGAGGCAATCAAACCATCGAGCACATTTGTAAACACAGATATTTAGGTAACTGTCACTGCAATCGCATGGGACTATTTGAGCTGTGTCTTCAATCTGTAGATAAGACACACACACACACACACACACACAAAGACGTATCTGTATTATACCATTACATTCACAATGTAATACTATATGGGCAAAAATCAATTAACTGTGTTTTAATGGAGTCTGAGGCAGGCAAGAATATCAACTTTAACACTTCAAGCTATTATTTTAACTACTGTGTGAGTGTGTGTGAGTGTGTGTGTGTGTGTGTGTGTGTGTGTGTGTGTGTGTGTGTGTGTGTGTGTGTGTAAGTTGATACAGTCGCAGAAAATGATGAAACCACAAATGCTCACACTAACACACACCCATGCACTCATGCAGTACACAGTGTCTGCAGACACACATTTAACACACACAAGAACACACAGACCCCTTCAGTAACCACATACATGTTTCCTCTTCTCTCTTCTCTTATTTTGGAGTTCATTTCCGAGAACGCTCATCCTTACTTCCTCCTTTTCAACCCAGATGTGTGTAGCAGCTCTCTTCCTGTATTCTGTTTTTGTCCTCTCACTTTTGTATATAGTAATGTGGTCAGGGGAGTTGATTGGTTTTTAATGTGTGTATGTCCTCACAGTTAATGCTGCATTTTTTTTTTTCTTTCAATCTGCAAACTTTAAAAGAGGCGGAGAGAAGCAAACACAGTTGTTGTGTGTGTCGTGTTGCAGGACTGTAGAACTCAGTGCTAACTCTACTCTCTGCCACTTATACATCCTAATTACAGCATTACAACTGATAACATTATCAACCTAAAGACTAGTTCATTTATTCCGCGATATGCAAATGTACAATCAGTTTCTGAACTTTTGGGGAAGTCACACCAGATGTTAAGTGCAGAGTATTCAGTTAACCACCATTTTGTCACTAAAGGATGTACAGCAAAGTCCAGCCAACAAAATTCAAAGAAACAAACTAAGAAACTAAACCCTCATTCAACATATCATGAGAGTGCACAATGTATGATTACATTGAAGCTGGACTAACTCTAAGGCTTTTCTCCACCATTGAAAAACTGAAGCAGAAGGTGAAATACTGTTACACATTTCTACTTTTTTTTTCAAATTCTGAATGAAATTATGAGTTTGAAATGTACTGTAGTTTTACAACACATTGCATTTTCTTTATTGATTTCTGCTGATTTAAATAAGGCTTTGACCTTCACAGCAAAACTACTGCTCTTTACAAGATTATAATTTAGGTCCAGTCAGTCATTTAATGAGTTTTCAATATGGTGTCAATATCCCACTCCGTAGATGGTATCTGAGTTGGAAGTTGTAACGGTTACTGAAAACAGTCACTGTCTGACACTCTGGGACCTACATAGAGACATTGTCTTAACTGAAATTATCTACTGTGCATATTAATTTGTTAGGACCGCTCTCTGGACAAGTCCAGAACAAATCTGTGCATCTAAGCATTTCATGAATGAAAGCCAATAGCTGCTGAGATTAACCCCCTGACCAAAGACCAAATTAAATGTTTTTTTATGCATTTATACAGTTTTCTCTTTTCAAAATATTTTCACGATATAGCAGCAGAATGTAGCTATTTAAAGTAAAAACAAATGGTTTTGGTACAAAAATAATTTCACTGGGTTTGAAAATAAGCCAATAAGACAATATAAGCCCATAAGCTACACTTACTTTTTTTTTTAAACAGAACGCTGTCAGATGTTTGGCAGCACAACTGTAAATAAACAGATTTGCTGGTGCTTTGCACATCTACAGCATCTCCATCCCATAACTTACTCAGGTATTCATGTAATCTATACAATCATCATAATGTATGCATCACACACACTACAATCACTATATTATTGTTTGTGTTCAATTGTATTCAATTTAATACCTTTACTGCTGCAGTAACTTAGTATCTTTTAAATGAATAAATTAGGTTTGTTAAATTTGTGTTGTTGGCTCAGTATTTTCACAGGAGACATTAATATGAGGCTGTTATTATAGCTAAAATGAAGTATTTCCAAATGCGTAGACAAATCTGTAAATGAGTACATAGATCTGCAAATGCCTATGGAGATCAGTAAATGTGCAGACAAATCTGTAACTGCATGCATGAATTGGTAAATGTGTGAATCTGACAAGTATATCCACTACTCCATTACTTAAACTACTAAGCGCACACATTTGCAGATCTCCAAATCAATTTGCAAATTTCCACACACGTTTTCAGACCTCCACATGCATTTGCCGTCTCTGCCATGGCAGAAGTATAACAAAAACTCATGTGTAAAAAAGACAGCCAACTGGGTTGCCTGAGTTGTGACACGTGTGCGGTTACTGTGAGACAAAAATCAGTAATTTCCTCATGTTTTCTTTAAAATGCTATTCATTTCACAAAGAGAGCTGACCCATATATCTTACAGCCTCTGTCAACAACAACAATATTCTGCAGAATTAATAATGCAGAGTAAACTGTCAATCACAGTGGAAATAAAGTGTACCAGAAGTAAATGTGCCACTGACCCAGAAGTGAGTTAGGATTAGAGAGCAATCACTTGTCGAGGAGGTTTTACTTTCCACTGTTCAGCACAATCAGTTTGGGGTATGTTCTTTTATGTTTCCACTGCACGTAAATGATTTTGTTTTTTGGGGTTTTTTTTAGGATTTTATTCTTAATCCAGGTAAAATAATAGTTTTGTCTCCCAAAAGCTTTACACAAGTGCAATCAAATCCAGACAATTCTACAATTCGACAAGACAAATCGGGCAAGGCTCTATGATTCTATGCGTGCCTCCGTCCAGGCTTACTGTCTGTGCACTGGACTGGGATTGGCTGGCCAGCTGGCTGATAGACAGATACGATTGGTTCAGGTGTACAAACCATCATAAAGGCCCCATTGTCCAGCAGAATGGTTGAACCTTATGGGAATTTGATATGCAGCCTCTGTCCGTAGAGAGAGGTAAGACAGAAAGAGGGTGCAGAGACCCAACTCTTCTCAAGGCTCACGTGTGCAGTTTGTTCGAGTTGCATAATAACAAAAAGTCACCTTTGTTTTAATATCAAGAAGAAAAACGCTGAACATATATATATATTCATATACATATATATCCAAAAGTAACTGAAATACCTTCCTATGGAGTGGTTTCAAAAAAACAGAAACAGGCTCAAAAAGTTTATGCACATTGGTTTGGAAGCATTGTATTTCTATTGCATAACTTCAAAAAAAGATGTTTTATTTCTGAATGCATCATCATGAATAAGCAGACCACAGCCCTACAACTTCCAGATTCTCCCTCACTGGATCTTACTGTCCTCTGCACCTGGTGCTGGAATTTTTATAAAGCCAGATAGTAACGACAGCGATGACAGAGCTTCAGCTATTGTGTTACCAAACTAATAACTTTCTTCATCTGCAAGCCAAGAACATGTCAGTTACAGCAAAATAAGGGTTCATGAAGTGCAGAACCTGCTGATAAACAAATTCCACAAAAACAGAGCAAAGCCTCCCATGTCAGTCAGGTCTTTGTGCGACTTTAGAGGAACAAACGAGCAGTCACTAAAGTTCACCTGAAAATATCAGAGACATGTGTTTGGACGGGTGCTGTGTTCTTTAATCATGACACCAGCGCAGATGACACACGGTTGTGATTGTCACCGATATCACGTCGCAGCTTCTCGCGTTTTCTATTCAAACTGGCGCACGTTTCCAAACCTGATCGGCAGCTTCTCTAACACATCTCTTTCCTGAGCGCATCGCCACTTCTGAGAGTCATTACACAGACATGATTCGAGTGTGTTTTACTTACCTGTGCTGGATAAGTTGTCCAGAGTGGATGGGGGACGATTAACCTGGCCAAGGTGTGATAGCCTTTGTTGTTTGTTTTTGCTGTTTTGCTTTTCTTAAATTAGGAAACCGGTTGTTTTAGCATGAATCCCAAAGGCTCAGGTTGTCTCCATTTATCCAAGATAGAGAGTAGACTGAAGGGAGATGAAGAGCGCATGGAGCCATGCCCCAGACGACTTAGGTACAGACAGAGAAAGAGAGAGAGAGAGAGAGACATAGTGGGTGACGGAGAGAGGCAGCGCGGGGGCGGGCTGTGTGAGCTCGGATGGAAATAACAAGTTGCACAGAGGTGAGAAAGATCGCAACCTGTGACCTGTTCTCACTTTGTGCTCTGCGCCTGTAATCAGATACCATTACAATGGTCGTATAGAAGAGCTAGATAATAATAGCAATGTTCATGCAGTCATATTCTAAGTTTATAATGGGTCAGGAAGTGTTTAGTGGAGGTGTGTTGTAGTGGTTGTTGTTTTAACTTATTCATATTTTCACTCTTTACTTCTTCATCTCCATGATATCAACAGGTGAATCGTCTCTCGGATTATGGAAACACTGAGGGAGCCAGCAACTATACTTCAGTATTTCCATTTTATGCTGCTTCGACTCATATATTCTGAATTTCAACCCTTTTAGCTAAACGAAATTCACAGCTTAAGAATTGACCTTATGAAATATGATATGCTGTTATATACAAAAGGTTCTAATGTGCTCCACCTTGACCAAATATGACAGTACGATGTTGTATAGTTTATTTATTTTATACATAATATTCATGAAAGCCTACCTATTTCTCTTTACAATAATTCTGAATTTTTACTTGAGTAAAAAATCTAAATGCAGGATGTGTCATGAATTAGTTCATAATGTGTTATTTTAACTCAGGTAGGCTAAATGATCTGAACATTTCTCAGGGGTGGGTTGAAATTCCTTAAGCCTGTATCTGCAAAGTATGATGAAATAGACGGGAAAATGTAAAGTCTTATTATTTCAAAAATAGAAGTTGTAATAGGAATTTAGCCTACCTCAAAAATAGCTTTTCGGCAGTTGAATGATTTGCCTGAAACTGTCCCGCTCCTGCACTGTTTTAGTATCCCATGGAAATGCAAAACCCCTGAAATTACAAAAATGTCCCTGTATCAGTGAGCTGGTAAAGTAACAAACTGTTTAGTCTTCATGAAGGAAAATGCAGGCTGGGGGATCGTTTGTACCACAGTAATATCAAATAAAGTCACTGCAGATGATAAAACCAACGAGGAGAATTAAGTAAAAAATGAAATGTGAAGTAACTCAACGGAAGTACCTTTAAGGTGTTTAAAGTGATATAAAACTTCCTTAAAACAGAGGAAACAAGGCATTCTTATATTACAACATCATAACAAATTTCTGTGTTCCTTGCTTTTAAGGCGTAGAAAAAGTGTGAGTGAGGACAGGGATGCCCCTCATCTTCCCCTCACCGAAGGCGGAACTGAGGTGACGGTCATGTGATTTCAGTCAGGACTTGTTTAGCGGCCGCACTGTTTACCTTCTGCTTGCAGACCGAAGTGGCTGCGGTATGTCAGGTTGTCTGTCAAAATGTACTCTCACGGCTCAGAGAGTTTAATTAAACAAGCGAGGTAAGATCACCGCAAGAGGAAACCTGTCTCCACTACCTTCAGCTCTTCTCTTCAGCTGGTTCAAACACATCTTGCCGTCGTTTCCTCTGCTAAGCTAACGGGGCTAACGGTAGCTAGCCCGGAACACTAATGTGACTTAAATGGCGTTCAGGTTCATTAAATGTCTAAATCTCAACTCTTTATCCCAGGGCTGAAGGCAACCATTAGTCCTGGTGAGATGTCGTTTTCTCTGTAAACTGACAAAGAAGTTTTCTTTTAATGAGACTCTTCGGCAGCACTGGACATTTTATATAGATGTTTTATATCTGTTAAATTTTTACTTAATTTAGGTTGTCAATACACTACTTTAAATGTAGCTTTTATATTGGTTTTATATTATATTGTATTTAAATTCTTTTTACATCTCTGAAATGAATTAGATCTCACAGTTGCTTCGGTAACTCAACTTTGCAGCCCATGGCTCTCACAGCTGGATGTAACCCCCAACATTAGAAGAAATCTGATATCCTTAATCTGGTTTAAATCTCAGTAGCTTTCCTTTATGGCAGGTGTATTATGCTTACCTAGAGGCATGACTTTAAATGTTATTGGTTAATTGTGAACACAACTAGAGAAGGTGTGCAGTAAGGATGTTAATTTGTGTATTTGGATTTGTTTTCTTTCTCTGGACTTTTGTTATCTGATCACATTAAAAGGGGGGAACAAGGCTGACATTTAAATTGTTGTTGTTTCAGTCTTTATACTTCAGAAACATTCGATTTCACAAAGATGTGTAGACTTTTTTTTATACCCAGTGTGTATCTTGTGCCAGTTCCTTTCATTGAATCCCTGTTGTGCTTTTAGTTAACCTTGTCTTTAAAGTGTAACATTGCTTTTGTGAGTCTGAAACCAGCAGTGTTGGATAATTTAGTTCTATGCATTTATTTTTGCTTTTTTTTGGTATAATTTTATAATTTGGTAACTGGTCAGTGTGTGTGTTCTTTCTAGGGAGATCCAGGAGTCTGAGCTGCAGAAGTTTTACAGCAGATTGGTCAAGCTGCTCCAGGGGAAGGAGCTCGGTCATGAGACTGTGGACTCCCTGCAGAGGCTGCACCTGATCCTCTCTGCCACCAAGTACACCAGGACGTAAGAGCTCCGACCCCCCCATACGGCATGCACCGACCACCCGTTCACATCGACCATTCATTCCTGCCTTTATTCCTTTGAAGTCAATCGATCATCCACTCCACCCCTCCCTCTCATTTCCCACTCACCAGTCTTTTTCTTGCGCCCAAAACTTAAATATTATATATGTCTCTTCTGGTGTTGTCGACCAAAGGTTGCCTCCAGAGCTCCAGAAGAGGATTGTCTCACTTCTCACGTCGCCCGCGGAGCAGCTTCAGGTGCTGAGCTCGGCTGTGCTCAGAGAGACACTGCCCCTCTCTGGTCAGGAGCTGAACTACAACCAGGAGAACTTCAGTCAGTTGAACAGCCATGCTGCTGCCCTGCTGCTCTCACAGGTGTGCACTAATAGAAATGTCACGTTTGGCTTAATTCACATTTGTTGTGGTACAAATGTAGACATCCAAGAGGCTGTTTGTTGCTGCATGGCTATTTTGTTGTTATGATTATACATACTATGACAAGAGCTAATTTGTTTTGTTAAGGTATTGATGTGAGATAGAGACAGGCACACTCTTAATGGTTTTAGCACACAGTAAAATATCAACACCCCATCACATCAACACATAAAGGAGCCTGTTTGTGTTTTCAGACCGTCACTCACAACCTACATGACCACTGCCTCTCCCAAACTTTATCCCCAACAGGCCGCATCCAGGGACGAACTGTCGTCTCTCTGCGCTCAGCTCCTTCGCAGTCTGGAAAGCCGACAGGCAGAGGGGCCAGCTCACTCGCTCATGCACACCCTGCCTGTCCTCAACAGCATCCTCACACACAGCCCCGAGTGCCTCACGGAAGGTGACACACGGACGGCGGCAGATTTAAAGCAAAGCTGAAATAGAAAAGTGTGACAGCAAGCTGTTCTCCGTGAATCACCAGGGGAAGTTTTAACACTGTTTTCTTTCTCTTCACCCGACTTGCTACAGATCACGTGACCCTCCTGAGTAAAAAGCTTGTCGATTGGCTGCGTTATGCCAGCATCACTCAGGGAGGCGGTGCTTCCTCGGGAGGATTCTTCACAGGGCCAAGGTCACGTCAGGTCTGTAAAGCATCTTGTAAACTTTCATTGCTTCATGTCTGGCTTTGCTACAGTATTGCACATCTTTGTATTTGTGTGTGTGTGTGTGTTTTCTATCAGCCGGTGCCCATAGCAGAGCTGGATGGGACGGTGTCGGGTGATTTCTTCACTGTGCTGTGTGTGGGCCAGGGCTTTACTGACGACCAGTGGATGAACGTCTATTCGTTTTCCATGCTTCGCCACTGGCTTCTCACCTACCACTCTGTTTCCAATGGCAACACCACAGCTGACACTGGTACGACCTCAGCACCGACACACGCTGCATCTTTTCCCTTCACATTCTAGAGACATTCATTACCTGTCGCATCACAGCTGCATAGTAGACATGAGGTACATCAGCCACTAGGTATCGACCTGTAATCCATTCATGTCAGCTGTCTCAGATGACCTGCTCTGTGTTTTCATCATCTCCAGCGAACAGGCTACAGCTCAGCCTCTCCCTGTCCCACTCCCACTCCTTTTCCAATGGTAAGACATGCGAGTCTGTGGAGCTGAGACGCCGCAAATAAGCTTAACTCTTTCATGTTCTTGTCTAACGTTTGAGGCGGCACGGATCGACTCACGGTGAAATGATATGACTCACAGCCACGCTCGATCTTACAAATCACATCACCAGAAATCCTGAGCTGTGACTCCTTAATTGCACTCTCACTGGTGTGTGTGTGTGTGTGTGTGTGCACGTGTGTGTGTGTGTGCACGTTTGTGTGCGTTTTTAATCATCCTTTTAATCCTCTTACGAGTTTGCAAACATGAATGAATCGCTGTGATGAATGACTAATAAGCTGCTCTGTCAGTAACTACCGTCTGAATGGGATGCTAATATACTGAACATACATCGGCCATGCAGCTACTCTACTGTTATGTTTTGATCATTTCCTCTTAACACTTCTGTGAGTTGATGGTTTTCAGGTCTAATTTGATCAAAGTCATTCACATCCATATAAATATCTAATTCAGATTAATTAATCTTTAAGACTCTTGTTTCTCCTCTGGTTGATTGGACTGAACAATTTTGTCGTTGTCGTTTTATATTCGTCTTGTGTTGATGAGTAACCTTATTATTGTGTCTGAATCGTTCTAATTTTCTCTTTTCTAAACATCAGCAATAGCAAGTTTATCTTAAAGCTTCTAGTTTTAATAGTGATGGTGATGGGTGGATGAAGCTTCGTGAAGCTTTGAGATGACCCGGCAGCACTGAGACTTTTACCTCAGGCAGCTGGATTTGTGAGTCAATGTGAACAGAGAATTCATCTTGTTTGGCTTCAAGTCGTGTGTTTGTGGCTGAACAGCAGTGGTTCCGACCAGTCAGTCTCCTGTGAGGAACTACTGGCAGCTGTGGGTGTGTTTAGATGTTACACTGACGACAGAGAGACCTAAGGAGGTTAGCCTGGATGCTTCTACAGCATCAGTTCATGTGTCAGAGCTGGAGATCATTTCTCCTGACTGGCTTTGACAAGTCCTCTCCACTTTCTTGTGTGCTTCATTGATTTGATCGGTTGAAGTTTGCCTGTGACAGATAGAGTTCATCCCATCACCTGCCAAGTATACTTGAAAGTCCCTTTTCCAAACAGTTTCCAAGGACGTCTTCTCAGATTGTTCTGTGACATAAACCCTTGAGGTGCGTCGGGTTACAGTGACATCTGGTGGCCTGTGAAAATGATTGCCTTAAAAAACTGCTCTCTGTTCAGATTTGACAAGAATCTGTCTTAAAAGACATAATGTGAGATATATTCATCATAAATCATTGTTTTTTTAACAAGGTTTTGAGTCCTTGTGACATTTGTTTACCCATCTCACACGTTGCAGATGACCGGTCGGAGGTGGATGGGTCAGTGGTTTCTATGGTTTCCGCAACTTCCTCCTCCAGCAGATTGCTGCCTCCAAAAGAGCGTCTGAGGGAGAAGGCTTCCCAGTACTGCCAACGCCTCATCGAGCAGAGCGATCGCAGTGAGTGTGTGTGTGTGACTCATATAAGCTTGTCTGCTCGTATGTATCTGTGCATTGATTGTTCCTCTGCGTTAGTGTGAACAGTTTGTGATGTGGCGCTTCTTTTTGTCTCAGAGGCACACAAAAGGACGGACGCAGACCTGCAGAAAGCGGTGAGCCTGTATATCATTCATCACCAAAACACCTCTTCATATACACACACTGGTCCATCACCAACTCACTACCTAATAACAATTAGGTTTCCAATATTTTCCGCCCAGAGCTGTCAGTAAACTCAAGTAAAAATGTTATTTTTTGTTTTCCCCCCTCTGTCTTCCAGTGGTTTGTACAGAAAAACAAGGCAAAACAAAAGCACAGCCGTCACATTTAACTTGCAATCGAAGCAACGCTGTAAACCAGACTTCCTGCTGGTGCCCTCATTGTGTTTGTCCTGCTTCTTGTCACAGTGTCTGGTTGAGGCGGTGTGTATACTGGACTGTGTGTGTGCCGAGGACCCCACCATTGTCTTCCGTGCCTTCCCGTGCATTAAGGCGCTCTTTGGCCGACTCAGCTCAGACCTGACGTTTGCCAGAGTCCTGCTGCCCATAGCCCAGTTCTACCTCAACCATGGTGTGTATTCACATCAACATGTGTTCAAGCTTCACACTTCTCTCTCTCTGTCTCTGCGCACAAGCGTAAATATGGATTCATGTATACACGTTCACGTGAACCTGTCCAGGCGAGATGGCTGCAGTGGAGTGTGAGAGCGTGTGGAACCTGGTGTTTGGCCGATTCCCAGCTGAGCTGTTCAATGACCACTTCCTGGCACACGAGCTTCTGCGCTTCCTTCGGCTGAACCTTGAGAGCCTGAAGCTCCGAGTCCCACAGTACACACACTCCTTCCCAAACCTGCTTAAGGTGAGCACTCCACACAGTTCATTTTGACCTCTACACACACCTATTGAAGGCCACCAAGGAGTTCTATTAATACCAAGTGAGGGGAGACACAAGCTGTCTGCTTTCTTTCTCTCTGTGTCTGAAGTTGATAGCATGGAACAGCCCGGCTGTGGTGGATGACTTTGTGGATCTGCTGCCCTCTCTGGTGACAGCTGGTACTGCAGTGGAGCTTCTCCACACTCTGCTGGACCTGCCCTGTCTGTCTGCCACCCTGGTTTTGCAGCTCAGGTGTTTGCACCCATCACATCAAAACTGTCCAAATAGCCAACCAGGCTGATTTGACTTTGTTCATATATTTACCACCATCTCACTGGCTTTGTGCACGTGTGTCACAGGTCAACATGTCTGCCCATCTCCGACCATGGCGGCCGCGGCCTCCTGTCACTCGATGCATTTCGAAGCCCCTCCTTCCGAGGGCTTTTCCTCTTCCTGCTGCGAGGGGAAGCAGGCTCAGGTGATCACACAGAGTTAACAAGTTTAAAAGAATTGTTTGCCATTTTGGGGAAATTTCATTTATCACTTTCCCGCACATAACCCCAACATAAAACCACAACCAGTTTTTCACTTTTTAACAGATGTGGTGAGTCGTGGTTCCTCAATGCGCCAGTTGACAAATATTATTGACTTTTGGACAGAGCCGAGCTGGTGGTCTCATGATGTTTCTGCTAAGCGAACTGGCATCTGGCTTTATGCGAACCTTATAGACACAACAAGATTCTGTTTAAAAGACTGTTTAAAAATACATTATTAAAATAGTTATTAATGACACAGTGGCTATTTGAAATAAATTACAAGTGACGACAGTGTTTTCATGGCCCATGGTCCAATGTATCAATAGTAGCTAACATAGAGCATTGTTTCCAGAATATGTTGACCGTTATGGTTAAAACATCTTCATCATGATTTGACAGATTGTTGTTTATCATTAAAACAAGTCACTGTGGGAAATGTATTGACTCTAAATGCAGCACTTTGTACCACAGAGCCTTTTATTTCTTCCCCCACAGGTGACACAATTGACCGTCTGAGCACGCTTCACGAGCTGCTCGCAGAGGCTGCTGACTGGCCGAGAGTTGTTCAGTGTGCCCAGACTGTCCCTGTGCTGTTGCACATCTTTTTCAACACAGTCGTCACGGTGAGGAGATGAAATGTTCACTACATGAGCTGCTACTGCAAATTCAAATGCAGTTAATACAAACAATATCATTTGTGTGTGTGTGTGTGTGTGTGTGTGTTCTAGGTAGTTGACAAGAAGCTTTTAGCCCACTTGATTCTGGTGATGCTGGAGAGAAGCAGCCTCCTTCTCAATATCCCTAAGTACATCAAAGAGATACACAGGTAAACACATACAGAGGAAGCAAAGTGTTGCTGCTGCGTGTCTTCACCCTGATAACCTCACTCGCTCCACCCCTCTGTTTGTGCAGGGTGTTCAGCTGCCACCTGCTGAGGTTGTGCAAGCTCCACCCCTCTCTGGTGGTGGACCAGTCTCATGAGCTGCTGGAGTTCGCTGGAGCCACAGCCAACGTCTACAACAAAGAAGAAATCTACACACATGTGGTAATGAAGCCTTGATGGCAGTGAGGAGGATCGTGCTGATTTGAAGATGATCCTTTTTCCACTCTGTGTGTTTTGGATCCTGTTCAAAATCCACATGCATCCAAATGCATCTCAGAGTTCAAGCCTTTCTCAAAACCCACTGTCTTTTCCCTTGTATTGAATTATAGTAAAACATGACACTGAACAATAAAGTGTCACCAATTTAATATTTCCACTTGTTGGACTTTCAGGTGTGGGTGCTTGGAGAGTACCTGTCTGTGTCATGTGATTCTCGCTGCTCTGTAAGGCTCATTACTTCCTGTTTTGAGGCGCTGGAGGCAGTGCTGTTCGAGATCACATCATCTGCCCCACCGCCTGGAACGGTGTGCCCTGCCCCCAGAGTCATTACTACTCTTATGAGTGCTCTGGCTAAACTGGCATCACGATCACATGACCTCATACCCAGGTAACCAACAGCTGCATAGATGTATGTAGATGTTTAGATATTTATTTATACAGACGTGTAATCTCAGGTAAATGTCTGTTTGTGTCTGTTTTAGGGTGTCTCTGTTCCTCTCCAAGCTGAAAACAGTAACCAGAGGAGGGTCAGTCCCCTGGTGCACCGATGAAGAGGACCTTGTTGCCATAGTAACACGAGGTGAGGAGTTGTGGTCACTGCTGAAGGCCCCCGGTGTGGCTCAGAGTGTTCTAACGCCACCTCCACATGTAACTACACCCCAGTGGCACAGAGACACCAATGTGGCCATGCCACTGCGACTGAGGGTCCTCACCAACCTCACACAATCACAATGACTTACACACACGCGCACAGCACTAGGAGATGCATCAGTGTTAAAAAAAATTCTAATGAAGTGGGCATCCTGATGAATCCTGTTTGATTTCTGCACATTATTTTTGTAAATAAATGACATTATTTGATTGAAAGTTGATCTGATGAACCCTTTTTGACATTGCACAAAATACACAAATCTCTCTGTGGTATATAGTGTGTCTCTTTAATACAGTGAAAATAAAATTTTACAAAATAGATCATCTGATTTTAGAAAAGAAAAGAAAATCTCACTTCCTGAGTTACGTGCTCTGTTTTCTGAAGATTAAAACAGACAAACTATTAGAGATCAAGAGAAAACCTGCAGGTGTGACTTTGACAGCATTTGGAGAAGTATAAAAACTTGCATATATAATCTAACATGTATAACATGCTCACGTGTTAATTCTGTCATATTCAGACGATTTTGGGAAAACCATTCATCACTGCTGCTGACAGAAAAGTGCTCAAGGTTAACAGTGCATCACTTAAACAAAACAACTGGCAATCATAGTCCTCTAAAGGTAATCAAATGCAAAAAGCCTTGACATTGTGAATTTAACATTTGACCCAGAGCACAGCTAGTGTTACAGTGTTCTCTCTGATGATTTTAAATTAGACTTGTCATCTTTTATGAGAATTCATTCTGTGGCTGATTCATTACAAATATAAATCACAGCTCAACAGGTGACCTTGATCTTGACCAAAAGAGAGCACTAAGAACTTAAAGTTTCATTACAAATCAACATATAATATATTGGCCTAAAAATGTAACCGCTAAAACGAACACTTCCAAACACGAACCTTCTGTTAGTGAAATGTTTTATTGTGCCAACGCTATTCTTACGTTTTGCCGCCTTGCAAAAATGGCCAGAACTGAAATAAAATGAAAGTAATTGTGACACTTCACGAGTTCCACTATTTAAACGCTGAGCTTAGCACCAGGATAAAGGAATGCCTGTGCAGTAGAGTTTTGGCACATCACTTATGGTTCGAAAGTGGAATGGACAGAGTTCACACACACTCTCGTTTAGCCACAGACTGTAAATTGTCAATTCAACATTTCATATACTGATTTGCTTTCCTGCTGACAACAGAGGAGCAGCACACGGACATAAAAGTGGTCAATATTCTCATTCAAGTCTTGGTTTTTTTAAACTTCCTGTTATGTTATTTGTTGTCCTGTTTGCGCACAAGAGCAAGAATGACGATTCATAGTCAGGACTGTAACACGCATGTTGAAATGAGTTTTGTAGTTTAAAAGGGTTGTGTGGTCCCAACGTTTTGGCCCCAAAAGTGGAGAATTTAATCTGGTCTGTCACAGCCAGCTGACAGTCAGATCATCTCAGCACCATCTCTCCAGGTCTAGTGTCATGAGTCAGGTTAGTCTTAACCAAAAACATAGTGAACATAGTGGTCTCATGATTAAAAGACATTTGTCAGTCAGTTAGGTGAGGCAATGCCTTGTGATCTCAACTGGGAACAACCAGTCACCTTGATGTGTGCAGCAGTGGCCCTGGTAAGTACAGGTATCTCCAGATTGCGTAATAATGAACGCCTGCTCCAGCCGCAACGAAAAGATGCCAGATGGCGTGCGCAAAAGGGATGAGACCATCACTCTTGAAGAAGACCACGCCCACCACGTAGAAGACTCCTCCCACTGCCAGTTCACACACACCTGCACGATCCACCTTGAACATTTAATAAAAACATGGAGTCATGTGCATTTTGTTGATAGAACATATTTAACTAAATGAATTTCAAAATGAATTCAAAGACCAAATAAATAATATAATAACCAATATGGAATAAGTGATATGGTAATAAGCTGTTCCACTGGTCAAACTTTGTTTAGTATATCAGATTTTGTGTGTTTTAGCCCAGGAATTTCAAATTGTATATACAGTTCTTAATGTTCATGCCAACCGGTTTTTAGTTCAGTCAATAAATGTGACAAATGTCTCATTGTGCTGGATTACCGACAACCTCTAGTTATAACATCAACAAGTGATTTGGGTTCATCTTCTGGGGACATAAAAAAGTACAGCCTACCATGTTTCATACCAACCCATTCAATGGTCAATGAAATATTTGTGGACCGACAATGCTATGGAGCCACATCACTAGCATATGTGAAAATGAAAGACAGTGTGCAGCAGCTTAGAAAGTTTCAAGACTCTGCAAGTTGAATTTTGTGCAAGTGGGTGAACGTGAGGAAGTCAGTCTGAAAACAAATACTTTGGAAAACAGTTGGCAGTAATAGATCTGATTTGTGGGTCATGGGCTCAAACAAACAAAACCACCGGTTTGGTTCTTAAAATACTGACTGTCTGATTCCCACACAATGGCAGGAAACCCATTGCAACAGAATAAAGCTTTGTTTCTCAGAAATCGGAGAGAGGCAACGATGAAACCTTTGTGGTTTGTTCGTACCATAGACAGGATGACAAAAGCAGGAACTGCCCCCATGGCTACGTATCCCAACAACTCCACCAGCTTGTACCTGCAGGTAGAAAACTGGCCCGTGAACAGATAATAACCTCCAATTTTCTCTGCAACTGTTTCTGCTTCAAACAGCAGCCCAGTGTTTGCTATAAACAATTTGAGGACAGGAGATTGGTTTCAGGTAAACGTGTGCCAAACGGAGACGCAGAGCAGGGAGACACAAAGAGGGACTGTGCTACCTCTCGTGGAAAAAGAAGACGTAGATGGATCCCACGCAGGCCATGACCCATATCAGCCAGCGCATGTGGCACGACCAGGGCCCCAGCTCACGCAGCATCAACCTGAGGTGACACACATCAGCACGTTCACTACTCTAGCTTGTTAACCTGTATGCATGTAGTACAAATCACTTGTTGACCGCAGTCACATGACCGACCAGGGGGAGTAGGAGGCAGCTATGAAGAAGTAGATGGCCATTCTGTCACACATGTGGAAACGCTGCTCCATCTTCCTACACAGCGACAAAGACACGGAGAGATAAGACATTATTTCGACACCATCATAACTTTTATCTAGTTTCCATAATCTCTAAACTTTACTTTAAACTAACTTTACTTGAAGGTCCTTTTAATCAAGAAGTTTTTCTACACTTGGTAGAATCTCGCGTTATTCCTTGCCCTGACCCTGTCCTTCAACATATAAAACAGTGTCTGTTGTGTCTTCTTGGATGATTGTGTGTGTGTGAAAGGCCAGAGGAGATGGAGCTGGAAAAAAAGGTCTTCGTGTTATATGTAGCTCTGAGCCAAAATAGCGCAGGGTTATAACTAGAATATAATCTACTAAACTTGGTCCTGGCCGGCTGTACATGGATAACTAAACTCATATGAGTCTGCATATATTGAGATATCGGTTATAAATCGTCAGAACTTGTTAAAACAAGTTATTAATTGCAAACCTGCTTAAGAACAGGGTTATTTTAGCCCGATATTAGTCTAGATGAGTTAAGACACATTTAAAGAACATCAAAGGAGTTTGTCACTATGAAAGAGCGTGTTAATATGTGAGTGAATGCTGTTTTTAAGAGGTGTGAGTTGAGGATGATGCGACATATTTTCATTAAAACGCCACATCTGTTGTTTAGTCTCTGGCCTTCTGGCTGTGTCGTAATTAACAAACTGGATGTTTGAGTGGTAAGTAAATGTCTAGTAGCACACAAACACACACACACACACACACACATCTGCTGAATCCCTACAAGCATTTCCTGCTACACACACCGGAGGTGGCTGATTTTCCAGGCAGCGGTGTGGAAGAGTGTTGAGGTAACGAACAGGCCGGTGAGACCACTCCCATAGAGCCAGGCAGCCACACGATGCCATTGGTCCACAGACAGGAAGTAGAGCACAGACCCGCCCACCAGACTGGGGAGGATCCACAACTGGAAAGGATCAGAAAGACACAAATCCAGAGTTGTAACACCATTTTGTCATGATGCACACTCACTGTGTTTTACACTGTATATGAGAGGTTTCTTCAACATTTCCCAATCTTTGAAAAGTGCATTACCTTTCTACAAGATATACATCTCAAATCCAGTGTTTACAAACATTTGGGCTTTTATCCGATTGCCTTCACCAGCTGCCTCTGGAAAAATGGCCTACATTTGTCCAAAAACAATTTCCTGGCATTGTTAGCATTCCTCTCTCTGAATCCAGAAGAAGCAGCTGCAACTTAAAGGAACAGTCCCAGAAATAGGCTTATTGGCTTTCTTACTGACAGTTTGAGGAGAAGAGTTAGAGGCCACCACCACTAGCCAGGTATCCTAAACATAGCATGAAGACTGGCGACAGCTACCCTGGCTCTGTGCAACAGTAACGGAATCCAACAGCCAGCGCCTCTAAAGCTCACAGATGAGCATGTTATATCTTGTGTGTTTAATCCGTACAAAAATGCAACATGATAATAGGGGGATTTTGTTACCTTGGAACAGAGCCAGGCTAGCTGATTCCATAATTCCAGTCTTTATGCTAAGCTAACTTTCTGCAGGCTGTAGCTGCATATTTACATACAGACTTGAGAGAGGTGTCGAGCGTCTCATCTAACTCTCTGCAATAAAAATAATAAGTGTATTCCCAGAAATGTCAGAATATCTGATTCAGTATGCGACAAACAGTGAGGATGATGCTCGATGTTTATTACACCTCAGCTGACATAGAGAGATACAATATGCAATTCACTCAGCCCAGCTGAGGCTTTACAGTCATTAGTGCTGTTTCCTCTCTGCTTTCTTTCATCTCTCACTGTCTGCTTCATTTGCTGACTGTCTTGCTCTCTCAGAGGCGGAAGCACACAGGGATTACAGCAGATTAGAGAAAGCTACAGGCTGAATCACAGATTATAGCCCACTGCTTCTGTGGCACGGCCAAAAACCTCTCCATTCCGCCTCGTTCCTCGCAATCCTCTCCATCACTTCAGAGGCTTCTCTGAACTGACAAGCTTGCTAAACACAGAAAGCATGGGGACAGTCTGGGACAGAGAGAGTAAACTGAACTCCTGGAGGGCATGAGAAAAGATTTTACCCTATAAGTGTTTGTTTGGCTCACCCCATGTGTGGCACAGTTTGCAGCATGTTCGTATTCAGTGGGCTGGTATCTCTTACTGGCTGGGACCCTGCAGTTCATGAACCTGAAAGAGAGGTGAGACAAGCAGGGGGGGAGACAGGGTGAGAGAGACAGAGACAGAGGGCTGTGTTCAGGTAACTGCTTTATTAGTTAATAAGTTACTGTGTGCTATACCCATGAAGGGCAATGGTCTGTATGTGGTCTGTGTGTGTGCATGTCTGTGTGTGTGATGGTCATTCTTGAAGGATTTACAGGTCTCTAATCCACATCACGTTGTCTGAATTTTAGTGTGCCTCATCGTTACTGGGGCAACTGTCTGCGTTGCTACGGCCACGGGTGATGTCACTGTCTGTACTACAACAACAGGATACCACTGACCACTAACAATTCACTACATTTGCATTATTTCTTGTCATGTTGCCATATAATAGTGAGAAAGTTAGTGTGTGTCCGTGTGTGTGCGTGCGCGCGCAAATGCGTGTGTCGTTTAGGCTATTTAATCAGCAGTAAATCTCTCAATCCCAGCTTACAGGGAAAAACACATCTGGAGATGTTACGAAACCACATTTTATACGTCAAGATGCACACACACACACACACACACACACACACAAATACACACGCACGCTCATTTGAATGCAGCTTCTCAGTCAGGGGCCACAGGTGCGTCTGTTGGTCAGCTGTGTTATTTGATTACACATTTAGGCCGATGGCTCATCATGACACGCACCAGGATGAGGTCTTATTTCCAACACACACACACGTCCCATAGCTGTTTGCTCTAAACGTCCATTAGTTCTGCATGGTGACGAGAGCAATCAGAAGAAAGTGAATTAGAAGGAGACAAAGGGATGTATGATGTGTCAGAACCCTCACCTAAAAGTCCATAAAATACCAAATTACCCAAACACTCCTGTTAATGTCACCAGGAGGAAAGTATTGCGTAACACAATGACCCGTTTTCCCACAACAACAAAAAGTACGTTTCAGAGTCCAAGCAGTCCTTTCAAGCAGCACAGTTTTAGTAAAGCGACTTCTAATATGAATCCATAGAAACAAGTTTCAGTATTGCTTGAGGTTACAAGGGAGTGAGACGAAGGAAACCTGAGGCTGTGGTGTGTGATCAGTTCATATTAAATGACCTTTATTACACGGGGTGACATGAATTTTTGTGGCATTCAAAGTTAATTTCCCATCTTAAAAGAACAAAGGAACAAAACAAAGTCTAAACTTGGGGCTTGTCTTGTTTTCAGCATGAGCTGTGTGTGTGTGTGCGTGTGTGTGTGTGTGTGTTTGCGGACTCATCACGTGAACCTTCGTAACAGGAATGTCGGTGTGTTATCCTGTTCTCGGTCAGGTTGGTAGTGCAAGGCATCAGGGCTCTCTAATGCACAAAACACATCTGTCTTTTTCCACATCTACTCTTGCTTACTAACACTTACATAACAGAATACCTGTCTCAGTCTCTTTACTGCCTTTGAAAGACTTTTCTTCAGGATGCAGGCTCATAGTCTCATTTGTTTAATCCCTGCTTACAAAGGCCAATGAATAAAGTAAACAGCATCACCATTGAGTTTGAGTCACATGCACTATCTTTGTTGAGGTGTAATCCACAGAAGGAAAACATTCAGTAACATTATACCATTGTATTGCCGCTTCTCCCTTTGTTTGTCCTCACAGGCCGTGCCAAGTGCACAACAAGGGAACTGTATTTTTCTGAGCACTGTTGTAGTATTGTAGGGCCATCAATGGACCTGAATGTAACAGTCTGATGTCCTCTAATCAGTTATGACACAACTCTGTGTGTGTGTGTGTGTGTGTGTGGGTGTGTGTAATGAACAGGAAGGGAAAGGGATTCACAGGCTCTGATCAGAGAGAGCATTGTTGTCCTCAGCACACTGTTCTTTCTCTCTTTTCTCTTTCTTCTATTCATACTCTGTCCGTGCACACATGTTTGCCTGTGTGTATGTGCGTGTCTGCGCATGCATGGGTGTGTGACACGTTTTCACCTCACAAGGCGAGCGTTTGGTTCTAATAGCTCATAACAACACATTCCATACATTAATAGGATTGGTTGCATCTAAGAGGATCAGAACCTTTGGATCATGGTAGGATCATGTACACTATAGGAATGTGCATGTGTGTGTATTTGTATACACTCTCTCTGACGCAGGGCTATTCCTTTTACAGCAAGGATCAAGTTCATCTCCTCTGGGACTCAAACTCCAGTTCTCACGATTATCGCCATCTCCCACAGACATAGAGGCTAAGTGACTGATGAATGCACCCAAGCAGAATTCAGTGTGATATACTGTAAACCACTGTGTGTCTATGTGTGTGTGTAATGCCATGTCCAGTGAACTGCGGCAGCACATAAAACAAAAAAACTGATGACAACTTCAAGTACAAGCAACAATGGATCTAAACAGCAGTAACATGAGTGAAATGGAAAAGAAATGAGAAATACAGTGATTCTAATGGTAAAACTAAAAAAAACCAAACTGTTAATAAGTGCTCGTTTAACTCTGTTTACTCCAGTACTGTGGATGTTGGAAGTACTGGTCCCCAACCTTGTTACATCTCTCTCTTCTCTGACACACACACACACACTAAACTAATCTATAACATCCCTGTGCCAGCGCGTCAGTGCGCATGGATGCACAAAATCCCACATGAAAAACACGGTGCCAGATATCTGCATGAGTCAAACTTCCATTAGCAAATTACAATTACCTTCCAAATTTTGTCTTCTTAAAGTCCATCCCGTGCGTGTGTTCTCTGTGCGCGCGCACACGATGGTGCGCTCGAGCTCTATTTACCAAGAGCACACCCGCGAGCGTCCTTTCCCCCCTACGGATAGCCCATTCCGGATGTCCCACCGCCGCGCGTCCAAACATAAAGGCATAACAGGGGCAGCGACCCGCAGACTCCCGCACTCAACAACAACTGTTAGACTTAATATGTGTCCGGAGGTCAAACTATCATCCCGGAGTGAACACGAGGCGACGCGTGCCGCAGCCAGCAGAGAGGCCGAACTGCACGGAGTTTTTCCCCGAGTCTCAGATGTGTTTGCAGGATGTTCCGCGGGACTGGGTTTGTAACCCCTCCTCCCCTCTCCTCCCCTCCCCTTTCCTCTTATCTTAGTTGATGATAACACAGCAGCAAACAACAACACTGCGGCGCAACTTTCTCGTCCTGCCTCAGTTTTCATTTTCAACTCTGGCTGCTCAGTGACATTTAAATGTTGTTGGAACAAATATAGCCTGTGGGAAAACGGAGAGGAACGCAGGCGAAGGTGACACCTAAGCCTGACCAAATCCTTAACCTTAGCTCCAGAGGAAATGATAGAAACAAATGATGGAAAAAGACTAATTCTGTAATGTGGACATGAACAACATGCACAGGCTGCCACAGAGCAGTATCTGTTTTTACCTTATGAATAATATTTTCTGTTCATTTTAATCAGAGAGTATTTTTTCCATTCAAGAGTCAGGATATTTTAACGCTGCTCTACTTTTACGCCTCTTTTAGAAGGAAATATTAGGCTTTTCTACTCCACATTACAGTCTCATACACATTACACCACATTTACTGCATTTTGTCATGTGACAGCTTAGTCCCAAATTATTTTCAGATTAAGACAAATCCTAAAAAGATACAACGGTCTTGTTAGAGTTGTTCTCAACATTCTTGTGTGTGACACTATTTTGTTCACTCACTCATTGAGGCACCTTTGGTTATTACTTGATTAACGGCCTCATTGTAAAATTATCAAACATGTCACAAAAAAGGTAGAGATTGCCGGAAAGTAAAGAAATATATATAAATGTGGATATGTCATAACCCTCAAATTTATACTGTGGCAACACTGAGGTCAGGAACCACATGATTACATTTATTACATTTATTTTAAAGTCTTTAAAGCTACAATAAAATGTTTCTTACGTTATACATTTGACCTCTGATTTCTTACTTTTACTTATGCTTTAAGTGTATTTGTTTGTTAAACCACTGTACGTTTCTTAAAAAAGACTTTAAGTTGTCTCCATCTCTGCGCTACACTGACATCCTCATAGTAAAAAAGGGAAACAAGCCATTCTCTAGCTCTATATTTCATATACTTTTTAGATCCACTCATACTTTCCTTCAGACAACACACACTCGCAGGCACAAGCTCTAACTGAATGGAAAATTAAATATTATCCAACAACAACAGTGGGCAGCAGGGGCCCTTTATGGCAGCTGTGTGAGACAGCACAGATACATTATGCAAACACTCCGACATCCAAACAAGTTTCCACGCTTCAGACAAAATGTGTTACACATTCACTTTTGGCTGTGTTTGGAGATATGATTCAAAACATGAATGAGAGTGGCTACACACACACACACACACACACACACACACAGGCGTATTTGCACAGGTAAATAACAGCATCGATTGGCTTGTCATAATACGCCATAGGCACAGATGACAGTAAGTTTAGCATTAACACTCAAACATTATGAAGTAAGACTGACTTTGTATTTATTATAAATGATATTTTTTATGTAGGCAAAGTATGTGTCTGTGTGTTTTTATGCAGAGGTTCTATGACAATTTAGACTTTTATACTCATTTAAGCACCATATTTTGAAAGGTGTCATTGAATTCCCTCAAGAAGCAAAACATAAAAAACATATTTCACAAATATTCCTATTTTGACTGATCATTCTCTCATTCATCTTCATCATAATGATCAGAAGAAAGGTTTTTTTTTCTTTGAGGGCATGCGGCTTTGCTCTCTCTGTCAGTCATGTTTATCTGGAAGCTGTGGCTTGTGTAAACCAAAAGGCCAGTACACAGTGCGTTGGACTTCTGCCTGTGCTGACAGACCTCTGGAGGAGAAGCAGCCGCTCAGTCCCTGAACAACAGTAAACTGGACAAAAGGACGCAGCTGATGCAGAGTCACAACCATGCATGAGTAAACAAACAGCTTAGATTAACAAAATTACTCCAAAATGGAGGAGTGGGCGGACACATGTATAGATAAATGCAATGGTAAAGCTCTTTTCATGCAGTAATATGACATGTAAGTTTAACTTTCAGATAAATAAGTACTTTATAGGAGCTACCTGTGTACTAATAGTAGCTACCTGTGAACTGAATATTGGTTTGATATCAGTGTTTAAAGTTCATCATGGTGTACTTATTTCCTCTTTTTTCAGACGAACTTTTGTGGTTTTGTCACATTTGTGTCATCTTCTCCCCATGTTCTTTTTCCCCATTGTACCTTCTCACTTTCCCTTTCGGTGCGCTGCTCAGCTTTACATTGTTTTTCAGCAGATCACTTGAATGAATCCATCACAGTCATACTCTGACATGCTCAGACTTCCACCTGAAACTGCAGTGAAACACGCAGACAGAAACTCTGACTCACGCCCTAAATTACACAGCCAACGCTTCAGATCTTTGCTAACTGCTTCCTTCTCATCCCACGCCTCAGATAGCGCTGCGTTGCGTTTTGATGCTCCCATGAAGGCTCCCATGGGAGGACATGCCATTCATAAAAGTATCCACATGGGGCGCCCTGCACAATGGTGTTGTTGAAACATACAGATGAAGTGCACAAAAACTGCAATAAATATAATTTGATAGATGGTTGTACAGTCACCTGATGATTATTAATAACAAAGTGTCCATAGCAGTCATATGCAACAGACAGATGCATTCTAATGCATGGTCAATACATGGATGTTCTGTTACATGTACATGTCTAATATGGAATAGGACAATATCAAAAGTATAACTAATGTACACTTGGGGAGGAAACTTACTTACAGCAGGTAATTCAAAATATAATTTAAAGACATAGCAAAGTGTGTTATTATCCATTTGCTTAATTGGAATCTGCATCAAGTTTTATGACTAAACTGATTAACTGTAATTTATCCTTGAATATACGATATCAGCCCATACAAAGACAGGGATGCATGCTATTTATACATGTTGGCACATATAGTAACTCCTCATATCAACCCAGAGAGGAATAACAAAAGGATACATGTAACAAAAAGTTCCAAAAAAGGTTTTTCTCTTTTATGCTTTGGCACAAAAAGTAGACGTGGAACAGGAGCAAAATGAAATATATTGTTGCTTCTCTTTAAGTGAGACAGAACAGAACAAGACAGAAAGTGAAAGTATTTGGACTAGAGTTTTGTCAAATGATGATAAACAAGATCGTTATGTGCCTACATACATCATGTCATAGTCATCATACTAAATGTTTGATCAAATTTGGAAATAATTTCAGTTTTTGAGAACAGTACTTATTTCTGTTTAACTGGAGAAGAGCTGTTGGAAAAGTTTATTAAACTATTAAATGATATTCAATATAAGCTTGATTTCAGATGACTGTGGGACAGGTATGAATATGGTCTAACCCATAGTTTGGTGAATAAATATAACACCTTAAACACACCAGTCAGAGGTGAACGTGTCTCTCATCCATTCATTTAGATGTTGTGTGCTGATATCGACGGTGGAGGGCGCTGTTACATCAAGCCATGAACGCTTACTGTGCAGCGGAGTTTCTGCGGGAGACTTTGCTCCTGCTTGCTCTCGCCTTTTGTGCCAAGATATCAGACAAAAACGAAGAATCACATATTTGATAGGATGACCTTAACATTATCATTACTCCGCGCTTGACAAAAGTGTTCTGGCTCTTTAAAGGCACCGCACGCTGGGTCCTCGGAGCATGCGCAGTAAGAAGGAGCAACAGCCCCTATGAAAAACAACAACAATCACTACAGCAAGGCTGGGAAACAGAGATGGCCCCTTGAAAGCTCAGCACTTCTGGCCTTTATCACAGCAGTAATCATAGCCCAATTACTGCTATTTCTACCGGAGCGTTATACGTCGATGGTGCCGAGCCCATGAACTTGGCCAGTCAAAGCGGGGATGCTGGCGGAAGCCAGCTCCTGTTCGCCAACTTTAACCAGGACAACACGTAAGGCAGGGCCGGGGAGAGTGTCTGGGGATCCGATGGCCTGTGCTGTCAAGCTAGCTGACTTTAGCTAGCTCAATATGAACTAGTCTGGGCGGCTCACAGGGTGACAGGGCTCGATGTGAAACAGGCTGTGTGTGGTTTCTCACGCGAAAAATGACTTTGATGCTCACTTATTTTAGCCAGCGCTTATAACACTGCCTAGTTAACAGCGACGTTGTGTGCTATATCAGCCGTCACTAGCGTAGCCTCTTAGCTAACATGATGCTGTGTGGTCAGAAGCTAACTTTAGCCACAATACACATGTAGGTTAAGTGTCATGTAACTGGAAGACAGACGAGACGATTGTTATGAATGATATGCTGATTGTGTATTTATATAACGCAAGCCTCTGTGATTTTGCTTCCTCGTAAGCTTCGACTGGCTGATATTATTCAGGACTGACGCTGCAGTTGGAGGACTGTTTTGATAATGCTGTAAAACACTCAAACTGGGTCGCCGTGGTGTACACAGACGTCTGTAAGACGTGTAGTTAGTAATGCAGTCACGGTGGTAAGTCGGCTACATGTGCTGGTAACTGCTAGTTTAGACGACGGTGGCCTGGTCTTATTGCAACACAGCTCGAGTCGTGTGATCTATGTCACAGCCTGACCAGTACACCCACGGATCCCTTTAGTGTCCGGGTTTAAGACGCCCCTGTGAGCCATAATAACGACACGGGAGTCATTCTTCAGTGTGTGAGAGTGTAAAATCTTGCTGATGCAATAACTGGTCAATGCCGCTGATGTGTCCGTCTCTGTTATTTATTCAGGTCCTTAGCTGTTGGCACCAAATCAGGATACAAGTTTTTCTCCCTGTCCTCTGTGGACAAATTGGAGCAGATATATGAATGTAGTAAGTACTGTCCAAGCTCTGATCTCACTTCCTAATGCCTCTCTGAATCACTGTAGCATACAAAAAGTTTCAAAACTGCTTGTTCCACAATAACAGTAGGACTACTTTGTCACATTATTGCACAGTCATATTTTGAGTCTTTGTGTTTAATGCATGTTGTCTAGACAGGGCGCAATCACTGCACCATTAGAGTTTGAATTATTTATAAAGTTTGTCAGCACTTTCCTCACAACCATATACAAAAACGTCAAGCTTCCTTCCTCATATCATATATAACATGATCTGTGCGACAGCGTAATTATGCCTGTTAACTGCCCATGTATGGTGAGCTGCCTTTTGAAAATCTTGTTCAATTTGAATAGATAATGCGAAGCACGCTATCGGAGACTGAAGTCGAAGTTGGCACTCACTGCCCCGAATTTTGCTCAAACCGCTCACTAAACATGCGTGAAAGTGCTCCAGGTTCGTCCAGAAGCAGGGGAATTTGTACAAAGATTGAAGCAGTACCACTGTGGCAACCAACAGACATTTCATTTGTCTATGAATCATCTCAGTGATTAAAAAGGCAGCTGCTAAGAGATGGAAAAGGATGTGACTGTGTAAGAATTGTGTGCTGATGATTCGTGTGTGTCTGTGTGTGTGTGTGTCCCTGCAGCGGATACAGAGGATGTGTGTATCGTGGAGCGTCTGTTCTCCAGCAGCCTGGTGGCCATCGTCAGCCTTAAGGCCCCCAGGAAACTAAAAGTCTGTCACTTCAAGAAGGGAACCGAGATCTGCAACTACTCCTACTCCAACACCATACTGGCTGTCAAGCTCAACAGACAGGTGGAGGAAATAACTTTTCACTCGATGTATATACGTCAAACATCAGAGGACATATGATAAATCACTGTCTAACTGGTGTTGATGTTGCTGATGTCTTGTGGTTCCTCTGCAGAGGCTGATTGTGTGTCTGGAGGAGTCGCTTTACATCCACAACATCCGAGACATGAAAGTGCTGCACACTATCAGAGAGACTCCTCCCAACCCTTCAGGTGAGTCTGAGGAACGATGAGCTGTACGTTAGCATGTTGTAGCAGTTATATCACAGGAGGGAGCGCGACGGTGAAGCGACGGTCGGGAGGAAGACATTTAAAGGCTGAGGAAGAGGGCTGTTTTTCCTGTGTGCTCATACACAAAGCACAGATTTTCTTTCCCTTTTCCATTTTCATCAGTTTATTTTTAGCTCAGAAGGAACTCCATTTTGTTTGCTGTTGCCCTAAAGGCTGAAAACTGTCAGTGCGATCTGAGACTTTCTGTATTTAACACGCCCACAGAACAAAAACCCCACTCGCTCTGTCAGAACCGTTAAGAACATTTCGATCATTGTTGTCACTTGAGACATTCTTTCAGTTTCTCCTACCCGCAAGTTCAGACAAACGTGGTTTTATTTGACACTGATTGATATATCGCTCTCTCTTCTTGGCTTCCCTCTGTTCATCAGTTTGTATTTATGCTAATGTTTCTCCAGGATTGTGCGCCCTCTCTATCAGCAACGACAACTGTTACCTGGCCTACCCAGGCAGTGCTACGATAGGAGAGGTTCAAGTGTTTGACACAGTCAACCTGGTAGGTTAAGACCAACACAGTACAGCTCTCTGCTTTAAACTATTGTTCTGTATTAAATCTATTCTTTTTCATCATTCACACCAGCCTTTTCTCCTCAACTCTTATTTCTTCCATTTTCCAGCATACAGAGCTCTTCTGCTCTGTCCTCACAGCTCTGAGAGCCAGTGTTTCCTACCATCAGTCACTAAACTGCTCTGTTTTCATCTTTCTGAATTAGGGCATCTCTAACTAGTCTGTATTTCTATTCCAGCGAGCGGCTAATATGATTCCAGCCCACGACAGCCCACTAGCGGCTCTGGCTTTTGATGCCAGTGGAACCAAACTGGCCACAGCCTCAGAGAAGGTAGGAAGACAGATAGGCTTATCTGTGTTTGAGATTTGTTTTGGTTTTAGGGGTGAGTAAATGCTGATCGCTGTAGCTGTTCTGCCTCTGAGTGTTTTCATCCTCTGTGCATCTTTCACTTCCTCCCAGGGCACAGTCATTCGTGTCTTCTCAATCCCAGAGGGACAGAAGCTCTTTGAGTTTCGAAGAGGAGTCAAGAGGTAGATGATTTGATATTGTACAGTTTCAGTTTTTCTGAATAAACCGTTAAACTGTAGTGAGCTAGCATGTTTCTGTATTTGCGTTTGTGCAGCTGCTTCCTTGTTCATGTGTGTCTGTGCGTGCCATCTTAGGTGTGTGAGCATCTGCTCACTGGCATTCAGTATGGAAGGCCTGTACCTGTCGGCCTCCAGCAACACAGAGACGGTCCACATTTTCAAGTTAGAGACGCAGAAGGAGAAGTATGTGTACGTATCTTTCTGTCTCCGTCCTCCATCAACTGATTTTGAAAAGCTCCAGAGAGCTGAGATGTCCTGTCCAGTCAGGTATGCTTCATGTTATTCAGAGAAACACAGGCTTCTCAAGTTGTGTGTGTATGTGTGTGTGTATAGGCCAGCAGAGGAGCCCACCACATGGGGAGGCTACCTGGGAAAGGTCCTGATGGCGTCCACCACCTACCTGCCTTCCCAGGTTACAGAGATGTTCACCCAGGGGCGAGCCTTCGCCACCGTGCGTCTGCCCTTCTGCGGACACAAGAACATCTGCGCCTTAGCTGTGTGAGTACCCACACCTGTATTTAACCATACAGCATGTTCACATGCAGCAGAGTTTTTATGCCTCCAGTCTCATGGATGCAACATCTCAGGAACACCTTGAGTACATTTCCTCAAACTAGACACAAACATTTATCCTTGACTACATCTCTTATAAGTCTGAACAGACTTGAAAGTGAACTGCAGCTTGACTGGCCGGTGGAGGCAAACAGCCCTGAGAGGGAACACTATGTTGTTGTGTGTTATGTGTTTAAAACAGCAGTTGCGGTTAAGTGAAGGTGGAATCAAAAGCCATATGCATGACTCAGGGCCAGATTTACAGTCGTAGACAGTTCATTTATTAATGATTTAAAAATAAGGACTTCAGGGTCATCAGGGACGTGCTCTACATGTTTTGCCTTCAGCCACCGTGTTTGACTGTGATGTTTCTTACTTTTGCAGTAGTACTAATGCTGCTCATACTGATTAGCAGTTTTGCACTTCCTTGTTGCTGTTTGTATAACACATGAACTACAGCACAGTTTCAGAAGAGTTTTATAAATAATTGAATTCTGATAACTGTCACACCAGTGTGTAATAGAGTTGTGTGATGACAACATGCAACAAATCATTACTTCGGCCAATGCGAGCTGTGACCCAAACACCAGTTGATGCAAAACAGAATACAAGCCGTAGCAGCTAAACTGAGCTAACCCCGACGCTCTTTGTCATTGAATGAGCTCTGAGATGTTTTTGTTTATTTGTTGTTTTAAATTAGGATCCAGAAGATTCCCAGGTTGTTGGTGGCAGCGGCTGATGGTTACCTGTATCTGTACAACCTGGATCCACAAGAGGGAGGCGAATGCACACTTATGAAACAGCACAGGTAAAACACACACACACGCAGAAAGTGAATGTGACAGATGAAGAGTGACTAAGCTCTGGTCACTATACACTATAATCTGTAACACAGCCAACAGCCCAAACTAAGGTTTATAATTATGACTCTCTGCTGTCATGGCCTTCAGGTTAGACGGTAGCGCTGAGCCATCCAATGAGATCCTTGAGCAGGGGTCACATGACCGCCCACTTGTGGCCCAAACCTACAGCGCTGCAGTCACTAAAGGTACGTGATACAAATATTCTGAAGTGACACTTGACTTTACAGGGACTTAGTTCTCTGCTGGATTTCCGGATTTTTGCAGGAAGTTTGATGGAAACAGTTACTTGAATTGTTCAGAGTTTGTAAGCAGCTGTGTATTTCCAGACAAATCAAAGTATCAACCATTCGCTCCTATAGTTACACTATAATTACAATATATTCTGCTATGTTTTTTGAATTGTGTGCTTCTCTCAAGAATATTTGACACATTCATTAGGAAATTACTGTCCTGTAACACAAGACGTCACACCATGGGGAAAATAATAAACACTTTCACACTTGCATGTCGCAAAACAGTACAGCAACAAAAGGGGTTCAAATTTCAGGTCAACTAATACTGAGTTGAGCTGTAATTTCATCAAGGAAATGACCTTTGTTTCTTGATGAGATTTGTGTTTTTCATGGATGTACAAAGTTGTTTGTTTCAACATTTGACCATTTGAACTCTTGTTTCCAAGGTTACTGCGAAGAGCAGGGTGCCGTTGGAGGGGCCGGGCTAGAAGATGACCTCAGCGACTTGCGCTTAGAGGAGGAGAACGAGCAACCGCCGCTCATCCTCGAAACCGACTGACTTAACGGACGGCTGTACCCACCAATCAGAGGGCTCCTCTGGTGCTGCTATGAACATGTGACACAAGGGGGGCAGGGGCAGGATCAAAGACTGGGGGTGTTTTTAAACGCTCAAAGTGTTCAAGAGCCTGTCTGTAAGTCCGTCTGTGCGTTTGTCTGTTCACACACACGTCTATCTTCTCCTCCCTCCTTCCTCCGCTCCCTTTTCCCTCGGTTTTGCCCGTGCGGGCCGAACTGATGCTTTGCATGTACATGTGCCAACTGCTAAAAAAAAACAAAACATGCTCCAATGTGAAGACGAGTATCTGTGAGTGTGTGTGTGTGTGCGTGCGCGCGTTGGATGTTTTTGATTGGGGGGAAAAAAAGAAATGTAGCTGTGTCTCTGCTTAAGACACACACACACTGACGCAAGCACTGTGTAAAACAAAAGTGATTGTGAAAGTGCCTCGCTGCCCCGGTGTCATGGTGTCTTCTGTTTGGGAGGAGGAGGGGGGAGGTCCTCTTTTCATTGGCTCAATAAAATCTATTTTCAGTTGTCGGATCTTAATCGGGGGTGTGTACTATCTTTTCTAATCAGATTCTTCTGTTACAAACACACACACACACACACACACACACCCCACTCCTGTAAGGGGAGTGTGGCATCGCTCACCTGGCGCAACTTCACCCTCCAAAGTCCAACTGAGAAGCTTCTGGCATGAGGCAGAGGTGTTTGCGAATAAGAGTGTGTGTCTGTGCGCTTGTGCTGTGAGACCCTGTTTGTGCGTGTGTATGCTGGGCATGTACATTAGCAAAACACTGAGTAATTAGCCTCCACTCGTCCCCCTACCCCTCCCCTCACTTTTACCTCATCCAAACAGAGGCTCAGTGGACGCCCCCTTCCCTCCCTCCCTCCCTCCTCAGGCCTGCAGTCATTGGTTGATTTTAAGCTCTGATGTTAATTATCTTTTTTTTTTTTTTTTTAAATCTACATAACCAATCATAACCAATGATGTGTCATGCGTAAGAAAACATGCATGGTGTTGTTGACGTGGTACTTTGTACTCCATACATCGATGACTATTTTGGGCGGCGATGATCAGTTAAAGACGGTCTGCGGATCAGTTGAAAAGCCATCAGTGGCAGCATCCTACTGTATCTCTACTCTGTATATTACTAGATGTGGCCGATTATCACCGCACCATATTGTCAGGTTATGACCACGGCTTAAAGTTGTTACACTCTCTGGGGTAGTGGGCGATTGGCCATCAAGGGAACTGTGGATTACGATTCGATTGATCTGGAGCTCGGGCAGAGCCTCATCAACTGGTCCAGGATGCTGCATGATTCCCCACTAATCCTTTGGTGTCTGAAGCCACTAAACAAGGATTAGCCATGGATTTTTGGAGTGTCAGGCATTTTCTAATGATTTTGTACAAAATGTGAAACGTTCATCTGAAACTAAAATGAAAATAAATTCCATGTTGATGTATGAGATAGGTGCCTTTTGTTCTTGTCACACTTCCCTCCAGCTTGTTCAGTAAGAAAGCAGATGGGGTCATTTAAAGAACAATCACCGCTACTATAACTAGAAAATGTTATTTAACTTCATCTGAAATTAAATTAAGTTTACAATAATGAAGAATTGAATTGTGAAACAATCACAATGTCGTAAGATCATAATGTTGAAGATTATTGGCATACAGCACAAAGAGGATACTCTTCATTACAGATTATCATCTGGGCAGCGTTCAAACTGAAGAAAGCAAGAGAGCAAACAGAAGACACTTTGAGCACTCTGGTGCAGAATCACTTGGTGGATAATTGTCTCAGTGTTAAGTAGAAACTTTGATTGGCAGACCACAGCTCCCCGGGGACACTGTGTGTAATCTTCACACTGTCATCATTCATAATCACCGACCAGGCAACTGCCCTGAAGTTCCAAGGCTCCAATTTTACTGCCTGCTAATTACTTTGTGGTAATTTCATTTATTGCACATATATTTGGTAATGTGCACCATAGTGGCCGTTACATTTCACCTAATCAAAAACCTGTATTCAATGTTTTTGGCTGTTTGTTGTTGCAATGCAACACAGCACTGAGATATCATCACCTTTTAGGCCGATATCATTAGCTAACAGTTGCACATCCTGCTGATACTGAGCAACATTTAGTCAGAGTCATCTTCCCCATACCAGAAGTCCAACATTCACTCTCTTTTAGTTTAGATTTGTTCTTCACACAATGTTCCATCATGTTACCTGCTAGCTGCTAATATAAAGTGTTTTTTTATGTTTATGTTTCTAAATTTGGTGTAAAACCAAAAAAAGGAGCTGAAAGATGCTTTAAAGCTTCTGCAGGATCACGTGCCAATATTGAAATTTTGATTGGACCGACTTTAAGGCTATTCTGATGAGAGCTTCAACACGTCAGTTACTGTTGTGCTTCAAGGCTGCACAAAATTGCATGCGTTACAATTGCCATAACACCTCCTCCCTTAAATAAACCACAGACATCTCTGTTTCTTTGCTTATAGTTTATTAAGACTTTACAGCAGGTCACTACACACACGTGCAGCTGCGACACACACAGGTGGGCTCTCTATCGTTGATGTGAGAGCACAGCTTGACCCACTCACCCCCTCCAGTGCAAAGACACTTAGCTGAGATCATGCAAGGCCCGGACACACACCCACACACCCAAACTCACACGTTAAATTTTCTCACACATGCCGACTTTACAAAAGCAGGAGAGCAAAGACTGCAGACACCAACAGCACATATAAGGCACACCTACGGGAAAACATACTTAGCGTGGGAGGCTACAGTTAACTAGTACAGGTTAAGTGACCAATCCTAAGACTATATTGATTAAGACTATTGGTGATGTTAAAGACTCTTTTAATTATTTAAGACTTTCTAAGGAGCCGTCTGGGCCTTTTTAAGACTTCCTCTGGGTGGTGCTGAGCTCATACTTCCTCTCTGAAGCGTCTTCTGGGAGGGCTAATTGGGTGTGTGTCACTCTGTGGAAGTGCAGAGACAAAGACAGACTGAATAAATGCTGTGTGCATCCAAAACAGTAAATGATCTCTCTCTCTCTGCGCAAGTCTACCTGCTTGCAGTGTGTGTGTGTTTCTGTCTACTCGTCCTGTCCTCCACTGGTAGGCCTGTTGACCTGGACGATCTCCACTGAGGTGAAGCCCTTCGTGGTGGAGGCTCGGTTCCTCATCCTCATTTTATTTAGGGTCATCTCTGCCACCTCTGCCCTCTCCTCTGCATCATCCAGTTCATGGACAGTCTTCCGGTATTTAGACAGGCTGCTGTTGGCCTGCTCCTCCTACAGAGACACGGGAAAGAGGTTTGTTTTAAATTAACACGTCCTCAGTGTGCTCTCTAACATGTCTGCTTTCACGGAATCAAGCGAGAGTGTCCCATTTTCTTAACTGACACATTTTTGAATGTTCTACGCTCCAATGGGATTCAAGGAGTGTAATTAACAGAACTGCAATTTAAAAGACTATTTTTTTTTAGGAAATATATCTTTACACTTTGTGCCAAAAAGTTAGATAAGAAGATTGATAACACTCATAATCTTGTGTTAAATATAAAGCACCTGATTAGATGTTTAGGGTTTGATAGTTGTGTCGTTTTTAACTCTGTTTTTTCTAGAGATTATACAAACAAGATCGTAGGGTCTCTCAAAATAGCCAATAGGTGAATTTCCCCAAATCTCCAAAGTATGTAGTTTAAAAGAGCTTGTTCCTTCAAACATCACCAGAAATCAAAATGTTAAACCCAACATCATCACTCCGACTCACAGCATCCTCTATCTGCCGTTTGTAGGACTTGAGCTTGTTCTGGAGTTTCTCCACCAGCTCCTGCATGCGCTGATTGGTCTTGTGGTCCTCCTCTGTCTGGAAGATGAGCTCCTTGAGTCGACGCTCTCCTTTACGCAGGTTTTTCACCGTTTCTGTGTGGCGCTTCTGCTCCTGATCCAGCTCATTCTCCAACTCCTTGATCTAGTGGGGGTAAAAGAAAAAGAATAGATAGAATATGTCAATGAGAGGCTTGATCCAGGTGTTCTGCCTGTATGAACGTGTGTTCTACTCCCATTTTAATAAGCTAATGCTAATGCCAGCCCATCTCCTAACCCTAGTTTCCAGTTTCTGGATGGTGCGTTTTCCAGCCTTCATAGCCTGCTGCTCAGCCTCCTCCAGCCTCAGTGTGAGGTCTCGGAGGTTCTGCTCCTGGTTCTTCTTGATCTTCTCCAGGTGGGAGCTCCTGTCCTGCTCTTGCCGGAGCTCCTCGCACAGTCGCGTTGCCTTGAAGCGGAAACATTTATTTAAAAAAGCTGTGGACTGAACTTATTAACTTAAATCTTTTCTGTGTCATATGTTTTATGCCTTTACTACAACATATTTATTTGTGTGTGGAATCATGCAGCTTACATCAGTCACAGCCTTCTTGGCTCTTTCGTCAGCAGAGCGAAACTCTGAGATCAGTTCTTCATTCTCGCTAGAAAGTCGGGCAAGGTCGGCCTCCAGTTTTCTCTTAAGGATGGTCAGACTTTGGTTCTAGAGCAAGAAAATATTTCAACAAGTTAGATTCTGAGATGATCCATGAGAGAAAATGATAGCAGTAAGTGGTTATGCAGTTGTTTGGATTAGAAAACCACTTTAAGCTCATCAGCACATACCTGCATGTTGATCTCGCTGAACCTCTCCGTGGTGTCCACCAGCTCCTGCTCGATTTGTTTGCGAGCCCTCTCCGACGCCTCCAGGCCTCCTCTCAGCTCCTCCATCTCTGCCTGCATCAGACACAGACGGCGCTCCTGGAGGCTGTACTTCTCTCGCAGCTCGTCATGCTGACGGGCATCCTCGTCCATCTGCACCTGGAGATCCTGGATCAGATGCAGAGATTACGGTTGTAGTGATTTCAGACAAGCTTTTTCCAAGCACTTCCTTCATGTCACCTCAACTGAAATGCCCTACTTTGATCTGTTGCTGCAGTTTCTTGAGGGTTTTGACCAGCTCAGCATTGTTCCTGTTGGCGTGCTCCAGCTGGATCTCCATCTCATTCAAGTCTCCCTCCATCTTCTTCTTCATCCTCAGAGCCTCGGCACGACCTTTGGCCTCCGCCTCCAGGCTGGCCTGCAGCGACTCCACTGTACGTGCATGGTTCTTTCTGGATGGCACAAGTGACGCAATTGGAGGACAGAGTTAATCATGAAACAAATTTAGGCTATTGTAACAGGTACACATGAATGAGGACAAGATCTTCAATACGAATGAAATCAGTGGTTTACTTTGGACCGAAACCTTGTTGTCATGATTGATGGTCAAGTCAGCTCCAGGCCGTCGTCATATCACGCATCGACCATTACAACTTCCATATTGTGTGTCTCCCCACATGCACATTTACTCCATATGTACGTTGCTGTGTTTGAGTTGCAGTTTAACCAATAAACAATACTTCTTCTTTTGTCTTGTGTGTGTGTTCTTGTGTGTTTTCTAACCTTGTAACTTCAAACTCTTCCTCCTTCTCGTGAATTCTGCGGTCGATGTCGGCCTTGACCTGAGCAAGCTCCAGCTGTACACGTACAAGTTTGCCTTCCTCCACCTGGACACACACACACACACACATATTTTAACATAGAAAATGTACTCTTTCTCCATCAAACCTATCACACAGTCCCTGCTTTCTCACTACTTTCAGCCACTAATGCTGCAGGCATTTGACATTTCTCTTCATTTTCTCTTCAAAGTTTTGTTCATTAATTATCCAAACTGCCAGGAAACAATGATTATCTGCTCTCCAGTCTCAACTCTCACCAATTACTTTTTCTTCGTACCTCCAGTGAAGCTTCAGCTTCCTCCAGAGCCAGCTGCAGCTCCTCCTTCTCCACCTCCAGCTTCTTCTTTGCCTTCTGCAGCTCGTGGACGCTGCGGCCTCCCTCACCAAGCTGCTCCACCAACTCCTTGATCTCCTCTGTGAGAAGAGAGGGCACATTGTCAAAAAAAAAAGCAAATACTCAGACTTTTTTTTTATTCAGCTGTTTTAGGACATCATGAGCTCCACAACACTGATCTCCTGCAGCTGTTAGCAGCTACCTGAGAGGATTTTGTTTTCTTTGCGGACAGTCTCGATCTGATCTTGGCTCTCCTCGTAGGCTGTCTTCAGCTTGTAGAGCTCCGTCATGTAGGAGCGGCTCTCCTTCTGGCTGTTGTCCAGCTCTAGTTGAAGCTCCTCATTCTTCTGGCTCCACTCGGCCGCCATCTTATCAAAAACTCGCTGCTTCTTATCTAGAGCTGCCGCCGCCGCGTTGGACTAATCACACATGCGCAACAAAAACAAATGAATGCCCCTTATATGTGATCTTAGATTATGTCTATCCTCCCTTAGTTTTAGATGTTTATTAATATACAGATATACTCTCAAAAACACAAAACATTTAAAAACATGTTGCAATTCAGTACAGAAGAGTTAGATATCTGCAGGTGACCTATAGAGGCATATGTGAGCATTTCTATGGTAGCAATGTTTCTTCAGACATCACTTACTTGGTGCCCCTGTTTTTTTTATTTTTTACCATTTAAGGAAAATGTAATATTTTTCCTCTAAATTACAATATATAACTAATTAATCTCAAGTTTAAATAAATGTTCCGCTCACAGGTTCAGAACAAGATTTACAGTCAAAAACCAAAAGCACTGAACCAGTAATTCCCAACATACAGCAGTAATAGAGTCTACATTTTCATCTTCACACATCAAAGACCTGAATTCTTGCAGTGTGTGTGAGTGTGGTGTATATATATTTATTTGTCTGGATGTGTGTGTGTTACCCTCTCCAGGTCTATAGTGAGGTCCTCCACCTCTCCCTGCAGCCTCTGCTTGACCTTCTCCAAGCTGGCAGCTCTTGCTTGCGCCGCCTCCGCTGCCTCCTCTGCCTCCTGGAGACGAACAGCAAGTTTGCGCCTGGATGAGAGTGGGTGCAGGGAGAGAGAGAGGCAGAGCCAACACTGAGATCATATGAAAAAGTATATCGACAGCCTCCGTGTTTCATTCATGCACAAGACTGAATTTTAAAACTTTTGTCTTCACTGTGTTCTTCAGCTCCACTCAACCTACTTGGTCTCCTCCAGCTCCTCGGTGCGGTGGATGGCGTCTGTCTCATACTTGCTCCTCCAAGAGGTGACGTCACCGTTGAGCTTGGACACAAGACGCTGCAGCTCCCCTCGAGCTTCTGACTCTTCCTCCAGCTGCTCCTTCAGCAGGGAGAGGTCATGACGGGCGTTGGCAAGGGCCACCACCGCTGTGTTACGGCCCTGCAGAGTGTGGAGAGAGGCAGGGGGGGTTACTGGAGGTCTGAAACCAGCAATAATAAAAGCAGCAAAAAGAACTATGGAGACAAAAAGAGAACAAATCCTCACTTGAAGATCAGAGGAAGATTTGAATGAAATGAAAACTCAGTAGTTCAAGGCATCCACTGTAATTATCAAAAGAGTGTATGTGTGTGTGTGTGTGTCTGTGTGTGTGTGTGTGTGTGTGTGTGTGTGTGTGTGTGTGTGTGATTGATTGTACCTTGTTCTCCTCATCCACCTGTCGCTTGAGCTCATCAATCTGCGAGATGAGGGAGGCCTTCAGCCTGGTCACCTGGGTCAGCTTGCTCTGTACATCCTCCAACTCCCTGCTCAGGTCATTGTTCTCCGCTACACAAAAAAGGAAAAGACTGAAAACCCTGAGACCCTGAAAACAGTGTTTGTGAGCATCCTTGTCTGTGTGTCCACGAGCGTATGTGTTCTCACCGGTCAGATGGATTTTGGCAGTGCTGAGCTCAGTCTGAGTGCGTTCCATCTCAGCCAGGCGAGCGTTGGCCTCCGCCAGGTTGTCCTCCAGCTTGTGGGCATGGGCCTCAGTGTTCATCTACACATGGAAACACCCAAATCCACACCAGTAGGTATGGGTATGAGTTGATATTTACCTGTATTCTTGTTTTCACTCAACATTTTCCCAACAACTTCACACCTTTGCTTTCTGAGTAGCCTCCATGGTGGCATTGAGATCTTCGATCTCCGCCTTCATGCTCTGTTTGTCCTTCTCCAGTTTCACTTTCAGCCTGGTCAGGTTCTCCAGCTGCTCTCCCAGCTCAGCCATCGCGTCGGAGTGCTTCTTCCTCAGTGTTGCTGCCGTGGCCTCTGATTGGAGCGCTGCCTCCTCCAACTCCCGCCTCAGCTTCAGCAGGTCGGCCTCCCGCTTCCTGTTCTGCTCAATCTAAAAGGTGATCCAGTGATGACACTGTAGGGGTTTAAACATTTTCTAACCAAACCAAAAATATCCCAGCTAAGGTTTTTCCACCCTGTAGTTGATTGACAACTGTCAGCACACTCACTTGGGCGACAGTTGCTCCTCCCGCCTCCTCCAGCCTATCACTGAGGTCCTCCAGATCTCGTGATAGTTCTGCCCTCTGCTTCTCCACCTGACAGAAAGTAGAGAACCAACATTTCTAACGCCTGTCTGCCTATTTCTACATGCCAGCATGTGAATGCAGGTAGGGCTACAGGTAGGGACTACAGTAGCCTAAATTGTTGCAGATTGAATCGGTACCTTGGCTCTCATTGCTCGTTCAGCTTCCAGCTCCTCCTCTAGCTCCTCAATGCGGCCCTGAAAGAAACAACGCGAACAACCCAAACAGGAATAAATTTGTAACTTCGCAACCAGATCATTCATCATCCTTCTTTACTGCTTTAGCTGCTCATTTCCTAAGCTTGTAATCACACTTCTAAAACAACCATGTCAGACTACTTATGGTATTTCTAGTTTGTTTGTGGCACTAAAATAAAATCAGCTTCATAAGTTGTGATCATAATGGATCTTAGCATGATCGTTGCAATTTCTTCTTTAAAATTAGTGTCTGTTCTTGTATCCTCCTCAGGAGGACTGATATGTGTGGGACAAACTGAACATCATGGCGAACCAACATTGGACAACAGGCCATACTTTGGGCCACAGACCTGCTTTATCATGTAAGTGAGAAAGGCGTTCACAGCCATGCTAGCAGAAACATGCTAACATGCATGCTATCAAGCTGACACGAGGCAGCTATAATGTTTACCATTTTCATACTCTTAGTTTAACATGTTACCATGATAACATTACTGATTATTGCTGTTATAAGTACTAGATTTTATTAGTTTTGCAGGTATTAAAACAAAAACAAACTAATTTAAATTTTGACCTGAAATGTCACTAATCAGGGATCACCAAAGTTGAGAGGACTCTTAGCAATCTACCACAGTTGATAATGTGTTGTCATATTTTTAGGGGTGATGGTCAGAGTGGCAGAGAGCCATGCTGCTAGTGTGGTTTTGCCAAATTTTCAGCAACAAATCTACAAACACTTCTCAAGTCTCTGCATCTCCTTATCTTGAACTTTCAATAGTTTGTCTTCTTCCTGCTGGTTGACTTGAGTTAAAAACACATGTTAAACCAAAGAAGAAGCGATGAGCCAGTGTACCTGGTGCTCTTTGAGCTTGCGGCTGAGCATGGAGCTGAGAGCCTGCTCGTCCTCCAGCTTTGAGTTCATGTTGTTGATCTCAAAGTCTCTCCTGGATGAACACAGAAAACGCTCACACACCAGGCAGGGGATCAGTGTGTAAAACACACATACAGACACACATTACTACTGTGCTATGTAAGAGCTTTGTTAGTCGTATGTATGTATGTATGCAGAGGAAGCTGAGATACATTTGAAGCTTTAACAAACTCAGCAGCTTCTATGTTGGTGTGTGCATGTGTGTGTGCACATGTGTGTGGGCAGACATTTGCCTCTTACTTCTTGATGACCTCCTCCAGGTCAAGCTTAGCATTCTCCATCTCATTCAGGTTCTCTATGGTCATCTTCAGGTCTCCCTCTGCCTTCCTCCTCGCTTTCTCCACCTCCGCCCTGATTCTCTTCTCCTGCTCCCAGCTGTCTTCGAGCTATACACACACATCACACACAGATGTCACACAAACACCAACGTGATTAAAACACTAACACTAATTATACTGAGCTGCACGTCTTTGGCCTCCTACCTCATTCACTTGGCTGTTGAGCTTGCTGTTGGTCTTGGTCAGATGGTTGACTTTGTCCTCCTCTGTTTGGAGATCCTCCAGAGTTTTCTGATTGAATTATATGATTACATACATTAGTTCATGTGCATGCATGTTGTCTTGTGTCCAAGTCCTCCTGCACACATTTTTGCACATGTATGTCTACCTGTTGCAGTTCCTCCAGAGCTCTCTTTTCCTTCTGCAGTTTGGCAATATGGTCGTCTCTCTGGCCCAGGTCGCTTGTCAGAGTGCGCACCTTGAAGTCCAGACCCTAAACACACCATTGAACAGAATTCAGGGGTCACCTCTGAACCTCCACAGCAACTGTACTTAATAATGTCCTCTGCCCTCAACCTCGTCCTCCTCTCCTCTACCTGTTTCTCCTTCTCAGTCCTTGCCAGCGTGGACTCCAGAGACTCCAGGTCTCCCTTTAGCTCTGTCAGCTCCCCCTCCAGCTGCCTCCTCTGGCCATGGAGGGAAGCTGTGTTGCCTTCTTCCTCCTCCAGACGCTCACGCAGATCCTAAATTCACAGTCATTTTAGACACAGGATGTTTGCAACACAGCAAATAATTACTGTGCAATTTTATTTGTGGCTGTATTACTACAATATAACTACAACATGAGGGTGTTAGTGATGTGTGTTTCATGTACAACATATTACCTGCACTGACTCCTCAAGCTGGACCTTTTGGTGCATCAGCTGAGTGGCTCGTTCCTCAGCATCAGCCAGTGTGTCCTGCTCCTGTGGAAAGGCAAGGAGAGGAAGGATACACATGTGCATGTGATGTTTGTGTCTGGCAGCAGAACACCAGTATGTGTTGTTTCACAACCTACTGGAATTTTCAAAGGTCGTATCTATTTTTTGTAAAAGCTGATTTTTAGCACTATGATTAGAATTTGTTGAGCCCAAACTGGGGCTTGAGAACTCTGTGGTCTTTTACACCAAAGAAAATCAAACAAAGAAGAGAGGCAGATGATTTTACACTGGTGATTCACTCTTACTATGAGTGCCAGAGGATAGAGGAAGTATTTTGTCCATATGTTTTACTCACTGTATGTAAGGATTTGGCAATAGATGACAAATTTCCATCACGAGGCAAATCTCAGCAAAAGAGTACACCAGTGTGATATAAATACATACATGTCAGCTGAGTAAACTATTTTGGATGTGTGTGTGTGTGCAGACGACACACACTTACTGCAGCCAAAGCCAAGGCGAGGTCATTCTTCTCCTGTGACAGAGTGGCCATCTTTCCTTCCAGATCTTTGATTTTACCTTCCAGCTCTTTGACCTTCTCCACTGCCACCCTGAGCTCCTCCTCCTTAGCCTTGAAGGTCTCCTCCTGACGGGCAACCATCAGCAGTGGCTTCACCTGTAGAAGGACATACCAGGAAATAAGATGATGATGATGGTGATAATGAGGATGAGAACTTATCACTTGACATGTATTTTACCTTTGTGTAAAGCTTCCACCAGCCCCAGAAGCGTAGCTGCAGGAACTTCCTCACGTTACGTTGAATGGCCATCAGTGCAATTCTGCATCACACACAGGCAGAAATAAATGCACTGTTAGCTCTCATAAACAAAGCTGCATCCATCTGACCCAGCTATTATAAATGCAAACATGCACACGGAAACACACACTGACCGTCTGTCCACCATCTTCTTAAACTCAATCCTCATCAGAGTTCCTCTGAGTTGAGCCTGCAGCAAGGTTATGATCTTGGCCAGCCGCTCGTCGCGCATGTCCTCCAGCTTTGCCAGGACACCGGCACGGAAAAACACCTGGAGATGAAAACACAGACGGGAAGAAGTGGAAGAGCAGGAGGAGTGAGAAAAAGAGGAAAGCGAAGGGAAAAGGTGGGATAGCTTGCATCAGATGCACGATGATCATCATGAAGAGGCAGCATTAAAAAAGTGATTCAACTTTAACTCTAAACAGAATATGTGCTTAACATCAAGTGTTAATGAATTTGTTCTATGTCAGTTGCATTTAGAGAGGTAATATGGTGAGAGTCCCTGTTTGCAAAGTAGTGGTAAATCTCATATATATATATATATACAAATTATTGTTGTTTAATGTAAATGATAAATTACTGAATTGATCATCAATATACTGTATGTTTAAGTAAGCAATATTTTTGAAAAGTTGTGTATAAGATTGGGTTGATTACAACTTTAACATACCTTGGTGTGGCCAATGCGGTACTCTGTATTATCAAGGCCAATTGAACTCAGGATGAGCTCAGATGCCTTCTTGTTGTCAACGAATCCCTTAGGGATGACACTGGGGTTGAGGATATAGTACCTAGGAGGGATCAAGGGGAGAAACATCATGATTAAAAAAGAATTGGGAGGAAATGAAGAGTGACACAATGAAAATTAAAGAGCAGTGGCAGGGAAAATTTGATCAAAGCATTAGATGAGAAGATGATGAAAGACAGGAGTTGAGGGGAGGAAATGGGGAAACAGTAATGAGAAGGAAGACCTCATGAAGATCAAATGTGACTGCAGTTAAATTAACACGGGAATGAGCACAGGCTGAATCAGGACAGACCTCTGTTTGAATTCTGGGTACTGTAGTCTGTTGGGGAATCCTTTCCTACAGATGCGGATCCCCTCCAGCACGCCGTTACATGCTAGCTGATGCAGGATCAGATGGTTGTCTGTCACACCTTTATGACATGATAGAGAAAGACGGTGATCTTCAGCATCTTTTACCAATATTACTAAAAAACATTTCTAAATAGTGAACACATTTTCACTCATTGAGGAAGCGTGCTGTACTGTGTGCCGCAAATACAAACGGCGGCTTCACCCACTGACCTGACTTTTTGAACTCATTGGGAACGATGCAACGGACAAAGTGGGGAGCAGTGCTTCGCAGGGTGCTCATCAGCTTGTTCAACTGTTCCTGTGTGTATATAGTAGAATAGTCACAATCCTTGAGCTTATGAGTGCGTTTGTGTGTCTTTGTGTGGCTTGTATGCTTGTTGCAGTTTTGGCTGAGACTTGAGTCAACGTAAGTTATGTTTTATGATGAGACAGGGCCTGCAGATTACTTTGAAAAGGCAGTTTGACATGTCGCAAAATAGGCTTATTTGCTGTCTGGTTGAGAATTAGCTGAGAAGATCACGCCTGTCAGTTAAACATAGAGCGGCAGCACACAGTCACAAAACCAACTTACCAACACTAAAGCTCACAAATTCTATTTAATTAATTTAATCTTTTAAAAAACTGCTGTCTGTAGCCCTATGAAAGATGCGACAGATATGAGAAAGGTATTAATCCTCTCATGAAACTAAATTCCTTTAAACTCCTTTAAATATCATTTAGTATGAGGTTACAGTTAAAAGGTAATAAGCAGCACAAAAGTTCAGGCAACGTAAAGTATTCTGATTACTTTCGGCTACTGTTAAAGCAGACAGGGTATGATGTTGTGTCTGTGCGAGTTACCCTGTAGAAGTTGGAGACGGTTTGAAAGGACGAGCCTTTCTTTTGTTTCTTGGTTCCTGTGGTGGCCTCCTCCTCTTTGAAGAGCAGAGCCAGCAGAGGCATGGAGGACTTCTGGAAGAGTCCCACCACTGTCTCATTCAGAGGATCTTTGTTCTTCTCCAGCCAGCCAGTGATGCTGTAGCCCACCTGTGCGAGGCAGAAAACAGCTTGATATATTCACAATGAAGTTACATATCTAGTGACTTTAATGACAGAGGTGAGGTATGTGCAGTTGGGTTTGGATGGTATTACATGCAGTACAAGTGATTAGTAAATATATAGATATGAAATATATCAATTTAGATGCTTTGTTCCAACACAAACGCACACACACAAATAATGCTCCCTCCCTGGTTGGGCATTCGTGTCTTTCCTGGCTACTAACATCTCCACGTCAGTTGCTTCAACAATCCAGTACTCACAGTGCCAGCATAGTGCACCAGTTCAAAGTGGGCTTCAGGTCCTTTCTTCCCCCCTTTTGGCTTAAGGAAGTTGGAGGACTTGCCAAGGTGGTTGTCATATAGAGCTGCTTTGAAGGTTGCGTCTGTCGCCTTTGGAAACACACACTGCTCCTCCAAGATGGAGAAAATCCCCATAGGCTGGAGAGGAGAAGGACAGGGAGGTAGAAATAGAAAAAAGTTGAATGTTCAGGTTTGCACTATATGCATACTGTGTGTGTGGGTGTGGGTGTATTTGTTACCCTCTCAAGCAAGTCGATGCAAGCCTGAAGGTCCAGGCCAAAGTCAATGAAGACCCAGTCGATGCCCTCCTTCTTGTACTCTTCCTGCTCCAGCACAAACATGTGGTGGTTGAAGAACTGTTGCAGCTTCTCATTGGTGAAGTTGATGCACAGCTGCTCGAAGCTGTTGAACTGCAGATCAAAGACAGAATTGTATCAAAGTTGGACGAAGAGTTGACATGATCATACCTCATCATCAACGGAGTCAAATCTCACCTCAAAGATCTCAAACCCAGCAATGTCAAGCACTCCTATAAAGTACTGCCGCTGCATCTTGGTGTCCAGCGTCTTATTGATGCGCGTCACCATCCACTTGAACATTCGGTCGTAGATGGCCTTTGCCAGTGCACCAATTGAGTACACACACTGGTCCTGGTTCTGACCTGACATTTTAAATTCAAATGTTGTAAATGTGGACTTCTTTTTACAAGAGAATCTGAATTATCGATGTCTTTAAATACCTTTGGTCACAAACTCATTGCCGACTTTGACCCTGGGGCGTGTTATGCCCTTCTGCAGCTCCCCAGAGCTAATGGCCATGAGGTGGGCAACTTTGTCAGCCACTTTAGAAAGAGAAGAAAGGGGGGGCAGTGAATTAATAATTTCCACAATGTCTTGTAGCGCATGCTGAAAAACTGTGTCAGAACAGTGGATATATATGTATATATGTGTATTATATATATACAGACAGAGGGGTGGTGGTGGACTTTTTATACCCTCAGTGGAATCCACATCAGCCTGTTCCTCTCTGGGTTTCTGTTTGAACTTCATGTTGCCGAAGTGCATTATGCCTCCAGTCAGCTTGTACACACTCATCTTCTCCTCAGGAGTGAAGCCCAGGACATCAAAGGCTTCCTGTGGACGGTCACACAAGCAGAGACAGAGAGAGAGAGAGAGAGAGAGAGAGAGAGTCAGTGCTGCACAGCTGAGCTACACAAAGAGAAACAACAGCACCATCAACAGGATAATACAGAGATAGCATTGTTGTTGGTCTTTTTACGAGTAACTCATCTCACATAGAGAATGATATTCTTACATCAGTGAGCTGCAGTTCCTCTCCATCATCCATGTTGTCCACCACAGTGACTCCCTGACACACCCACACATACTGTTTGGGGTCTGGACTCAGCAGCAGAGCCTCTGGAAAACATGGTGTCAAAAACAATAGTAAGACAGTAAGTATATGTTACCCTGTGAGCAATTATTATTATTATGATTATTACTTGTATTACTTGTATAAATGCAGATGTGACTACACTATATTTCCATATTAACTGATTACATTACAGCTTTATCTGTCTCACCAATGAGCTCTGGCTTCCTTCCAGACAGGAGTTGGTAGAAGATATGGTATCCTCTCTCAGCAGCCTGCTGGGAAATCACTCTTGATTTCTCTAGCAGATCTGATGCACACACACACACACACAAACATATGAAGGCAAAGAAAAAAAACACAACACACACATCAAGACAAACAGTTTTTAAAGATGATATAGCTTTTCCTTTCACAGCTAACATGTTTTCACAAGATGATATCTGTATTTTAATCAAACATAGACCTAGCATAAAAAAACAGGATTTGGTGTTTTACCCTGACATACCTATACAAAGTAATAAAAGAAATCCACTCACAGGTCTCAATGTCAGCACCAGCCAGCTTAGCTGTCGGTCCAAAGTGGATGCGGATGAACTTTCCCTAAAATGACACAAACACAAAATTCTCACTAAGTTTTGATTCTAATCTTGTTATTTTGTTACAAATTTCATTTTATTTTACATGATCATTAATTATTTCATTTTATGATATAAAAAGAAAGAGAAGATCAAATATTTTTGCGTGTGTCTCCCTACAAAACGTGAGGAGTTGTTGTTCCTGATGGTCTTGGCGTTGCCAAATGCCTCTAGCACCGGGTTAGCCTGGATGATCTGGTCCTCCAGAGAGCCCTGACAAAAGACGTGGAGAGGAGAGGGGAGATGAGATGAGAAGTCAGACAAGGAAAGCAACATGTAAGATCACGTCTATGGTTACACAGACACACACTTGCCTTGGAGTCAGAGGGTTTGCTCCCACTGGCTCCAACATTGGCAAAATACTGGATGACTTTCTTGGTGTTTTCAGTCTTGCCAGCACCAGATTCTCCACTGGAGGAAAGAAACAATTAAGGAATTAAAAAGAGTGGCACATGCATGATGCATCAAACATACTCGATACAAAAAAAGATGTTATCCTTACGTGATCAGCATAGACTGGTTTTCGTGCTCTGCGATGACGGCACATAAAGAGGGCAGGGGAGAAACAGTGTGAGAGAGACGAGAATAATTACTGCTGATTTGCCTCTGAGCAGATCAGAGGACTGCTGATGTTCTCTGTCAGCAGTACCAACAACACAGACAGCTGTCAGCTCTCCCCTGATGCCAAATAATGGCTTCAAATATTTTTCTACTCCCTGAACAAATCATCACATGCCACACTGATTACTTGCAGCAACTGCCCTGCTCCCTCTTTCCACATAAAGAACAGTGTAATGACTTTCAAGCGACTCGTCTCGAGGGGGGTCATCCCTAATCACCACATACCACTTGCATGCTTACTGCTCTTCTTTGCCAACTTCACCTCCCTCCCCTCACCCATCCATGACCTGTGACTGATCTAATGTCTTCTCAATGCCCTGCCATCGCCCTCTCCTCACCCATCATCATGTCATGGTAGGCGTTGTCAGAGATGGAGAAGAGGTGAGGAGGAACTTCATTGCGTTTCTTCCCCTTGTATATCTGCGCCACTTTAGCGCCGTAGATGGGCAGCCATTTGTACGGGTTGATGGTCACACAGAAGAGGCCTGAGTAGGTCTAGGAGTGAAAGGAAACGTATGAAAAATGTAAAATGATGCATCAGGTTGAAATGAGTCACAAGTCACAAAGGTTGAGATATTCTGATGTTTAGCCTTTAATGTCAGTAAAGCTTCAGAAACACAATGCAACAAATATAGCATTTTTAATTAGACCTACCCTGCCTTGTAAATACCTGTGCATTGCAACACCCACACCCCTGTTTTGTAACATCAACTTTACTCACAAAATTTGTTGTCCCCGAGCCCAAGTTAAGATAACCCAGATGGCATCCTTATGACATCATGAGGGTTATTTTCTAAAGGTTTACTCCTTCAGAGTCACAGAAGATGTTAAAAAGGGTTCAGCAACACTATCCTGCGTCTTTCGGGTATCAGGTAGACCTAGTCTGCTGTGCGGGTGTAAGGTCTTGAGGTGTTGATGAACTTGGCCTTACATAGATCCTCATGCTGACGTAGCGGCTGCGGAGGTTTTCCAAGACACTGGCCTCGTTGAGGAAAGTGAGGTTGGCCATGTCACTGGCTTGGTAGAACTTTGGAGGGTTCATCTGCTGAACATCGTCCATCCTCACAGTCACAGTCTGATTAGAAAGGACAATCACTCAATCAGACATTTTATCATCATGGTTATTAGTGTCAGACTCACTTTTTACATTCATAAATGGTAATGGGTACTAAATTTTGGAGACTAAATAGCTTCAGTGTTAGTCTTACGGTGTTCTTGGAGGTCTTGACGGTGATTTTGTCCCCATCTTCAGACTGGATCTCCCCGGCAATGAAAGCCTCCTTCTCATCTTTGACCCAGCAGGAGCGCTTGATGTCGTATGGTTTATTCATAGCATCTAGGCGCTCCTTCTCTGAGGGAACTAGGAACGGCATGGGGTCCACATTGTCCCCGCACTCCCCTTTATATGCACCTGGCATAGCTGCTGCTGCCACCACCAACAAACACCAACCAACTGACCAGCTCACTCGCCTACTGGCTGCTGCAGAGAGAGGCTGAGCAATGGAGAGAAAACAGAGATCAGTGTGTAAGCAGTAGAAAGAGCAAGGACACTGGACATAAACAACAGCCAGTGTTTGACTCACCAATGCAGGAGGCCAGAGGTACGCGGAGGAGGAATATGGGTGTGTGAGCTGAGGCCATGCTCTTATATATAAGGCCATCTTCTTCCTGATATGGTCACAACTCTAAAATCAGCCATCACCCTGAGGTCTCATCCTTCCAATCTGCCTGGCAGCACGGGATCTGGGAATTCTTCAATCTGCCTCGGTCCATTTAGGGTTCCCATGGAAAGCCATCACTCACGCCCTCACCCCTTTACTCCAAAACAGATAGACGGATAATCTTCATCCCTCTTCAGTCTATTCACCTCCATTTCCATCCTAGTTATTGCTATGTGATAGTATAGATATGTATGCCAGATATTATCTTAAAACAGTGCATTGTAGAGTTGAGGCAGAGCTGAGTTTGGTTTTGGGTAACTGGCATGATGAGAAGAAAAACTCTTGCATCCACTAAAGACTGTTGAGGCACTTTCAGGGAAACCTTCACTCTTCTTTAACATCACTATCCTAGTCTCATGCGGAGTGTAGCTTCAGCCTCCATTTGTTTAGCCAGAACTAAAGCAGCTGTTGCTCCTGTTCCCCAAAGGGAGCTCTAATATACAGGCTGACGTTAATCCTACACTTAGAATCAGACCCAGGAGAGTCCAAAACTCTATACAAAGTCCATATTTCTTGTAAAAAAAAAAAAAAAAAAGCTTTCTAAAGTAAGTTTGATATAATTTAATAAAAGTATCAATGGTTTTCATTGTGAATTTACTGACATTACACAGATTCTCGGGGGCAAAAATGTCCTCATACTTACAGAAACCCTCTCTCACTGTCCCTCTTTAGCTTCCTTCCTTTATCTCATAGCCTATTTTAATTTCTTCTTTGCCTCTTTTTATTCTTTTTTTTCCTATTGAAATCATTTGGCAGTAGCAGGCCCACACTTGGCCACCCAGTGGGATTTCCCAACTGTTCTGTGCAATGAATGACTTCATCTTCATTAACTGTGTGTGTGTGTGTGTGTGTGTGTGTGTGTGTGTGTGTGTGTTTGTCCCCAGGCGTACAACTAAGTTTGTCTCTATGATCGGAATGATATAAGTAGTTGTGAACACACTCAGTTTGTCTCAGGGGTTCCAACGGCACTTTCAATAGCACACATGCACGCTCCATAGACACAAATGCACACAAATACACACACACAAGCACACACACATAATCACATAATCATACTAACAGCTGTACATGACCGTTTTGGAGGGATAAACTAATTTGCGCGTGTGTATGTGTATGTGTGTGCTGTCTGGCAATACAACAGCCACCTGTGGAGTGTTGACACGTACATGATACATACATGATACATGATACATGCAAACACAAGCGGGAGTTAGACAGATGTTGTGTGGTTGTAGATAAAAAGTGGGAAGTTAGACGGCTGTGACAAAAACAGCAATACTTCTATGAAGATTTGTAAATCTTTATCTTCACCTGTTACCCCAGCAGTTATGAGCATATCAGTGTGAGAGGGGGCAGAGAGAAGGCTTGTGAGTGTGTGTGTGTGTGTGTGTGTGTGTGTGTGTGTGTGTGTGTGTGTGTAGGGGCTGGGGAGATCAGACTCAGACAGATCAACAAATGAAAAATATGATATAAAGGTTGCAACTCTGTGTGTGTGTGTGTGTGTGTGTGTGTGTGTATTTGTGTGCTTCTAGAAGTGCACGCTGTCCTGTGAGCCGTTTCACTGCTTATGTGGATTTACTGTGTCCTGTAAACAGGCTTCTGAGAGGGTCCATTGTTCCACCAGCTAATACTGCAGCCGTGCTGCTAACCCTGGTCCTGCTAAACAGCCAAATCCCTCTAGGCATTATCCCTGCCCACCCAGCTCCTTCAACAAAACACACTAGTGTGTTATCCCACTGTATGTTGTACTTCCTGAAAAAAACATATTTTTTAAAACAGATAATATCATTTAGATGAAGTATTCGTGTAATTGACCACTTTTTGCATTCTTCAAGGATAGTTTCGTCTTTATTATCAACATAATTATGTAGCTTAATCCAGATGTTACTGTATAAAGTCTTACATCATGCCTGCTGGATGTTTCAGACGTTTAGATAAACAGTTCACCTGAATTCTTACTCTAACTTTTTAGCTATGTTATAGGCATGGCTCTAGCAACTATCTGGTGGATTGACATGAAATTTGGTACTCATATATATAGATATATATACAGTGTATTAATGGTGGATGAGGATGCATCTCTGACTTTTCCTGTAGAGCTACCAGCAGATCAAAGCTGCCTGTAAAATATCTTGACCTTGATTTGGTATGTACATGTGCACAGGGGGTGAATCCCAAATACTAACTCATCAACTGACTTGTCCTGCTTTGCATTTGTGTGTTTCTTCTAAATGAAATGACATTTTTAGCAATGTCTATGAAATTTAGTTCAGATATTTATGTCCTGCATTTTGTAATAACTTTGGTGATGTGGCTAATTTTCATTTCATACCACAACTTGGTCAAATAATTGAATTGTCGAATATTATGTTATATGATCATACACCTGCAAAACTAGTGACTTTCCTATCTGCCTGAGCAGTACTTTGTATTTGAGATTTAATAATAAATGTTGGCATGTTAACGAGAAGATTGCTAACCTAGTAACTGTTGAACACCGGATGAACATCAGCATGTTAGCATTGTCTTTGTCTCCACAGCTCTAGCTTATGCAGGGTAAAAAAGACAAACAAATAAAAATCCAATAAGATACCAGAATGGAACTACACATTTTACATGTTGTTTTGATTCATCCAAATCTGCTATTAATGTAATTAGTTTTTCTGTTGGGATCTGAGGCAGCAGTGTGTTAACAGACTCTCCTTGGGTTGTAAATAAATAAATACACTTTTAGATTTTGAAAAAAAAAAAGACCTAATAGATGCACAAACCCATTTTTCTCATTTTTGGGATAAGTCTACACCAAGCATTTAATTAATATACAGACAATTAGACAATTACAGACAATTCATTCTAAGAAGCCAGTAAAATCTCTGCATTTATTTTTAACAAACATTTATTCTCTTCCTGTCCTGCTCACAAACCTTATGAGTTTACTGTCATATAAAAACTGATTCTAAAGTCTTTATGTTGAAGGTTTATATTTACTCTTGAATATACTCATCACAGCACTCTTAAATGAATTCAATTTGCCAGCAGGCCCAATACTGTCTTTATGTGTTCAGTTATGGCTCAAATGAAAGCATTGACAAAGGTCAACAGTTCAATTGCTTTTTAGATTTAAGTTAAACAATGAGACCATTTTTACTTGGACTACTGACAAGTTGGAGTTATTATCATAAAGCTGTTAAAAAATGGAAAACTCTTATCTGAATATATACAAGAAATGGAAAACAGAAGTGTGGGAGGGCTAATGTAGGCAACAATGACAAACAACCAGCTTGTTTGAATGGAGACATTATTGATGAGAACCTACACAAGTGAAATGCGTTTGTTGTTAGAGACACTGTGGGAGGAGAAAATTACCATTAAAAAATGCCTGACCACATAGACCCTTCTTTTCTCACATTAATAGCTACTTGTAATTTCTATAGAGTGATATTGGAGCAGTTTGAATGGAGGAAGACTGATAAAAATATATTGTGAGTGACTTTTCAAAAATGAACATCCAGGAGCTGATGGTATTTAAGAAGATATTGGAAGACTGTCATGAATCAGAAAATAAAAATTCATACTAGTTTAAACAGTTGGAAATGTAAAGTTATTTTAGGGAACAACTAATAGATAAATATTCTTAAAACAGATCTGTATGTAGACAGAAAAATCATTATAATTACTGATTTCCCGTCATATCTGCTGTAATTGAATTAAATTAAATTTGCGGTTTAAATTTGTTCATAAAATGATTCTCTTTGTTATTGATTCGTAAAAAAAAGTAATTAACTATAGCAAATCATTTTCAATCTTAACAATGTTTCAAAATATGTTCTGTTATTTCAAAATAAAAGCAAAACGGAAGGTCTGAAGGATTCAGTGACAGACGCTGATCCTCACGGGGACGCCCACGCTTCCCAGACGCGAGCACGTAAGGTTATACCCGTTAAGGACATGACGTCAGTACGTGCTTGAGCCTGCCCGAAAATGTTCTCTCGTGTTGTTGGATTTCGAAGGAGCGCAGGACTTTGCGATGAAATAATACATTTTTACCCGTGAGGAAAACAAAAACAAACCGCATGTTTTTACACTGAAGTTCTTCGCGTTCCCATCGAGTGGTGAAACCGTGTTTTTGGGAGACTCCGACGGGAAGTTTGTGTGATCGTTTTTTCCCGGAGTGATGTCGAATCCTGGGACTCGGAGGAACGGGTCCAGCATCAAAATCCGACTGACAGGTAAAAAAACGAGACCGAGAGAAAGCGCTTACGGTGCATGTTTCAACTGAGGCTGAAATGTTTCACCTACGAACCGCTGCTGTAAAGTGTTGGTTTAAGCAAACCTAAAAAGACAACACGAAATGTCTTTCGGGCTCTCGGCTCTGCTGTTTGCCCAAACATCCGGTTTTTGTGTGGCAAACACAGCAGTACAAGTGCTAGCTTGTTAGCTGAGATGCTAACCAAAATTGAGAGGACAGTGAAGAAGCTGCCCGCTGTCCTGTGGCGCTCACAGCCAACTAGTCAGCTGTTTTCATTTTATTTAAAACACCGACACCTTAAAGCTGCGTCCAGGAACTTTATTATTTGCTAGCACTAGCCTCTTAGCCAGCTAGCGTTAGCTGAAACTAACATTGTAGGTTAATGTTGACCGCTATCGCTCGCGAGCTACACCCATTTTTGGGGGAGGCTGACCACCAGCCGAACCTAATTCCTGACCTGAATGCGGCGAGCTCTGTACCAGGGTTGAAGGCAAATGTCGAAGCACAGCCTCTCTGAAAATCAATCTGTTGGTAGATTTGACATGCTAGCCTAGATTACCCGCGAGTATTGATTGGGCATTTCGCTGTTGTGTCAGCTCGAGCAAGACAAATGTCTGAGTCGTTCAACTTATCCTCACTCAGAGAAGCTTGACACGTTCACTCTTTATGGGTATCCTATGCTAAACTCAAATATGTTCTTAGTTTTAGGGTCAGACTCTCCTCTGTGTGTAGGAGCTTCTCTGTACCTTTCTCTCTCACACACGGACACAGCTGGGACAATGGTTTTTACTGTAGCTAATGTAACCCCACTGGGCACCCAGGGGCCTCTATTCAAATGGAAATAACCTCTCTGTGCCGCTGGCAGACGCCTTGTCCTTCTCCCGGTTCAAAATTGAACAACACACACCCTAAAATGTGCTTGCTTACAGGCTGAATATTTCTTTCTGTTGGTTTGTAAGGACTGGTGCAGGAGGGCACATCAAGAGTGCGATTGTGATGGATGTTTTTTGTGTGTATGTGTAAAAGCTCGGAAGTGCTGATGCTGGTGAGAAGCTGGTGGCTGTTTATTTTCCTCTGTCCTTCTTTTTCTAAAATGTGGAATTTGAGAGAGCTAGCATCTACAAGAGATTCAAACATTCAGTAAGGGACACAAGTTAAAAAATTAAAACTGAGAGAAACAAAAGGAGACTGAATTCAAAAGAGAGGTCAAGAGGCAAAACAGAACATAGGCTACAGTTAGAAATAAAGCTTGATCAGAACGGATTTTTAAGAGTTGATTAATTCATCTGTTCTTGAGCAAAAAGTGACAAACAAGTCACTGGCTCCATCTTCTCAAATAATAGCATTGTCTGGATTTCTAACATTATAATACATTTAAAATCTATGGGTTTTGGGCTGTTTGTGAGATAGTTAATCCAACGCAAGACATCACTTTGTCAAGAAAAGAATGAATTAGTTGAAACTCCAGTTAGAAGAAATAAGGAGTACAGCAATAGTACTACCATCTACAGGTATTATAACAAGATCAGTACAAACATAAATCTGTATGTTCTAAAAAAAGTTGTTTTTCAGTTGAGTCAAGCTAAAAGAAAGCAGAGAAAGTGTGTGTGGCTTTTTTGGACAGTGTGTGTTTGCGTGTGCGTAAAACCAGTCACTCATTATTTCGGCTTGGGTACAAACAAAGGTTATTGCCCCCTGACTGTGCCCCGCCTCCACAGGTATGAGTGGAATTCTAATTGGGTGAGGAATGTGCGATGAGCCAATGGGAGTGCAATGCTGCCTGACTGGCCGGCACTCTGTTTAGTCTGTCAGGGAGAGGGGTTGTTTGGCCTACATCAGAAAGGCCTGTGCGTCTGTGGCAGGGACACAGACAAAGACCAGGCAAGTTTGACACTGATTCAGTTTTCAGACACCGTGTTGGGTGTATATGGATGTGTTTTGGCTTGCTTAGAGGTTATTGTTTTGTCTTTCCGATCAACTGTTTTTGTTTGTTTTTTTGTGGGGTAAGCTTAAATTGGTGTAAGGAGAAGTGCTGTAGCTGTGTAACAAAAAATAAAATAAAAAATCATCACCTTTGTGTGATTTAATGAGACCTTAATAAACAACATTAGACTTAATTAAGAAATATTTGCTTTGAAAGCTTTTTCCCATCTGCTTTAGGACTTTGCAGTGAATCAGACTACTGTTTTAAATTGTGCTTGAGTATGAAACACTGTTTAGTACTGAAAGTGGAGCCCACGTTTGGTCAGAATTGATTCTTCATTATTATTTGACACTGCATTGCTTGTTTAAATGATTATTTTATTTAATACTGTGTTATTGTTGCAATGTTCTGGGCAGCATCAACAAAGTAACATTTCCATTTGTCAGAAACTTGCACAGTATCAAACAATTCAAACAAAGCGTGGCCTAGTTCTAATTGTGTTTGTTTGTTCCCCCATTGCTGACCACATTTGAATGCAAGGCATGGGCAGGAAAATACAAAATTCATGAAATAAACGAGTCAGAAAGTAGAGATAAGAGGTGTTTTTGTTGGGAACTGAATGGCCTTTATTGTGAGAAAAATGCCGCCTAATGAACGAAAGAGTGAGTGATTCAGCAGGATAATGTTCTTGCTCATGGACACAGCACGTGCAGCTCACGTTTTGGTGCCAGGTTGTCGGATTGAACGCACGACCTGCCCAAGAGCCAGCACAGGGCAGCGTCAGGGCAGCGTCAGGACAGCAGGTGACCTGGGACACTCACAAGAGAGGGGAGAGAGAGAGCTGGAAAAACTAGGGCAGAGAAGTGGAAGAATGAGAAATAACTTATTGGAAAAAAGCAAAATACAAACAAAGGACACTAGAACACAGCTGAAGTGTGAGAAAGGGAGAGAGGAAAGTGGGGAATCCTGCTTACTTAGGAACTAGCATAAGCACTTCTAATCCGCTCACTTACTGAGCTGGCTGCATGTGCAGAAACACACACATACACTGGCATAGGCACAAGAAATAAATGTAGAAACTGAGAATGAAGAGAGTAAGAATGTCACACCACTGCTCAAACAAACGCACCAGTGAGGCAGATGCAGCATGAAATGATTTGGGGGTTTTTGATGTTGCTTTAACAACTGTTGTGAGAGTGGCTTGTGACCATTAAACCCGCTTTTTTATTTGTGTGGCAGTGAGACCCATTCGTCATTGTGTGTGTGTGTGTGTGTGTGTGTGTGTGTGTGTGTGTGGATGCTCGTGCGGGGTATTAAGTAGGTGAGATATTTGCTCACGTGCCCGCTGGCTGCTGCTTTGTTTTTGGAGCTGAAAGAAGGAAGGTTAGACAGGAAATGACATCGTTGTAATCTCACATGGGTCACTTTACTTCACTTGTAAATCTGCAAGTGCACTCTGAAACAGTCTCCCTTGTCCCTGAAGGATCTCAGCACCCTTGTTATTGATGTCTAGTTCGCTGCACCTTGGCATCTTCTCCAAAGAGCGTGACCATTATCTGTGATTTAAGAAGTTGTAATGAGCTCCTAAGCTCCTACACTTTAACAGCTCCTGTCATTACTCAAAGAATATCAAATTCTCTGTGGTTCTGGGGCAAGAGAATAGCAAAACTGCAAGCCCCAGAAATGTTTGTGTAGTTGGTTGATTGTGCTAGAAAAATGTTGTGACTTCAAATTCCTGGAGGAGCTGCTAGCGTGGCACAGAGGCAGCTCGGGTTTTCATCATCTCCCCTGAACTGTTTCTGCTTGTTCCCTCAAGATTGGATGAATAGAATTCTTCCCCCGCTGGCTCTCTCCAGCTCTCAGGTTTTTGAAAAAAAAAAAAAGAGAGAGAGAGAAAGGACATAAATGCCAAAAAAAGAGAGCGACACTGGGGGAAATTGAGAACCAGCTGAGCTGAAACTGTGTGCGTCTTTACCAGCCGTGACCTTGGCAGAGTGAGGAATTTCCTGAGACGCTGAGAAAGGGCCCGTCACACAGAAGAGCTGGTCAAGTGGCGGAAAAAGAGAGATGGGGTTGAAATTAAGGGTTGTCCCTCGACTCTGGCAAGAGATTGGAGGATGAGAGGGGCGAATAGCAAAGCGGTGACAGTGACTGAGGAAGTCTTCCTCTGCTGCGTGACAGAAAGAGGAAGCACGGGCAAATTAGAAACTTGATTCTGACCCTCTCTCGCTGCCTTTCCTTTGAAGTATCTGTGTAGAAAAGATGAGATCTCGGCGTGGAATGTGTGAGTCAAAAGGAGAAGGAGTGGAAGGGGTTGATGAGGAAGAAGGAAGGATATCCTGCAGCCATTCCCAATGGGTTAATCACAGGAAATAAACCAGGCTATGCCAGACACATCTATGCCGCCACACAGTTACCACATCCTAAGCCAGTGGCTGAATGACTAACTTCCTAGCTGTCTCATAGCCGTCTGGGCCAAACCAAATCATGCCAGATTTTAATTTCTACCTCAAAGCCGTGAAAATGGCTTAGGTGGTGGCGCAGTTAGAATAGATGATTAGGTGCTTTTTTTCTGTTTAATGTTGCCAGTATAACCCCACCACTGCTCGGTGAGCATAGATGGCTTCTTGATTAATCTGATGTTCCTAAAATGTCTATAAAATCATTATTAACTTTCTGAGGTAACATGTTCACATTTCATTTTGAATGATTTGAAACATAATTCATTCACTCACCCCTTACGTTGGCGAAAATTCAGCAAATGTTTGGCATTTTGACTTGAAATATGACCAAATTCTGAACTGATTATCAAAATAACGTGACTGATTCGTCAAGTTGTTTCACCTCTAATTGAATTGCTTCAAAGCTCTGGTCGATCATGCACAGGAGAAAAGAGAACCTTTTAATAATTCAAACACATGAAGGGGACGTCACTCCTCCCCCTAGCAGTGCATCTCCCACATCTTACTGGATAAAGATTGATGTAGTGATGTCGTGACATGATATAGTTACTCATTCCACCTCGTTGGTCAATGGGCTCCCATTTGTTTTGTGTGTTTTTGAATAGATTCTAAAAAAACCATTCTCCCTCTTGTTTCTGGCCACCCAACAGCAATTTATCTTAATTACTCGTCAGTCAGTGTTGTGAAATAAGAGATGCCTGCTGTAGGGAAGAGGCCCGATGGTAATGTAACACCTGTGGACTGATGCTCCAGTGTACCTTGAATTTCTTGGTCTGAATATAGAGGAGGAGTGGTCAAAATGGGGCATTTATATTGCCACTCAATGCATAGGTGCTACTGTTGGAGAGACGAGCCATAGTCCATGATGATACAAAACGGGCAGAAGTCTGGCCTCTGCTCCATTGGCAACAACAGCTAGTGGCATCAGTATTGCTCTGCCGCCTACATATAGAGACCATAACTGGACTGGACGTAGTTGGATATTTAGAATTAGTGTGACTTCCCCTCACCATTATACTTGAAGGTACAAGTGACCAGAAAACATATTGGAAAATCAGCCTCTTTGTGTATTAAACTACAGCTAGTTCATGTATACCCTCATATATATTTGTCAACTACATAATGCTTTCCAACGATGGCCTTAAAGCTTGACGTTGAGACCTGCAGTGTAGATATTATTGTTTTCATGTCCGTTACACCTTGCCTTGCAGTCCCTTTTTGAAAGTGTTACATCAGCCTGGAATACAAACATGCAGCCTGTTTTTGTTCCATGCCCACTCTGCCCTATAATCAAGGCTCGTACTTATGACTGCACATGATTGTGTTTCTAAAAATTGGTACGTTGTGGTTCAGTCAGGGGTTTTTTTTTTTGTTTTTTTCAGTATTACGGCAGTACTTGCGGAGCTTACCTAGAGTGACATATGCCCACTCTCACTCTGTACAGGCCGTCTGGTAAACATGTAGCAAGAAATCGTACACACACCCACACCACGCACTCACACAATAAACTAAATACTTAGAAACCCTTGCAAGTTCACAAACTGTTGGTCAGTCTGAGCTTTGCTGTCTGAATCCATAAAGATGATGTGGCAGAGAAGGCATTCTGCCACTCTCACTGTGGGCGGCCTGCGCGAGCGTGTGTGTGTGAGTTTGTGTGTGCGGCGGTGATCCTGACACTAGCCTGTACTTTACTGCTCCCTCTTGTCTGCATGTCACATAAGTTTTCCTGCACATTACCATCCTCTGGCATTCATACATTATCCTAACCAGCATTCTTCCTGCGCTGCAGTTTTTATTTGCCCCAGCATACATTTGTACCAGCCTACACACAGTAACAACATTTACATATTTGTGTGTGTGTTTGGCATTTTTGCTCAGAATGATTCTATCTTTTACAGTGTTATGTGCCAAGAACCTCGCAAAGAAAGACTTCTTTCGTAAGTACCTTTTTTTTTAATCATGCTCATTTATATGTAGATGAATCTTAGAATGTGACCTTTGCTGTAAATGATGAGGTGATGTGTTTTAATAAGGACGCTGTAAACAAACCAGCATTGATGTTGCTCAGCTGCAGCAGTCGAGCCACAATCAGTTTTAGGGTTTTAATTTCCACCAGTCTCACCATGCGGCGATCAAATTGCGCACTCAGATTCTGTTAAATAACAGTCCTATCCAATTAGAACATGATGTTATTGGGTTAGAGGTTTTCAAATAGCAGGACAGATAAGAAGAAACAAATCTGCTAAATGTCTGCAGGAGTAAAAAGCTTGGCTTTGTTGTAGAGATAGTGTTATCTGCAGTACTTCAGGCAATTCCAATGTTTCTAATACGTGGATATTATCTCAGAGGATGTAAACAATTCATCTGAACTGTGTGCATGCAGGCCTGCCAGATCCATTTGCCAAGGTTGTGGTGGACGGATCTGGTCAATGCCACTCGACAGACACAGTCAAGAGCACACTGGACCCCAAATGGAATCAGCACTACGACCTGTGAGTCTCTTGCACTGCACTCGTAACTGATACAATGAATCCACTTTAAAGATGTGACTAAATGACTTCTCACTGATTTTTTTTTTGTAACTTTTTAGATCATTTTAGATCATTTAAAAAAACGTTTTATTCAATTTGCTCCATCAACTTCTAATTGCTTAAAAAATAGAATGTGGAAATGCAAAGTGAAAGTATGATTCTTCCTACAAATTAGAGCGACATATCTCACTGATCCCAGACTGTGCTGACAACATGCAGCTAACACATGAGAACCTTACACTATGTCTTGTGTTTTCCAGCTACATTGGAAAGACAGACTCAATCACCATCAGTATATGGAACCACAAAAAGATCCATAAACGACAGGGGGCGGGCTTTCTGGGCTGCATACGACTTCTTTCCAATGCCATCAGCAGGCTAAAAGACACAGGATGTAAGTCTGTCCAGCCTTCTGATTTTTAAATCGCACGGAAATGCTCACAAGAAAAGCTTTTGGTTTTAAATCCACTTCCTCTCTGCTTCTCTTCCAGACCAGCGTCTTGATCTATGTAAGCTGAACCCCTCGGACAGTGACGCTGTGCGGGGGCAGATTGTAGGTAAGGCCGGACACACACGTGCTTTATGTCTGTAGAGAATTCTGCCCACGTCACATGTTTCCCAACCAATCTTTGTGTCACGCTGACACTTGTCTGACCTTTACCACCTGCTTGTTTTCAGTGAGCTTACAGACGCGTGACCGCATCGGCAGCGGAGGTCCTGTGGTCGACTGCAGAGGACTGTTGGAAAACGATGGGTGAGTGTGTCACCAGGGGTTTATGCTGCCAACGTCACATAGTAACATTTAGAAAAAAAGCAATTTATTGTCACATGTTTGTAAATGTTTCATAAAGTTCTCTACAGTTTTATCTTAGTTGTAAGCTTTGGGGGAAGACAAAGTAAAGCCGCTGTCACAGTCTTTTTTCTTTTCTTAATGAAGCAACAGTCCTTTTTTCAAACAGTGGGAAAAACTGAAATAGTTTACTTTAGTTATCTCAGTCTAAAATGTAGTAAATTTCCTGAATACTTTTCATGAGGGATTGAACACCATTCTTCCTAGAAATATTTCAGGTGCAAATCTACATAAATGCATATAGGTGTTCCAGTAGGCTGAGATCTGGTGAAGACAAAGTCCATCGCATTTGGGTTTTATTTGTTTTTATGTTGTAATGCAACAACAAATGTCTCAGTTCATCAAAGATGAAGGTAATGTCTGAAAATGCTGGAAGCTGATTTGATTCAGACTTGAGTTCATGCCTCTGTCATGCTGGCAGCCTACTTGAAGCTGGACTGAGGCCCACTGTGACTGCTTGTTGTGTTGCAGGATCTGTTTAATCATAATTATCATCTGTTTGATGGTCTCCCAGTCTTTTACTGCTCAAATAAAAAGCAGTTAACCCATCGTGTGATTCCAGTAACACAGGGAAAATAGGGTTTCAGTGGTGTGTTTGTCTGTGTAGGCCTGTGTTTGAGGGATGTTTCAGCGAAGAGCCTCTGCCCTACTCCGACCCCACTGGTGCAGCAGGGGGTGGGAACTGTCGACTTGACTCACCCAGTCAGGAGAGCCGTCTTCAGACGCAGCGAATCAGGGGGCAGGACTCAAGAGGCCACGGCCACACCCCGCAGAACAGACCTCACGGGCACCAACCGCCTGACCTGCCAGAGGGATATGGTCAGTCGAACAGTTTTAAGGGTTTATATTTCACACGATCCTTTGACCAAAATGTGTCTTAACTCCAAAATCTCGGATGTTATCTTTCTAAAGTCACGTATCATCTGTTATAACAGAACAGCGAACAACAGTGCAGGGCCAGGTGTACTTCCTTCACACACAGACGGGCGTCAGCACATGGCATGACCCTCGGATACCACGGTACGATCACACACACACGTCCCCCATTCTCCCACTTTACTTCTGTCCACTCCAAGCATAACCTGAAATGAGATGGACCTTGAATAAACCCCACTGAGTAACTAACTAGGTCATTGCAGCAGTAGAGAAAGAGGACATAGAAAAGAATATAACAAGGAAAGACAGAACAGCACACACTAACACACATGGGTTGTATTGTGGATTTTGCAGCACAGTTTACAGCATCTTTGTAATACTGCTTTAAATTGTTATTGTATTTCTATGACAGGGTAATTTCACATTATAAATGAAGAAATGTATTTGAAATGTATGAAAGTAAAGCCTCAGGGTGGTGTTAGCTACCACGCTAATTACACCAAAAGATTAAGAGAAAGTCTCAGGTTATTTACTTTAGCCCGGGTCTTGGGTTAAGGTCAGAATGAGGGGTTAAGATTGTACAGTATGTGGGGTCAGACATGTTTGCTTGTTGGAGGCTGTTGTCCTGCCCAGCCGAACTGGTGCAGTGGATTTTTGCTGGCTCAAGTCTCAGTCTGCTCCCTTGATACCGGTACAGGGACCTGGCCAGCGTGAGCTGTGAGGAGCTCGGCCCATTGCCGGTGGGCTGGGAGGTCCGCAGCACCGTGTCGGGGCGGATCTACTTTGTGGACCACAACAACAGAACCACACAGTTCACTGACCCGCGCCTACACACGATCATCAGGTGCGAGCATACAGTCACACCAGACTGACTAGACTATAAAATCAGTCTACACCTGAGGGGTAGACGTCCCTGACACATACAAAATAAGTGGTTTCGAGACTAATCTGTTGTTAATCTAATCTCTCCTGGCTGTAATGCTGGACTCAGACTGGTTCTGAACATGACCTGCTAAGAGTCTAAGAGTCATCAGCTCTGTTAATGATGCTGAATCATGTGATCTACAGAAATGTGGGCTTATAGTAGATTTGGCTGCTCTGCGGCAAATGCACAGTATTGATTTATTTATTTATATTGCTGTCTTCTTCTTTTTTTAACTCATCCTCTCGTTCTTCCCCCTCCTCTTGTATCTTACCTGCCCTCCTCTGCTCCTTCCTACCTCCAGCCAGCAATCCCAAGCGAAGGAATCCTCGCAGGCCCCCCAGATGGATGTGGGGGGTGAAGAGGTAGGAGGTGGTGGAGTGGGCGGAGGGGGAGGAGGCAGTGGAGGAGATGGAGATGTGGCAGCACGCTATGAGAGAGACTTGGTCCACAAACTGAAGCTTCTCCGCCACGAGCTGTCACTGCAGCAGCCGCAGGCGGGACACTGTCGCATAGAGGTGTCCCGAGAGGAGATCTTTGAGGTGGGTGCAAATGTCAAAGCATGAAGGGAAAAACAAACACCATGAAAGCCTCTGCTAGAGAAATCAGACATTTCTTCACCCTGAACGCCACAAAACCAGACAACAGTGCTGTCTCTCTGTCTCGCTCGCTCTCACTCACTCACTCACTCACTCACACACACACACACACACATACACACAGAAAGATCAGATATTTGTGCAGTTGTGTTCACAGTGGAGCCGTGAAAGCAGTGTGGATGGAGTGGGTAGCTCCTGTGAACATTTACATTCATACACACACATCCACACTCGTCATGACTCACACACCCGTCAAAACAACCTATTCTTCTCTGTGTCTTTCTCTGGAACACAAAAGCAGCATATTAATAAACTGTCTGACAGAGCATCACTGATCTGAAGGGCTGTGTTGTGTGGCACTAATTGTTTCTTTTGTCTGTAATAATGCGTGTGTGTGTGTCTGTTGTTGGGTATTATTGTTGTGTGTGTGTGTGAATGTAGGAGTCATATCGGCAGATAATGAAGATGAGGCCCAAAGACTTGAAGAAGCGTTTGATGGTGAAGTTCAGAGGGGAAGAGGGCCTCGACTATGGTGGGGTGGCCAGGTAATTAATCAGCTGTTTACATCTCTGAGCGGCTGCACGCTGCTGTTGGTGTACAATATCCCGTTGGTCAGCAAACTTGTCCAAGCATCGCAGCTTCTTCACAAGTCACAAGTCCACTCTTTCTCTTGCTGTTAACTTGAAACCAGTAAATGTTGTGGCCAGTTTGTTTAGCAATATAAAGTAGTGCAAGACTTCATAACCATATTCCTACATAATAATCTGCACAGGACTATATGTGCACTACTTACCTTTTATACTTGCCTGCAAAGCTGTAATAAGCAAAAGATCATTTGTCTAAAAATCCCCCAAAACGCGTTAAATGTTAGTGTTTTGTACATGTGGCCACCCTGAGTGGGCAAACTGTGCAAAATTTGTTCACAGGCGCTGAATGGAACAATGTATGATGTTTGAAAGTTTTTTGTAATTGATTTTAGACGTCGTTGCAGTGAATCAGGATTCAAACCAGAAATCTGTTTTAGCAGTAACATGACTGAACATTTGATGTTACAGCTGGATTTATCATATTTTGCTAATGACTGTTTCACCAAGTTTTGACGAGTTTTGATCGTTTGTTAACAATGTGCTGGTTGTCTGTAGGGAGTGGCTGTACCTGCTGTGTCACGAAATGTTGAACCCCTATTACGGCCTGTTCCAGTACTCCACAGACAATATCTACACACTACAGATCAACCCTGACTCCTCCATCAACCCTGTGAGTACACAGAAACACACACAAAGCACTTCACAGTTGAATGAGGGGAATCTCTCTGACCAAATGTCTACGTCCGTGTGACTTGCAGGACCACCTGTCATATTTTCACTTTGTGGGTCGCGTGATGGGCCTGGCAGTTTTTCATGGTCACTACATCAACGGGAGCTTCACGCTGCCCTTCTACAAACAGCTCCTAGGCAAACCGATCCAGCTCAACGATCTGGAGACCACCGACCCGGAGCTGCACAAGAGCCTCGTCTGGATATTGTGAGTAAACAAACCTGCAGAGAGCTATTTTCTTAGATCCTCTCTTGCACTGGTCCCCTGTTAAGTACAGACAGATTTCCAATGTTAACTTGTTCTTTTGACTCTTTGTGCAGAGAGAACGACATCACCTCAGTCCTCGACCACACATTCTGCGTGGAGCACAATGCCTTTGGGAAGTTCTTACAACATGAACTCAAACCTAATGGCCGCAATATCCCCGTCACTGAGGAGAACAAAAAAGAATATGTGAGGTAAAAACAATGAGACACTTTTACTTAATCTAGTTTTTCCAAACTGTGCCCCTGCTTCCCTGAGCGAAAACAATCTTGTCTTCAATAAGAGCCATTGTGCACAGTGCTCTTTATGTTTATGACCTTTTATTTATTTGACCTACATTATTTGTGCTTGTATTTTTTCAGACTTTATGTGAACTGGAGGTTTATGCGTGGAATTGAAGCCCAGTTTCTGGCTCTACAGAAGGGTTTCAGTGAGCTCATCCCCCAGCACCTCCTCAAACCCTTCGACCATAAAGAGCTAGAGGTGTGTGCGCTGCCTGTGACCAATAAACCAGTGATCATAATGAACTGAGAAAGCTAATATAGATACAATACAATGGTTTTTGTAGTTGAGGCTTTCTAGTTTTGGCCACGCAAAAACTTATCACATCTTTCTCTAACTCTTGCAGTTGATCATCGGTGGACTGGGGAAGATAGACCTTGCGGACTGGAAGACCAACACCCGCCTGAAACACTGCACAAGTGAAAGCAACGTGGTGCGGTGGTTCTGGCAGGCGGTTGAGGCTTTCAGCGAGGAGAGGAGAGGACGCCTCCTGCAGTTTGTCACGGGCTCCACCAGGGTCCCCTTACAGGGGTTCAAAGCGCTGCAGGGTGGGTCATGGACTGGCACACACACACACACACACACACACACGCACACACTCACTGCACACATGTAGTTATCCTTCTACTACTAGGATAGAAACTCTGTATCCCATAAACGAGCAGCATTATCAAACATCAGTTTTCTGATGTTTCTCAAACTCCAATTAAGGCATTTTGCCTAAAACAAATTTTGAAACAGTTGATAACAACCAAAATATATGTCTACACTTTCTCAGAAGCAGTTCATTGTGCCACTTAAGTTGCTTTGAATTGAAGAGAGCTTTTACAACTAAAACTGATAACTCTGTGCACCAGAGTAGAGCAGTGATAACTAGAATGTATGTGTGTAAGGTTCTACAGGTTCTGCAGGACCAAGGCTCTTCACAATCCATTTGATAGACGCCAACACGGATAACCTGCCGAAGGCCCACACCTGGTAAGGACATGTAAAGATGATTAGGGTTCTTCCTTGTTTTATGCTTCCAAAAGTGTCTGGTTAGATGTCACTAATCATCTTTTCCTCTCCTAGTTTTAACCGGATAGACATCCCTCCCTATGAGTCTTACGAGAAACTTTATGAGAAACTGCTGACGGCTGTGGAGGAGACCTGCGGCTTCGCTGTGGAGTAACGAATCCACAACCAAACCAACATACACACAGTCACACTTACGCTTGCACTTGCACACAACCTATTTGACATTTATCATGTATGCACACACACCGAGAGAATATCAAGTATACGCAGAGTATACTGAGCGGCCAAGCATCACAAGGACACACAGTCTCTTGCCACCTCCTCACCACCGAACTTTTGGGGGGTCAAAGGAGGAAGCACAGCAGGAGGGGCAAAAAAAACATAAAAACAAAAAAAAACAAAACAAAACAAAAAAAAAATAAAGTATTTTAAAATTTTTTCAGATGTTTTGAAGAAGCATTTTTATCCTTCAGTTTTAACAAGCTATGATGTCATTCTTCAGAATGTCTACCGCCACAGCAAATCTGACTCCTCACCACGCCCGAGTCTCCGGACAGAATCAGCCAATCACAAGCGAGCCTGCGAACAGAGACTTTTGAGAATCAGACATGTGAAGAACAAGGCGGAGACTGATTTGTCTCTTTGTCTGATGAGCTGATTGATTGACGAGTATTCATGCTTCATGTTTAACCACTGTCGTGTATCAGAACGTGTGCACGTTTGTGCGAGTGGATGAGAGATAGTGATTGAGTGAGACTGTATTTGTGTCTGTGTGTGAGAGAGAGAGTGTGTGTGTGTGTGTGTGTGTGTGTGTGTGTGTGTGTGTGTGTCAGGCATGGCACCTGGTTACGCTGTAGAAAACAAAAAAAGATCAAAATGAGCCTGCTCCTCTGTTCGGTAACTTTTTGTCTCTTCCGTTTGTATCTGCAACCACTCTGATCCACTCTGATATTTTATTATTTATTACTAAGTGATTACTGACCAAGCTGCTATATGCTCTACAGAGAGCCCACACTAATCTCTTCACCACCCCTCTACCAGAGTTGAAGGGTCAATTCACTTGCAAATCAAGTAATCCACAAAGTGGGTTTTATTGAATTTTGTTACATTTTTTTAACATTCATATTATTGCAGAGAAATCCTCTTGTCAGTGTATGAAAACTGTTAGTGTTTTGGTGTTTTAAATACCATGTTACATTTATTTGATGTGAAAGGGATTGAGCTTCCCAGCCTGAATTTTAAAAATCTTAACTCTACTGACGTTATGGAGAGGTCTGAGGGCATGACCTGGATATTTAACAAAATGAGCCACAAGAATGGAAAGAAGGAGTCATTTTTCAGGAAATCTTGGGTTGTATGTGACATGTATAATAAAATCTCATAAGCCTTTCATACATGTTTCATCATCCATTTCACCATCTTCTCTTATTTTTTTTTCTTTGTGGCCCTGGTGTTTCTCTGCCCATCTCTTTTTCTCCATAGCCTGAATGTTGGGGGGGGGGAGTAGTCATCGTCCTCAAGACCACCACGAATGAACAAAGTCTCTTTGCAGTCATCAATCCTCCATAGAAGTGAATGAAATCAAACACCTAAATGTTGAGCGAGTTATGTGGGGAAAAGTTGGGATCTGTAGTAGATTGAACATTGAAGACTGTTAAGCAGTATCATTTCAATCTGCATTTTCTAGGTTCTGACTTCACTGTGTAATGGATGCAAGAGTATTGTAACTTACTATGTACTAAACATTTATGAAAAAATACAATGTAAATAAGATTATATTAAAAGAAAATTAAATTGAAAATACATCCCTTGTGTTGTGTGCTTATTATTCTCTCTTTGTATAAATTGACTGTCCAAATCAGTCAACAAATATCTCTGTAAATGTGTCTGGATTTAATAATTGGATGTTTTCATGATGTATTTGATTCAAAATATAATGTAGGCATATCACTCTGAGAAAGATTTTTCAGTCTATGATTATCAGTCCCTTTATGGTGTTGACATATTAGATTATGGATATCATTTTAGTACCATATCTTTCTGTTCTTTAATTGTATTTCTCATACACATGTAATGATGCTGTGATGCTCTTATAGCTTTTGTACAAATAGAGTCTGTTCTCTGTCCGGGTCTTGGGTGTATTCGTGCCCTCAACCTGACTACAACGTCGAGGAAATCCTCCTCCTCGAGGACTACATTTCCCAGAGAGCCACGCTCCTTTCACAGCGAAAGGCATTGTACCAGTGACGTTGCTCCTGTTCTTGTTTTGGCAGTTTGTTGCGATATCCACGGATTGTCAGTCCACCAAGAAGGCGTTTTACAGCCTGCTGGTTCTCCAACACGAAGCTGCGGTATTGTACATTTCTGCACGTGTATTTTTATACCTAAATATTAAACTGTATGTGGTTGTTTCGAAGCATTGTTATGAATAGAAATCCCGACAGAAGTGAGCTAACTACTTAACCTACTGGCTAGCTAGCAAGCCAAGCTAATTGCCATTAGCTTAGCTGAGAGCAGGGGTTTGTTCTGTTCGTTCGCGTGCGTGTGTGTGCGGAAATGATCGATTGCTGCTCTGACATGTTTGTTTTTAACTACACCGTCTTAAACTTAAAGCAAATGGCACAGCGCCAAGGCTACTGTCAGCACGGTGAACACAACGCAAGTTCACATAGCTTGTAATGCAACATTGGCAGTTTCTCGCAGCTGTTAGCGCCTGCTGTGTAACAACATGTAAGATTTACATTGATTTCACGCCAAGTTTGATCAGATCCAGTGCAACGTGGGCTGGGCTTAGCAAGTAAAGATGACTGAACTAATGTTTCAACATATTCTTGTGGGATCGAGTCGGCTGACACTCCAAATCAACTTCCAGTTTGCTGCCTAATGTTATTTGTATTTAGTAACACTCTGCTCCTCATGTTGTATGTCCTGCTTTATCGGGAGCTTCCTCTTTGTTTTGTACCTCATGTGCTAACATGCCGATTGAGTTAACCATTTGATAGTCACATATATGTTCTTTTATCAACCTTGTGTCGTAAGAGAATTTATGGTATCAAGGTGGAGTCCAGTCCTTCTCAGTTATGCGAAATCCTTCATTTTAAAGTGAAACCTTTTGTTGGAATTCCAGGGGAATACCAGCTGTAACATTTTCTGTGTGTGTGTGTGTGTTTTTGTGTGTGTGTTGAGTAGATGAAAGTGATTGAGTTGTGATTCTGTGTGTGTGTGTGTGTGTGTGTGTGTGTGTGTGTGGGCCGGCCAGTTCAGGGAGCTGGTAAGTGAAGTTTCACAATGACAGATGGAAGCAGCGATGACGATGTCATTCATCTGGCAAGCTTCATTATCCACCGCAGCCAAGGTGAGACACACCTTCCTGTGCTCACTCTCATGCACAAGAACTGACGTTTTAATGACAGATCACAGTCCATCTCTCACCCACAATATCAGAGGGTCAAAATGCTTGAGTTTTATTCAAGTGTCAATTTGCAACAGGTGCTTATGATATTTAATGGCTTTTCATCTTACAATATGCTTCCGTTTGCACAAGACTTTGAATGAAACACATTCCTTATCATAGTGGCCATAGTAAACTGAACCTTGCATCACAATGTGGTTGCAGAAGACGGTTTGGTCATGGACCTTGACTTGTAAAAGTTCTTATCGTTTTATTAAAGGAAGCCAGGCAATGAAATGCATATTTTCATGATCATGTGAGCAGTCTGATGCTGCACATAGCACAAGCCTGCAAAAGGTAAATGCTGGAAAAGCTGAAAAGTTTCAGTTTGCATCAGCAGTAACTTCATACAGCATTTTTTCAGGGAGTGTCCACTGACACCCAGTTAGTAATCATATGGTTTATTGCACTGGTTCTTCTCACATGTTTCCAGAAAAGTAGTCTGGTCAGTACAGATACCCAAGGTTAGTTAGGCCAGCTAGGTTAATAGCTTTAACACTTACAGTGTGAAGATAATAACATAGAAAATACTGTGGCAACACATTATTATTGTTGTTGTTGTTGTTATTGTTATTACTATTGTAGAAGTAAATCACCAGTTAGATGGAAAGAGAGGGGATTATTTATAGTCACACAAATGCTTTATTATAATTTCACTACCTTAATGTGATGGTCATGTTAAACTAAAAGCACAGGAATGTAACAGCGTTGCAGTATATTTAGTAATGCATCAGGTTACAGCATAACGTCTCTGAGAATGTGCAAAATTGGCATTTTGACTGAAATATCCCCAACCAAACCAATCATGAATTGAATCAATTCTGGAAATGAGAAGTGATAGCCATAGTGCCGTACATGTGTCGTACACATGTACTAAAATCCAACAGATATGAGCTAAAATTAGCACAAAATTATATATATGTATCTGTATCGTCATATGTCGGCCAATAAATGTACAGAAGAAAAGATTCATGTGCTTTAAACAGTGTCAATGTTTGTCCACCTCAGAGAAGTGACAAGTTTATATTTCAACATTTCTTGGTTCTCAAAAAAACATATTTAAATGAACCACAAAGACACAATTTATGTTTTGTGTGTGTAAATACAATGAATGTCAATAATATAGTGTGTCATTATTGGATCTTAAATAGAAACAGACTCAAAAGTAATGTAACGTACATGCAATCATTGTTCCATGATATGAAGGAACCACATTATTTCTGAGAGATGGAAAAGATCCAATGGCCACTCACACAATCATTATGAGGAAAAATAAATGAACTAACTTAGTTTGGCTGCCCAGTATAACCTGTTCACACACGCTAACCTATTTTACACTGACTACTGTTTTATTAAAATGTTAGAGTGAATGGGTCAGATGCAGGGGACACATTTCTCTACATGGATTATTAAGGTACTATAACAAAGATACATTTAAATTGAGTGCAGGGTGATACCATGTTCTTTTGTTCCCTTTCACACACTTGCCCAAAGACATAAATGTCCACACATGATACAGATTCATGATTTGACATAATGTTTCTGTGCAGGCTCGCATTCCCGAAAGAGGGAGTTAATTACAATTTCTGACGACTCGGATGAGGAGCCTGTGACTCTGGTACCTGGCAGCCCTGTTTTAGTCCCGGATGATGCAGATGATGATGACATCAGCATACTGGAGGTGATGGTTCTTAAATCTTTATTGTGAATATCAAAGATACCAGTTTAAATCATACCGGTCACCTTGTACATAGAAGGTAAACATTTAGGCGTGTAAACGTGGTTTCTTTTACAGTTGACATGTTACACTGATATGAAAAATCATCATATATGATATCTAATAACAGTGGAAGATGTCATATAATGAGCTGCAAAAGAAGAACACGTGTACCATTCAACAGCTTCTTTCTTTTGCCACTTGTGTTTTCCTGCAGCCGCTAACAACAGCACGCAGACATGTGATTCGCCCAGCAGCAAAATGGATTGGGGCCTCACAAAACCTCATTCAAGTGGTAGGTCATAGTAGCGCAACTTCTGGTGTTCCCACGGGGGACCCTGGTTCTGCCCCGTCTACCTCCAGAGATGCCAAGGCCAACACGTCCACAGTAAGGCCAGCCATACGAACACCAGTGCAATCGAGCGCTTCAGGACTCACACAGCCACACCCCGGCTCTTCATCACACACACAGTCTCAGCCAAAACCTAACACAAAGTCACAGCATCAGGATGGTACGCCAACACATGAAAAAGTGGAGCTCCATGCAGTTTCTTCTACCCAAACCCCATCTACCTCCACAAACGCCACCACATCCAGAGCACCTTTACCAGTACTTCCCCAGCCTCAGCCCAGCACGTCTGGACTCATACAGCCACGAGCTGGCTCCTCAGCACATGAAACAGTGGAGACCCAGACGAGAACCTTCAACAGGGCCACGCACTGTTCAGGGGCAGTTGCAAGATCGTCCACAAAGACTCAAGAAAGGGCAAATACAAGTACTCATTTAGACAATCCTCAGGCCAGTACTTCATCTGCACACTTTCAGTCAAGGACACAGTCTCAGCCTGGTACGTCTACGCAGCTCCAGTCCAGTGGGACCATCACTCTCCAGCCCCAAGTCATTCAGGTGAAGGAGATGAAACTGCTTGTTCTTTCCCAGCAGCCGAGCATCCAAGCCTCCACTCTAATTACCCAACCACAACTGCAGATCCAGCCCCAGAGCCTATTACAGCCCGTGCCGCTCAATCACATGCAGGGCAATCTAATTCAGATTGAACCGCAGTCCCTGGCCCAGGCCCCGTCCCAGCCTTCAGGCCTGGCACCACAACCCCCTCAGGTGATACCAGTGATCCCACCTGCAGTGCTAATAGCTGCAGCGCCAGAGAGACTAGGACCTCCAAAGGCAGGCCACCGGATCATCTTGGGGAGCCAGGCACCTGGGGAGGCTGTTCCCAACCCTCCGCCACAGGCTGGCACCTCTAGCGTTGTCCCACCAGCCCACAACCTGAACATCAGGGTCCTCAACTCTAACCCCCCTGCTCCTCCTACTCCGTCAGCTTCAGTGCCCCGCAACGGAGGAGAGGCCCATTCCAATCTGGCTCCAACTCTGAACCCAGAGCAGGTCAACCCAGCCGCCGGTCTGGTCGCAGTCCCTCCTGCGGCTGAAGACATTCCCCAAATAGAGGACGCAAGGCCTGGTCCCTCTGCACCACGAGCAAGAGCGGAGCAGCCTCTCATTAGAACCCTCATCACTGGTGTTGTGAGTATTACATCTGAACAGAGATACACATCAAGCTCAGAAACTGGTTAATATAGGTTAAATCATTTTAATTGTGGTGCACCTTCTCACCTCCTCTGTCCCAACTACACCCCACCTGTTCACCTCTCTATGTCTTCTACAGTTGGATCTTTTTCCAGATGTCCAAGAAGCCTATGTAGCAGAACTGATACAAAAGAATAATGTGAAAGACTTGAATGTGTAAGAAACTTCAACTTCTTTCCTTCACATAAAGTTATGATTCTTTACTTCTCACAAAATAAAATGAATACCTATTGATTTAGGGAGCCTTTTATCTAGTCCAGGGTACTACCACAGTCTTTGTACACAGTCAGTAGCTCCAGAGCACATTGTACGACCCACAAAACCATCAAGTAAAAACCATTTTAGGTTTGATATTGCAGAGTTCTGGGTTTTATGTCATTTGTCAGACTTGGATTTGTCTGGTTCAGAAACAACCTTAATGTTACTTTCTAAAGTGAGATGGTGGCTTTTGTAGTCTGAACTAGATTCTATAGCTTAACAGAACTCTAATGAGGTTTCTAGGTTTGCAGCTGTGTCCTTTGTGCTTTACAGTGTGGTTATAGGAAAACATTTCTCTAAGTTCAAAAGCTGAGTGATGCTTGGATTGAATTTGCAGAATTTTGCTTACTTGTGTGCTTGGCATTGCTTGCTTGGTGTTGAACCTGTAACTCTGTGTACTGTCTGTATAAGCCTGTGAGACATGTAGCTTCCCTCCGCTGTGTCTCCAGTATCTGTAACCTGCTGTTGGAGAACCCAGAGTATCCGAGGAGGGAGGCTGCAGCAGCCACAGCAGCACCCACCAGCATCCTACTGGAGTCTGGAGACACCCAGACAGAGGTGTGTACATGTATGTGTGTGTGTGTAACTGGGTCTGTTCTCACCACAAGAGAAGAAAGCCTGTAAGAAGCATTCCCAATTACTGTGGCGTTTCCATGCTAAACCTGAGTTTAACTTAAGACCTACTCCAATAAGAATCTAATCTTTAATCTAACTTTATTAACATGTTTTTAACACATATATATAATAAAGTAAATAGCATCGCTAAACATTCTCGTTTGGGAGCTCCACTGACAGTCTCAAACACACAGATTCAACTAGCTCACAGGTTTCATGTGTTACATACTAATTGAACCAGTCACGTCCGCTATCAGAGTGGGGCTTTACATGTCAATGTAGCAGCCAAACAAAGGTTTTATATTTTAATCTCATTGCCCCATCAAGTATGTGCAGACTTTTACAGAGCTGCACATACTTGATGGGTCAAAGGTCTTATTTTGTAGAAAAGAGAAGTGTTTCTATGCCAGGAGAGGAACTAGATGCCTGGGTGTTGACACTGTTAAACATTTAGCACAATTAGCATTATGTACAGTTAGTGCACACACAAACTGAAGAGCTGGAAAGATCCTAAAGCATGGCTGTTCCTTTTTTCATAATGTAGCTGACTTTTTTGCTGTAATAGAGCTTTTCCTGGTGTCTATCACCACATTATGACTCTTTTGAGAGGACTTTATGCACGCATACTGTATGAAAGGACAGAACAGACTTGTTCACACTAAACAGCAGCAGACCTCCTGTCTCTCCTACCTACCTGTCTCTTCTTAAAACCTGAATATTCAGGTGCCCCCACTCCCAGCAATCATAAAAAACAGCCTCAGGTGTCAAAACCGCAGTTAGTCTCATTTCATTTGTCTTTCTGATGACGGCTCTTTGAACCAAATACCTCTGCGTCGAAGGTTCTGTGTTTACGCGTCTGCTCTGGATGTTTCCAGGTGACCGAGGACCTGTTCGACTACGCCAAACTGGGCACGGTGGGGCCGGAGGCTGTGATGCAGGCTGCTGACTTGCTCATGGCAGATTTCAGGATGCTCAGTTGTCAGGACATCAAATGGGCCCTCAACGCTCTGAAGGGACACTATGCAATCACACGCAAGGTATCTGGCATCAGTGTACGATGCCATCATCGTACACTGTGGAAAGCATTAACCCTTTTGCCTTTCTTAATCTCTTTTACAAATGTCTCTTAATCCCCGCTGTCTCAGGCCTTATGTGAAGCTTTGAAGAAGTGGCAAGATTCAGGCGACCCCTCAGGAAAGAGACGACGGAACAGAGCCTCCTCGGAGCGCTGCTACATTGATTTCCATTTTGAGCACGGTGAGCAAACCTTTTCCATGTTTCTGTGTGCTGTAATCCGTGTGTGCACAACAGGTAGTTGATGAAGCCCTGCTAGAAGTACTGTTATTTTAAATGCTGCATTGATTTGATCTGACTGCAGATCTACAGGTGCATTATAGGAAGACTTTTTTTTAAAATCCCTTTATTAAAAGCTGTTTTAAACTGTTCCTGCAGGCCATCTCACTGTTTTGTTTTGTCTCTGTCCACCAGGATCAGTGAAGTTGGACAAGAGGATGTATTTCTTAGAGAACGATCGACGTTACTGCCGGACATACAACAATCTGGAAGCTTCTCTGCAGAAGGAGCTTTCGTACTATCAGCAGAAAGCCAAGGAATGGGCAGAGGTGTGTACACGCGCGCACACACACACACACACACTGATTTTTTTTTTCTGTGGAAGTTGTTTATGATGTAAGGTGTTTCTCTGTCACTCGGCATTATGCAAAAATGACTGGATTTGCTGTCATCTCTTAAAGTATTTCCAACTATTTTAATTTAGATTTTCTTTTGGTCAACTTCAAATTCTATAATTTCTGGTTTCTTAACTCCTCTGTGACAGTAAATTGAGTGTAAGCAGGATCTGATCGCCCTGTGTAGGGGTTTTCCAAATGAAGGGAAATACATTTGCTTGGCCCTTAAATACAAAAAGTTTCTGCTCAGTTAGAAAATGCAACATGTTGGTAACAGAAAAATGAACAATATGACCACTGCAAAGTGAGCCCTGAAAAGCCTTCAAGTTTCCTTCCTGCAAACTCTGCTTTTCTTGGATGCTGCGAACATAAAACAAGAGTGGGTACACAAATCTGTAAGGACATTAAACTCCTACACAGTCACACTAATGTGGACGGAGCAGTACTGGGAGCTTTGTAAGTGCTTTGTCTGCTGAGGTATAAAGTTTGTTTACCATTTTTACTGTGATGATCCTCTCTGTCTCTTCAGCATGAGGACTTCCTCCTGGCTCTGCAAGTGAATGAAGACGAATACAAGAAGGTGAGAACCACACACACCTCAACCACACTGCCTTAAACTTCATAAGGCTCATACTGCATGTTTGTGATCTGGTAACTTAGAGTCAAATTGGTTACACTACATAATATAATGGTATGAAAGTACACAATACAGAAGGATTTATATGCCATGTTCATTTTAACAGGATGTTAACACTGAAGTCAAGACAAACATAGAATGGTGGCAGGATGTCAGCTTAGGCTGAAACGATGCAAACTGCTTTTATAGCCTGAGGGCCCAAGTTAGCTTAATCCCATGTCCATCCATTACTTAGAGAAGTCGGTCAGGAGCCTCCATGACTCTGGTCCAGGCATCACAATCACCAAATTTCATAGCTTAGTCAGTCATGGATGTTGCTATGAATGTTTACTTTCAGTTGCCACATAATATTCTGGTTACTTTAAGAGCAGTTTTTGGACCTGCATTAAAACAGATCCACCAGTTTCCCTCAGAGTCAAATGCCTAAATATAATTGGTGTTTCTTAAAGTTATTGAAGTCCCTGAATAGCAGTCCACCTGTCGAGTATTTTGCCATTGAGGCACTTCGCAGGTTAATTGTACTCCTTAATCCCTCTTCAAAACCATGAGGCACACGATACTTGTCACTGATCCTGCCGATAGTGTAGAAAGGTTTCATGAAACACGTCTCTGTGTTATTCTCTGCGCAGGACGGCCAGCTGATCGAGTGTGGCTGCTGCTACGGGGAGTTTGCCTTTGAGAAGATGACGCAGTGTTCAGACGGCCACCTGTTCTGTAAAGAGTGCCTCATCAAATACGCTCAGGAGGCAGTATTTGGCTCCGGAAAGGTAAGAACTCACTCAGACTGTCGACCCAAATCTGTTTTCTGTCCTATCAAAATTCATTTCTGCATGGCAAAAGTTTGCAGTGTGATTCTCATTGAATCGCTGCACATGAGTCTCGGTGACTGTGGCTGCCGAAATCTGCTTTCAGGGTCTTTTGCATCACTCTTAATGCGACGCATAACAGTGATGACCTCGTCCAATCCACTGTGACAGAGGTGTATCAGAGCAGCCGAGCAGAATTCGTGCTGCTACTAGCTTCTGTAGGCTTCTGTATAGTCAAAGCTGGAAAGCGTTTTCCACAATGGAGAGCTGCGTCATCTGATCTGAGTGCAGTCAAAACCAAAGAGTTGCAGGACTCTGCAGAGCTGCCCTCCAGTACTGGACTTTAGAACGACTGGTCAGAGGTGATCCAGAAAAACAGCTCTGTAATAAATCCTCCCTGGTGCTGCTGCATCTCCATGTTCGTGCCGCTGTTGAATTACCATAAAAATGTTTTTAACGTGTTTTCCCACCTCCACTGTTAGTCATCAGACTGGACTGTTGCACCAAATAATTTGTTATCTCAGCATCTGTCTCTGTGCACCGTGTGCTGGCGTACCTGTACATTACTGCTCACTTGCGTGTGTGTTCCTGTGTGTGTTCTGTGTTGCAGTCAGAGCTGAGCTGCATGGATGGGGGCTGCCTGTGCTCCTACCCGGTATGTGAGCTGGAGAAGGTCCTTCCAGAGAACATACTGTGTAAATATTATGAGAGGCAGGCGGAGGAGGCCGTCGCTGCCACCTGCGCTGATGAACTTGTGAGGTAAGTGCGTGTCTGTGTTTGTGTGCGTATTCACACCCTGCATCTGCCTTGCATCTGAGCTCCCTACATGTGGTGTAGCTGGATTACTCTAATGTCACGTAAACCTTGAAAATGCATTGTTGCACACTTGTCCGTCATGTTTACACCTTTTTATAGAGCGGCACCAATTTGGTTAATTGTTTAATGATAGTCAGTAAGTCAGTGATTGTTTTTAAGTAATTTTACAAGCCACAAAAGGATTTGCTGCTTTTCTTTGGAGACGTTAGCTTGGCCTATAGGAAAGTTTGATGGGTTTTCCAACATTATACAAACTAAACCATGGTTTAAACCAATCTTGGTTTGTAAATCTTCTATTTTGGTATCGGTGTAGCTCAGGCTTAAGTCTGTACAGATGCATCTTAATGCATTATTAATACACTGGAACCTGAAATGATGCCTCCATGTTTCCACACAGTTTGATTGTTTTAAGTGGCTTTCATCTACGTCTGGATCAAACGTTTCCTCTCGCCATCACTCAGTAACCCTCCTACCTCTCTGACTTTCTCAGGTGCCCGTTCTGCAACTTCCCTGCCTTGTTGGACAAAGACATGTCTCTGTTCAGCTGTCCCAACCCTCGGTGCCGCAAGGTCAGTCCTACACTGTATTGATTTAGCTCATTAAACACTTTCTTATCAGGTTCCTGATAAGCCAGGCTGTTGTGTTGCTGTGTACAGCGAACAGATTTTAATGTGGGTCAAAGCTCTGTTTTAATCACAGTGCTAAATCATGCTGTGCAACAGAGAGACTGAAGCTGGACTTGACTTCATGAGGAGACATCATGAATAAGTCAGTCTGTGGTGACACAAAAACCTGAAAGCTCTGCATGCAGTCAGTGTAAATCATGTCAGGGCAGCGTGGACATGATTTCAGAATCGCTAAGAGAGGAATGATTGATGAACAGTTTCACGGATGCGACGATGAATCGGTTCCATCTGGCGAGGTCGCCACCTCTGTCTCCCTCTCTGTTTATCTCTGGGCCTCCTCCCTCTGTCTGAGGAATGCAGGGGGGAGGCTGCCAAGGCTGTCACATGGATTCCAGTCTAAAATCTCCATTATTTTGGCAGACACACACACACACACACACACACACACACACACACACACACACACAATCATATTCTCTCACCACACAAAGAAAAACCCTCCCTTCTTTCTCTCACTTCATCTTTGTCTTGTTTTGTTTCTGTTTTTGTGTCTCACTCAGTCCTGCCACCCTATCACAGTCTCTCACACACTCTTACATAAATACATACATACATTCCAGCTATCACTACGATCCTGGAATGTAGAGACAGCGAGATGGGCTTGCGTCAAACACAGCGGGCATAATAAATGTGTATATTGACGTTATGGCATCAATGATCTGAATCAGAATTGAAAATCATTGTTTGCTGCTGTCCAGCCTTGTTTTATCCAACACCACTTTCAGTAACGGGACTGTGGTCTATGTGACTTTGCTGCCTTTAAATGGCTGAGTCACAGCAGAGCGCACACAACCTTGAGATAATAAAAAATGCAGTCATCTGTGTTCTTCTGGTGTAAGATCGTCAGCAGGAGCGGGGTCATGCCTTTTCTGCTGGAGCTGATAAGGCTGCCGGCGTCTTTTCTTACATGTGCATGCTGCAGTTCACCGAGACATGTTTTATGATACATGTAGCGCAGAGACACAGTCTGCCTCACACCTTAAAGGAATTGAAAAAGCAAAGCGCAAACAGGAAGTTCATCCTTTCTCCTGCAGTTCTACCCATTCACCTGTAGATGGAGTCAGAGGTTCACTGTGGCTGCTGCAGTGTAACAGTGAGACGTTGCACAGCTGTACCCTATTACATACTCACACACACACGCCCAAAGATACAACAGAGTTAGCCGTGCTCCAGATATCTGTCTGTCTCGTCCTTTGCTGAATATTCTTCTGCAGGCATCTGCAGATTCAGGTCAGCCATCAGAAGTCACTGTTACACTCAGTGTTCTCAGATGGACATTTTTAAATCATGAAGGAAACACACCTTATGTTCTGTTAAGCGAGTTAAGTGCTTCCTCTCAAGTGTGTGTAGGAATCAGGATGTAAGTGTGTTTGCGGCTGTGTGTTTCCCCTCTCTGTGATGGAAACCCCCTCCCACACCCAGCTATTACATAGACCAGCTGTGCAGTGTGAATGCATGTGTGTGTGTATGTGTTTGATATGTTCTCTCCTGGACCCCTGATAGCCATCAGCAAAGAGCAATGGTGAAGACGGCCGTTGTACAGTCGGCCCCGCAGCCCGCTCAGTCTGCAAGCAGGGAGGGGCTTCATTATGTAACTGACACACTTCCATAAGCCCACCCGCCTTCTCCCACACCACCGTCTCATTGGTTGGCTGCACTTTCCACTCCCCTCACACTGGCCCCTGACTGGCTGGACACTCTTCCTCCACCATTTCGAATGTGGTTCACATCAAGTTTGACCCAGATTCTCCTCCCTCTCTTTTCCTTCTCTGCTGCACCCTCCCCTGGCTCTGTGTGACCTACACACGCACACACACACACACACAAGTACATGCACACAACCAGAAACTAATGTATTCCACATGTGGTTATGAGGACATTTGGACAGGGTTGTTCCTGGTCTGTGTGTGATTACTTCATGAGAGCAGAGGAATGTAAAATGTAGGCCACTGGAAGGCTGTCACGGTAAAAAAAAAAAAAAAAGAGCTGGATCTGTGCACCAGAGTGTTTGTGCATCTGTGTTGCACCCATTGGCATCTCATACATTAGCACACGGGCTGCACATCTCATCAGTTCTGCCATAAAGGCATCTGGTATCGCACAACATCGAGCTGTTTAGTGTATCTCCTCTCTTCCTCCGTGCCCTTTGCTCTGCGCTCAGATTTGATTCCAGTAAAAGCCACCTCCCTGCAAAAAAAAAACACACACTTGCACACTCGTGCACACACGCTCACAGGCTTGATGCAGCCCCCCAATCAGAAGCTCTGCACGCTGCTTGCACTGCCTTATAAGGGCTGCTGCAGCCTACACCGCGAGAGAAGAAGATAGAAAAAGAGAGAGCTCCAGAGCAGGAGAGGCGAGGTATGAATGAAGATGGAGGAAGGAGATGCTGGGTGGGGGGGTGAGGGGAGGAAGGAGGGTAGGACCTGAGGGAACGGCACAGTGAGTGGAGACAAGCAGAAACAGGATGGGACGGGAGCAGTGAAAAGAGTGAAGTAAAACAGCTGATTCAACTCGCTCACATTGCTGCCAAAGTTGTGTGTTCGTGCGTGTTAATCTTTGTCACATCTCAACCAAACACCCGTTAAATTAGTCACCCGCGGTTGTGGTGGTGGTGGTGGGGGGTGGGGGTGGGGACTCAGACGTCACCGACTGTATTTTTAGCCGCGCTATAAGAACTCAGGTGTGTTCCTGCTCTTCAACAGCATGTCAAACAAGTCTCAGACACACACACTCTGCCACCCTCCCTCCCTGTCTGTCCCTCTTCCTGGTCTCTAGGTTACCACTAGGGGGTGATCTTTCACTGCTCTGCCTTCTGTCCTCCTCCCTCCTCTCTCTCTGCCTCTGTCTGTCTTTGTGTGAGCCAGGTTTTTCTTGACACTTCAGTCCAGTTCTGCACCTCTTGACTGACATCAAAACCCCCTCCTCTTCCTGCTCTTCCTCCTCTGACCTCCCTAAGTTAACTAAAATCGTAGAGCACAGAGAGTTTTGTCATTGTCATATTTTGTGCTTGTCCTGATTGCTCTGTGTGCTTCTCTCGGCATGGACGCGCCCTCGTGAATCAGAAACGCCACAAAAATGTGAGCATAGTTGGTTCAGTTCTTTATCTGGTACGCGTTTGAAAAATGCTCTTCCTCAGCTTGAAAGTACCGAATGGACTTTGCAGGATCTTTTAGTGTTTCCATCACCCAAACCGCTCCAGATGCCAACAAAAACTCTGGCATCTCCAACCTAGTTCTCCACCCTCTGGCTGACCTTGCACACAGGCGCGCGCACACACACACATGCACACACGCACAGCTGTCTCAGTGAATATTGTGAGAACTAAAAGCCAGGTCTTCTTTCTGAGTGTCAGACCTGAAGTCGCCATGGCTATAGGGAGAGCACTGTGCTGCATCAGCTGTCATATGCCACGCTTTTTAATATTAGATGAGCAGGTTCAAATATTTATGGTGACACCACTTAGCTAAGGGTTAGCAAAGGAGGCAACCCCTAGCTAACGTTTGTGCATGTGTGTGTGTGTGCGCACGGTGATACTGTCTGCCACACGTGTCCCTTTTTAGCTGAACGTATTGGGCCGACATGTCGAAGAAGGCTGGAGGCTGGAGGTTGGATGATGGAGTTGCTGTTTCTAGGCAACCAAGCAGTCAGCGGCGGGCAAATCACACTCCCGCTGCAGTCACACACACACACACACACACACACACTCACATTCACATTTGCAGGATGAGCCACACCTTGCTCTGTGTGTGTGTGCAAGTCCAAGTCCCTGCAGTGGCAGCACCAGCAGCATATAGAGCAGCCGCTGGAGGAGAATCCTGCCTGCAGTGCTCCTCTTATTCAGCAGTAATAATGTTAGTGATGGATTTACTGTACGTGGACATGCTGGTTGTTTCACATATTAAGAAACATTCACGCAAATAGACATTTGAGAAGATTTGAATGAAATAATGAACTTGTTTGCTGTCTCATTCTTGCTAATCTCCCACTACCTTATTGTGTTTTTCCTCAGGAAAGCTGCAGAAAGTGCCATGTCCAGTGGAAGCAGCACGTGGGGAAGACGTGCGAGCAGGTCCTGGAGAGAGACGAGATCCGCATGAGGGTGCTCTTGTAAGTGGTCTCACAGAAACAACCCAGCCTGACTCCCTGTAGCAACACGCCACCCTTTAGCCATCTACACTTATAATCTGCAAAGAAATCAGACAGTCAGGAATACTGATACACACCAAAGGACATGTTTTATGTTAAATTACAAAACCCTGCCTGTCACTCGTCACATTAACACCATGAAACAGTCCCAGTTATCCAGAGTTTTCACGTTTTGACTCGACGAGGACATCCTCTGCTGTCCCCTCTGCTGCTCCTCACTCAGAGAGGATGCTGGGTAAACAGCTCAGTTTCCCGGACAACACTCTAGGAAGTGGAGAGGCCAGCTGCTTCCTGTGGCCCAGTCGGTCCCACAGGCAGTACTTCCTGTTTTGAGCCGTTCACAGGTCTTCTTACTTCCTGGTGATGACAGAGACGGGAAGTGGCCTGGTGGAAAGATCAGTGGATGGTTTTAATAGGACAAACTTACCAGACTTTCAAAACAACCTGTCTGATTTTAATATCTGAACGGTAATGCTCACACCAAACTCACGACTGAACAAGTCAGAAGACAAACAAACATGGAGGCAGACTGTCCCTGTTAGCGTGTTCCAGTTGTGTGTGCTAACAAAAAACAGGAAGAATCTGTTTAATCTTCCACCATGGCTACTTTCACCCATTTGAAACTGAGGAGACACAGAATCCAGCATGTAATATTCAGATCATGTGTGTAAACCCCTCACATTGCGGAGGTCCACAGGGGAGAACTGGACCCAAAGGTTTCAACAATGTTTTGATCCTCGTCGCCCTTCACGTGATCCTCATGACTGTGTCTGAGTTTGAAGGGTAAAGATGCAAAAAGTTCTCCTTTGAAGAAAGAGTGGATTCATGTCTCCTCAGGGAGGTTTGCGTGCCACAGGGTTACATCGGTCCTGACTGCCAACACAACTTCCTTGTTTGTCTATTCTGGTTATTAAAGTGCTCTGTGTTTTCCCCTTGATCAGACGTGCGATGTTCCTGATACAACATGATGTGGTGCCATGTATTCTAATTAATTTCCCTGTTGTCGGCAGTTGTCTATTTCTTTATTTAATTCCATAAGGTAGTTTTCTGTCCACCATTCCTGTGCTGAATGTTTCATTTAGCGTTTTGGTACAAGCCATGTCTCTGACACGTCTGACTGCCCCCTGGCAAATGATTAAATGTTTACAGTCGTGACAAATGTAGGAGCTTGATGGTTTGACGATGTAGCACCCAGGGGACTGTGTCTCAGTGGGCTGTTCGGGCAGACTCATCTGTTCTTGTGTTCAGAAGTCATGTTGACTTCATAAAAAGCTGCAACAAACAACTGAAATTAAATCATGTCGCAGGACGGCGAGTGTTTGTGTGTGACCCTGAAACAAAGCTGTCACTTAGAAGAAAATACTAACATGAACCTGAAGCTGAAGCTGAAGCTGCTTCTCTGAATTTCTTCAGGATTAAAGAAACAGGGAGACACACACACAGGAAGTGAGTGACAGCAGCTGCAGAGTCAGAAGCATGTCTTTTCTTTTCTTCTTGTAGAATTTCTTCTTCTTTCATTCACCTCTCACTGTCTGTCATTATTGTTTCTTTAACTCTGTCCATGTTCCCTGTGCTGCAGTGAGGAGCGCATGACGGCAGCTCGGGTGAGGAAGTGTGTGAAGTGCGGGACAGGCCTGGTCAAGTCGGAGGGCTGCAATCGGATGTCGTGTCGCTGCGGCAGCTTCATGTGCTACCTCTGCAGGGAGCCAATCACTGGCTACAACCACTTCTGCCAGCACGCCCGCTCCCCGGGCGCTCCCTGCCGCCACTGCCGCAAGTGTTCCCTCTGGACTGACCCCACGGTAATCTCTTTTATTTTATTTTAGCGATGATGGGACACAAGCTCTTTAGTTTTCTGCTTCAGCCAGCACACATCACATGTGCCTGTGGTCCCCTAAAACATGTCCACCATCTTCCCCTGCACTCTAACCTGAACCATCTTGACTCCATGGTAGCCCACAGTGACCTGGCCACAGCATCACTGGCAACCAGAGGTAACAATTAGTCCCCGAGCAGCTAATGAGCTGGAGCTGCTCCAGCAGCTCTAGAGAGGCACCAGAGTTGGCCAAGAGCTGGTCCTGACTGCTCTGCCAAGAAATGGATGAACGCTGCTGACCAGGCTGGTGAGAGGGTTTGGCCTCTCTCTTATCGCCATTTCAAGGTTTTTCTTAAAGCACCGACTTTACGTTTACAAAAGTCCAAAGTTAAGACCTCACTGGCTAATGACAAACTGCAGCTCCATCCACCAAAGCAGCTCTCCCTGTCTGTCTCTAGACTCAGACATAACACGCCTACAACTAAACAAGCACCATGGAGGCTAAAGCTTGAATTATAGTTGAGCATTATAAGGTTAAACCATAGCTGCAGAGCCTACGCACATAGCTGCCGTTAGCTACGCTGCACGTCAAGGTTGCAGCGGCCACACCAGGGTCCCAGAAACTGTGATTGGTCAGCTGGGCTGCCTCCCATCTTCTAACTCTCCGTGTCCACTGGAGATCATCTCCACCTTACAGAAACGATCAGATCATGACTCTGAGCAGCATTATTAACAGTATTAATGAAAACGGAGGTACTGCTGCCTCTGAATTACAACTGGGAAGGTGAGACTTCCTTTCAGGACTGTCACATTGTGAGATAATTATGTGAATACCAGAAGAGTTCATTTGACGGTAAAACAACTCTTTGCCCTCACCTTCGGTCTAATGATAACTTCTGTGTGCTGCTGCAGCAAGATGACGAGCGAATCATTCAGGAGATCCAGAGGGAGGGAGAAGCGGAGCTGAATAAGAAGTCTGCAGGTCAGTAACGTTGTTTGCAACATTTAGTAATGGTTCAGTGTTTCTGTCCAGTTAATCCTGTCCCCTGGTTTCATTTATACTGATGTAGAGAAGCAGGGAAACGTTGGGCAACATCATTCTTCCCTTCTGCTGCCTCCTCTGTGTCTTTTTAAACATTATTCATTCAGACAAGTTGGCTGTTTACAGCATAAACCGGCTGTAGTTGCAGGGGGAGTTTCCTGTGTTTGCTTTGTCTGAATGTGTTTGTGTAAAGAATGTGAGGGAGGTGAGGGCGAACAGGGGTGAGACTCAAACCTCCAGGGAAGTTGTCACGTCAACATGCTTTGAAACTGTACAGGAAGATCAGACACGACCGCAGCTTCATCAATGACTTCCCTTTTTCCTCTTCCCTTAGATAATTCAGGGAAGAGGGTCGGCCCTCCGCCGGAGCCCATCACCAACGTCAAGCGTCCACGTGTGGGCCCGCCCCCCGAAAACCCACCAAACCCCAACCCCATGGCGCCTCCTCACCCGCAGGCAGTACAAGCTCCTCTCTTCGTGCCTCCACGTGCCCGCTACCCGCCAGGTCCGCCCCAAGGCAGGATGTACCACCAGGTGATCATGCCCCGGCTGCCCCCAGCACCCTACGTGCCCCCTTTACAGCACCTGCCCCCTCTGAACAATGACAACAACAACAACCACCACCATCACCACCACCACCACAACAATCCGCCTGTCAACCCGCACCACCACAACATGGATGTCATGGACCTGCCCATGCACTACGGACCCCCGCATCGCTACTACAGACGCTTCTAACACACACACACACACACACACACACTTGCCACAGTCACACTTTTCATTTCAGTGCAATTCATAAGATCTGACATTTTAAAAAATTTCGTTTATTGCATCGTCTTCGCTCTTCTTTCTCATCTGTTTTCATAACTCATATACAATTGTGCACATTTCTGACCTGCAACTTTTTGCGCGAGTCAGACAATAAAACACACTGACATGACAAGTGCATCTGTAGAAAGACACGCATTCAGACACTTTGCCTTCTCCCGCTGAACTTAGGAGGCCGATGTCGGAGTGGATCCCACGTCACATGGTCCTTTTCTCATCCTCCTCTGTTTGAATATTGGGGTTGAACTGATGAACGGTAAAGAATCTTGAGGCAATTTCCAGTTTATACAGATATTTTTGAGTACATAATTGAAAAAAAAGGTAGAAAAAAATTAGCATTCCCTTCTGTATCTTTTGTGTAACATGTGTGAGACCACACAGTTTTCTAATAAAGTTTTCAGTTCACATTGCTTTGAATTTCTGCTTCATACACGTTTGATAGTCCTCTGCCTTTCTGCTTCTCTCTCTTCTTCTGTCTTCTTTCTTCCACTCTTCCTCTCTCTCTCTCCACCATACTGTTCAGTCTGCCCCCCCCCCCAATCCTATGCAGGAAAAAAAGGGGCTGACTCATGATAACTGAGCCCCTGGGCTATGCACCAATCACATGATGGAGCGGGTGCTTTCCACCAATCAGGCCGTAGCAACAGCTGGGCTTTGTGATGTTACTGAGAGAGGAGACTTCTTTGTTCAGCCAAGTGTGCTGGGAGTGTGACAAATCATTTTGCTACACACACACTCAGAGCTTCTTGTTTCTGCATGCAGACTATAAGAGTAGAACAGTGAACCCCCGTTGTAGCCCAGGGGTCCTAATGGTTTTAGTCATGGGTGACAGACTGAGATTGTATGAGGGCCACAATTAGGCTTTAATCAGATTCACCAGCCAAGTCGTCGTGAATGAAATAATGTATGTTGCATGTAACAAAGACACACAAGGATGTGTAGGGGCCTCCATACAGTGTGTGAGGATATGAACAGTGGAGTTACAGCAGCATCTTACTGTGTTCTGAGACAGCAGGGAGGAAACACAGACTCACATTAAATGTGTGATTTAATGCTTGTATAATCCAACAAATCCTTCCTTGATAGATGAGGCACATATTTCTCCAATAACACTCAAAGTCACAAACATCAACTTAATTGTCGCACTGTCCGAAAGGATTTTATTACAGTCCAGTAGTCGTGGTTGCTGAGATATTTATGTCAAAGTGGCAGACTGACCGCTGGACCATAACATCATCTCACGCACACTGCTACATGGCTAAAAGAAAAGAGTGATTAAAGTAACACAAGTTTTTATGGCGCCCTTAAGGCAGCACACTACTGTAAACATTACTACCAGTTGTTTTTACTAGCTAAGTGCCACTCACAATGATGTATAAAATGATCCTAATGAGTAAAAGAGGCTGACATGAGTGTGAGTGTGTGTGTGTGAGATTCCTGTGACTGCTATAAAACATGATGGCTGGTCAGCTGAGTGTAATCACCCTCTGTAAGCCCTGACCTCAACCTGTGACCCTTCACTGCGACTGTCACTGCTGCTCGGGGGGACAAAGCTGTGATGAGTCTGGATCCTCGAAAACAATCACGCCTTTCTTCAGAACAAATCGTATTCTACTATTTTGTTCTTCTTCTAGTCCTTGAAGACACCCCAGGGCCCGCCAGACAAGCGTGTGGTCATGGATTACACCGGGATAGTATTATAGAGCATTATCTGCTAATGACTCATTCAATTCAAAGAACAAAGGACTGGCTTAAGTGACGTGATAAAGCTTAATAAAGGAGACTTGTGGCACTGTGGTGCTGTCACTCATGTACGCTTGGAGCTCCAACGCCCACACTGAAATGCAAATTTAAATGCAGTTAGGTGAAAGAGGAGATTTTTAGAGGTGGAGGCATAAACCTCAGTAGTAGTAGGTGTAAATACACATGGAAAGGACTGAAATGCAGAGGATGAATTCACATGGTCCTTGGTGATCAGCAGAAAAATTCATTTATTTATTCATTGCTGCTTTTAAGACCAATTACCTGTTAAACTACTGGTTTTCCCATCAGCCCCAGCTCTACTTTGTGTCAGGTGCTAATCAGCAACTCTCCGGCAACATGCTAAACCAAGATGGTGAACATGGTCAACCTGAAATCTGCTTAACATCCGCATGTTAGCCTTGTAAAAGCATGTTAGCATTTAGCACAGCCTCATAGAGCAGCTAGCACGGCTGAAGACAAATATAAAAGTACTATACTAGAGGGTTTTGTCTATATCAGCCACACATCCTGTCTTTCTGCTGTATCTAACTTTTCACCTATATTTTTTAGTTCTACTGTATTTCTCTCTTGCGATAACTGTCATTGTGTCTGAAATATACTGTACGTGCCTCACTTTATCTGCCTCCAGATGTAAGTAGTGTAAATCAGTCACTAACAGCACAGCATCACTGATCCCCATGCAGACCCATGAAAATAAACAGTTAGTGCTTTCAGTGAATGTCTGGTGGGAGCCTGATGGTCTGAATGGATTTTGATGGGGCAGAGTTGAAGTCATGAAAACATGAACCAGCCATGACCTGCATATCTTCTGGAAAACCTGAGGTGGACAAACACCTCCTTTGATGCAGCTTCCTGCTGTTCTGGATTTGTGTTCCTGTGAGAACCAGTGTGACTGTAACTGTGCCACAGGTCCACAGACACACACATATTTATGCATCATTTGTGGCGACCGAGACAACCTTCACGCCCTGACAGTCACACATAATATGTACATGAATGTGTGTGTGCACATGCATATTAAAGCCCTCTGCTGCCTCGTCCGCAGGGGCTGCTGGTGTCTGGCAGCATTTGCTCCCCAGACGGTTTCTGCTGCTCCACGTCCGCTGGCGTTGTTTGTGTCTGTTATTGTTTGTGTGTATCTTTAATGAGTGTGTGTATTTTTAATGAGTGTGTGTATTTTTAATGAGCGTGTGCTTTTACAGCTGCGACCTGAGCACAGATGCTCATGCAGCCTCTGAAAGATGTTTTATACCTGCCTACCTGATGACAAACTGTGCTAAAACAATAATATACCTAATGTTATTCACATGCAATATGCTCTGTATGAATGTTTGTGTTCTTCTGCTTTAATATTGTAAAATTGTTTGTATTTTAAATACACAGCTATACTGTTCTTTGGCATAGTTCTCAACTAAGTACTTGAAAAAATATTTTTTATCCCAGAGGAACTGCCTAGTGCCTGATGTAAATACCCTGATGTTGAACAATTCTAAAAATTGTATCACTGCCATCACTTTTACATTAAATGGATTTCCTGTCCCAACAAACATCCCATGATGGGATTGTAATCAAGTCTTTATTATTATCACTTCTAATGGTAGAAATATAACATCTCAATCACCACCAAAAGCCGAAACATTTGCCAAAAGCTGGTCTGTCAAACCTGCAAACCTGCAAAACAGCAGCTGTTAGCTTTTTCTCTTTGCATTGCTCTCACTGGCTACACACAGCTTCTTTCTACACTGGGTTGAATCTGACACACACAAGCATTTGATGTGAAAGTATGCCACATTTCTGTCTCTGATGGCTGATCTGTCATACTGAGTCAACCTGCTATTCATCCTGCACAGGCCCATGTTGCTCCTTCATGTCCCCTAAAGAGATTAGTGACTGACCCAGTGACCCACTGACTCACTGCCAGGCCATGTGAGTGCTGGAAAAATTATGGGCGGATGTAGATTTGATTAGAGCGAGTAGAGATTGGGGGGGGGGGACAGATGAAAGGGACGGTACAAACATGCACACACACGCAGACACACACACTGCAGTTGATGGGAGGAAAATCAGAGGAGGAGAGATTTGCAGTAGTTCAGCAGAGCTTGGCCTTGTGCTGTTTCCTCAATGATGAGGTCTTTTCTGATCAAAGGCAGACGCCCACTTCCTCCTCCTCCTGCCGCAGCTCCCCAGGGCTCCTCATCCCTGCCCCGCTAAGCCCTGTGCACCCCCCACCCCTCCAAACCACACAGGCTGTACTAGGCCTCAATCAGCCCGCATTTTGGATGCAGTGAAGCTTTTTGACATTTCTGTCCCTGACAATGCCACACACACACACACACACACTCGCCTCTTTGACTCAGACCTCTCAGCTCCTAGCAGCTGGTGTTTCCATGGTAACAAGGGGATTGCTTGAGGTGTAGGGGGGACTCAGATGTGGGTGGGGACGGCGGCCATTTCACACACAGCCACTCCTCCCTACCTTCACCCTCCCCCCCAGCTCCTCTCTGGGAGAGAGACAGACAGAGCGCCGAGCAGGCAGCTCTGCCTGCAGCCTGACACTTTACCCACAAACCACTGCACCCATTTCTGGGATCTAGGTCATATTTTGAGTGACTCATCTTTTTAGCAGAATTGTTCGAGAGGAGGAGGGAGGAGGAAAAAGCAGTGGGAGAGACAGAGTATGATGGATTGAGGTATTAAAGGGAAAAGATGGTTGGGAGGGGAGGGGGGGATTAGGTGGGAAGGGGGACATGAGGCAGCAGAGGGTAGATTAGATGGGGGTGGTGTTTGTTTTGCCATGTTGGGTGTTCCTCTGGGAGCCTGACTGGTGGGGGCGAGTGGGGTGCTTAGAGACCTGCTCTGGAAGCTCCATCATTACATTACCGCCCTGAATGGTGTTCATGTGTGTGCATGTGTGTATGTGTGTGTGTGAATCTTTGGAGGGGGGTTGCCCTTTCTCTGCACTAGAATAAATGTTTGAACACAAAGGCTCTATTCAGGAGAAACAGGAAAAAGTGTGTGTGTGTGTGTGTTTCCATGTATGCATGTACGTGTGTGTTAAGTGGGACAGCACATGGAGCCAGTGGTTAGAAACTGGCAAGAGTCCGAGTATGAAACGATTATATGAGATGGATCTGTGAGAACCAGAGCATCAAACAAGACTTTAACCAAAGAAAAACCCTGATTAAACAAGAAACAACAAGAGACGAGTAGCGTTCCAAATCCTAGTTTTATTGGTCGTTGGATTTCAGGTGAACCAATGGCACGAGAGAGAAAGATTAATCCACAATATCAAAAAAATCATACAAAATCATAATACAAAAAGAAGTTCCAGTTATACAAAGCAAAGATGTGGACTTTCTTTTTCCTTTTTTTAAGCTTTTATTTTCCTACGGCCCGAAAAAACTCAAGAGTAAGGCACAGTCATTACCACATGTTTACCCTTCCACATCCGTTTGTCTAAGCCTTGGTTTCGGTTACCTTGGAGACGGCGTTTCTCCAAAGGATAACCACTCCTTTTATCCGCTTGAGATTCTCAACCCTTCATGCAAAAAACTTAAAACTTGAGAAAGTTGATGGGATGATGGGTGCAGGTCAGGGCTCTGTGCCGACATAACCTTTGCTGTATAGTAAGACGCAGCAGAAACCACTGATGCTTATGGGGGAAGCCGGCTGAAGGGTAGAGACTCAAAAAAGGCAGGACCTATGGGTGCAATGTGCTACATGACTGCATAACAGACATTTTATTTAAACAGACGACAAATTCAAAGTCTGATTCATTTCTTACTTTTTGTTTAAATCCCTTGCCCACCTTCACTGACGAGTCGGGAACAGAAAAATCCAACGAAAACACACAGATACGATTTGGTCGTATCTGTTTGAAAAAGGCTGTGCTGACACTCAAAGATCAGACAGAAGTTGAAACCAAAGAAGAAGCAGGTTTACACTGTTCTGGGCCCCTCTTGCAACGCTTTTGGTTATATGGCAAGGCTCTCACAGGTAGGACTGTAACATCTCTAAACATGAGTTAGTAGCACCAGGTTCCAGTTTGGTCACTTGTGTGTGTGTGTGTGTGTGTGAGATGACAGTTGGTTAATCCAGTTACAAAGGTTTGGGTAGAGATATAAAGGCTGAGGTCTGAGTTTGGTTGAGGGATTGAAAAAGCAGCTTTCAAAAAGGGTCTAAAAATCATTTCACTCCGGTTGCTATGGCTACCCGCTGTACGCCTACCCATGATAATGTCTGTGCCTTGGACATAGAAAAAGAAATGAATCCAACTGTGTTAGCGGGTGATTTTGCTGCCGGTGAGACAGGTGAGTGCAGCAATTATACACATCCGCACCATTTTTGTTTTATTTATATTGTTCTCAGGACAATAGGTTTAACTTCTGTGTGTGTGTGTGTAGTGTCGTGGGGTGGGGTTAACTTCTTACATCCTGTTTGGTCCAGGAAAATCTCTGCCAAACCAATGAGAACACAGCTAGAGAACAACACAGGAAACTGGTTTACATCTGAATATTTTACATTTGAGATGAACAGGGAGGGGGTGGGGTTTAAACCTGTCAGTTACATCATCTTCGATAGCTTTATCATCGTCATCATCAGATCCACTCCAGTTATATCACATAGTCATCACACAGAGGCAACAGGGCCCGCTCATGACAAAACAAACATACCAGGCCTGATCTGACAGCAGGAGGGAGTCTGCGTCTTCCTGATCCAACCGCCAAGGAACAGACCCGCTTTATCCAGCTGACAGGAAGCAGCTGAAGCAGATATCATCCCAAGGTGGATCTGTTCTGGGAGATTAGATCAGGTAGAAAACAGATCAAGCAGACCAGGTCAGACACCATAAATACTGCCACCGTGTGCTGCTCACACAGACAATAGAGACAAGTAGAAAGACGAGGGGGGGGTTAACTCGGGGGGGGCTCTTTAAACTGCTCTGCTCTGGGAGAGGGACGGCCCAATCGTAAGGCGAGGAGGGGGTGAGTGACAGGTCGAGCAGCGAACCAGATCGGAGCAGAAAAAAAAGTGCACAGCCCCACGGTAACTATGGCAACAGATAAAGGTCGGCACTGCAGAGCAGAGCTGGGAAAAGGGAGGAAGGAAGGATAGAGGGAAGGAAAGAGGCTGGAGAGAAAGAAGTGTCTCCTTCCTTCTTCTTCTATCCTTCCTGTTCTCTCTGTGCAGTTCATCAACATATAAAGTCATAAGTACAGGATATAGTATGTGGGATGGGATGGGAGGGGAGTGGGGGATAGGTAGATGTATGGACGGGTAGTGCTGCCATGCTGCATCGCCATATTTCATTTATTCATCAGCGCTGCAGCAGCAGGCGATCGCATCCACGCCTCCTCCCTTAGTACTCCCACAGCGTGGCGGTCTCCAGGTCGTCTGCGTTGGCCTTAAGCACGCCGGCGTGGTCACCACGGAGGTACTTGCTGTCTGCGGCATGGCGGATGGCCAGCTTGTTGTAGTCGCAGAACTCGAAGAGGAAGTCGACGGGCGTGTCGCTGCTGCTCACCACCGACTGCTCATTACCCACCATCCAGTATTTCCCTGTAGAGTCTGCAGGAGGGGAAGAGATGGAGCGGTAAAGGAGACAGAAACAGAGGTGAAGGCAAGAGAGTGAAAGGAGTGTGTCGTGTGGTGTCATGTGGCAGAAAGGTGGGGGAAGGGTGTGAAAAAAAAAAAATGGAGAGAACAAAAGGTTTTGGCTTAAAATCACTTTGTTTGAATGACATAATGGAGGCGGGACAATTATCCCAATCAAATCCTTCTTTTTGGCACAGTGAGTAAATCCATAATGAGAATCCCACAAAGAATAAATGATTTAATCCCTCTGTGTGCCTGTAGGAGGTCCCTCCACATGTGGCTGTGTAATGCTGCTCCACATGTGCAGGTTCACATCCTACAGCAGCCAGCGTGTGTCTCGACAGGCCACTGACTGTCTAACTGCCGTCAGCTTAAAGGCCACACTGACCTTGCAGGCTGTAGGCTCCATCTCTGAACTCCAGAGTGAAGTAGTCATAGGAGGAGCGGTTGGAGTCCAGCGTCCCCGTCACCTTCCTGCAGCCGATGAAGCCGTGCTCCCCGCGCAGCACGATGATCGGGCGGTTAATCAGCTTCATGATGAACTCCTCGGACTCACCTGGAGACAGACAAAGGATGTGATGTGTTTACTGGAAGGCTGGAGTGGAAAAACTACTGTGAGGGCGTGACAACACATTTACTTCATTTTTTAAATACATAATTTAAAAGCATTTAACTCCATACTTTAGTTATATCATCCAAAACGCCAAAATCTGTGTCTCCAGACCACTCGCTCTTCAAGTACAATTTGTGCATTTACTGCAGCTCAGTGATTGAGCTTAGAGTGCTGAGTTTCCAGTTCTCTCATTAAAAATGCATGCAAAGCAACTTGGCTTCAAATATGCCCTAAAAACAGCAGTGCAGTAGCCGACAGCTCCCTCATCAGGAACTGCGGCACCAAGTGAAAGCTCCAGCTTTGATGCGCTCGAACCAACACACAGAACCCTCTTTATAATTGGAGCGTCTTCTGATCTGCCTGCTGACATGGTGCCTGTGCCCTGCAGCGAAGAAAGCAAGTCGCTCTAATGGCCAAACTTTGTAAAGTCTTCACATTAGCTGTTTGTTACATCTGCGCTATAATATTCTTGGGTGAGCTGGTGTCTGTGCATTAACTGTAAGGCATCAGCCAGCAAGTTAGCTTAGGTTAGCACAATGTATGAAAACAGCGAGCCTAGTTCGGTACAACAGCATCAAAATCCAGCTTCCAGCACTTTAAAGTGCATAAAGTCTAATGTTAAATCTTGTTGGTTTAATCTTGTCCAACTTCTCTGATGACTCGTCTTTGTTTTTAGTAACTTTTTTATGTGGAATATGAAAAGTAACTAGTAACTGCTCTCAGATAAATATAGCGGAGTAAAAAGCTCATTTCCCTCTCAGGAAAAGTATACAAGAGCATGATAACGTGTTCATAACTACAGTATTTGAGTCGATGTGACTTGGCGTCATAGCGCAGGCTCCTCTGTGACTCTGCACACTCAGGAGTTTTCTCACGATGTTTCCAATCAACATGATTAACTTGAGCAGAGACCCAGCAAGAACGTGGCCAAAGAACAAATAAGAACTCTGCAAAAAAAAAAAAAAAAAAAGCTGAATCCCCAAAGAGTAAACAGCTCCGTTCTGCTCAGAGGCCTTTGAAGCGCAGAAACAACTGGAACATCCAGCCATGATTTCATTCCTGCACTTTCCACCCTCCCATCCCTGCTGAAAAGTAAATCAGTCAGCTAACGTGTCATTGTCTGAGCGGCTGAATCAACAAATCTCACCGACCGGCAGAGTCGATGGTGGCTGCGAGCTGGCCGTTTTTCTTGGCGGCGACATATTTCCCATTAGCAGCCCGAAGAGTCAGCCTCTTCCCACGCCACTCAATGTCAAAGTAGCAATTAGCTGACCTACGGAGAGAGAGAGAGAGCAGGAGAAAGTAGAAAGGCATGAGAGGTGAGGAGGATAATTAAATTTACATGGAAGATAGATATCCAGTAGCACTTGCATGAGTGTAAGTGTAAACACACATTCACGTTTGTCTCTCCTGTTGCTCTGAAAAACTACACCCAGCTGCTTTATCCACAACTTAACCAATTGTACGGTAATAGGATAGGTAGGCTCAGGGTGGAGGGATCAGCTCCACTTGTAGTCTTTGGTTCAGTTGAATCAAGTAGCTTGTTAATCCTCTCACTTGGCATGGAGGTCGGTTTTATTTGTTCATCGTGCTCCGGAGTTTGCCCCGCTAGCTTTTTATTAGAGAAGCTCTGAAACATTCTCGTCAAACCGCAGGAGGAACATGGTGGAAGGGAACATTTTTGTGGTTTAATCAGTGAGGGGTGAACCAAGTCAAATCTCAAGAATGTGATGGAGGAATTTGGTGAACTTCCTGCAGAGCAAACTGCAGCGTGTCGATGGCTGTCTCTGCTCCGTCAAATATTTAAAAAAGAAAAAAGAAAAGAAAAGTTGGCGAGGTGAGCTTCTACTGCTGCGTCTGCTCGGGGGGGCCTCACAGTGAAATCACCCAGGAGGACAGGGTCAAAGGTCAAAGGTCAGGGGTTAACAGCCGCCGCTCGGCCTGGACAGAACCTCTGCACATTAAAGAAAATCACTCTGTACAGGCACTTCATCTCCCACAGCATGCCTCAGCCATGACATGAGATCACTCACTCTTCACCTCCCACGTGCATCATCCACCCCCTACTGCACATACACACATACACACAAACACGAAACTCCCAAGTTAGCTCATATTTCCAGAGCAGACTACAAACCGGGAGCTGTGACAGACCAGTATCAGGTTCTCAGTGGTCTCACACACACACCAACACACTCCTGTTAGTGATTGGAGCAGGTGTGGCTGTTTTAGATTTGTGTTTTAGCAGAGGAGAAGAGGAATGTGTGTGAGAGCTGCTTACTTGGTGGAGGCGGTGCACTGCAGGCCGCCGTTGGCAGTCAGGGTCCAGTATTTCCCAGCAGCTGTCCGAAAAGCACACTTCCTGTTCTCACGACAAATCTCCACCTGGAACACCTCCTGGTCACCCTCCTCGTCCTGATTGGCTGACAGGTCCATACCTGGGTGGGGGCAGACAATGGGAAGGAGGGGGTTAACTAAAATACAGGCCAGTGGGTCAGTTAAGAGTACGCCGCACATTTGCTGTAAATAGATGAACATTACTGGCCAAGAGTCCAGATGCAGACACACACACACACATGCACAGACTCACACAGACCCCACCAACACATCCTCTGGTCGGGATCAGACATACTAAATGAGCAACGTCAGATGGCTTGGATTAGTAAAGGATTTCACACAGCTGCGCGCACAAACACACACACACACAGAAATCTGTCATAGTCCAGACAGACCCAACTAGAGTTCAAAGGATTAGTCGTCATGGTGGACGATCACAAAACACTGAAAAATAAAGACTTCACTGCCATCTACTGTGACTCTGACTCAGACTGTTAATCAATCAACAGAAGATTCACCTGAAACAGTTTTGATGATCAACGAATTTGGTGTTCAGGCAACGAGGCTGAGAGGCTGCAGCGCTGTGAGCTAAACGTCACAATCATATTAGCATGCTAGCATGTGTTATTTAGCTCTGAACACGAAGTCATTACTGTCATTCACTTTGCAGGTATTTGGTCATAAAACAAAGTATTGTATTTAGTTAAACTTTGACTTGATGATCACTGGCGTTATTAAGATTCATCCTCTTGGTACCATGAATATCTGCACCAGATTTATCAAAAATATAAACGGTAGTCCCAGTTCTAGTGACAGACACTAAATCTGTGGTCCAAAAGACTAGCGTGCATATCTGTGCGGTGCGTGCATTCACTCTGTGTGTATGTCCATACAGCCGGCTGTCTGTGTACAGAATCCCAGACCTCATTAAAATCACATCAACCCCACTAAAGCACTTGAGAGAAACAAAGAGGTAAACAAACATGAGGGAACTATGGGATGAAAACATACTATCCAATGTACCATTACAAACACACACACACGCACACAGACTCACACACACACACACTTCATGCAGCACAATGCGTGCTATTGTATATGATGAGGTCATGGCGTGGATGGACCTACAGCTTGAGGGCTGGATAGAGAGAGAGATGGACTGTCTGTTGGTCTGCTGTGTAAATGTGTGCAGAGCAGGACGGGGAGAGAAAGAGCGATGTGTTTGAGAAAACAAACCGGCTCGCTCATGTGTTCCCCATCCGTCTCCCTTTTCATGTGTGACACCCTCCCCCACTTCATCTCATTTTTTCCATGTTTCTTGCTCTCTTGCGGCCTCCCAACTGGCTGAAGTGGTCACGCTGAATGCATTAAAAAAAGGAAGATCTGTTCTAAATTGCTGTTTCTTATAACAAACAGTGTCATGTGGGTCAAAATTGGAAGTATGTCCTGTGATCGTTATATTTTTAACTGAGGGACCGTATGAAAATTTGTTAGTTATGCATTTTTGCTTTTGATGATGACCATTTTGCTTAATTTTGTTCATTCAGACAACAACAATGCCGTTTGTCAAAGGACAGTACTCCACCAATTGTACACCTATAAACACTGCCAGACTACAGACAATTTAAATCAAAATGGACACTGGACCAGAGATAATGCCTTTTTAATCGCCACACTCCTCTTTTTTGATTTGTGAGTTTTGCTAGTGACAGCTAGTGCAGCCTGGAGCTGCAAGCCTCAGGCAGAGATGAGGACCAGGCTACTTCATCTGGTCAGTCGCTTATTTTTAACTGCACACGATGACATTTTATTTATTTTCAAACTTTCAAAGGCAATTTATCAGATTTTGTGTCGTTTTCTCTGGAGCCACAAAATGCATCATACTTTTCACAATTTTCTTTTTTAAAGTGTAGCGGTCCTATTGGCCTGTAAACAGACTTAAGTGTGTAAAAAGTGTAGCAGAGTGTAGTTCCACTTTAATGCAGAAATGACTTAAAAATAATAAGTATTCAATATTTTTAAAGTAGACAATCTAGATAAAACATTAATGACTCTAGGGGCTTTTTTTTTTTAAGTCTGCTCCCAGTAATTTTCACACAGTCCCTAACGGTTTCACAATGTCCTCGGACAGTATTCGTTTTTCCTTTGACACAACACTTGGTGTCTCAACACAAGCTGTACACTGTCTCCAGCTGAGCCAAACATGAATTTTTGAAAGTAACCACACGCCTCGTCACAGAAAAGTATTGCGTAAGGTGTTGGTCACAAAGGAGTTAATGCTCACTGTGTGTGTCTGAAAAACAGATGAAATGAAGAAAATACTTATTACTCGTCCCCTGTCGAGCGCTCGCTAGAGTCAACTCTGGCCTCCGCGGACAGATTGAGTTTCTGTAGAAATATGCACTGACACACACGTACGAACACACACACACACACACACAATTGAGGGGGAAAATATAACTGACCATAATGGGAACCACATGGTGGTGGGGGGGGGTTAAAGAAGATGAAATGTAAGTTTGGCTGCGAAAGGCTAGAAAGGTTTGAGAGAACACATTACAGGAGGAGAGGAGGAGGAAAAATGAGGAGAAAAGAGGGTCAGACTCTGCTCGCCTCCAGGATCATCAGTCACATTACTGCGCTCTGCTTTAATCCTCGCTGCTTCCTGCTCGGCCGACACACGCGCTCAGTACAGTAGCACAGCAGAGCCCATTAATTTCTGTGGCAGGAGGGAGGGTGCGTAGTAAAACCATCTGCTGGATGCCTCGACCCACCAGGAGCCTACTGACTCACCTTCACCATGAATGATTTGATTCCAAAACCGCTACAAAAAGTCAGACAAATAATCTTTGATGTTTAAAACCAGTTCCAGCAAATTCATTGGGGTCTTTGTTGGTGTATGCCAAAATGTAAATATGAGAATTAATTATTCTTTATGTGGGGTAATGACCTGTCCCTTAGCAGAGACACCAGGAAGTTACTGGTTGACAAAGATGGGCTAGTAGGCAGATTTTGTTACCCTTAGACAAAGCCACGCTAGCTGTTTCCCCCTTGTTTACAGTCTTAAAGCTAAGCTAACTGGCTGCTGGCTGAAGCTCCATATTAATCAGAAAGACATGACCATAGTGTCCAATCTGTGATCAAAGGTTCCTCAAGAAAGCTTTTCCTTCTCTTTTATCCTTTCTGAGTTTGAAGATGTAATGTCTCAGTCTCAGTCACTGGTCTGGCAGCAACTGACTCACTCTAAAATAATGTTATTTGTGCAGGGTTCAATGTCTTGATCTTGTGGTCACACGAATCAAGTTAAATTTGAGACCCAGTATATCAGACATGAACATGTGAGACAGTGAAAATGAGAAGACGTCACCAGTTTTTGTGCGGTTCAGACTAAAAATACCCAGAAAACATTTACTTTTTAAAACAAACATCTGTCCCTTCTGTTGTTTTCTGTGTTTAGACTGAGTGCGGATGTCACCTCATTACTGTTAAAATCAAATCTCTACTGCGTAATGTGTAGACTATAAATAAGATTCATCATCAGCCTGACATCACATCACATGAGGCCAAAGGGAAAAATGTGCATTTCACTATATGAAAATAGACCAGGAAACTAAGGAGAGGCACAGTTCACATGCTGTACTGTGAACTGTAACACACTGTCCGTTCCGCTGGGCTGGTTTGAATAGATTATTCCCCAAAATCATGTCATTTGAATTTATGTGGGTGAGTCTTGAGAGCTGTCAGCATTACTTTCCTTCTGTCGACATCATTTACAAACCTGAAGGTTATTTGACTGGGCTGTCTGATATACAGACATTTAGGGGATAGGAGGAAGTGTTTGTGTTTACTACAGTGAGAGGCTTAATGTGTCATCTTTACACACACGCACACATACACACACACACAAACACACCTTGAAACTGGTCACAAGTTATCACAAGGGAAGAAAAATACTAGCGGGTATACACACACACACTGACAAAACACCCATCCTGACGTCTGTGGAGCCTCAGCCTTGACCCAGAGAGAGAGGTCGGGGCTGCCTGTCAGGCGTGTTCGTGTGTGTGTGTGTGTGTGTGTGTGTTTGTTTGTGTGCGTGTGTGTATGTGTGATAAACCCAGATATGTCGATACTGATCACTTTGTGAAGCTCACAGGGTTAATGGAGGAGGAGGAGCGGAAGAGGGTCTGCAATCACATGGTCTCTCTCACTCTCTCACACACACACACCACACCAAAAGAAGTGACCACACATACAGAATACACCCAAACCACACCAAACATAGACCACACCACACACACACACACACACTTGAAAACAACCCCTCTATCTTTCTGTCCACCCCACCCACCACATTCAGCCTGATGGCGGCAGGCACAGATTGTTGGCCTGTTAGCCAGCACCAGGGGCCTGCTGTGAACGCTCGCGATTGTATCAAGTGCAATTGTGTGTGTGCGTTTGTGTGCGTCTCCTATTGTTCAGCAGGCCTGACCGACGAGGCGACCAGCTGGGGCACAAACAGGGAGCCAGATCATCTGCCTTTGTTCTGATCCAAACACACACACACACAAACGGTACGACAAGCCAGCCAGTCAACCTACACACAGAATACTGTGCTGACTGCAAAGCTGCTGCTCATACAGTATGGACAAACTCTCTCTCTCTCTCTCACACACACACACACACACAACTATAATACTCCAATTTCCTCTAACAAATGCAAAAAAGAGGTCAGACATGTGAGACAGTATTGTACCCGGGGGTGTCCCAAATTTTTTGGTAAATTGATTTTAACCCTATTCTGTGTTCGGTGTGTTGAAAGCAACATAAATAATGGACTGAAGCTGGACGGTGAGATAGAGAGCATTAGTGAGGCGACACACCCAGCGAGGCGCAGAATGACACACTGGAGAACAGCTCAAGTCTAACCTATAATAAACCAGACGACATTAAGGAGGAGAGGTTCCCTGGTGTTCCCTTGGCACGCTCCCAGCAGTGTGCGGACAGACACACACACAATCTGAAAACACACAAACATACCATGGGTCTATAAACACATTAAAAGGTTGCAGCCCATAAACACCACCAAGGATGCATAAATTGATCTTTTTTCTCCCATCCCATGAGTGTGTGTGTAGAGTGCGTTGACGTGTTAGTGGGAGCAAATCGGCAGCCTTCACCCTGCAGGGATTATGACACCCACCAGCCAAGGTCAGAGTTGTGTGTCTCATGTCTCATTTCCTGCCAGCGCGGGGGGCGGGGGTGGTTGAAGGATACAGAAAGGGTGTCAGGGCCTGAATCGTGGCCAGACACAACATGGAGCCACAGTTTCTGTCTCCTACTTTAACCACACAAACACAATTCATGATTCAAACTCTGATTATAACTCTGATCTGACGTGATGACTGCCTTTCAACACTTCTGAGAGCTCGAACTGGAGTCTGTTCAGCCTGCTCAGACTATAGTGAGCAGTTTAGACTGCAGCAGACTCTGTGCAGTCTAAACTGAATATGACACATTTTAATATGAAATCGTAACCGGGACCAAAACGTTCTGTTTTAATAACTATAACCCACCAAGGTCAGTTGTTAAAGAATATTGAAATAAACTCATTTGCTTTTTGCCTTAATTACATAAAATTGAAACCTCTCAAGTCTGTACAGTTATTTTAAAGCCGCAGTCAGCAAATGGTTAGCTTAGTTTAGCACAAAGATTGGAAATATGGGGGAATCTGCTAGCCTTGCTCTGTATGAACAAAGTCCACCATAGAGCACCACTAAAGTTCATTTACATGTTTTATCGTGCATGTTTTAATAAAAACAAAAACTAAAAGGTAAAATCAATGTGTGACTTATGTGCTACACAGCATTTCTTGGCCGGGTGACGTGAACTCAGGAGGTCACCATAAAGCTACAAATTGGCACACATTGATATTTAGTCAGAAGACAGAACCAGGCTAGCTTTCTGACCGGGTTTACAGTGTTAATGCTAAGCTAAGCTAATTGTCAAGAGTCAGAAGACGCAGCCAAAAAACTTCCAAGGTGCACTTTTGCCAAATCATCAGACACTCTGGCCTCCCTCACCCTCATCAGTTACAAAGTCCCGTCAGCACTCAGTGGTCACACCAGTAGCCCACAGGAGACTATGGACTATCATCCTTTTAGCTGACAAACCAGCTCAGAGCATCACACACACACACACACACACACACACACACACACACACTTGTGCCACAGTTTAGGGGCAGAACAGGCCACTTAAAAGGCCATTGAGCTCCAGGCTAACTGACTGATAATTGTGTCTCAGTCCATATGACGGTCGTTAAACCGTCTCAGGGAATTTGCGACCATCTCCATCTCCAGGTCAGGTCCGGAAACAAGCAAGGGGTGGAAAGATGGCAATTATGAATGGTGTGAGTGCAAATGAGAGGACAGCAGAAGCAGGAGGACCCTACATGACAAACTTGCAATGCTGGATTTAATGGAGTTGTTTATGGAATTTACTTGAAATAAAAACTAAAACTGAGGAGTTACAGTTGGTCAGTCAACATCCAGAAACTACACTGACCATAGAATATTACATTATTCTCAATACTACCCAATTTACATCTTTGAAGATTGGTTGATATTGATGATTAGAGCAAATTAGAGGACAATGCAGGTACTTTTATACAACACAGGTCTTTGTCTTGGCTTCTCATTCCCAGCATTGAGTTTTATCACTTTATGGACAGCTCCACTGTTGAGATATGGGGAAGCACAATTACTACAAAGTGCATGAGAACAAACACCACCTGTGTTCACAGAGGTTTTAAACTGCCAGAGAACTGGTTTAAATAGTGTGGTGTGACGAACGAAATACACTCAAATGGCAGAAACTTCTCTCAGGTTTGTCTTGTCTCAGGTTTCTGATGGACTCCATCAACCCACAATCCTGACTCCATCTACTGACAGGATGTGGCCTTGGTGTGAGTCACAAAAGCAGCAGTTTTGATTGGACAAAGCAGCTTTTGGACTGACCCACTTGAGCTCGCTCACGTCAAAAACCTTCAGCTACTAATGAAAGCCGGCCGACTTCAGCTGCCATCTTGGCTCAGGTCTGCCAGGCAGATAGCAGCTGTCGGTTTGAAAAACATGTGGAGCCGGTTTAATTCCACTCAGCATTTAATCCACACCACAATGATCCAGTTGTTGGCGGGTTGAACGAGGTCTTCCTCTAAAATACTCAGATGCCCTGCTTGTTACAGGCAGATGTGAGCTGCAGGGTGGCAGACATGAGAGTGCCCTTGAGCAAGGCATCATATTAGTAATGCACCTTGCAAGTGTAGTAGTATTCCAGTAGTGCTATGGAGCAATGTTTAGAGTTGGTATGACTAGTCTACTGACAGAAATGTAACGGTCCCAAAAATCTGATAATCAATTACTGGTTTCATTTTTTTCTTAAACAAACAACCCATAAATTCATTGACGTCAGCCTTGAAAAGCAGCTGCCTGCATATGTTGGAATGTTTAGCTCTGTCAACATCACTATTTATAGAATAATCACAAAAACTTAATGTTCTATTTTTATTTTTTTTTTTTAATAATTAGCTTTATTTGCAGCCCTAATAGTTTTACAGATGGTTCACATTTATGACGCGCAACACACTCCTGCCGCCTGTTTCACACTATACCACTGAGTAAAACGTGGCTTTGGTAGCGTATTAAGAAATGTAGTACGGCACCAACAAAGGGAAGAAGATCCATATGAGTTTTTCCCCTATGACTATCAATAATGCATCCAGAGCTGCAACTGATTCCAATTTCCAATTCAAGAGGCTAGAATTCAGCAATAGTTCCTAAAATTAGGTAATAAACTGGATTGTTTTAGTATTATAGAGTGTAAAAAGGAGCAGGTGATTGGCATTTCACTGACCTGCACCCCCCATAATACAAGAGTGATTTAGTTAAACGTCTCACAGACACTTTAATCCCCACTTGGGGATTATTAATGTGCGATTCATGCTCTCATTACACATCTTTTATAATGTCTTTGTGACCCCTTTTTAGTCAACCTTTAATTTCAAGACTGGCCTCCATTTTGCATCCATTTTGTGAGCTTCACTTAGAGCGACAGAGAGAGAAAAGTAGATAAATATGCCCACGACGAGTAAACACAGCAGGGAGACAGAACAAACAAACTCAGGAGTGGAAAACAAAAAGAAGACAGACAGATCGTACTTTCTGAAAAGACCAAGCGAAACCACCAGACCGCACGGTGTTCTCGCTGCTGCGCTCTCCTGACCAGACACTAAGTATAGATTTAAAGAGCATCAATTAGTATATTCCTATCATTCATTACACCAGGCAGCCCCTGCCACAGTTGCTCTGCTTTCACAGGCGTGCGATTCAAATTGCACTGATGATTCTTTTTTTGCTGACTCAGAGGTTTTTGGAGCATGACTCACACACACTCACCGGGGCCTTAAATTCAAGGGCTTCAACGCCCACCTACTATTTAGACAGCAACTCGACAACATGAGGGATGCCACTGATAATGACCTCAGACACACAGCAGCCAGGCCTGAAAGCTGGGAGAGAGGGGGGGAGGGGGTAGAGGAGGAGAAGTGAAGGGAGGATGGGAGAGAAGAAAGGCGTGAGGAAGTGATGAAAGAGATGCAGAAAGGAAGGAGGTAGAGGAACAATGAGCGAAGGGCTGAAAGGAGGTGATGCGAGGATAGAGATGGAAAAAGCAAGGAGGGGTGAGGTGGGAAAAGAAGGAAGGAAGAAAGGAAGGAAGGAAGGAAGAAGGTGGAGGGACAAGTATCTCAGCCCACTCTCCCAGCTGAAAAACAGACAGACAAAATTAACTCTCACACACATACAAACACTGATCTAATGTGGAAAGAAAGGGGAAAAAAACAATACTGAGTTGAGGAATGAGCCCACCTGGGGAAGGTTATGTAATAGTTATGACTATATAGACCAGTTATTGTCTGACTGAAAACCACAAATTTGTGTGCTGATAGTTTACGACACAGCTGCAGGAAATGCACTCAGAGGATTTGGGGGTTTTGCTGTGCCATCGGGCAGCGTGACTAAAACGCTGATGATGGAAATAAAGTTCTGACAAACAGGAAAAACAAAAATACGCTCTTAGTGATGTGAAATAACATAACATACAGTGACAGAGGGCAGTGATTTGTTTCTGTTACAAAACATCTGGATTTAAGGATTTGTTTATAAAAAAAATCTCAGTAGAATTGTGCATATTTATTTCTTTTGCATATTGTAAATGTATCTCTTCTCTGCTCCGCGCTGTTCTGCTTTGTGCCAGTTCAGCCTCATGCCAGTCTGAGGCTGTTTTACATTTGAATGCTGGCACACGTGCACATGATGCTGCGTGTGCGTTAACAGGGCCGAGGACTCTGTGCCCTTCTTTGTTACGGTCTTTTCATGGTTCTTGTCTGGAAAATCCACTGAAGAACAGTTAAAGCTAACAGGGACACAACACAACGTGCTGTCATTGCCTCTTATTTTCTATCCTGTTTAAGTTAGCGCGTGCTGTGGCTAGAAGAAATATTAAAATTTGATGGAATAATCTGCAGCTGGTGATGGTTTGGATCACAGACTCTATGCTCTCACCCTGCACTTCAATATATCACAGGCCTTTGGTGTTAGTTGAGTCATTTTCATGTAAGAACCCCATTGTTGAGCATGTGTACACACAGGGGCCTGTTCATATATGTAGGCCGTTTACATGACCTGTATGATAACCCTTTAGAGAGAGAGAGTGTGTGTGTGTGTGTGTGTGTGTGTGTGTGTGTAGGCTGCAGGGGGGATGCAGTCTGACATTCCATCACTTTAACCCTTCATCTGCCACAGGATGAGATGCCAATAGACTCTCACACAAACATGAACATACAGTACAAGCTGTCACCAACAGCACACACACCGGACCACCACACCCACCTTGCCGGGTGGAGACGTTCCTCTCGTTGGCAGCGGTGAGCACGACCTGCGGATGGCTCTGCTCCAGCACGAACAGCTCATCCTTTCCCACGCGCGCGCTCTTACCGGACTTCATGGTACCGGAGGGCCCAGAGGGCGCGAGGTACCTGCCACTACAGTCCCTGAACGCCACCTTGCCGGAGCGGAACTCCAGCGTGTAGCCCGTGCTCTTGTCCGTGGTGGCGACCAGCGCGCCGTCGTTCCTCAGGAAGCGGTTGTCGGAGGTCTGCAGGTGGTAGCGTTGCTCGCGGAACACCAGCGTGATCATCGAATCAACCCCCCACGGGACGTCCCGGTCGATGGCGATCTCGTCCACCTTTGCGCTCAGGTGCGCATACCGCTTGCGCGTCATGCTGAAGATGTTCACCTGCGGGTGCATGGCGATGTGCACGCTCCATTTCTCCGCCACAGAGGCGGTCTGGGCGAAGCAGATGATCCGGTCCTCGGTGCCGCCCAGGTAGCGGCCGTGCTGCTCGGACTGCAGGGACCAGCGGCCGTCATCATGAGCGGTGATGATGAACCGGCACTCCGGGCCTGGGGTCTCACTGTCTCCGGTGACGTTGCCGTCCTTATCGGCGGCGATGTACCGGCCCAGATGTGACTTGAGGGAGAACACATTCCCGCTGGAGTCGTCTCCGCTCTGCTCCAGAGTCCAGATCTGCTTCTTCTTCATGCTCGTGGCGGAGGCGTTGATCTTGAAGCCGAAGGTCTCTGCCGTTAGGTATTTGTTCCCGCAGTTGATCAGACCGAACTGGATCTGCAGCATGTCGCTGGTTCCGTTAGACGCGCCGTTAGTTGTCATTGTCGCTTCTGTGCGCTCGAGCTTCGGACCGGACCGGTTCTGTCTCAGAGGGATGGGGGGGGGCGGTTCTGCAAGTGAGCTCGCGGCTGAAAGGGTGGGATGCTGTGCTGCCTCGCGTGCTTCTCTTTGTTTGGGGAGTGTGTGTGTGTGTGTGTGTGTGGCTGAGTGGGAGTCTGTGAGCGCGCGCCACCGGTCCTCAGTGCTCTGCCTGTCTCAGCAGCGCGATCCCGCCGCCACAGCTGCAGCCTATATAACCATCAGTGACGTTGCGCTGCAAGCCACGCCCCCTCATATAGACACAAATCTGTGAGCTGAACTCAACTTTTATTTTCCTCCTCCTCTGCTGATGGTCTGTGGATTTCATTCAAACTCAGCACTCTCTTCTTCTCTCTTCTCCCTTTTTCTAATTTTCTCACCCTTTCTCTCCTGTTCTGTCCACCCTACTTGGATCGTTTTACCAAATTAGAAATGGTGTGTCTTCATAGAATTATAGAATTGAAAAGAGGCTGTGACTTGAACTCAAACCTCAGCCGAAGAGTGTGACAGGAGAAGAGTCTCCATTAACCTCGATAAGCATCCCCAGCACCCACATTCACAAATAGGTGATCTGTTTTCCTGCATCTGATAACATCATGTCACTCGTCCTCTCTCTTGCTCTCTCTTGGACACACTGATCAAATGGACTCAGCATTCAAATCATGAGGACGGGTGCGTGCACACACAAGGCTCTATTCATGGCTCGAGCGTGCACATCAGAGGGCAGGAAGGGCCCGGGCTCCATAAACAAAGAGGCCAAACAGATCACTCTGGCATCTTCTCAGTGCTGGGCTAGTGCACAAGCAAGCACACAAACACACACACACTTATATGTAAGTATACAGTGTGAGTGTCATATCAGCAGCAGCTGCACGCTTCTTTTTTGTTAAAACACACACACACACACACACACACACACACACAGATCACAGCAGAAGTCGTTCATACCTCCAAGTGACTGTTAGTCATTCCAACACGGATGGATGTTGCTCTGCTGGATGTGTGTCTGAAGATGAGGTGAGGGATGAGAGTAAGTGTAATGGTTTAGTCCTCCACCTCCATTACAACCCGCACGTTATTCATGCTTGCGTCACTATGCAAAGGAAGTCTCTAAGATTAGGAGATCTAGGACCAGAGCTTTCTTCTGCACATGTGCTGGTCCACTGAGCCGTTTCAGCCACATCAAGATTCAAGTTCAGCACATGTCCAGACTGCTGAAGTGTCTTTGATCGAAAAATGAAGCAGAAGTAGTTAAAGGACAACTTTTTATGAATAAATAATATTCATGTATTGTGTCTGTCACAACCAGTGTGCATCAAAATACTCTTACTTTCCTGCCAGCATGCTGGTGGGTTTGCAAACGGAAAGTAATCTGACCCTGACATGTAATCTAATCAATGGTAATCTCGCTCTCTCTCTCTCTCTCTCTCCTGCCGTCTGGATAAATCCAATCTCCAGACAGAACATCTTCAAACAAATCCAATTTCAATGTAATTTCAGCTTCAGAATCATACAATAATAAAATCACCAGACCTGTTCTGATATATATTTTCATCCGTCAGTGTTGTGAAATACGGTATTTATTTCTAATGGTTACAAAACTGAATTGACCCCTTTTGCTAAAATAAAACAGCTTCCAATCCTTTCCTTTAAATATACAGAGTCTGTGGTCTATAGAGACAGTGATAATACCTTTGCAGCAGCTTGATTGCATACTGGTCCTAAAATGGAACACGTCCCAACCGTTTGTGATTGATTGACAGAGTCTGGCACATCAGCGTCAATACTCTTTCCCTGCAAAGTGCAAATCTCTCACATCATCCTGTGCCAGCTGCAGCACAGATGAACTAAGAAGCTTGAAATAAATAATTGATTCAGGTTTGTTGCTGGATTAACAAACAGTCAGCATACGCGAACGTACCCTGCGGGATTGAAAGGGAGTTTGTGTTCTGGTCAGGAAATGCCTTTTTCATTACAAACACAATCGTCTGGAAAAGTTTCCAAACTTAGCCAATTCTTAACGTAGTCCTCCAATATCTGTAAATTGACTGGTGTCCTGGGAAAACAAAAACTGATGTTGTCATGTGGAAAACCCAGCAGCTGGATGCCGTATATGTTCCCACAGTTATTTAAACTTCTTCATGCATCCACCTTAACTAGCAATTCATCTCGCAGTCAAAGGCAAAAGTTGGTGCATAATAAAAAAGGTCTGCCTTCATTCCAAATTCACAGTGTCTGCCACCATATCAGATCACAAATCAATCCTTCAAAGTGAACCGATGATATCAAATCAACATTTTCACTGAATCAGTAGCTTTTAGAGGCAGAGCTCCTCACTAGTGGCTGTGTGAGCTGCTTTCTGCTGGGAATAAAAACATTAACAAAACAACTATTCGTTAATAAAGATCCATCAGAACAGCTCCATCAGAGAGAAGATTACTGCTCTGTTAAACATTTGATGACCATGAAGGCCACATAAATGAAGTCATAAATCTTGTAGGTCAAAGGCTGTAAACATATACATTACATATATTGTTCATGTAGACCTAGTTTTTTACTGATCTGAATATAACAGCATGATAAACAACAGACTGAGCACATCACAGAACTGATCGCAGGCAGAGTCACAGCTGAGCATTAAAGCAGTGATGCATTCACTTACTCATGCACACACGCTGAAGTGTGTCTGAAGAGGTAATGCGGCCGTTTAGCTTACTGAGGTGAACAATCTACACCATGAGCAATTAAAAATCATTAGTGATCAACATACAGCTGCCAGCTGAAACCACTCACACAAGCTACACTCATAAATGACACTGTAGTGTGTGTGTGTGTGTGTGTGTGTGTGTGTGTGTGTGTGTGTGTGTGTGTGTGTGCATGCATGCCCATTTATCCTCATTCTTCATTCATTTTCCCTCCAGATGGGTGACTCCATTGGTGCAAATTGAAATTCATTTGTGTTTTAAAGGAGTTGCTCTGTCATGCACCCACACACACACACACACACACAGATGACCTCTCCTTCTCTCATGATGCATCCCTGAAAGAGATTTTGACCCTGATATAAAATGAGATTAGCAGTGATTTATGATTACAGCACACCTCATCCAAACACACACACATATGAGCATGCAGAAATACAAGGGTCTGGAGAGACGTCGCCACAGGAGGCACACACTGCTGGTCAAAAGAAAGGGAGGGAGAGAGGGAGGCTATCTTTGTTCACAGGCTGAGCTTTGAGGATGGTTGCTATGGAGACCAGCACCAGATCTGTTGGTTGATGAAGGGCAGGCAGTCTGCTGCAGCATGCACACGCACGCAGGCACACATTGACACACTGACACAATTGCTGCACACACAACACCTGCAGACAGTGCAGCACTGCAGTACTGCGTCAGAAGACAAAAGCTGACCAATCAGCATCCTCGCCTTACACACACCTCTGAGCTAGAGCCAATCAGATGTGTTTTCCCTCCACTGCATTACAATGCCAACCAATTAGGAAACATCACTCCAGATGTGCCTGGAATAAATGAACCAACCAGGGGCCAGATTGTAAGAAGTTTTTAATGAAATGGAAAGTCCAGGGATTTTTTTCAGAGGAAGTCTGAGTCTGATTAATTTAATAGGCAAAATGTGCTCTTTCTTTGGGGTTGGCTGCAGCTGTGGAGATATTGTTGTAGCTTCTAGTCCTGACTCAGTGTAGTACAACAAAGGTGCATCTGAAGCGGAGAAAGACAATGAATTGGAAACATCAGCGAAGGAAGGAAGACTATGAACAGGATAAGAGAGGTGGACTGAATGGTGTGAAAATGGTGGAGAAGGACTGGGAGTGCTGTCTCTCCCCTGACCTATATTCAACCAAATGTGGCCAAAGTGTCCTTGAACAATACACTGGGTCAACTGGGACTGTAACAGATTTAAGCTGATATATTCACGCGAGCCCATGGGAGCTTTGGCTGGTCCAGGATGGTGAAACACAGCCCAGCAATGATATAAACCATGTGGGATGAAGATGTGTGCCAGCCCCACTGCATTAACCTACATTTTACTGAGACCATTGAGCAGCAAAATGGATGCAGGAGGTCTGTGTGTGTTTCAGCTGAGTTTGTTCTGAATGTGGGTACAGACAGTAGCCATGTAGATGACACAAATCACAAATTGCTTCCACAAAAGCATGAAACTCTAAATATTTCTTACAGTGTTCGAACCCCACTCTGTCTCTAATGCGGTGTGTTCTGGTGAGCAGATGAGCTGACACTTTCGTCACTTATCCCACTCATTACAGCTGGTCTTTTTATTGATTGTATTGATCATTTTCAATATGGCTCGCGTCCGAGGACACACAGTTCCCTCTCCTCACTCTCCTCTTTGTCTGGGTATTAGGATCATATTTCCTCAGAAACAAGAACTAAGAGAACAACAGGAGGAGCATTAACTGTGAGATACTTTCTTTTTATCTGGCCTACCCATGTAAAAATCCAGCCCTGACACCCCTGATCTCGGCTTCTCAGAAGTCCGTCAATCCGGATATAACATGTCTATTGCAATCGGCCGTAGCATCAGTGAGCCACCTGGAAAAATGTGCATGAGAGCTGGGTCACTAAATGAAAAAAAAGCGATAATCCTCTAGAGCTTAAAGAAGATGAAGTAGAAGTATTTTGTTACTCTGATTGAAACCTAAAATCACACATGGCAGATTGATCAAAACAATGTTCTATCGATATTATAAATATTTCAATGTCACAGGCATTTCTCAGTGTGTAAGTTGTCAAAGATAAGTAAAGTAATAATACATATTTAGTGAATTGTATTCATAGTCCCCAGAAGATAAAGCCTACCTTCACTGAAGAGTAATGAGAATTACTTTGGCAATCCTTTCACTTTCTATATTGCACCATCAAGGCCCCCAGTTCTCAGATTAATAATCAGTTGCTTGCAAAACTAATGAGATGAGTTAGCCTTAGGTGCGCTGTGCAGCTGTTTAGTGCTTATTAGCAAAGGTTAGCAAGCTTACATGCTAAATTAAGAAGATGGTAAAGATCAGGCTGTTAGCATTGTCACTGAGAGCGTGTTGGCATGTAAGCATGTAGCTGTTTGGTTATGTACAGCTCCACAGAAGTGCTAACAACCCTGTAGACTCTTACTCTTGTTGAACAACAACGTGGAACATTTTTAGCTCTGAGCTAAAAGTCTTTACTATTTTTATTTCACATAGTGCCACATTCTTTTATTTTTAATAAAATTAATATTAAAAATCAATCAATTTCACTTGCATTAATATTAGTTACCAGTGTTAATTTGTATTAGTTTGTTGTTTAAACCTTTCTATGTAGTCATGTTGCTATATTTGATTTAAACATTATTATTGAGCCATAAAAAAGTTACAGAAATAATTGTTGGCAATTGCTAGAGAAGCTTTTTACGATGTGCAATGAAACAGGGCTCAAAGTGTGAAATGGCTATATGAATGACTGAGTGAGCTGAGTATGTGATGGTGTCTCTTGCAATCACTAAGGAATGTGTGTGTTTGCTCGTATGTGTGTGTGTGTATGTGTGTGTGTGTGTGTGTGTGTGAGTGTGTGTGAGCGCACAGCTGCAGCCCTACCAAGGGCCTCATCTCCACCAACAAAGAGCTGGAAGCTGGAGCCACTGGGGAACACCACACACTCCCCGCTTCGCCTTCCCCTCCATTCTCCACACAGCAGTCAGGTTAAAGGTCAGCCTGTGTGTGTGTGTGTGTGTGTGTGTGCTCATGTGTGTGCTTTGGGGGTGCCTCCAGCTCCTCAACCCTTCACCCTATTGTCATGGCAACGGCAAAGCAGTTGAGCCAAGATCAGCAGAGCAACTTTCATTGCTTCTCCCCCTGTTTAACACATTATGAAGTGTGTGATTCTGTGTGTGCGCGTGTGTGTGTGTGTGAATGGACATGGTGCTTGTAGCCGACAGAAACATATAGGTCAGTCAAGAGAAGGAGAGCAGTGAGGCATGAGCGGGACACTGCAGGGTGTGTGTTTGTGTGTCAGTTTGTGTCTCTGTGTGTGTTTATATGTTTGTGTGATGTATGTCTGTATGTTTGTGTATGCGTGCAACTGTCACATCATCTCATTTTCAACTCCCCTATCCCCCCACAACAGACACAGTGATACACACTGAGATGAAACGAGTCACACATTTTCCTCTCAAGGTCATGAATGTGCGTGTGTGCGTGCGCATGCTTGAATTGATTGCGAGGGCTGATTGGCGCCTTCAGTACTGACTACAGAGAAATTTGATCAGGATGCCTCTAAAAATACCTTTTCCTGCCTCAGTGTGGGCCTGTGACATCACATCCTGTCCTCATGAATGAACACTGTTAGTGTGGTCAGTAGCCTGAATATCCCTACTTCCTTCCCTCTTTCCTTCCTTCTTTAATACCTTGTGCAGTCTCTTTGATCTCTGAGACAGTAAACAGCTTCAGGGTGTTACATAAACCTCCTTCCATCTTAAAAAAAGAAATGATGTGATTATCTGTAGGGATTGGGCCCACTTTCAGGTTAGTTCAACTTAGTTACTGATAAACACAAATCAAAGCTTCATAAACTATTTTTGGCTGTTTGGTGGCAGCACAACTAGCTATAAACACAACACCAAGCTCATAAGGTTAACATAAGTAGTTTGACACAGTTTGTTGCTCTGTTTTGGTCTCCACCAACTCCAGAGGGAAATATCTGGCTCTTAACCTGCCAAACGCTCCACCATGCTCACCAGCAAGTCACCAACGTTGTCTTTCTGTTGCCTGTCGCTGAACCTGTTGATGAGTGATTGTTGATGAGTGCAGTGAGAATGAATCAAAACACTCACGGCGTGGGCTGGAAAACCGAAACAAAGAGATGAAAGATACTACAACGGGGTGCAGTGCAGCAAAGTCAGGTCATAGTTGTCTTGTGCAGAGAACTTTTCATAATATATGGACAATAACACCTGTAGTTTTTTTTTATAACAAATACTTTATAACAATACACCTACAGCTTAAAGTATTATTATTACGATTGGAGTATTCATACAAACACCAGTAATGTATCTAACAGCTCATTTATTGTGAGTGGAATAAATTATTCATCGCAGTATAATATAGTAATATTACCACCACTTTGTTGATCTTGTATTGTTTCCATGATATTATGTGCTACATCAACTTCTGTTTTTATTTTATTGTTACTCTATAGTGTATGAAAAGTACAACATAAACTGTACATTGTATTGTCCATAACACAATGTGTATAGTTTTATTACTCATATGTTACCTTATCCAATACAGGATGTTGAATGATGTACAGGTCTGCTGACGGCGTGTACGGTCCTGCTCAGTCTCATCATCGCTGCTGGAGCCTAAAGGAGCTCTGTTACTCCACCCACTGGCTGCAGCAGCGTACTACACTGGTCAGATCATCCACCTACTTCTGATCTCACTGTCACACACCCACACAGCTACACTGGGGACAACAAATGTGCTTGCATGACCGTTGGACAGACACACACACTCATAGAGGGTACATTTAGTTGAGCTGGCAGGTGTTACTGGTCATTGCCACCACTTTCCTGTTGTATCCCCTGGGTCCCTTTCTTCCTCTCCCTCTGTCCCTCTCTCTCTCTATTCTTCTCTGTGTCTCGCTCACTCCCTTCCTCTCTCCTTTAGCTTTTCATCTCTCTTTCTTTCTCTTCATGGGCAATAAGGAGTTTTAGATGCTAATGACATGCCCCGTTGCAACAAAGGGTTGGAGGCCCCCTTACAGAGCCCCACTGGACACACACACACACACACACACACACACACACAGGTCCTCAAGCACAAACACCAGCTGTTCTCTGTTGGCCTCTTATTACACAGACCCCCTGAAAGATTTAGCTGCTCGGGCTCTTTTTCATTTTACATACGCATAGACACATGCACATAGTATGCACATGTAGTAAAGACACACTTTTTGTTTAACAGGCATGGACAGACTCAGACTCAAGAGTGTCCAAGTTTAATCAATTCAGAATGCTTTTTGTGAGTTTGAGGACTGCGGTGTGAAATATCATCGATGTGACTGATTTCACAGTCATTTTTTCATTGGTTTCAATCTCCTGGTGTGAATAATTGATGATTGAGAACTGATAATGGAAGACAGCATGTGTGTGACAGACACACACCATCTGCTGACACACATACACACACACACACATGCACACACCGTGCCATCATCCCGTCATCACACACACACATGCACTCACACACACACACACACAAAGGGGGGATCATTAACATCTGGCACAGATGGCCATTTTAAACACCCACACCCCTGTGGGCCACACCATGGGGTACAGTTGCTGAAGCCCAGTATACAGACAGATACAGTAGATGTTTGTCACAATAGAGTGAAAGTGAGCTTTATTTGAATTCATCTTTATTGTTTACCTACAGTGTGCTGTCGACCACCTGTATGATGCACCTGATTCTCTGTTTACTGGTGGGCCATTTTTTGGGGTGGGCAAATTGTACAAAAGTGAAGTAGTTACTTTTCCGCATTCTCAAAATGTAATATTTAGCAACCAAAAAAAGTTTTGTTTCTGTCCTATTTATTCAACAAGAAGTCCTTTATCATAAATTTAATGGGAAGAAAGGCAATAAAAGAACACTGATGGAGCAGATCTTGGGATATTTTAAAGATTTCTTTACATAAAGAAAACAGTTTCTCGTGTTATTGCACTTGCGTCAGTGGAAATAAATCTTGCATATGCACGCATATGATTTCTCACAGTGTGAGCATTAGTTGTCAGACCTGCTTTAGCCTGCTACTTTTACTATTAGAGTAGGTGTTTTGCAGCCTTGGTGGCTGCAATGCTATCTTTGCTGAGGAGAAATGAAAGCTGAGTCATCAGGTTTCCCATCAGGTGACCAACGAAAAAGATGAATCTTCCCTCTGTTTTATGAGTCATCTGTTTAGCTGCATAACATAAACTAATGTTTTATATATTGTCTGTATATTGAATAAAACACCACATGTTTCTCTGTTATTTTTAATAATGCAAACAGCAACAACCCTCCATTAAGCCTGTTCATGTTTAGCCTTAAAATGATGCAGATGAGTTTACAGGATTTCTCTGCATGACTGAGCGGGGCATTTAATGCTCCATAATGTATGTCAGCTAGAACAAGCAATTCACTACTGTAGGTTATATATGGTGATATGTTGTGAAATTAGGTCAGTCTAAAGGAAGGAGAATTAAGCCAGAATACACACAGACACACACGTATGCACACACAGACACTCCACATGTTCCATTTCCTTTCAACAACAAAGTGGTTTCTTCACATGCGCGTGCACACGCACACACAAACCACATGCAAGCAAATTCCTCCTTTTACAGAAAAAATTGGCAGTGTGACTAACCCAGTTATCCGTGTGTTACCAAAGAAACAGGGGGAAAACAAGAGAGAGATGGGGCTGTTGCTCACTGTGTCACACACTCATACACACATACTCACTCACACATACACACAGTCTCTCAGATAGGTTGTCTCCTATCCCTTATGTAACAGCTTGCTGGTACGTTCCAGGTTATCAGCTTTCAATCAGATGAGCCAAGAAAGGTGTAGCTTCCCCTCTTTCAACCCCCATCTCTCTCTCTCTCCCTCTCTCTTTTCTTCTTCTTTCTCCTCTTTCACTTCTTGCTTTTTCTATTGTCCTACAAGCATTTTGCTGCAAAGAGGAAGATGGACAGAGGGGGTCACAATAGAATCAGAACAGACTTTGTGGAGGTGAATAGCAGAGAGTAGACAAGGGAAAGGTAAGATACAAACTAAGGGGGGGGTGAGTAATAATAATGGTGAGGGCGAGAGAGAAAGAAGGAGTTATCTAAAGCAAGTAAACAAAGGATCAGTCTCCTTAAAAGGCAATCCAGTCCAGGTGATTGCCTATGGCCCAACTGTGCAGTTAGTTATCAACCTGCATAAACCTAATCTCTCTCTTCTACTACAAACACACACACACCTATACACACACTCAAACTCACACTGAACATTTGCATATCTCTGTGCAGAGCTGAGGCACTGGAGGGAATAGCTACGACTGAACATTTCATAAAGAGCTTTTACAGTTGCTTACACTGGATGTCCTCCCTGCACATCAGCATACTCACAGCCTAATGTTGTGTATCTTGGTTGTGCAGAATTGAGCTACACACTTGTGTGTGTGTGTGTGTGTGTGTGTGTGTGTGTGTGTGTGTGTGTGTGTGTGTGTGTGTGTGTGTGTCTTCCATGCATGTATCAATGTATCAGCAATGAACAGTGTATCTTTGTGTCTTTTTCTGGTGTGCATTTACCCTCCTATAAGTGTGTGTGTGTGTGTGCATGGTTACGCAACAGCACAAGGAAAACGCAGAGCCTCTTGACCTACATTTTGGGGTTTGACTCCATCCAACTGTTTAGGGAATCCCACATCATTAGCAGTTATACAGTCACACACACATGCACACACACATTGATATACACACACAAAATTTTTCTTCAGTCCTAAGGCTCTCCCTCCTCTTTTTCTCTCCGAACATTTTTGTCTTCATATCCTCCTCTAGTGAAGCATTTGTGGAGCTAGGTCTTCCACTTTAAGCCCTTGACAGGAAGTGAACATGTGCACACACTGAGGAGGGAAACGGTGGTATAACTAGGCCACAGCTTTGTGCCAATCTTGTGGTCAATGTAACAATGAAGAGGGAGAAGAGAAGGTGTGGAGAGGAGGGGGGAGGCAGCGATGGGTGTTATTTGGACAGCCTGCCAAACAGGCTTGTTAACCTACACACACACACACACACACACAGATGGTGGTGTTAATTTCAATGTCAGAGAAACACACCAAAGTCTAAGAGATGACAAAAAGACAGTAAAATGAATGAATGGAGGGGGGGCTTGTGATAGATAATGATTCTAGTCTCTATTCTGAAGGACGACCTTCTGCCATTACATCATCTCCTGTTTCCTCTGGGATGTGTGTGTGCATGTGTGTGTATGTGCATGTGTGTGTGTGTGTTGGTTCTGGCAGAGGCAGGAGAGTTGAGGCCTGGAGAGGGGGGGTAGAGGGCTCTGGATCGTTGGTGGGAGGGGGAGTGGGAAAGAGCAGTGCCTGAGTCAGAGAAGGATCATGAATGAACTGGCTTGTGTCCGTGTCTGTCCTCCTCTAACTCTGTCTGGCTCCTCTCTTTCTCAACTCATTTTCTGTGTTTATTCTCCCAGATTCTCATCTCATCCTCCCTTTTCTCTGGGTCCCATCCTCCGTTTCTTGTACAGGCTTGGGGGTGGAGGTGAGGTGATAGGAATGTACTGAGTCAGTGGAGGTCATGCACACAGAAACAAACTGCCAGAGGGAAGAAAGATGCTTAAATTAGAATCTGTTTATTAATTTCCTGTGGCAGAGTGCTGGACAGCACATTCCTCTGATGAAACAAGCACAAAGTTTGGCAGAAGAATTGCACTTTTATTTTACGTCTTTCTGATGTTTCTTTCTGATGGATTGCCATGAGATTTGGTTCAGATATTCATGGTGCCAAGAGGATGAATCTTTGTGACTTTGGTGATTGTCTGACCTCTGTTCTAGCTGCACGGCAGGTCAAAGTTTTCACTTATCCATTGAAATATCTTAATACATATAATCATATTCACCTCAGGGTGAATTGCACCAACAAAGGTGACACTTTGTTTTATGATCAAATAGATGCACAATTTAAGGAGGATTCCCATCAGCCTCATTTGCACTTTGTTGTTATTGCTAGTAGGGAATGTTAGCATGCTAACATGATACATTAAGAGGGTCTAAACATGAGCATGTTAGCATTGCCATTGAGAATATGGTAGCATTCAGATGCTAGCATCCTCACAGGGTCACCAGAGTGCCTGCAGAGCTAAAATACAAACCTTATTAAACCTTGAAGGCTTGAAATGCAAACTGCTGAGTGCAGCTATCAAGGAGACATTACAGAAAATATTGTGGGAGAGAACATTGTCAGAGGTTAATGTGGCAAAAACAGGTAAATGACAGCGAGCAGGGCTCAGCATTTATGGAACACTGATATGAAAATTCTCAACTCAGGAAAATTTGAATGACGAAAACAGGAACCTGCTGCTGGTCCAGTTCAGTTTGAAGAATAAAAAAACAGAAATGTTTATGCTGATGACAGCTAAACAGTGTCACTGGGCTGGTCCCTAAAGTTTCCTGTCCTTATGACTAACATGCTCACTGACAGTGCAACAGATTAAAGAAAACATGATACAAACAGCCTCAGTTTGCCCAGATATAGCTTCCTCTACTCGACATCAATGCCACTATCTGAGATTGCTGTGTTAGGGGTGTCAGTGTCTATACCTGCCAGCTGTTAACCTTATATGGTGTCTTATAGTGAATAAAGAGGAAGTCCTTCTCTGTGTGGAGTAAAAAACATAAGTGATAACCTACCTTGTGGTTTCAGAAGATGGCTACAGGAGGCAGCACAGAGCAGCCTCAGATGCAGCCCACACAGTGGCTTCAACATTAGGAAGTGGTAGAAGTGCTGATTTTCATTTCTACAGCTTTCATTTCTACATCTTTCATTACACGTAACAAAAAGGCAAAGTAAAATTGGATTGCTTCATGTGTAATTCTAAATGAAGCAGCGAGATTGTGGAACGGGAAGTAGGGGCTTTTATTACATCGTGTCTAATAATTGAAAGATCTGAAAATACAAAACTCTGAGTTTGAACTCACTCGCACATGTGCTTTTACAGGGCGTATGAGAAGCACACAAAAACACAGTCCACCAAGACACACACATTTGATCATCTTGTGTCTGAGAAGGAAACGGGAACGTCCTCCTCTGCAGTTTCCAGTTACAGAAAAACAACTGAAAGAGAAGTGAAATCTCTCGAGCTGTGAATTCCCCTGTAATCACACACACACACACACACACACACACACACACACACACACACACTTATAGGAGGGTAAATGAACACCAGAAAAAGACACAAAGATACACTGTTCATTGCTGATACATTGATACATGCATGGAAGACACACACACACACACACACACAACACACACACAACTAATGAGGCGAACACACACATTATTTCCTAGTCCTTAGGGGGTGAGGCTGATTTCCTTGAGACAGCATCCCATGTGACTGGTCTTACATTCCTCAGATTGTTGTCATGTGACAAACTTAAAGATCTCCTTTTATGGATGTCAGCGTTAACAAGAGGGGCGTGGCCTCCCTAATACACAGGCAGGTCAACAGATACGCACACAAACAGATTGCACATAATTGTACACCACAACACCTCACACACTCCTGCAAACTCAAACACAAACAAAACCAGAGAGAGAGAGATGTGGGTGAAGGGGGTGAAGAAGTTGTAAATTCAAATTGGCAGCGCTGACATCCTCCTCAAAGACACAGGTACAACCAATTGCTGCACGGCATGATGCTCAGCTCACATTATGTATCTGCTATGACTGACAAACAGCATATCATCTGGACTGATGTCAATGTAAATGGGGTGGAAATCATGTTATAGTGCCTGTGATCATGAAACTTGTGCCAAGAACTGTTTCAGTATGATATTGCTATCGGTAAGACTTAAATACTGTGATGATGCACAAAGGAAAATGTGCCTTTTATCTTTCTAGCTGAATATCAGATGAGAAGATGTTTACCACTCCCATGTGTGCACTATGATTTTACCACGTACCTAAGTTTACAGTCTGTGTGCAACGCTAAGCTAACGCTAGCTTGAATGTACAGACCTGACACTGGTATCCATCCTCTAAGTCTTGGCAAGCAAGCAAGTAAACATATTTCCCAAAATGTAAAACTATTCTTGTAAAATGTATTCCACCTCCAACATGCTATTTCAAAGCCTTTTCTATACATTACTCATCCATTCATCTTCCACCATTTATCTCCATTATGATTTGAGACTGCAGCAAAATGAGCAAGATAGCTCTTTGCTGCTAGCTATGGATCCCAAGGTGTTTCTGAGCCAGATGGTATAGATAATCTCTCCAGTAAGGTTCCAGGTCTTCCCCATTGTCTCCTCACAGCTGGATGTACCTGGAACACCTCCACGAGGAGGTGTCCATGAGGCATCCTCGATCACCTGATCGTGACACTTTCCTGAACCACCTCAGCTAACAAGAGAATCTGAAAATGTTTTTTTCTAATTTGCCTGACAATTGTCAAGTTTGCCCATATTCATAATGAAATCAACTCATAAAATTACCAGCACGTGTACATGTTGGATCATAAACTCCCTCAAGGTTGCTAATACCTAGCTCTCTCCCTCCATGCCTCGCTCCGACACATTACATCATACTGTACTCATATAACAATCTGCTGCACAACAGCACCATGTACTGCTGCTGCATAGCTCAGAGTGGACTTTGACCGACCCTCAGCTGTAAAGTAAAGCTAGTGTGCAGCACTAAGCTGAAAGACTGCTGCCATGAGTGATTAAGAGGCTTCCAGTCACACACTCCGAGCACACTTATAAGTTCAGCAGGTAGTACGAATGAGTGAGAGGCTCAACACATATTTTTGAATGTGCTAATTAGGAAAGGATGCTCCATCACACATGAGGACAAAAGAGAGGAGGATGAATGAGAACTGCATGGACAGAAAAGGGAGCTGTAGAGAATTCTGGCAAAAATGAAGAGTTGAAGCTTTGCAAACTGAAAAGAAAAGACTTTGCAGAATGATTGAAAGAAAGGTGTGGCAGTTTCTTATGAATTCTCTATAGGCTGCACATTCTCTGCTGCCGGTCTCCGGGAGCCGGCTCTCCACTTCCTCTTTACCCCACTTCCTGCCTTTGCTGCTGGCCTATGTCCTTATATGGCAGCCGCCGACGGCCAATCAGGGCAGAGCAGGCATCTCATTCAAACAGCGTGTGACAGACGAGAAGGGTGGGAACTGCAAACAGACATGAACTGCGTCGCACCATACAAAACAATATAGCCTACCAGCACAGACACACATATACACACACATACACACACTCATACAAACCTGCCTGCTGGCTTAAAACAAAAAAGAGGTGCAACAATACAACAAAGCAAAGCAACGTGTGCAAACTTTACTCAGCATTTCAGGGACTGCACGCTGCAGCACCGCATTGAAGAGCTGGTGGCAAACAAGAGGGTGGGGCTCTGGTTACTATGCAGGAGGAGAAAGAGGAGAGGAGGAGGAGAGGAGAAGTGAGGAGAGGAGAGGATAGGAGAGAGAGGAGAGGAGAGGAGAGGAGAGGAGAGGAGAGGGGAGGAGAGGTTGATAGAGCTGAGGACAGAGGTATGACTTGGCACACTGCTATAATTCCACTTATATTTAACACTTTAATCAGCAGCTGACAGATGACTGATGTGTCAGAGTAAGAAGAAGATAAGAAGAGAATGATACAGAGATATGAAGAGAAAGGGGGAAGGAGAGAGAACATGGAGGCACGATGGGCTGTAATGTTATGTAAGGACCGTCCAAACAGAGCTCACTGCCAAGGACTCTTCAGACCAAAGTGCAGGTGGGCGCGTGTGTAGGTGGCTGGACCTCTCACTGCGCTCTCAGGCTACAGCTGAGGGGCAGCAATGGAATAAGTAAGCTCAGGAAGCAAAAAGTAAGACCAGGCCAGTCCAGGAGGCTCAAAGTTCCCCCAAAAGAGCCAGTCAGAAGGCAGGCAACTTGTGAAATAAGCCAATCTGAGGAGAGGAGCCCTCCCACCAGACAGAGACAGATGGCAGAGGATAGATAAGTTTCTGCCCACCACCATGCAGGGGGTGAATAAGGAGTGTGTAGGTGTGTGGTGTGTGTGTGTGTGTGTGTGTGTGTGTGTGTGTGTGTGTGTGTGTGTGTGAGTGAGTGTGTGTGCGTCAGTGAGAGAATTAGATACAGAGAGAGAGATAAGCCTGTCACTCTTCTTAGCTTGAGCAGTAGAGATGAAGATTTATTTCACGTTACTCCCATTTTTCCGATAATCCATACAAAAACACGCGTGTTCTGCAAACTTTTCCTCGTGCGGATCGTGTTTTATGATGAAGAGTGTGATCAACGTCTTCAATCGATCAGTGCCTTTGCATGCAGTAAACACATCAGGACGTCTGCACATGCTGCTATGGGTTCAGTTCTTGCTGTCATCACTTTGTACAACACCTGAATAAAATCCCACAGCCTTAAAAGGCACCTCAGCCCCTACTCTGGGCCAATAAGGGAACAGAATACCAGGAGGAAGTGAGGTGTGAGCACAGGAAGGGGAAGAGAAGAGACAGAAGAGAGGGGACAGAGGTCCTTGTGTGTGTTCATGAGGAACAGAAAAAAACACACAAGATGAGCCTCAGGTGCTGCATGTGGTTATTACATTAGTACGGCCATCATAGAGAAGCTTCTTTTGTCTGACAAATAAGTCTGAAAACTGGGTTATACACTTCAAGCTCTTAATCAGATTTACCTACAATAATCACACGATTTTCAAAGAGCAGGGAGACTCACCAGCACAGCGTTACACTTTGATCGATTATTAGCGGAAGACGTTTGGCATTCGCGCGTCGCCACTGACAAGAAATCACATTTGTTTTAGAGCTCTCTGCCAGTAGCTGGAGTGAGACCAGCACGAGCTGTGACACAGAATTAAAAGAGGAAGTGCCAAGCCTGTAAGTCGACTAAAATGTGTTTGCATCCCCGCAACAATATGTGCTTTGTGATGTGAACTACTTGTTGTACTGTTGTGGGTGAACTCGTCTGAGGACAAAACACACACACACACACAGACACACACACACACAGACACACACACACACACAAACTAGACAGAATAGTGAATGATTTGTTGTCTGTTTTCTGTTTAGCAAAGTTTGATGCATAACATAAGATACAAGTCAGGATGTCATCATGGGGTGTGGCCAATAAACTGTGCATGTATGTGTGTGTGTGTGTGTGTGTGTGTGTGTGTGTGTGTGTGTGTGTGTGTATGTGTGTAAGAAATGGGGGTTGGAGTTAAGGATCCATTTGGGCCATAAATGGGAAGCTAATCCAATCGGAGCACGAACAGGCCAGCTGGCAGGCACAACACACGCACGCACACACACACACACACACACACACAGCTGGTAACTGGCCCGTGCCTTGGAGTCAGACTGTCACCAGGGCGACCCACGGATCAATGACGCTGCAGACGACCAATCTATTGGCTGTATCATGGGAGGGGGGTGGCGGGGGGTGTAGAGAGGAAGGGAGGGTGGGAGGCAGGAAGGGGGAGAGCGGTGAATAGGGCTTCCCTCTCTGAAACTATGACCAGCCACAGATGGCAAACAATTGGTCAGCCAGTCACTTTTCAACAGGCTGCAAGGACAAGAGAGAAAGAGAGTGTGTGTAAGAAAGAGAAGAGGATGGAAATGCTTGCTTAGCAGGATGGAGGAATGGGTGAATTAAGAAAGAAGGGCTGAGAGTTAAAAAAGTGTGCTGCTGATGCACAAAAGTCACTGCATCAACATTTTAAGAAGTGGTCTATCCAGCAATTGGTTAGCATAGTTTAGCACAAGACTGGAAACAGTGAGAAACAGCTAGCCATGTTATGGCTCAAGACAACAAATACTCCAATTGGCATCTTCAAACTCACTTGTTTAATCTAAAATAAAAACAGTGTACAAGCAACAAGTTGCCATTTTACGATGTGTACTTTTCCACATTGCCAAGCTAGCTATTTCACCCTGTTGACTATCTTTGTGCTAAGCTAAGCTAATCAAACCAATTAAAGCACTTAAACAGACATCTGAATGGTGTCCCTATTTTCATGTAATTCTCCACAAGAAGCCAGATAAGTTTATTTTCCAGAATGTTGAAGTATTCCTTCAAACTTCTGAGCCATCAGTCAAAAGCAGAAATGCCCAACATTGGTGCATTTAGCTTGACCCAGTGTACTATTACACACACTGGGTGACACGCAAGATGCATTTCCAACATGACATTATGTATATTTCCCATCATCTTCCCTTTCTCTCTCTGCATGTGTCTTTGCTCCACTCAGATGCCATTTGATGGTTTTATCGCTTGCTCTCATCTCATCCTTGTTGTTTTCTAGCCCTCTTACGATGTCCACATTTCCAAGCCTTAACTCAAGGCTAATTGCTACTAATGTTTTTTGTATTGAGCTGCAGCCTTGCCGTCTACTTGCAGTTAGATACTCAAGGCAGCAGATGTTTAACACTGTGTGTGTGTGTGTGTGTGTGTGTGTGTGTGTGTGTGTGTGTGTGTGTGTGGATAATAGATATAGTATTCATGTCCACCCCCTATGGCCGGCATTACCCATTAGCAAAAGGCTAAAGGCTTTCATGGGTCTTCTCCCCTCCCCCAGAAACACACACCCACATATTCTCTAGAATGCCTTTCTTTATGGCCTCAGCTACCCAGAGCCATGAGTGCGAAATATCAAATTCTCAGTATGAAAACAGAGGCAGAAAGAGGAAGACACCATAAAAGAGAAGGTAGTGAATTAATCAATTATGGCCTTCTTAGGGTTGAAAGCAGAGAGAAAGTTGTAGCATCTTTACTCATTAGAGGAACAGGAAGCCATGGCGGGATGGCTAAGGCAGGGAGTGGCAACACTGCAGAACAGACTGCTTGTTCTGTGGTGCTGCCGCTGCCTGGATGGCTGGGTACCTTATTTGAAGAAAAAAAAAAAAACGGAGCTAATGACGTCACATAAGGGTGTCACAACAGCTTCGTCTCACTGGTAAACATTGAGGCTACACTGGCACACACACACACGCTCAAAAACACACACATGTGAAAGCTTAATAACGCAACGTTTGTATGTTTGTGTCATTAAGATGGGAATATGTGTCATATAGATGAGAGGTCAGGCTAGTGCCAAGTCTGTAGTCTGACCCTCAGAAAACACACACACACCACTGGATGCACATATATGTACTCACTAATATCATATATCCATGTAAAGCTCACCACCGAGCTCCAAATTACTCATACACACACTTGCATTGTCATCAAAGATAGCATTTGGTTATGATTAGCTGTTGTCATTTTAAGTTCTTTGACCTTTGAATGACACACGCACACACATATAAACACGTGCTGCAGTGGTCATTGGGTTACTCATTGACTTAGTCACATGGCCATGGTGGTGCCTGACTTCAGTGGGGGAATGTCAATGCATTCACCTGTCACTTACAATATAAATCAAGGCTGCTGTAGGTGCATAGCACATAAGGGCTTAATAATGGATAATTGCAGTGTCCGTCATCAACTTGACAAATGACTGCTGGGACTTGTGATCAGATTTATGTCCTTGTAAACACAGTCACTGAAATAGTTTGATTTTGGGACATTGATGCTGCACCAAAATGTAAATATGGTAAATGGTAAATATGAAGATATTTAATCAACAGCAGGTTAGTTTAGCTTGGTTTGAAACAGGGGGAATGGCTTCCTTGGCTCCGTCTAATAATAACAAAATCTACCTGTTAGAATCCTCAGTGTAGTTTACCATGCAGGCTTCATGGCTTTCATAATATTGCAGTTTGATTCCAGCCGACGACCTGTGTTGCATGCCATACCCCTCTGTGTCCTGTGTTTGTAGTGTGCTTTTGCCTCTGCTGTCTAATAAAGGATGAAAAAAAATGCCCAAAAAATGCTCTATATCTCCCTATTAAAGCTGCATATCTCTGTTGGTTACCAAGCAACTGCTTCTTCCCAAAAAATGGCAATGGTGAATTGTCACATGTAGTTTGTTATCATTTAACTGAGCCTTGCCAGCTTTTTCCCCCTGATATCAGTCTTTGTGCTAAGCTAAGTTGCTGCTGTCTCCACCAGTAAACTTATTGTATAGGCATGAGAGTGGTGATCCAACACTTGGCTTGAGAGTGACAAAGCGTATGACTTCTTTTAAGGCACAGGAGACTGGACGTACTTGCCTCATGTTTATTTTAAATAAGGTAATAAACTATGACATCATGGAAAACACTTGTGGTCATGTTGTTGGAAAGGTGAACACACAGACAGTGCTTTACCAACAAAAGTTGTTTATACAGTGTGGCCTTCAAATGCAAAGGTCGTCAGAGCCATGGGCCAAATTCAGGTGGTTTTCCCCACCAGAGTAGCAGTGTTCAATCCATGTCGGTACTATCAACCACTGACATCTGAGTATTACAGGATAAGCTCTCCACCTCTTGTGTGAAAAGAGATGAGTGCAAAGTGCATTGAACTGAAGGCAGCTGTAGGCAGCCAAACAATTCACCTGGCTGAAAACCTTTGTACCAACTGAGTGTGGCCCCATGTTGGCTTCCACTAGTGGCCACTTGGTCAAGCTGCTGATCATTCTTTATGTAGGAACACATAGACAAGGTGTTTTTGCCAAAGGGCACCAAGACTTTTACAGCTAAATTACAGTCATTTTCAGGAGCTCCCTAACTCTGCCTGACTCTAAATGACAGGTTTTATCCCTGGGCTTCCGCATGTTGTTCCTGTTAAAGTGTCACTTAGTTTGACAAGTGGTCTATTTAGATAACCACAACTCATACTAATAGTCATTATACACAACACCTCAAGTGCCTGTGTATAAACTTCTGTCTGGATGAAAAATCCTCAGAAAAATTCATTAGGTGGCTCTTTTGCACTAAGCAACTTGGCAGCAAAGTCCAGGTTCAAAGAGCCTGCATTTCACTGGGTTGTAACGGTCGGGTTGAAAACACACACACGCGGCGTTATGACACATGAGAGGAGTTTTCACGGGGACAGTATTCCAAGCACTTGGATAGTAGAAATTCCCGTTGAAGAGTGTTGACAACACACCACTTAACCAGACACCTCTCACTTACTAGAAGTAGGCCACACACATGCACATACTCACATAACGAAATGCATGTCCACAGTCGTGCTTACCTAAACGGAATGACATCTGATTTAACACAGTGACACAGAAAGAGACTCGAACTCTAGCTTAATTCTTCATTATGAGGAAGAAGAGAAGAGCACGTCACCCCATTTAATGTTTTTCACCTGAATCAAAATCAACATATACCGAACACTGATACACAGACACACACACACACGCTCATAGAAGTGCAAACCTATAGACACACACACTGTGAAACTGAGAGGCACTCCCATGCGGCCAGATTAAATATTTCCCTGCCAATCCCTGTTGACACCTTTACAGGGTCAACATGGAGGAACTCGTCACCAGGACCCACCTTTTCTTTATGCTCCCTCGTCAGAGAAATGCAACTTTATCTTGATTATAAATGAACCAATAGAGTTTCGAGGCCCACACAGGTCAGACAGGGACATAGAAAGTTTGAGATTTGACGCATAACGATGAGTTTTAAGCCCTGTAAATCAATAAATCGGCCCAGTAGACCTTTGATCTCCTTACATCTCTTCCTGTCATCTATATAAAACCCTCCTTCAGCGACCATATGAGAGAGTCTTGCACAAGAGTCAGAACTGAGTGTTAGACTGTTGGTAAAGAAATGGCCTGTAAGACCTCAAATGTGCTGACCAACTCTTCAGAGTCTGCACAGTTTTAGAGAACCTACACAAGCCGTTATCATCCTTTTCACAAGAGTACTACTTCACACTTTGTGGTCACAGAGTTGTAAAGGGCTCATATGAACCATGTGATGACAACAGTAATGTCCATTTAAAGTCAACATAACAGTATGAATGAAGACAAGGAAGAGAAGAAAGAGAGAGAAAAAACAGATGCAGGGAGTTGATGCAACTAAGAGAGGAAGAGGAAGTGGTAGAGGAGGAAGAGAAGAAGTTGCTGCATGTCTCAGTGGATGCAGTTACAGCTTTAAATGGCACTGAGGCCGCCCCACTGTTCTACTACCGTATTAACTCATGGTTCAGGAGCACAGAATGAATGAAAGTTTACATCAGATGTTATATATTAAGGAGAAGATAGATAAGAGAAGGATTTAGAGCAGAGTGGGTTTAAAGGGGAGAAAAGAAAAAAAGAAATTCACAGAAGTAAAAAAAAAAATAGGAAAGTGTTAAAAGGCTGAGGCGGCAGCATTTAAAGACTATATGGGTCTGATGTGGAATTAAATATGGCTGTGAATCAGAAATGGAAATTTTACGAGTCGTCTTTGCCTGTGTCTAGCCTAAAATGTTGGTCTGAGATAGTGTCACATGGGCCTCATTAGTCAGGACGTGAATAAGGCAGAGGGTGAAGGCCCCCAAAATTTCCATCCTTATGTTAATGCAATGAATCAGGAAGTGGAACTGGGAGCAGCATGTGTCTGTGTTTTATCTGAAAAGGTGAATATGAGCAGATAATAAAACATTTCAAAAGGTGAAGCATCACTGCAGTTGATCTGTCTGATAGAGGGAAGAGTCCTTACATTTCCTGCTTCATAAGGGGAGTAAAAGACATACAATAGCTTTGATGTTTCCTACATGATAGCAAGGTGACTGAAACAGCAACTGAAAACCCTGGTACTTTCACTCAGTGTGTTTGTGATTTATTTTAAGATATTTCATGCGACTGGTGTTATTAAGCTTTCGTTTTGCATTAAAGCTGCATTAAAATCTGACACTAACAAATCCCATCGCCTCCTGAAACAATACACCTTTGTCAAACCGTTGTATCTCAGGCAGAGAAAGAGCAGGCAGCCACTGATGTTCAGGGGGAGCTTAGGGTAGGCACAAAGCACAAATACTTGATCAATAAATGAACATATTTAGCAAGCAGTATGGGGATGGGGTGGCCTACATAAGTGGTCATTCCCTAGCCTGTGGCAGGGCAGCTCCACCAGCCAGTGTGAGTGTAATGTATGTCATGTGTTTGACCTGGTGATGTAGTGGCTGTGAGTCCCAGTGAGTTTACAGATGATTTTCAAAATGGACAGTATCGTCAAACAGCATCATCTTCTCCACCCTCTGTAATATGTAAAATGTACAAGTCAAGTTAATTTAAAGAGAAGTGGGAGCGAGGACAAGCTCTTGGATAACAGTCCTAGGCCTTAGCAGGCTTCACAGGGAGGAGTCCTGGGTGCAAAGCTCCTGCAATTATCATATATGTATGCGACCAAGTGCTGGGAGCAGGTGCAGGGAAGACATTATCACTCGTATGAAAGTTTATACATTATTTAAGTGGTATATAAAACTGTGTATCAAGAGATTAAGCTTACTAGGCCTCACAACATCTATCCCTTCCCTTTTATTTTCTCCAATCCTTTGCTATTATCGCCTCCCTCTCTCTCTCTCCCTCAAATCGCGAGTGCCCAGTGCACCACAATGTGCACGCGACGTGCCCCAGTGCATGACGCTGGACCAATCAGAGGGCGCAATTCCGAAAGTTTACCTTTTATGGCTAGAGCCGGGCAACTAACGGACTATAAAGAGCATGCGCCCACTGCTAACAGATTCACTCTGAGCGCCGTCACACGCAGCTTGTGCGGGATATCATTTGCCTGAAACCGGTTCCCTTAAAGCGAAAAGCCCCCCACCCAAAGGTAAGAATACAAAAAAAGATTTACAAATGTCTAACTTTAGTAGAGCGTTTATCAAGTAAACAATGCATTAAGTGTTTTTTAAACCCTAATGTCTACGAAATGTGACAATTTCAATGCAAAAGATGGCAGGGACCACGAGGGTCTTTGTCCTGACATACACCACTGTACTGCTAATTTAGCTTAATGATTTAAAAAAAGATAATTGTGCTCCAAACAGTTTTCGTGTTTTCCTTTAATTCACTGTTCATAGTAGTAATGCGTGGAGGCCGTTATTCTAGTGAGGTTGGGGACCGTTATTTGCGGCTTACAGGTGCTTCTGGAGGAAGCCGGCTTATGGTTAATGACTCTGAAAGTTAACGGTCCTTCTTAAACCGCGATGGCCATCATGTATATTTGCTGTAATACAGGTTTGGCTTACATTTCTTCCCCAGCAGGTTAATTTGAAAGAGGCTTTTGAGTTGAGGTCGTCTGGATCTCGTCTGTTCCCTTTGTGCGCCCGATGCGGCGGGGTGTGACCTACTTTAGCATATTAGCTTAGCCACATCATGCTAACGCCGCCCTTAAGATTTGCAATAGTTGCAATTTTAATCCCGATTATTTTTTTATAGACATTTGTGTATAATATTTGGGCGTGTAAATCTCTTCATCTGAATAATGTACATTTGCAAAACAGCATCTGGACCGGAAAGGGCCGAGAATATGGGGCCTGCATAAAGCATTAATTGCTTAATTGAACAGACCCATTTTTATTGAACTCACGTCTTGCCAGCTCGCGTTTAAAGAAAAGGGGGAAATTGCGAATGACAAATCAGCCACTCTTAGAAAAGGCGTGGCTTTCAGGAAATGGAGCATCAGTCAAGGACTTGTGACCCATTCATGGGTCAACATATGAGTTCATTATGCAACTTGATTTCGTTATTAAAAAGCCGGTGTCCGTGTCAGCAGGTGTTTTTGAGATTGGTGCGAAGGGTTTTTCCAAATGTTTTGTTAGTGACAAGCTGCATGTGGATTTGTCAGACAGTGGGCAATGAATGAAGGGGCTGATAATGACGCAGTGATAATGAAACGAAGCTTTCTGGTGGGTATTAAAAGCAGAATGACTGGGCAACAATGGGAGGGTGCAGCGGAGGAAGTTAACTGTAGTGAACCGGAGGGAGTGGTCGCGTGGCGCCGGGTCCGATAATGTCGAATGTTCCTTTTTCTTGGTGTGCTCTACTGCTCTGGCCGCGCGCCATGGCGCCGGTAGCCGCAAAGCTGCTCAAAACCTAACCATGTCCTTATATGGTAATAACAGAATGCAGCGCCACTTCCTTTTGTCTGGCTTGGTCGGAATGTGGGGCATGAGCTCCACCCAGTGGCTAATCTTGTGAACTGCCGCTAGTCGACAGGAAGTGAGAGCTCAAAGTGTAGCGGGCGGCGCTGTTGTGAGGTGGATGTGAGACTCAAGTGTTAAACAGTTGTTTGTTTCCTCTCACAGTTCAGCCATGGAAGATGAAATCGCCGCACTGGTTGTTGACAACGGATCCGGTATGTGCAAAGCCGGATTCGCCGGAGACGACGCCCCTCGTGCTGTCTTCCCATCCATCGTTGGTCGCCCCAGACATCAGGTGAGAATAAAGACGAACTCTTAATTGAGTTTTATTTCTTAATACACACTTAATTCAATTAGTCATTTCAAGCAATTAGTTTTGTAAATTTTGTTTAAAATGGGGTTGGTTTTCATTTAATGTAAAGATTATAAATCAACACAACCTTATTTACAGCCATAATGTAATTGTAGTTTGTTGTTTTTTTTTTACATATGTTGCAAGATTCAAATACTTGTAGTAAATATAAGTAGATTTGCATTCATTAGTATAGAGTGTTAACAATTATCTTGTGTTCAGGGTGTGATGGTGGGTATGGGCCAGAAGGACAGCTACGTTGGTGATGAAGCCCAGAGCAAGAGAGGTATCCTGACCCTGAAGTACCCCATTGAGCACGGTATTGTGACCAACTGGGATGACATGGAGAAGATCTGGCATCACACCTTCTACAACGAGCTGAGAGTTGCCCCTGAGGAGCACCCTGTCCTGCTCACAGAGGCCCCCCTGAACCCCAAAGCCAACAGGGAGAAGATGACCCAGGTATACAGCCTTACTTGTGCTTGTGTATTTAGCTTACTGAGTTTAGAAAGATGACTTCATTACTAGTGTTTATAGAACACAAAACATAATTGTTCTACTCTAGTTACCTCATCTTCTTCTTAGTCCCCTTCTCCATTCTCATCTGCTCATTCCTCCCCTCTCCTCCAGGACTTCTCTGCTATAAGATGATCTATCATCAACAGGTCTCTTGACTGTGTGCCTTTTATCTGCACTTGTGTCTTTAGCGGAGTCAGTAGATCAGCACCTTTTTTAGTCTGACATGCACAAGTGTGAAGGGATGTTGACTTTCTGCACTTTTCTACTAACGTCAATCCTAGCCTCACTCTAATGCATGTAGCGAGTGCAGTGGCCACAAAAGTAATCGACTTTTACAGCGGCAGGTGTACTAAACTGTTTTCCTCTTGCAGATCATGTTCGAGACCTTCAACACCCCAGCCATGTACGTTGCCATCCAGGCTGTGCTGTCCCTGTATGCCTCTGGTCGTACCACTGGTATCGTCATGGACTCCGGTGATGGTGTGACCCACACAGTGCCCATCTACGAGGGCTATGCTCTGCCCCACGCCATCCTGCGTCTGGACTTGGCCGGCCGCGACCTCACAGACTACCTCATGAAGATCCTGACAGAGCGTGGTTACTCATTCACCACCACAGCTGAGAGGGAAATTGTGCGTGACATCAAGGAGAAGCTGTGCTACGTCGCTCTTGACTTCGAGCAGGAGATGGGCACTGCTGCTTCCTCCTCCTCCCTGGAGAAGAGCTACGAGCTGCCTGACGGACAGGTCATCACCATCGGCAATGAGAGGTTCCGTTGCCCAGAGGCCCTCTTCCAGCCTTCCTTCCTCGGTAAGTAACCCCATCTTGAGCCCCACATGCCATACATGCTGCTGCATACTGACGTGTTATAGGTTATATTGCACTGCAACTTGCTAACAAGTGTCTTGCATCCGCTCTCAGGAATGGAGTCCTGCGGAATCCACGAGACCACCTACAACAGCATCATGAAGTGCGACGTCGATATCCGTAAGGACCTGTATGCCAACACGGTGCTGTCTGGAGGTACCACCATGTACCCTGGCATTGCTGACAGGATGCAGAAGGAGATCACAGCCCTGGCCCCATCCACCATGAAGATCAAGGTCAGTTGATCTGCTACAGAGCCACACAATGGCATTCTGTCAGATTGAAATTATGTATACACAAAATGCTTCTTGATCCTAATGGCATTCTTGTCTTTTCTACAGATCATTGCCCCACCTGAGCGTAAATACTCTGTCTGGATCGGAGGCTCCATCCTGGCCTCTCTGTCCACCTTCCAGCAGATGTGGATCAGCAAGCAGGAGTACGATGAGTCCGGCCCCTCCATCGTCCACCGCAAATGCTTCTAAACAGACTGTTCCTCCTCCCCCTCCCCAACCAAACGCCCAACAACTTCAGCTCTGTGCAAAACAACCACACACCACACATTTCTCATACACACTCAGGCGCAGAGCCTAGATGACCAACTCATTGGCATGGCTTCAGTTATTTTTGGCGCTTGACTCAGGATTTTAAAAAAACTGGAACGATGAAGGAGACAGTAATGTTTTTGGCTAGGTTTAAAAAAAAAAAGAAAAAAAAAAAATACCCCAGGGTTCTGCAGTTGCATCTGGGGACTTAAAAAATGTACATTTTGTTTTTCTTTGAGTCATTCCAAATGTTTGTTAACTGCATTGTTCAGACACATGATTCCAAATGTTAACTGCATTGTTCAGACATGTATTCGCCTCTGTGAAGGCTGCCCAGTGGTTGGCGCATACTTAAACATGGTTGTAGTATCGCTTGTATGTAAATTATGTCTGGGTTTTTTGTACTTTCAGCCTTAAAAATCTTGGTCCTGTTAATTTTTTTTGTTTTGTTATGCAAAACCCAGTCGTGACCTCTTCTTCCCCCTATTGGAGGTTTCATCAACCCGGGGTGGTGGGGCAAGGGGTCTTGAAGTGACGGGGTAACATGGGGTGCCAGACTGGTGGGGCCAACCTGTACACTGACTAAACAATCCCAATAAAGTGCACATGTGTTCCGACATGATGTCTGACTCTTGTCCTCATTTTAATGAGATTTGTGGGGTTTTTTGTTTTTTAAGGTAAACTTAAACTGAAAGCTGAGAATTTGTAGTATGATTCACATTACGAACAGGGGTCATCTGCTGATGACTTACTACATACATTCAAGTGTAGGTACAAAGATCAGCTGCTAGTTTAGTTTATACATGAAAGTCTCTTTATTGCACAGAAATTTCACTTAAAGTATAACCTCTTGTTCTAGAGAATATACCCCACACTGAGAAATTATTATAATGGATACAAACTCTTAGGTCTGAGCTCCAACAGTGTCTACAGAGCACAAACCATTTATTTTAGACAGAAATATGAGATGTATGTAACTGACTATATGTGAAGCCCATAAACTGTCTTTAGTCTAATCCTGTGCACACCACATGCAGACACCATTCCAGGCAGTAGGTAATTGAACTTGGTTTCACTAACCTGCCATGCAGTAGACAAGAATGCCAGCCCTGTTAACACCTGCTGCACTCGACTCACCTGTTCAAAGCTTCTCAGTTTCTGTTACAGTTCCAGCAGTGACGCAATCCTTTTTTTACTGTCAGGAACAGGATGACATAACCTCTAATTTAATCTCAAAAGGAAATGTGTTTGCCTTCAGCAGTTCAGTATAAAGGACAAGTCATTACTTGAAGGTGTGCTTGTAGAACACCTGTTGTACCTCTGTTACACAATGAGCTCTGAAGCGCTTGTATTATCAAATACCAGTACAGTAATATGTTTTATGATTCCTCAGGTGAGCAGGATCAGTTTCTTCTTTGGCAATGTATTCACATTTATGATACAACATTCAGGTCTATTAAAACACCCTGATTGTGTCTCTAGAGTACCTGGGTCATTCCCACTAAAACAGCCCAACCCTCTTCACCCAGCAGCAGTATGGAGATTGAATCTGAAGCTTTCATCTTAATTATTTGCACAACATATACAAAAACAGTCACTTAATGAAGGTCATGCTTAGAAATTGTATGTAATACATGCACAAACTCGTATGCATTATAGCGGGAATTAGTATAATTCCTACACAAGCAGCAGGAAGGAATACACTGAAGGGCCGATCTGTAAGCCTTATCTGTATCTGCTGCGTTCTGCCGCAGGCTCTCTGCTGACCCCTTTTACCTGGATCTGAACAAAAAAGGTCAGGGCAGGCCCAAAGGACTGACCCCAATGAGGTCAGTCAGTCACGTACGATGAGAAATGAGCTCAGATCAGTTATTGTCTCGCAAAAAACTTTAAAAAACAAAAAAAAAATACCCACAGACATCTCGCCATGACATCATTTCTGATCACGCTCTCCTCGCGGGATCATGAGATCACAGATTCGTTATCAGCGAGAAATGCTTAACCGATGAGAATGAGTCACCGAAGCGGTTGATGTTTAACACACGAATGAGGGAATTAAATAAAACTTTCTGTATTTGCAAATTAGAAAATGTGGCGGATATCCACTTTCTATATATTCTCTGCACAACTCTACACCTCTATATATTGTCACATCAGAGAACACTGTCGCGTTTGCTCTGGCTTGGAGTCCGATCTCCCCTCTCAAACACTGTATTCATAACCTGAATGTGGATTTGCAGCAGCAACTACAGAGTTCAGACAGCAGATGGCAGTGAAGGGCTATTTTTGAATTTATACCCCAAAAGTAGGCGTGACTGCTGTGCTCCCGATGTCTGCATCTCACCGCAACTCATGTTAAAGCTCATGAACAGAGCCTAATCTGAACCAATGCTTCTCGTGCACGCTGTGTAATGCTTTTCTTTCTTTAAAGCGAATTTTGATTTAGATTTCGTAAATGCGAGAAAGAATTGTGAGCTCAATGCAGGAGCAATGAGATCGTGGATGGAAGCTGGGGCAACAGAGCGAGTGCATGTTTGGCTCCAGCCTTCCTAGAATGTCAGGGAAAAGAGATCCTCCGCTGATACGGCCACATTTCCTGGCCACATCTAAAATCGGATCTCTGCATTTGCATGGCACACAGATGAGGGAGGATAAGATGGATGGAGCCGCCCCACCCTCATGTCCCATGCATCATATCCAGTTTCTGTGTATGACACCATACATCCAGCACCAGCACCGAAGTCCATTAGTCAGGCTGTCCCAGTTTCATGCAGTATTCTGGGCTGCGTAGCGGCACCTGGTGATGTATGATCAGCCCTGCGGGGCCCTTCGAGGGGACGCGGAGGCCTGCGCACATGCTTATGGAAGTTTGCATTGATGCGAATTCATGAATGCATGCATTAAGTTGGGCCGCCTGCTGCTTTGCACATACGCTCACACGCGTTGACGATCAAGTGTGTTTGGTGTTGGAAATGTATTCCATCTCGCTGCAGCCCCCCCGCCCGTGATTCTGCTGAGACTGCTGCTCTCTGATATCCTTTTATTGCCACGCCAGCAAAACACTCACTGGCAAGGAAGCAGCGCTTGGCGTGTGTGTGTGTGTGTGTGTGTGTGTGTGTGTGTGTGTGTGTGTTTGTGTGAGCCACTTTCCTGTGCTGTGACGAGGCCGTCGCGCTCGTGTCTGTTGCAGGTGCGAGCACTGCAGGTGTTTGTGAATGAGGCGCTCCGGAGACGCCACAGAGGGGGACCAATTTGTCAGGAGATGAGGCTCACTGTGTTCCTCCATTTACTACAGCTGTGCAGCTTTACCGCAGCTCCAGTGGCCGGGTCAGCGAGCCGCCCCGCGCGCAGTTGTCCTCTTTCTCCGACAGATGGGGCCACTGCGCTTACCCGAGCCTGTCCAGCATGTAAACTGGGTGAAAGGCAAGTTAGAGGGCTACCAATGCTGACAGAAGGAGGCCAGCAGAGAATAATTGATCATATTCAAATACAGTAGCTCTTTTTGTATGCCCCCAGAGTGATCTGCATTCTATCCAGGGTGACATGTGCACCCCCTCTGCACAGTGAATATTATTCTGTTTGATTGAGTGACAGTGTTGTGTCTGTCAGTGAGGTGCTGACTGACAGGAGGCTACAAAAAAACGGTCAGTTGGCTCATTTTAAATCTAGGTGGTGCGTTGCTTTCTCTCTGTGTTTTTACGTCTCTGTCTGTGGATGGTCTGTGTAAATTGTCCCGCTTTCCATAATCCTGAATAGAAATAGAGGATTGTCGTGCAATGTGAAACAGCAGACACACAAAGAATGGAAAAGAAGGACAGAGAAAGGCAGTGTCATGGGATGTAAAGAGGTGTGGAGGCCCCCGGCATTATCTTTTTTTTTTTTTCTTGAGGTTTCAGTGGCTCAACACATCACTATACATTTACTCAGCAGGAGAGGTGTTGTCTGTTGCATCAATGTTTCCTTACAGCTGCGGCGGGGCTGGATGGTTTTCTCGAGAAGAACCCCACAATTTCTCAGAGCTCTAACCACACAACTCAGGCACAGGAACCGGCACCAAAAATACACACTCTGTGCAGTGCAGGCTTGCTCAAGCAACCCTGCGTGCACCGTTGACAACACCCCCACCACCACCATCCCCCATCATGGTTTGAAGCAGTGGCAGATGGGATTCACTTTGCTTTGACTTCCATGTGTGTCCTTGTCTTGGTGCCGTTTTCCACAATTAAACATGTTTATGTTTGATTCAGATACAATTCAGACCGCTGCCTTTTAATTTGATTTGTTGAAAACGGACAACACGCAGCAGGCTGGAGGTCATGACTGCTCAGCACAGGCCTTGAACTTGGTTGGATGTGGTAGAAATGTGGGTCAGCCCATTTCTTTTATGGGTTTTAGTTCCACTAAATGGACAAACACCTATGCTGAATGTGTGATCTGCATGCAATATATGACTATTTATATGCATGACACTATTTTTGTACACTCCAGTCATCCAGAGCTCATTTTATGGAAACTACCTGTAATACACAACAACACACATCCTCAGAACTGGGGATATTAGTGGTGACAATCACGTGTGAAACCAACATGCTCGATTTTCTTTGTGCGCCCACAGCATTTGATTACTCCTGACTACATTCAACTGTATAACTGTCAGGGTGGTATATGTGCATGTGGCTGGCTGTTTGTCCTCCAGCAGAAAGCTCTTCACCCCCACCCCCCACCACCCCTCCTCCTCCCCCACCCTCAAGTGGTCCACCATAAAACCCTGCAAGGCACTGTCTGATGATTGACAGGTACCCCATGAGAGCTGTATGTACATGTGTGTGTGCGCTTCAGGAGGCGGTGGTGTGTGTGGCGGTGTCAGTCCTCTCGGGCTCAGCAGCATGTTTATTGCATAGTGCATGTGTGTGTTTCTCTCTCGCTCTCTCTCTCTCTGCATGTTTGTTTCATTCCATCAGGAAACATGACACTGCAATTAGCCCTCCTTGCCATCATGTTGTGGATTATGTCTTGCTGCAGTGCAGTAGCAGCAATAACAATACAGTAGTTGTGCAGAGCACGAGACAAGGTATGATGAATGATTTAGCCCTTCGGGCATGCAGGCGTGGTGTGTGAGTGCATGAGAGCAGGTTGGGATTGGGAGGGGTTGCATAAAATATCTGGACTGTTATTCATCCTTTCTTCTCTTTTGTCCATTTAAGGAATACTATAGGAAATATGTTTAACATAGCCACACATGCAGGCTTGACTACCAACCCTCCACCCTAAATGTGCTAACTGAAGTGCTGTTGTTGAAGGGTGGAGGACGTCTTTCTGTACTTATTTATTTATGTATTTCTTTTTCCAGAGAGGAATGAAAACCCAGCTGAATTAATCAATGCTGCCTCTGTGCTCTGTCCCCTGTGGGTTAATGCAGCCACACGCCCGGGGGAAAATCAGATAGTCGGGTCGCCAAATCAAATCATTTACCAGATCCTTCGACTGATAGGACAGAATGAACCCAAACCCCAAACAATGATATTTGGACAGCCACGGTGATGAAGGGTTATGGGAAATATGACGTGCAGGCAAAATAAGAGGCAAACAACAAGGGGAGGAAGGGGAAAAAAACAGCTGGTCTAAAACAAGAGCTGGGTATAACAGATGTTCTCATTCTGTAATCTTTGGTCTGCAGAATAAAAACAATGTTAGCGGAATGAAAAATGGGCCATGGTTTTGTATTGACTCAGCAGCGCTTTAGGCTATAAATCATGGTTTTCAGTACTTTTCCACTGCAGCCCCACATAGAGGACAGGCTTGGAGCTTTAAGTTGGACCATCCTCAAAGAACCCAGTTGGTGTATATAGGCTATAAAAAAACATAATCTACCAAATGGTCCCATCTGCTCCTGCAGGAAGGCATCAGTGGGATAAGCCTAACCTAGAAATAAACACATATTAGATGACTGTGTTATTACCATCAAGTGAAGGCAAGAGCCTGCACATAAACCACACATTGTAAAAGTATTAGCTGGTGATGTTGTGTAGGTGGAGAGTGCAATAAGGAATTTCTGAATGAGTCTTTTATTGGGTTGTTTTTGGATGAACAGCTGATGGACGTCGTTACACAGAAACGCACAATTTAAACCGAACTTCAGCATCGTGTTATTCTACATTAACCCGGTCACACTCATAAATGACTCCAATCTATGCTCAACGAAATTCTTTCAGATTGAATTTACGGCTGAATCTGTTAAATGGATGGGACATATATATCTTGTTTCTTTCTGTAGGAGGGAATCGATCGTGACTAAGCTGAACTTTCATGAAAACCACCATGACGCTCCGCAGCCTGTGCAGCAGAGCAAAACCCACCTCAAAGTGAAGATAACCCCCCTCTGAACGTCGCGATATCTGACAAGAAAAACACCAAGGAGGAGATGAAACCTGCCTCCAGCTCGCAGGCTGAGAAGACGGCAACAATGGGCCCTAATCTAAAGGCATTGTTTGAATTCCCAGTCTGAGCGATTTTGGAGAACAAAGGCCGGGCTTGGCCCCCTCGGACGGGGACATCACTCTGATCCTCGCCTGGTAATTCCCTCTCCGCGTCCTGTCAGGGGTGACAGGCACTGCGAGTAGACAGGTCAGCGGGGTGAGGGCTGTCGCAGAGCGGCCTCTTCTTTCCCCTCAAGTCGGTGGTGTAGTGGTTTTCTAATGGGCGAACAAACACCGAGGTGTGACCACCGAGAGATTCGCGACCACACCGGAAGACACGACAGCCACACAGCGGGCCCATCTCTCGTCTGCTGCTTCGAGGGCTCTTAGCGTGTGTCCGTAGCCGCGGCACGAGACGGAGCTCCGCGCGGATCTCCCCTCTCCTTCAATCGGTTTGGGCTCTGTCGTAGCGCTCACTTTCGCCTCCCGGAGGGGTCGCCTTGAAACCGGTCTGCAGTGAGGAGGAGGGGCCGAAGAAACGGAGGGGGGTGATATGGGCAACTTGAAACCGCCTCAGATTTTTTTTAATCAACATTTTTTGCAACTATGTAACGCGGAGCGGTTTTTCTCAGAGGAAATTTGCGGATAATAAAAAACCCACGAGAGTCAGACACTACTGTGCACGGGGTCATGTGAGAGGCTTTTCAGATTCCTCTTTCGCGCAGGAAAAGGTCTACACCGTTCCCACCCCCACATTCTGCATTTTAGCATAATGGCACTAAATGAGTGTGCCACTTTTTCTCCTCTTCTGATGCAAATCTGGATGTCCCCGCTCAGACCCGAAGCATATTATCCACACTAAGACATGCAGCGTTGCTTCACCTATACAGCCTGTTTCAGCCTAATTCCGCAGCGAGACATAATGTGAGGAGTCAAATCTGCAGCGGTCAACAATGATAATGTCTCTCTGGCTGATATGATAAAGATCCACGATGCCTCTGACCAGTGTCTTCCTGCAGATCCACCCGTTGAACAACAAAATTGCATTTGATGGAATAAAGCTATGCCAGTACAGGACGCCTTCATCCGTAACTGTAGACTATACCCTGTGTTTATATGTCTCATAACAGCACATTTACTGCAAAAATAAAGATTATTCTTACAATATTGACGTCTCAGCCTTCACTAGTGCGCAAGGACAGTTAGGTCAGTTGTAAAGCTTAAACTTTATATTTATCCATGTCTTTTCTTTACTCAATGTTCGTTTCAATAACCGTATTCTACGTTCATAATGCTTGCTAATAGAAAGTAACAGAATCAGAATTAAATAAAAAAAGTGTTATCTTAAATTTTGATTTTGTTCTCAGATTATTTTCCTTTGGATGGGCTCTCTGGGTGTAATGGAAAAGCAGGTAATTGTCCATCGTTCCCTTGTGGGAAACAAGTAAACTTAAATCCACACATTAACATTAAACTACATTAAAATCGAGCGCAGTATTTTAAGAGTAACAACGCCCCCCTACTTTTCGCTTCCCAGTCTTTGAGCGCTCATAACCGGCGTGGAAATGGGTGGAGTGGGGAGGGGGGGGGGGGGTCGCCTTGAAACTGGCCCCCACCACCACAGTCCCTACTAAAAACAGAAACCCACTGCTTGTTTTGATCACTCAGTCTTGAAGGGAGAGGGGACCTTGAAACGGCTCAACCTCCTTGCTCCATAATTGGTTTTATAGTGCTGGCGAACTGCCAGGGTGTTTTTTTTTCCTTTTTACACTGGGGACTTTGATTGACACATTATGCAGCCAATCAGAGAGCATCTTTTCACCACGTCAAGGGCTGGGCTGGGGTTGGGTGGTAGCGAGAGAGGTGGGCGGGGCTTGCAAAACAATGCTGTGTTTCATTGCTGAGGAGTTTACGGACGCGTCAGGGGCTGTCTCTCCCCCCCGAGTTATCCCCCAGTTTACCTTCGGACGAGCCTGTAATGGACTACTCCAGTTCTCCCAGCAACCTGGACGGATTTTGAGACACATTTGCATTTTTATCCTCTTCCCTCTCAGATTTTTCACATTCAAGTAAGCTGTCGGCATGTTGTTGTTTTTTTTTTCTTGTTCGCTTTTTTCTCTTCCCAGCTCAAGTGTCAGACTTCTCGGTGTTTAAAGACATAATTTGGCTTGTAAATGCGCGTGAAAAGGGCGCGGAGGTTATCGCGTGCGACATTTTGGATTTTTAAGGAGCTGTTGTCGATGTAAAAAGGCCACTTCGGGAGACGTTTCCGCCGAGAAAGTTTTGCGTGTCGTTAATGGAACCGTGAAAAAGTTTGAAACGTGGCTGAAATGCCGTGTTGCCCCGCTGCCGTGCCGCATGGAGCACAACGGGGAAATGTTACCCACCTTCCCAGAGTATTTCAGGGGGCTTTGAGGCATCATTTGTGTCTGCTGGATGTTTTTTTTTCTGATGGAAAAAGGCTTTATTGTAATTTCTGAACGAGCCATTCTTCAGATCCCGCCCGCCTGGATATCACGAGTCATCGCTGTAATGTGTTTTCTTGCAGGCTTTGAAGGTTACTTCGACTTTCCTATGCTTTTAAACTTAAAATCGTAATACTCCCAGTGTTTACCTCGTGTTTATTTGCGGCTAGCATGCAAACAATATGATTATATTCCTCTAGAAATCAAATTATTATCTCCTTGATTCCTAGCGATAAAGTCGCATTCGCTTGTTGTTGTTCTCCTTAGAGTAGCTTAACTTTTATTCTTTTTGTGCCTTTAAAATAACGCATAGGCATAAATGCGAGTGCGATGGTTGTGTTTTATCATCTGTTTTCCGAAATAATTAAAATCGACCCTTTTAACACATTCAAAGCGCAATGCTCGGGTCAATACCGATTAAACTGAATATTCGTCGATTTATGGTGCGAAACACATTCGTGTATTTTAATACGAGTTCAGACTCGGATCCAAACGGGGAAACCCCCGATAATGTGGATGTGAAACGAGGCTGTAGTTTTTAGAAAGCCGACCAAAGTGTTCACGGGTTGGGTTTTGATTTCTCTCCTTGGGGCTGCACCCATGTACAATTGCGAAGTAGCCCGAACTAAATTCGCATCTGCGGGCAACAGAACCCCCGCTAACCCCGCTGATGAATGATGCAGGCTTTTGCAACCTTATTTATTTTTAACCCGTTTGAAATTTATATTTGATGCGCCTCCAGTATTTATGGTGTATTGGTTTACAAGGGCGACTCGGCCCATAGCCCACATTGCTGCTTTACGGTTTAGGGAAAAAAAAACAGCTGGGTAATCGGAAAAAAGGGTACAGTAGGATGTTTTAAAATCGGACGGTTTGTGTTTCCATCGCGGGATCGCGGTTGTTTTCATGGCCGGGGCTCAGCAGCTGGCCGCCCCTCTCCTGGTTGTGTTTCCCTGGGAAGCGGAGCCCCGGAGCGGCTGCCTGCTCGCTGTGCGGTGGGGGTGGAGTGCTGCTGGTCTCACACATTAGATCATAATATTGTAGATATAAGTTAAAGCCGCGTTGATACTTGCAGTCGGGATACACGGGGAGCAACTCGTGTGATCTCCCCGTCGAGCAGCTAATATTCAAGGTTTAGTTTTTGAAGTGGTTTTCCAAACTGCGTCATTGCACGTATGGACCGCCTGTTCGCTGGAAAGAAGAGAAATCCGAAAACTACCAGTTCCCAAACAGTTTGCTTAGTCTACCCTTAGATTGTGTACCAAGCGATTTTTTTCTTGTTGTATTTTATAGGTCAGCAGCATGGCTGAAAAGGAGCCCGAATCGCCTGGAGAACTAAAGACATTATTATAGCCAGAACTGGCTTTTTCGGAATAGGGGGCCTATCCGAGCAGACAGTTTCTTTTCACAACTTTCCCCTGTGTGGATAATGGATGGCAGAGATTTTGGACCTCCCCGATCCGTCCACGTACCACCTCCGTTGTTGGCGGGGCTCGCAATGGAGTCTCACCGACTCGGAGCAGCAGCAGCAGCAGCCGGGAGGATCCCTCCCTCGCCCGGTCACTTGGGCGCAAGTCATCCGCCGTCTCTCCACTCTGGAAAATTCCTGCCATCAGCCATTAACCTACATCCACACCACAGTAAGTATGCGACGCCAGACTGTGTAAATGTTGTAATGTGACTGCCCTAAAGGCACAGCACTCAAATGATCAAATATTAACTTGAAATAACGCTGCGCAAAAATGCGCACAGTTTGTGGCTGCCCGTGACAGCGTGCGGTCATCGCTTGTATGTCGCCACGGTGTTGTGTGGGAAATGAGCCCAGATGTAGATTTCATAAGGAGGAGTGGCTGTTATAAAGCAGTGACAAGTTTCAGATGTGACAGTATGGCATCGCGTTAAGGATTTCCAGCCTTTGCGTTGGGCAGCGCATTAGCGGAAAATTACTTGGCAGTTTGCAACACACACCGCGGCGGGTGTTGTTGCAGCAGTATGCGGGTCAGGGTGCAGTGGTCTTGGATTGCATGTGGCCCATTACACCGTCATTGCTGTGAGAACAGATGCAGTTTGTGTGCGTGTGTGTTTGGGAGAGTGGGGCTGGTAAAGTTGTGACCTCAGACTTGTTCTGTTGTTTGGGGGAATTTGTTATGAGTGTTTGTGTAAGTGAAGGATGGCCGGGGCTTAGCACTCCAGCACTTGAAGTAAAAAAAGCCACTCTCCTGGAACATTTGGCAAATGGCTGATGCTGCCTTTTTCCCCGCATTTGTCCCAATTCTGTTGGACATCCCCGCTGCTGCTTCAAGTACATTGGGGAATCTGTGTAAGGGAAAAGAGAGGGAGAGAGACCGTGTGCGCGTGTTTGTGTGTGTGTGCGCTTAAATGAGCTCGCACCGGGTGGAAACTGTGCTTTTGATGTGTTTGGCCATTAAATAGAAGATGTGGTATGAACCATGAAGATGCTCCTTTAAGCAAACCCCCATGTGTTTGTTTACATCATGTGGGTGTGTGTGTGTTGTCAGTAGATCATCTACAGTATATGTTATTCCCCACCGAGCTGGTGATTTTCCCTTTGACGTGCACAGTGATATCTGCTCCCGCTATTAGTAACGGAGACCCTTAAGTAACGTGCAAAAAAAACAACACTTCGTGTTTGCATACAGTTTTGCGGTCAGTGAAAGGGAAAGTCAGAGCACTGTCATCTAGGTTCAAACCATATGTTTTCTGGGTGTGCGTGTGTGTGGGAAATCTGCCGTGTCTTTTGGAAAATGGAAAGTCTGACAAACGCTCTCATCGAGTTACTTCCATGCCCCCTGAAGTCATGTAGCGGCAGACGGAGATACAATTACAGCTCCTCTGGCTTCCTTTCAGAGGTAAATCCCGAAGATAATAACGTTGCAGTTTAGCCGCGTCTCCTCCGTCCCCGTCGCCGAGCGTGGGTTCAATGCAGCCCTTGTCATTTGGAGCGCAAGGTACGAGAGGTCTGGCAAAGCGAGGCGGTGCTCCCGGGGCAGGGCTCTGATGAAGCGTTAATTTGACACACCGGCAGAGCCCACTCACACACGCACACGGAAAGCTGTCAGAGATGAAATCAACTCACAGTAGGGGAGTGTGAGGATGATTGATGGGTGCATCGCGGCAAAGCGATGTGCCGGGGCGCAGTTTATTGCAGCTAGTTGAACTGATTTTTTTTTTTTTTTTTGCAGCTCTGGGATAACAGGAAAACGTTTCCAGGTGAAATGATCACACGCGTGGATTTACTATGAATCGTGCAAATATCATTTCTGTGTAAAATGTAGCCATCGCAGCGCGGGCGGCGGCGGCAGTGTATTTCAGTATGGGAGATGTCCTCCTGCGGTTCTGAAATGAGCTGAAAACTGCTTGTGGTGTGTGTGTGTGTGTGTGTGTGTGTGTATATGTGTGTGCAGGCCTGCTTGTGTGAAACAACTTGATGTGTAGCCAAAGGAGGGGGTGCGGGCGGGGGCGGGGGCGCGGGGGGGGGTTTCTGAAGTGGAATTGACCCAACCACTGTTCCAGCCCAGATTGGCAGTTTAAACACTCCTTTTTCAAACGGGATGCATTTTATTCTGCCCACACAGTGACCTTCTCCCTCTCTGACTCTCATCTCCCCTACGCACACTCTCCCGCCACCACCCACTAACGCGCACCGCTGTACGACGCAGGTCATTTAGCTTTACGGCGCTCCTCCAAATCAAAATCCCCACGCGTCACTTTTACCAACCCCTACTGAGATCTCCGTCCCGTGCCCGTAATAACACCACACAGCTCCTGTTACATGATAATGACCCGGTAATTGCAAATGTTCATAAAGAGCCCGCTTTTTAATTGCGATGAACAGCGTGAATCTTGCGCCCAAAGGACCCAGTGTGCAAATAAGGGAGCCAAGGTCGCCCCGCTGCTTTTTTAGTTTACACGTGTTTTCACAGAGTTCAAGACATTTCTTTCTTTTTTCCCCCCTGGCTGCTGTTGTTGGCTGACCATATGATAACAGAGTTGACTGTTTAGATCTGCCAACATGCCCTTATTTCCCCAGAGTCTCCCTTATTTTAGTTCAGTGTTAATAGGATTTCCACCTGACTTAATGGAGCAGAGTGTGTCCCTTATGTTCACAACTCAAAACTGGCAGATGTGCTTGTAAGTGTACGTGTAAGACGCAGCTCAGCATTAGTTTTAGCTGTATCATGAGGCTGCAAGTTGTTTGGGGTCTTCTGCAGCCACGCCATTTCCCATCAGCAAGCCCTGCTCTTTTAATCCGCCATACCAGCTCCTGCTCATTCACACAGGTTCTATCTAAACACGAGAAAGTCTTTGAGTCGCTGTTTATTGATGTAAAATGGCTGTAAGTGGTCCTCTGTCTCCTGGAGGTCTGCTGGAACCTTCACCGGCAGATTGAGGCCATCTGTTCTCCTCCCTCCCTCCTCGTGTCCGAGAGCAGCAGAGGTAGGACCTGCTGGAGTGTGACTGCACCAAGGAGTCGATGCTGAAGAGACTCTGCCTGTACTGTTGCAGGTTGACATGGCAGCATATCATCATCTTATTGTGCACGGCACGAATTGAGATTCGAGATTAGACAAAGCAACAATGCACTGCATTTCCCAGAGATCACTTGACAACAGTACAGCATGTCACATCTCATCTTGTTGAATTGTGACCAGTTGATTACTCGCTTCTTCTTCTACACAAAAACAATGTCGCTGCAGCTGGGTGAAACATAAAGCACAACACTTCCTGTGCACCGGGGGCTTGTTGAGCAGGCATGAACTGGGTGTAGGTTGAAACTCTGTGTTATATCAGTTGGCCATTGTTGGAGATGATTACTGCAACTGTGCGAGTCCGGTTTGGAACAAGCGTTTGTCTAATGAGGCGAAAATGTTGTTCAGGGCGGCGTCCCTCGTATGCGAGACTGCAGGGATGACACGTCTGAACCGGCAACTTTTCTGCTCCTTTGTCTCTCGTGTAGTAGGTGATGTGTCAGGCAGCAGCAAAAGTTAGGAGGCAAATGCGTGTGTTGCAGTGAGCGGTGTGCAGCGAAGGAAAGTCACGAGATGGAGATGAAAACGACTCGAGACAAATGCAAAAGGGAGAAGTAAATGGGCACAATCCCAAAGGTGGAAAGCATTGTTTTGGTTTTAGGGGATAAGAGCCGAGGTTGTTGTTTGTGTGTGTGAGGGGAAACAGCGCAGATGAGAGGACTGAGGTCCTGTGTCTGGGAATGGGAGCATGTGATTGTGCTTAGTGCAGTTAGAGCCGGGGTTTTCCCCTCGGGACTCTCTGCAGAGAGAAAGGAAAAAGATTTATCCTGACCACAACACATTCAAACACGGGTAGATAAATGTGGTAGCCCTTCAAATGTTCTCTCTTTCAGTTTCTCACGCACACACACACACACACACACACACAGATACAGATATATAAAGGAGTATAATTCACAGAGCTCGCAGGCCAGGCCAGAGTTGTCTCAGCCGATAGCAATTTGTCTTCCACGCCACTTGGTTAGGGTGTCTGTTTACGTAAAAATTAATGTGGTGAGTGTGTGTTTATATGTATTCAAGACACAGACCCCTGTGTGTGTGTGTGTATTTGTGTTTGTGTGCGCGAGAGAAAGTGAAGATGTGGCTTGGACACATCCCCTCTCAGAATAATTGAATCCTTCAGGAGAGAAAACAGGCTCCTTAAGAGAAAGCACAAGGCACCGCTGCCCCGCTACAATAAACCTGTCAGAGGCAGACAAACGACACTGACACACACACACACACACACACACACCTATACATATATAAATGATGCACGCACGCACACACACACGCAGATAACTGTCAAACACAAGAGTGATAGGCTGGTGTGTGATAGGCGAGCGTGCCGTGGCATGTCGAAATACCCAAAGCATTAGCTAAGTCGCTCGCTCTGCCAGAACCCTCCCTTTTAACTCAAACAACACACAAAGGTCACACTCTGCGTTATGTCTGTCTGTTGGGCTTGCAGGTTGAGCCTCTGCGCGGCCCATTACGTAAGGTTTGCAATATTTCCCCCAGGCTCGCCCGCTTTTAAAATGGGTTCAGATGCAGTGACATGAAAAAGAGAGAGAGACGCACAGAGCAGGTTCATTGTGTGTTTCTGAAACTACCAGTTGAGCCACGCAGGCGAGCAGCACATCTGACATCTGACAACAGTTGTCTCTAAAGCTTCCATTGATTTTGCTGATAAATCCTCTAAAGCCGAGCGAACGGCTCGCGGCGTCCTGTCTGTGGCTCTTACTCTGCACCGGGAACACTCTGCATTAACGTGTCACTTAGGCATGTCCTGATGACACACATCAGCTGTCTTCAGAACATCAGACCATTTCCGGTACATCGGCAGCACCTCAAAGGCTCTTGTGTTTAAATAAATGTGTTCACCAAACGCAAGACCCGCCCTTTGTCGGGGGCGTAGAAGTAGTTGTCACTTTGCTCTTGAATTTATGTCCGTGTGTGTTTCATTGCGTCTGTGTTACCATTCGGTCTGTTTCTGACACTGTGTGATTGTGTGTGTGTGTGTGTGTGTGTGTGTACGCCTGCTTGCGAGCGCGTTTCCATTTGCTGGTATGGAGGAGTGTGTCAAAATAACACCTGCCGTCTTCACAGGAGATTTGAGTGCACCAGCATGGCACAGCGAGGCGCTCTCTCTCTCTCTCTCACACACACACACACACACACACACACTCAAACGCACACAAACACGATGCGTGTTTCCCAGCATCAGAACAAGTCTTGCATCAAGTGCATGCACTAATAACCAAAAATACTTACTATGTATCTTTATTTTATTTATTTATTTATTTATTTATTTATGTATTGCTGTTGGGTGGTAGGCTGCTCCTGTATACGCTGGCTTTTAATTGAGAGGCTTGAGTTCCATTTAGCTGCTTCGGTTTCAGGCTCCCGGTGTTGTGCGCGCTGGATCGCTGTCACGGGACGCCTGATGAGAGCAGAGCCATTGTTCACGTTATTAATAACACCTGTGCTTTTCCCGCTGTCTCCTTTATGATTTCAGCCCATCAGGTTTTGAGTAGATCATTAGTGCAGGAGCTGTTTTACCACATTCCAGTTTCAACAGGTCCACTTACTCCACTTACGCAGTGGGTTTTCTCAGTTCTGACTTGCCTCACAATTAATTATACGACCTGCTGCTATTTACACAATGTTTTGCATATAAGACACAACTTTTACATGGTTTGCAGACTTCTCCACAGCTTTACCAACCCTTTATTAAAACTTTCCATCAGCGTGCGCCAAAAATCAAGTGTCAGGAATAATAAAAAAAAATATATCTGGCTGTGTTCTGCCTAATGTGAACACAACTTAAGCACAGTTCAGCTTTGATATTCCAGCAGAAACAGATAAACGTCAGTTAATAAGAAGAAAAACGGCATAGACGATAGAAATGTTGAAATCTATGCAAATGTCCTCAAGCAGCAAGGGTTGATCGTTTGCTCATTTTAATAATTTCGTTCCAAAAAAAACCCCCCCAGCACTGATTTCTGCTCGCAAATCTGTATTTTCCATCTGAGATTTGCCACATTAGACAAAGACGGTGAAGAGCGCTGTTCTGGCAAATCCATCCACGTTATTTATTTTCAAGCAGCCCTGTTGATGGATTCCCCTGTAGATTGATTCTGATGTCTTGAGTCTCGTTTAATGTCTGGCTTTGTTTGAGCTGTACATATACATGATATATATCAGATTTTCCATTAAGAAGGTTTCTTCTAGAAGTCGATTCTTCCATCACTTTCCATTTTGCATTAAAAGTTATATTACATTTAATCAGATATTTGTTCCTTTAGACTACACTTGGTTTAGATAGTTTACAGAGATAACGTGCAGCCACGTTGTTTGTTCAAATGTCCAAAAAAAATAATGAGTAACCCTCACGTGCATACCTGTGTAACTCTTTACCCTGAAAGTAACGAAGAAACAAATCTGATGGTTTTCCTCCAGGTGAATTCCTTCCTTGTCTGATGGAAAGATATACTTTGGATATATTTTGGAATATTCGTTTTTATCAGATTTAATCAGATCTGACCCGAAGTCTGTCTTTTTTTTTTTTTTTCGCGTGTGTAAACTGTTCCTTTGCACAATTATTGCACAATCTCTTTGTCGGCAAACATTAAAAAGCGCGAGTGAAGACGGATCAGATATCAACGCGTTCGAGGTTGAGCAACTGTTTGTGCGCTCGTCTTGCAAACAAAAATGTTTCCTTTACAGGTCAGAACACAGGGGAACCAGGCGGGCGCGTTTTGAAATCATTACCCGACGCACACTTTAAACACGTGCTCACACACACACACACACCAGATATGTGTTGTCAGGTGTATGCAAATCCCGCGCATCCCTCGCTGTGCTTGAGTGTGCCTTTTTCCTCTGAGCTCCAGTCAGGATTAATGGTTACCAGCGTCAGTGTCGGCCAGTTAGCTGCAGCCGAGACAGTTAGCGCTGCAGAGTTTCACAGTTTGGATGATTTTTGTTTTTCTTGCAGTGAATAAAAGACAGAGATCAATAAAGAGCCCCCCCCCCCAAGCTAACCCTGCTCTGAGTAACACTGATGGATAACAGATGGGTTCACAGAGTGTGTGTGTGTGCGTGTGCGCGTGCATGCTTGTGGCAGGCATTAATACAAGAGATGTCTTGCTTGCATTGCTGTGCCGTTGCACATGCTCCTGTATTGCTGTTGTTTTTTGGAAACTGTTGCGTTTCAGTTCACCGTAGATCGATTTGCGATATCAAGAGCCTTGTTCTGGGGTTTAATTTCACTGATGTTCACCGGTGTGGGCGGGGGTGTGCGCATGCGTGTGTGGGTGCGTCAGGTTTGCAGCGGCATCTCTATCAGAACCGATCTCCAGCAGGAACTCTCCTCTCTGATATGGAGATAGGCTTCTTATGAGGATCTGAAAATGGAGGCTCAGAACGCGTTGAGGAGTCAGAGAGCGTGTTTCTTGGCAACTTGCTTATCCCAATATGGCAAACTAACGGTCTTGTGAAGTTGGAGCCAAAGTGTGTCTCTGTGTGTGTGTGTGTGTGTGCGTGCGTGCGTGCATGTGTGTGTCTGGGGTGGGAGAGTGGGATGGAGTTGTGAAGGGCGAGAGAGGAAGGAAGGAAAGGGCTGAGAGAGAGAGAGAGAGAGAGGGAGGTAATGAAAGAGCAATTCCAAAACATTTAAAGAAACATTTCCCTCTCAGCTACCATTTGGATGTTGTTTCTGGAACGAGGAGCACAAATGTTTTCCCTCGCTCTCCCCCGCCCTCTTCCTCCTCCCTCGGACTGTTCAGGAAGGGGAAAGGGAATTTGGGATTGTATTTTTTTCCCCTCGATCACTGGCACAAAGCATAACCGTGGACTGTGTGTGCGTTGTGTGTACTCTGCACACTTGGATAAAGGGCCTGTAGGCGGCTGTGTTGCAGAGATTGATCCATACTCTAGTGGGGCATCTGTGCCTTGTGTGTGTGTGTGTCCGTGTGCGTGTTGGAGAGACCCTGGTGTTTGGCCTGAAGGAATGGAAACTGCTGACATCCTTCCAGGACCTTAGGTGGTGGTTGTGAATGTCTGTGTGTGTATTTGTCGAGTGGGGTATGTCTGCGTTCAATCCCCCCCCCCCCATGCCTCCGCACACACACATATACACACACACACGCACACACACCAGGTAACAATTATAAAGTGGATTATAGGTGAGGATAATTTGTAAGAACAACACCGTTGGCACGTATCCCAACACGCACGGGTGTGAATGACGGAAAGGCGGCGGTGGAAATTGTGGTTATATTATAGCTCACATCATGAAATTACATAGGAAAAAGTCCCGAGACGCTGGAGTTTAAACAGGTTTTAACTCACATGTTCCGCTTTAAACAAAGAACAGATCACTTTTTAGAGCCGCGATGCAAATTACTGGAGGGCCAAAATATGTGACGGCACTTTAAAAAAAAAAAAACAGGAAGCAGTTTTGTTTTGTTTTTTTTGTTGTTGTTTTTTTTTTGGTCAGCGTGTTTCATAGCCGGTAATCGTCATGAGGTATTTGACTTTCTCATCCGACGGCCGTAAAAGGTTTGATAGAACATGTCACCACTGTCCTGTGAAAATTATGCATCGCCAATATTTAAAGCTTGGTTACAGCGTGTTTAAAATGGTCAGCATCAACAGTTAAAACCACTTTTTCCTGCAAACTACTTTTTCAGCAACAGCCACTTGATATATTATAATTTAGTAATGATCTCTCCTCAGAGTGGGTTAGATAGCGGAGTTATTTGTAATTGGACAGAGCATCATCATCTGCTGCTAGTTCACTAGTTCACGCATCGGCTCCACCACGCCAGCAGCTGTAGCCTACACTGTAGCTACCGCTTCCTCCTCCCTTCAGCTCTGCCAAACCAGTTTTTGCTGGTTTTGGTGGTAAAATGCATTTCTACATTTCTGTCCCACGAGACAGCAGAGATTTATCTGGCGGCGATGGGCGAAAGGTCCCGCAGAGTCGTTCTAAAGCAGCCAGAGTTTGTTTGGCCGCGCTGTAAACGGATCCACCGGTCGCTCCTCTCTTGTACTTCTGACAAAGCAGCTGCTCGTCTCGTGTTCGCTGCCGCGTCAAAGCGCAGTTACCGTTGTCACCAGTAACCAAAGGTGTCAACAAGTCAGCCGTGACTGGAATCATGGGGGTTATGTAACTTCACGTTGTTGATTTAATATCATATTAGATCCAGTAGAGCTTGCAGTGAAGTGACTTTTCTTAAATCATCAGACTGTTCTTCAGCCACTGATTGTATTCCTGTTACTGATGGTCATTTATCAGACATATCACTGTGGGAATATTATGTGAAATAAAAAAAAAAACCCCATTGTGTCATATGATTGTGTCCACAGTATCTCAAATTCTAATATTGTCAATGCATGAAGGAGACTTTTTGGGGGAAGTTGGACAAAAGAAAATGTAGAATTGCACATTTTTTTGGTTTGTTTTTCGCAAAGTGTATGAAGGTGAGCTGGCCAAAGTATTGGATGGCAGTGAGACAGGCGGCTTGCAATCACTGTGTGTGTGTGTGTGAATAAGTGTCTGCTATAATGAATAATAGATTGGCCTGTAAGTTGTGTCTTTTTGGAGGTGAAACCTCATCGCTGTGCTGCTCCACAGGGCGGGGGGGTGTTTTCCAGCAGAGTTAATGTACTGAGACTAACTGAAGGTTAATCACAGGCTGTGTGTGTGGTGTGTGTGTGTGTAAATTTCCAGGAATTGGTGTGATACTGTCGATTTGCATGCGCGTTTCTGTTTGTAAAAGTGCAAGTGTATGTGTAGCTTCGATGTGTATTTGTTCACACGCATGTGATGGAAGCTCCTGCAGTGTCTCTGACTCAAAGGGCATTCACTGCAAACCCACACAGATCTGTTTGCACATGTCAGTGGTCATACAGCGATGCAGTGTAGCCACACACACACACACACACACACACACACACACAGACACCCCCTGAGTGCACACACATGCAGCACTCACACGCAAAGATGGAGAGTTTTGAAGAAGTGTGTGTGATGGGGCTGGGTGTGGAAGCATCCACCTACACAGTATTTTTTTTTTTTTTTTTTTTAGAGCAGGGAAGAAAGGCACACTGCATTACTCCTGAATGTGTGTGTCTGTGCGTGTACAAGCCTCAGTTTGTGATTAATTGGAAAGCTGCATTTGGTATTGATTTAAAATGCACTGTGTGTGTGTGTGTGTGTGTGTGTGTGTGTGTGTGTGTGTGTGTGTGTGTGCAGGCGCTGACGGACTGCGGTTTTAATGTACTGATTTAGATGCAGGGGGAAGTCGGCGAGCACAGCAGGTCTCTCAGATTCCCACAGGACTAATACAGAAACACACACACAGCCCCTTCCCCCCTCACCCATATACAGGCGGCACCCTTTCCCCTACACACATGGTTAGTTTTATCAGGGTAATGGCTGCGCAGTGCGTTCAGTAATGGGCTGGGTGGGGGCAAACCTCAGCTAAACACGAAACCTCTCTCAGCTCTTGGGAAGCAGCGATTGGAAGATTCAGGGACGGTTCAAAGGTTCAAAGTTTACTAATGGTCAGATTGCACACACGCAGGGAATGGAGTCCAATAAAAACAATCGATAACGGCATGATACCGAGATATGAAATGTTTTTACGAGGGTGTGGGCCGTCGATGTTGGTGTGACGGAGCTGGTTTTGATGGTCACGCGTGTGACGTTGACAAACTCTGAACAGGGAGTGAGTGTATACACCATGAATTATTAGTTTATAGTGAAACTGACTGAGAGGTGGTCGGTTTTCTCAAGCTGATTCATAGATTTGTGTACACACTACGTAATGAGTACATGTAAGTCAACCAAAAAGGCAGTAAAATAATAATCAGTAGGTAAATGTCTGTCTGCGTCGGTGCAGGGTTTTATTTCTCTTTATTTCACACAACAGCTTTTACAGAAGGGAAAATATAAGAATAAAGGCACAGTACGCTTTAATAGGTATTTAAAAACAGACTAACTAGCATTTAAAAGACTTTTTAGGAACATGATTTGTTGGGGGGGTTTATTTAAAATCTGTTTTTGTTGTAGAAACACAGCCAATATAAGAATTAGACAGATCACATGTGAGAATGATGTCCAGTTTGTCAAAGGTAACCAGATTTTGTAAAGGAAGCTCCAAAGATAAAGTCCGTGCACGGCGGCTGAGCTCACGATCTATCGAGAGAGTGAATGTGCCGATCCGATCCAACTGGACGCTGCTGCCTCAGTGCACCACCATCGCCGCTTTCCCAGAAGAGACGGTCCCATCCTGACCGCCCCCGCGTGGCCCCCTCCTGCTGTGACGATTGTGGTTTTTAGTTGGCGGTTACATTAAATGTGCTTTTCTTCTGCGTGCAGTCCGTCTGTGGTCTGCCTTGTGGAAACGGCGCACGGCGCCTCAGTAATAATGTGATTACAACAGACTGCTTCGGCATACAACCATCAGCATGTATCGATTGTGCACCCCCCACACACACACACACACACACACACACGGCGAAGTGACAGCATGTACTGTATAAATCAATAGTCTTTGTCGTTTATTAGTTTGGTTCTCATGGTTACGAGGGTGACTGACTGCCTCCCTTCTTCCTCCTAGGCGATGCCTTCCCGGCAGGCTCCAGTCCCTTCCTGTCAGGTTACCCGGGCCCCTCCCCCCTGACCTCTGACCCTGCGTACAGATCGGCCAATCCCAGCAGTCTGCAGATGGCTCAGCTCTGGGCATCACACGCTCATGAAGGTAAACCAACATACACTTGCTTTCTCTCTTCCCTTATCTCCCGCTCTGCTCCTTTTTCTGTCTCGGTGCAGAATTCAGATGACTCGGGCGACGTCGTATTTTCATGACATTTGTCACGGTGAGCTCCCGTCCAAAGCCCAGGAGGCTCGTTCCTCTCTCTCTCTCATTGCTTACACCAGTGGGATCCTGTTCCATTTCTGTCTCCCTGCTGGTAGCCGTGCTCCTGGCTCTGTCCTATATGTGTCCCGTTTCCTCTGTCCTCCACCTGTCTTCTACGTTCGTCTGTCATGTGTTGCTGTAATCCATCTTCCCCCCTCTTGTTCTTTTTTTGAGCTTCCTGTCCGATATGCACTCTGTCTCCGTCTGTCTCTCTCTAGCTCTCCTGCCCCACTTTTCCACATCTCTCTCCTGACCTAGCTCATGAGGTTTCAGACACACTCACATACGTGTGTGTGTGTGTCTGTCTGTCTGTCTGTCCTTGGACCTCTCTCTCTCTTCTTTGTGCTCTACTTGAGGCCTTTTCAGTAAGTGATTGAATCTGTGCTCCCTCCTCATTCCCTCCCGTCCTTCTGTGTCTCCTTATCAAATCTCGCTGGAGTAGAAGGTCAGATAGGAGGAAACGTATCCTGCTGTGCTTTTAGGCAAGGTAAAGAGAGAAGGACGAACAGATTCTATTAAGGATTCGTTTTAAAACCTGATTACATCGCCTGCGCGACACAGATCTTGTTCAGTGCTTTTCCAACACGGTGCATCAGATGGTGGGCGATTTTTAGATTTTTGCCCCGATCTCACTCTCTTCAGGGACGGTTCGTGGGGGTGGCGCTGGCACGTGATTGCACCTGTGATAATGGGTAATAGTTTGACCAGTGACTTCTGCTGGTTCCCTCGCGCTCCGAGCTGTAAAACCATAAAACGGATATGATTAAACAAACAGGAGATAACGTATTTAGGAGAGACCTTTTAAAATGTGCTCCTGGCGATGTGTTCTGTTACCTTAAACCCATCTACATATATCCCCTCATTTCCAGTGTTTATGCCAAGCTACTACAAGCTCAACAAGTTATATAATTTTACATTTATAACCATTCCTCTTCCGCTTGTTGACACCCGTGCCTTTCCTGTGAATCCTGTGTGCATGTAGAGGCAAAATAAATGCTGCACAGGAATGACGAAGCCCGCAACTAACAATTAAAGCTACTATATTGAGAGATAATTATAGAACGTCAACGCATGTGGAACAAATGCAGAACATGAATAGAGGGACTTTAGGAATTGATCTTATGAAAGCTTAAGGGATTTCCCCTTTTTAAAAATGTACTACTAAATACACAAATCTGCTCTGAGCGTCGGGCCACAACAAGATGCACCCTGTTCGGTTTCTTGTTCAGCCAGTGAAGAAAGGACTTGTCCTAAAGTTTAGCCTGAAATGAGGCTGCAGTATCTAAAGCTAAAGGAGCTGAAACCTCCCGCTGGCTAACGAAACCCCAGAATCCACTTGCTCTGATATGAATAGAAATCTTCACGGCCTAAGAGAGTTTCTTAATACCTGGTGGCTGGCTTTAATAGCTGCTACAGTTACTGAAAGCCGGAGATGTTTCCCGGGCGGCAGCTTAGAGGCAGACTTTGGATATGCCTGAGATGCTTGGTAGCTGCATAGGAACCGCGTATCAAAGCTGTCGGAGATCAAGGTTAGCTGTTAGCTGTGGTTAAAGGGAGCTTTGCAAGAAACCTATCCCACATGCCTTTGCTCTCGTCACATCATCCCTCTTATATTTCGGTCTGCTTGTGCCTTCCTCTAACCGCTGATACCCCCCTCCCACCCCCCTCCTCTGGTTTCTCCCTCTCTGGCTCTCAAAAACGGAGTGAGGAGACGGATTTATCCTTGGGCTGTCCACCGCGGCACTTCGTGCTGGAATGACAGCAGCATCTTTGATATTTCTTGGAATGGCCAAAGTGTGGGAACAGGGAATGTCTCACCCTCTCTGGGTGGCAGTCTTTTTGCTTTCCTTCTTTCTTTTTTTTTTGAATTACATGTGGCCTCACTCACTGACACCAGCCAGCGTCAGAGTTGCAGCCAAGTCAGCCCTAACACAGAAATGCAGAGCATTACAGCAGGCGCGAGGTTTTGTCTATATTAAGATCTGGTCTCTGAGAGAAGCAGCTGGCTGTCGGGCAGACTAAAGCCGACCTCACGAACAAAACCAATCATTGCAGGTGACGCGGGGCCGAAAGCAAACGTACTAAGTTTAATATGATTTAAAAGTGATCCAGTCTGGTTTACAAGTGTTAAACTGTCAGCTTGAGCTTTGTAAACGCATCATGGGCACAGTTGTTAATTGAGGAAATAAATCAACTGTGTTTTGTGTTTGTTTGGATGTGAATCGTCTGCCCTTGTTGACGTAAATGTGACTGACAAAACATTAAAAACAAAACATTAGAAACCGCAGCCACCAAAATGACCGGCAGTTGACTCGGCACCTCTTTAAAAAACATTGTAACCAACTGGAGGGGAGGATTGATCGCAGCGCTGTTTTGTCTAGGCGTACCTAATAAACTGGCACCTGGGCGTTTCATTCAAAGCAACCACAACCCAGGTGTTCATGTATTTAGTTAATAGGTGTGTTGCTTTGCTCAGAGTGATGCAACAATCTAATCTACCATCATCCACTGTTTATGGTCACGTTACAGTCACTCATAAAGTGTAAGTTAGGCTGCAGTTAAAGGTTTTATAACGGATTAACCTGCGGTTTCTCTTTCTCTTTTAAATTTCTGTGTGTAAAAAAGCTACAAAGTGCTCCAAGTTGATGTTTTGTTTCTCTGATCAACAGCCTAAATCCCAAAAGCTCTTCAGATTACAGTTGAAATGAGTAGCTGGTTGTCGGTAGTTGCTTCACACTCAGCTTTTTCTCACCGTGGTATGCTTCTTGATTCTCCAGGTGTCATTGTTTGACCTGTTCTGTGTGTTTTACAGGTTACCCTCCTCTGCCAAACAACCTGTACTCCAGCCCCTACCTGTCCCTGGGACACCTGGATCCTCCCTCACTCTCCCAGCACCCGCTCTACGACTCACATAAAGGTCAGCCGCTGTCGCCGGCAACCGTTCATACACATTCTCTCCTGTCGTGCGATGCGTGAGTGGAAGTAGGTTCTGCATCAGCCCTGACTCGTAGTTTGTTGTGGAAATGGGCAACATTCAGCTGACATGGGACCAATTTCCGTTTAACATATTGTGCTTGTGCTCCTCCTGGGTGAGAATATTTATTATGCAGACCTCTGCACGGGTGCCGCAGCACGCTGTTTCGCTCTGAATCTAAATCTGTTTCGTGTTTGTGTTCACGTGATGCGCATGTGCGTGTTTTGTGTCTTTTAGAGGGATTTTACCTGCCAGCCTCCTTGAGCCAGTTGCCCCTGCACCCGCCGTCTGCACCCCCAGCCACCCCGTCCAGCTCCACACCTCCACAGAGGACGTCCAGGGACGGTGGCAGGGACCGGCCTTACCGGAGCGAGCGAGACAGAGAAAGGGACAAAGAGCGAGAGAGGTCGAGGGAGGAGCAGAGGCCGCACAGCGTGGTGGACCTGACGCAGGACGGGAGGAGCGAGGAGGAGCGCAGGGCGAGGAGCAGTGAGCGAGAGAAAGAAAGAGACCGGGACACGGAGAGAGACATTTGGTCCTTCCATCCTCACCACCAGCAGCAGAAGTCACACTCCCAGCCTTCCACAGCGGAGCACAGATCCAGGCCTTCGCCTCCACGGCCGTCCTTCCCCTCAGGCGGGGGTGGGGGCAGGTTTCATGGACCAGAAACAGACAGAGGGGGTCGGGATGAAGAGGCGGGCTCTCGAGCCCACCACCACCACCACCACCACCACCACAACGCAAACTCAAACAACTCAAACTCTCACTCAGACAGACAAAGGAGGAGTGACTCTGTGGCTGTGTCGGCAGGGGCCCTCCACATCGCTTACGCACATCCTCCCGCGCTTCAGCCCTCCACTGGCCCGCCCCACCCCTCCACACCCAGAGAGCCTATCAGAGAGCAGCGAGTCAGCGCACCGACATATGTGCCTTCTGTGGAGGTTTACGACGAGCGGGCCGGGCCCATCCAGATCGCATCTCAGGCCCGGGACAACAAACACAGTGACAAACACAGAGACAGAGACCGAGACCGAGAGAGGGAGCGAGACAGAGAGAGAGAACGGGACAGAAACAGGGAGAGGGAGAGCTACAGGTTTCCTGAGAGGAGCTCAATGGAGCATCCTCGACTCTCCCAGTCTGGCGATTTAGGCAATCAGAGAGAGGAAGGCTCTGTCATTTGTTCCAATGGATCCATTGGTAAACGAGGACAGGACGCGTCTTACTCCTCCAATCAATCAAGGTTCAGCCCGGAAACCAGGGACATCCCCAAACACTCGCTCCGATTGGGCATAGAGCGGGCAGGGGTGGAGCCTAAATGGAATACCATCAGCCCATTAGCCAACTATGCCACGAGTCACATGGCTGCCCTAGCAGCCCAACACGGACACACACTCTCTTCCCCCCACAGCCAGCAGACGCACACACAGACGCCCCATTCCCCTCACTCAGCCCACCGGCCAAGCAACAACCCGCACTCCACCCACAGCCATTCCCCACAAACACACCCCTCCCAACACGGACATGGACATGCAGTTGAGGAGGGCAGTCAGAGGCGTTACCTGGACCCATCAGTGCTATACCGACCAGGGGGGTCGTTAGCAGGAGGGTCTGGCGGGGGAGAACGGGGTGGGGGAGGGGGTTCAGAGCCCACAGAGGTATCAGCCATGCAGAGTCTGATTAAATACAGTGGAAACTTTGCTGCTGAGGGCCCCGGGTCCTCCAGGCACACCGCGGAGGGCCGTGGGCCATTTGGGGGTCTGGGTAACATTGTATTTGAAGCCGAAAGAGAGCGAGAGAGGGAAAGAGAGAGAGAGCGGGAACGGGAAAGAGAGAGGGAAAAGGAAAGAGAGCGGGAGAGAGACAGGGAAAGGGTGTCGGTTGGACCAGGCTCTTCGGGGGCGTTGAGGGTGCCGCCTCAGCTGAAGAGGGAGCAGGAGCGGCCGGACAGCGCCCGCTCCTTTGGCCGGGAGGGGGAAGGAGAGGTGCGCCACCCACCAGTTGGCATAGCTGTGGCTGTGGCCCGGCAGAGAGACAGCGGGAGCAGCAGTAAACAGACCAGCGGGCCTTCAGACACTCAGAGGAACCTGCTGCAGACTGCCATCAAAGGTAACGGCCTAAATAATAAGCGTTCCTGTTTGCTTTCTGCTAATGTTCTTGTTTCCCTGCATGCGAGTGATGGACGGACACGTTTCTGTTGTAATCACACATGTAAATAATCCAGTTACTGCCACGCGGATTATCATCGAGCACAGGATTTGAAACACCTTGCTGTCGAGTCTTGCGGTGACATTCACTCAATCACACAAGTCATTTTGCGTTTTATAGTTTCTGGCAAGTTAAATCAAGTGCACTTCATTTATCTGAAACATTTTTCTAATGTATTTTCTGCCGCCTTTGCTTTCAACTCCCTCCTCTGTGGCTCGTCTCAGAATCACACTGCAGGGAACGTACATCCCCCTTAGTTAAATGAACCGAGAGCAAATGATTCCTCATTTCGGTTCCCATGAATAATGGAGGATTCATTTTCTTTTCGGCTCAAAGTCATGTTTCCTCAGCCCTGTTTGACTTTGAGGTGTTCATGCATGTAACGTGATTGGAATGGTAAAAACACCCCCCCCCCCCGACTCCCCAATTGCTAATTATGTCATGGGTTGTGTTTTGTTGAAAGCCTCCTTTTTGGCGAGTGTGTTGGCTCTCCGCGCTGCATAGCAATTCCTGCTGTACAGCACTCTATTCTTGTGCGTCAAGGTCATTCAGCTACAGCGCTCCCTCTCCATCTCTGTCTTTCTCCTCGCTTCTGTTCCTCTCCCTTCGTCCTCCCACAGTTCACTCCTCTCTTTCCTGTATCATTTAAACGTCTCCCTCTCCTGCCCTTCCTTCCTCCCTGAGAATCTGAGAAGGTCTCAGTGCAGCGGCGCTCCCTCCCTTGTCCCACCTCAGGCCCCCTTGCTCCTTCTCCTTTCTTCAGCTCCTCCTCCTCCCTCTCTGCATTAAACATGTCATTACAGAGTGCAGCTAAAAGCTACAAACAAGCCTTGAATTACAATAAGACCACGGGTGCGTTGCTAAGCAATGGATCAGTCTTGAGAGTGATGGACTGCGTGTGTGTGTGTGTGCGTGCGTGCATGTGAGGGTATATGAGGAACTGTGTGTATTAGTTAAATACTGTAGATGCTTGCATATTTGTATGTGTGCATGCACGTGCAGCCCTGTTGGGGGCGTGTGTTCATTTTCCCGCTTGAGCAGAGTGATTGGTCTAATAGCTTCAGTCCCTCTCACTGAGAAGAAGCTCTAAATAAACAGCAGAGGGATTACACTGAAAGCAGAACTAGAAGGATGAGTGGATGAGTAGATGGAGGAGAGCAGGAAGAAGAACAAGGAGGAAGACGTTAGGCTGATGATAAGAGATGGCCGTTGATCGATAGGTTGATGGATGGGAAGAGAGAGAGAGGGATGTCGGGAAGTAAAGAAGTGAGGAGAGTGGTGTGAGATGGAAGGAGCACCGGCGGTGGAGGAGCATGGAGGAAGAGGGGGCGTGCAGCGCTAATCGCTGGCTTTCTGATGCAGAGAGGATAGCATGTGGGACAGGCTCCCTGTAACCTTGGTAACAGTCTTGAAACCTTTCCTGCGGAGCATGTCAGGGTTTGTTAAAGTGTCTTGTCCCTTTACTGACTGCACACACACACACACACACACACACACTTCTAGAGCAGAACTGAAGGGTTCAGCACACTTGTATAAAACCTTTCTGCTGCTCAGGGACCTTCAGTCAGCGCGGATGGGGTGGAAGAGGGTTAACGGGGAAAAGAGTGTGAGGAGGAGATCCTCATGTTTATTCTGGATTGCTTGGCTGAGTGAAGCTGCTTTCCTCTTTTTTTTTTTTTTCCCCCCTCCATCTCTCTCGTGTTTTGCCGTTGGCTCTCATAGTAAGCAGAAAAGGTTTAAGGCTGCGCGCGTGTGCGGTTGTGTGTGTTTGTGTGCGCACTTGTGCGGTGAGGCAGCAGTGCTATGTTCACACGTCTCCGGTGGCACCAGACTAATAACTGATAAGAGCTGACACTCAAAATGAGAGCTGTCACTCCATTTCTGTGTGAGTGTGTGTGTGTGTGTGTGTGTGTGTGTACAGTATGTGTGCACATACTCTTTGTGTTCAGGCTGCGGCCCAACATCGTATTTTTAGCTTCCCGTCTCATTTCAGCGCTCCGTGCCGTGTCACCATTTACAGCCAGTGTGACCTCATCTTCTCTTCGCTGTCACCCGTTTCTCTTGTTCTCACCACACGTCTTCCCAACATCTCACCACATATCTTTTTTTCACAGCTCGTAGCCTTTTCTTTAATGTACATGTGCGGTCGGGGTTTTAAATGTTGTGATGCAGCCACTGAACATCTCTATCTAATCTCTTTCTCCCCCGTCTGTGCCTGAACCCGTCACAGATGAGGAGCGAGGGGAGGAGCGTGCTCGTCACCACGAGGACAGACTGCTGGCCGGGCGGCTGGAGCGCGAGCAGGAGAAAGTGCTCAGGTGAGGGGGTGTGGTCGATGTGCCAATTTATCCAGTTCCGTTGAATCTACTTTTGAAAACGTTTTGTTGAATTAAACAATATGTTTGTTTCCCTCCAGAGAGTCCAAGGAGCTGGCGGAGTTTACTCAGATGCACCCTGCGCCTCTGTCTAGCGGCCTTACGCCCGGTATGATGACACCAAGCCTCATGAATTCCAACCTCATGGTGACAGGCGGGGCTGCCCTGGCAGGGGCGGGACGATGGCCTCCCGACCCTTCAACTCTGTCCTCCCACCCCTGGATGCCCCGGCCTGGAGCCCCCCCGGTCTGGCTCTCCAGCTCACCGTACAGTAAGTGGACGCACACGTGACAGGACAGAGGACACGTGCCACACACACACGTGTTCGACGTTCTTTGTGGCACTAGTTTTGAATAGAACGGCTCAAGTCAGGCATGTTCACGGCGTTACATTTGCTTTAGAGCTGAAACTGTGACTGCCAGATGTGGACGGGTGCAAAGTGCACAGCATTAGTACTCCTCCACTGTGTTTTGAGGAGCTGCAGCTTTTTCCCGTTTCAGTGAGCGCCAGTGTCTCATTCTCGACGTGGTACTAAAGACTCGAGCGTCTAAATCCGTTCACCCCAGCTCGTGGCAGGCTTGTGAATTTCTGCATGCACCCTTTTCTGACTGGTGATTGGTGAGGAAAAGGAGCTGTCTGTGCTGAGTGGCCGTCCAGCGGCAGCCTCCAGGGGTCAAGTTCCTCCGACATTCCTGATCTTTGCAGGACATTCCTGCTCCCGCGGCGCTCGCCGTCCAGAAATAATCACAAGCATCCAGGCACACATACTCACATACTTGTGTAAGCTTTCAACATAAGTGTACACACATGTGAAAATTTGGAAACACGCACACAGGTGTGCATAAGACTCCCCAAGGGTGCAACTGTGTCTGCAGCTAATTCCAGAGGATTGTGGGTAAAAGTACGGTGTGGATAATGATGTTGAGTGAATGTGGGCTTTAACTTTTAGAATCTGACAAATCTTCACATTTTTCACACTTTTTCTTTTCGTCTCACTCGTCCCATCCCCCCTCGTCCCTTTCATTCAGGCCTGGGTCCCTCCTCACTCCACCAGACCCTCCCCCCAGGCTACCCACCCTCTCTGCCAGGCTCCATACCCCCTCCCTACCAGTTTGCCAGGGACCCGCAGTCTGGACAGCTAATAGTCATCCCCACTGAACACCTGCCACACTACGGTATGAAAGCCCCTCTCTCTCTCTCGCTCTCGCTCTCCCTCTCTCTCTCTCTCTCTCTCTCTCTGTGTTGTGCGTGTGTGTGTGCTGTGTGTGTACATAAGAAATCTAAAATCTGGTTGCATGATGTTTGCAAATCAGAATTTTATGTATTTTAGCAAAAACAAATGATTACCACGTTCCTTTTGAAACAGGTGTTAGTATCAGCAATTACTGTAAACAAACGAGACCAAATCCAGCAATATTGACAGCTCCCATGTGCTCATTGTGGACTGTGTGCCAGCAGTTTCATGCTTTCTGCTGCGTAACAGCGCGACCATGACGAGAGCACTGTGATGCACTTTAAACATGATTAAACTCTGCTGGAAGGTGAAAGAGAAAAGAGGCTAATATGAAGCATCACAGGAGTGCTCTCACCCAGGCGGTGCTCCTATAGCTACGGTACAAACTGTTGCATCAATCTGGGAATAAGAGTGTGAAAACTAGTTAGCAAGCAGCAAATAAAAGTGTTTTGTAAACAGCTGCAGTCAATAACAAGGAATCAAAATGCAGAAATAGAAGTTTAGTAAATTAAACATTTAGCAAACATGAAGTTAGAAAAAGGAAATTCCTCATTTTGAGAAATAAAGCAGTAGCAGTGCTGTTGAACATGAGCTCATTTTTACCTTTTAAATAAACAGTTTTGTTAGCGAGCAGTGTTACATAAACAATGTCCAGTTTAAATGGATTTTTCATTTTACAGTCTCGGTTGTTCCCTCCTTGCATTGCTCCACAGGAGGTGACGTACTGGAGCGCGGAGCCTCGGTGTGGTCGGGCGTCTACGGTACAGGCAGCTCTCTGCAGCACGCAGCCCAGCTGCAGCTCCTCTCCCAGCAGCAGATGCTCCGGCAACAGGAGCTCCTCATGATCCAGCAGCACACAGCGCAGGTCCTGGAGCTGCAGAGGAACGCACAGTTAGTCGTAAGTGGACGTAACAACAACCGCGCACGGTTCAAAGCACGCTAAAACAGAAAGCACAGCGGTCCTGCAGCTGCATGAGACTTTCATGTACAGAAGATTTCAGTCTTCAAAACCAGTCCTTTTACATTTGGGCCGGGCACTGGGTTTTACACACATTACATACACACTGCTCAAACAGGGTTAAAGTGTGTATTTGTGTGGAACTATTTTCAGTGCTTTTGATGTCAAGTGCTTCTGTGTTCAGACAGCAATAGGTCTCTATGGCAGAAAGGTGTATGCTGCATGTATACCAGGCTTTGAACACATACCCAGCGCTTCCATCAGGATCCATCATTGTAGCAGAAGAAGTCAGTCAGATTGGATTGTGTCACATCACACATATGGTGACATCAAACCGTCTCCTCTGCTGTGTTTAGGAGCGTTTAAAGGCCAGCGAGCACCGGCCCGAGCTGGAAGACAAAGCAGACAAGCGGAACGCTGACCCCAAGCCCCGCCCCTCCTCAATATCCTCCCCGTCTCCCTCCCCCATCCTGCACCCCCGCAAACCTCCCCTGCCGTCCCGCTCGCCCACCCCGTCCACCTCCTCCCTCACCCCGCTGCCTCCGCTCCCCTCCCCGGTGACCACCCTCAAGTCTGAGGATGGCGGGCAGAGAGTGTTGTCTCACTCACCCACGCCCCTGCCTCACCCGCCTTCCCCACGCTCGGCCTCTCCGCCTCCATCCTCGCCACGCCGGCCTAAGCAGGAGGCGGCCGAGGATGGGGAAGTGGAGCGGCGGGACCAGAGAAGGGGGGCGAATCCACCATCTGCTCCCTTTCCAGGCATCTACTCTGGTGAGTAGATCAGCTCCCACACGTTACCTGAGAGAGACTGAATCATTGATCATTGATCAGTGCATTGAGACTTTAATTTCTGTGTTTCTGCTTTATTGTGTTTACAGATATCCCTCCAGGTTACCCTTACCAGTCCATCACTGCCCCCTTTGGCTCACCTTTCCCTCCTTATCACCTCCCTGCACCCACAGGTGCAAGCACAGAAGTTGTGCCACCCCACCGCTCCCGTACCCCTTCCTCTGCTGCCCCTCTGCCCTCAGCCCACCTCCACTCAAGGCTGCTGGACGCAGACATTAAGCCACAGAAACTGGAGTCGTCAAAGACGGGGTCTTTTCTCAAACAGGAGCCTGGTGTGGAGCAGCCTCAGCTCGACATGACGCCAGAGCCTCTGGGTCCTCTTCGCCGGAGCCGCAGCCCTGTGCTGGTCAGTCAGGACAGAGAGGGAGAGGTGGAGGCCTCAAAGCCTCAGCCGCTACCTCTGCACGTCCCCAGCCCTCCACCGCAACCGGCTGAAAGGCTTGAAGATGTCAGGGAGAAAGAGAAGGAAGGCGGGCAGATCAAAATGGAGGCATCGTCTTACTCCTGTCAGGCAGCGTATCCCCTGCCTCCTCCGCTCACAGAAGCAGAGCCTAAACCAGAGATCACTGATCCAAAACCATACCCATCCTGCATCGCTGCAGATCCAGACCGCCAGGAATCGGCTCAGATGTGTGCGTCTCTCAAGGAGACAGCTGTTGCTGCTTGTGAACAAGAAAGGCCAGACACTCCGCTCAACCCTCTGCCTCCCAGTCAGAAAGAAAGTGTTACTGAGACTCCGGTTTATCCTCCCCCCACCTCTAACTCGCCACTCCCGCTGGTCATGGGCTCAGAGGATCCCATGGCAGGAATGCTAGCTCTCCTGACTGCCAGTGAGATGGCACAGGCCCGGCCCAGCACTCCACCTGCCCCGACACTCGTACCGCAGGTAGACAACCCTCCTGAGGGCGTGGACTGCAGTGGCACTGGTGCTCTGGAGATGGTGGCGCTGGAGGGAATGGCACTGCTGAGCCAAATGGCCCAGCAGGAGATGGAGAACATCAGCCTGGAGCAGGGTGAGTATATGAGGGGATGAGAGGTGGGGGAAGGCAGGAGAGAAGAAATGAATGAAGAAGATCATTTGAATATTCCCTTAATGTTTCATCATGTTGCACCTGCTTCCTGTCCAGAGCTGACACTAGATGGCCTGGACTGTCTTCTCGAGGCGAGTCGGCAGATTCTGTTGGACGCCATCGAGAAACAGTCCCACATTGATCTGCCCAGAACGCTGGACCCCGACAAGAAGTACAGCTGGAGGCAGAGGAAAGAGGAGCCGGTAAGATCAAGAAAAATGTCGCCCAGCCATAAAAATGTTTCCACAAGTGAAAAATGGTGACAAGTGTCTGTCTCTCACTCCTCTGCAGCTTTACAGTAAAATGTCCATGGACGTACTGGACGCAGTGGAGGTGGAGTACCGCGTTCGCCTGGCCGAGCTGCAGAAGACGTACAAGGAGAAGCAGAGAGACCTGAGCAAGCTGCAGAGACGCCGAGACAAGCGGTGAGTGTCGTCTCACACAGCTCCACGCGCTCGCAAACGAGATGATTGATCAGTGTTGTTACACACAATGATACACAGCGGCAAAGCAAAGCTCCTGCATCCCCACCTCAGACACACACCTCTAACTGTTTTTTATGCAAATGCCAGTGAGCGGCAGCAGCAGGAGGACGAGAGGCGGAGTCTGACCAGACGGGGCAGGGGACGACCCAGGAAGAGAAAACACTTGGCTACACCTCCCAAACTGGACAGCAGGCCTGGAAAGTGAGTAAGACCTCCGCCTTGATTCAGACGGATGTTTATCTTTTTTTTTATTGTTTGTTGTTTTGTGTGTGTGTGTGTGTGATTACATGAAGTGTAAATACTCGGTCTCTCTCAGGGTGGGTAGGTCTGTGCAATACTCTGAGGACTCTGAAGCTGGGGATGGACAGAGGAAGAGGTTCCGGGTGTCCAGAGAAGAAGAGGAGGCGGAAGCAGGAGGTGGAGGAGTGAAGGTGAAAAAGAAGAAGAAGAAGAAGAAGAGCTGGAACGATCAGGAACCTTCCACCAGTCATGCTCTGGAGGTAGGCCACTGAGAAAGGCGTGTGTGTTTTGATTGTTGAATCTGCTGTTGTTGCACTTATCTGATGGATACATCTGTTCTGTCAGGTGTTGAAGGCGAAGCGCGGCCTCGTGTGTGAGCAGGAGCAGCTGGCGTCGGACCTCGACAGAGCGCTCTCTCTCTCGCAGCTCGGCTCGCTCAGCGCGTCCCGCAAGCTTGCCTCCAACTCAAAGCTGGACAAACTGAAGGGGAAGTCCGCGGAAAGTCGGATGAAGGAGCACGGCGTCCACTCATCGGCCAAAGGAGGGAAGCACAAGATGGCCGCCAAGGCCTCTGCTCTGGAGAGCGCGCGGAAGTTGAAAGGTCAGAAGAAGACTGCTTTGTTCTCTCCTGTGAGATCAGAGCTCAGCAGCTGCTCCAACAGTGAGTACCCGGAGATGAGACAGAAACGCTTTTTATGATTGAAAACATTACTCAAACTCTTTTCTGACAACACCAGACACTTTGTCAAAGAGACGAGGCCGGGAACATTCTCCACGCCTCCTCTCGTCTCTCTACATCTACAGCAGGGGTTTACATTACACGTCGGTCTGAGCTGTCGGTTGTTTTAACCTAAAGATACTTGGTGGACGCTGAGTTACAATCATTTTGTCAAACAATCGCTTAAAGAGACCAAGACTAAAGGCTGATATGTTTAATCCCCCTGCACCACAGAGCTCCACTGTCCAAAAGCATAAAACTACTTCATGGTAGTGGTTAGTTAACAGGGTCAAAGTGGTCCGATCCTCAGTAGTTACACAGAAGAACAGAAATCCAGGTTTCACGTTTCAGAGTCTTCTCAGGTTGTGATGCTGCGTTCGAGCGCAGATCTTCTTGCTGTCTGCCTCTTTTTGCTTCACGTGTCATTAACCGCACTTTCTCTGCACCAGACTCCGATTCAGAGGAGCACAATTCTGCTCGAGGGGGCTGGCCCCCTCTCTCAGGGACGCGTTCCCACGGCAACCTGACGAGGAAGAGACGGTCCGCGTCGTCGCCGACGTCGCTGCTGTCCAGTCAGAAGTCTCAGAAGAAGAAACACAAGCACTTATCCCTGCTGCTGGAGGAAGCGGGCCTCAGCTCCTCTGACGACTCCTTCGACCAAGGTTACTGACCAAACTCTTACAGCTCCCCGCCCCTCGCTGTTGAGTCAGACAGAGAAAGTGTCTTTGAGCCTCACCACAGCTCGTGTCTTTGTTTGCGTTTCGCTAAGGCAGCTGTTTTCCGACTGTGCTTTAGCTTGACCATCCCTACCTCCTCTCTTTGCTGCTGGCTTCTCTGCAAAGTTGCCTTTTTTTTTTTAAAGAGTTGACCTATTTCTATGGTGTGTTTTTTTTAAACTGCCTGGATCTTTTTTGTAGCATTTGTACATTTGAAAAATTGTGTGAATTGTGAGATTTTTTTTTTCCCATAAAGTTGTATTGCAGTTTGGTACCTATAAGCTTTATTAAAGGTGTTGATTTGATTGGCACAGAAAGCGAAGCGCTGTGGTCCTTGTGTCTGCTTCATCTGTCTGTCCGTCTCTGTCAGTCTGTCCAGCTGCACCTCACACATCCTTTAGACGGCTCTGTTCGTCAAATATCCCTTCAGTTGTCCTGTCGAAGCACTGGTCAAGCCTAAAGGTTTGCACTTGAGGGAAACTGAACTATTTAGGAGTAGAAGTTTAGCTCAGAGCACACAGAGCTGAATCTGATAGGTCAGATAAGAAGTTTACCTCCTGCTCAGTTTCAGTTGTTTTAAAACAAAAATGTGCTGATAGTTGGCTTTTTTTATTTTTCAAACAACTATTACTAAAATTGACATCAGGCTGAATGTTTATTGATCTCGTCTTTGTGGTCTAGCTTTTTGCTGTTGTGGGGTAAATTGCATTATGACTCCATCACGTGAGATGTTGGGGATATTTGGACAATAGAGCTCCTCCTCTGTGTCTACTAAACCTTCAAATAACCCTTTTCCCTTTACCTTGCTCTCTCAGACACCTTGCTCTGTCTTCTCACCTTTGACCCACTCCCACCCCTCCTGTCCTACCCATGATGCTTTGAGTGTCTCTCAGCCTGTTCCATGTGCTTGTGCCGCTGCTGCCGCTGCGACATTACAGAAGCTTGGCAAGGACTAGCGCAGCCTTGAGCCTACGCTGCCTCGCTGCGGCTAGTCTGCACTGTGGCTAAAGCTTTTGCTTGAGCTTGACTGTGCTAAGGCCAGGCTACGCTACGGCTAGGCTGCGCTCTCGCCGCCGCGCTGCCCCGCCCTGCCTGAGGCCACACCCCTGTCACCCTCTCTGTAAGTAGGAAGAGCCCCTCCCTCTATTCTTCATTGACCTCTAACATTTGCTGAAATTGAACTACATACACGGACGTGAACTTTTACTTTTTTTGTTTTTGTATTTTTATTCTTCTCACAAATTAAAGCTCATTAACGAGAGCCATGGTTACCCCCTGTCGCCTAACTCCAGGTCTCCTGATGGCTTGTGAAAGTTTGCAGGAAGACTTTTTGACCCTCTGACAGGACAGAGGACGTAACCATGGTTACTCAAACCTCACACCAGCATTATACCCAGGGGCCTCACAGGGCTGTCCTCTCAGTGCCTGCCTGTTGTTGTATTGTCTGCCTGCTGCTGTTAACACATAGTGGATTCACAGTACAACTGCCAGCTCTGAATAAGTCTAAGCATCTTGAATATTGATCTTTAATTACTGTAGTTTTCTAAAACAATAAACAATTGTGAAATCAAAGCTACCACGATGTACAGATGTACTTCAGTACGTCATGACATCACTACCAGATTACAGGTGCAGCTAACTTTGTTTGTACTGTGCATCCACCCTCAATGTTAACACTCTAACCCCCGAGGAGACACTCCTCCTGCTTATCTGTCGCCAAGGACCTAACTGCTAACTACGAGCAACCCACAGCTAACCAGCGGTGTGCTACAATAAGTGTGTGTGTGTGTGTGTGTGTGTGTGTGTGTGTGTCGGCCTGGAGGAAGAAGTGAGCTATTTCACTTCAGTCTCTTTCTCACATTCTCTGAAGGTATTTGTTTCAATGATAAATGATATCTGAGACGGAGTTTCAGTTTTCAGCTCACACCAGCTGTGTGTGCGTGTGTGCATGAGTGTGTGTTTGTGTCCGTTTGGCTCACATGCATGTGTGCGGTACAGTCAATTCATTTTTGTCCTTTCTGTAACTTGCCTACACAGCATTACGGTATAAAGACAGGCTGCAGTGGTTTGGACAGTTGATCTCCTCTGTCTCTTGTCTCCAATCAGCCAACATGTCATGTGTAGACAGTCTGTGAATATAAGATCCAGATTGCTGTGTCCTTTCACAGGGCTTAATTCAGTCTTTGTATTTAGTTTCTTGTCTGAGAAAGGTTGAATTATCTTTAATTAGCTTCTTTAATTAGGATTCTTTGGTTAATTCGTTGTCTCTGCGCTGTGGTCTTTGTGCCTGCGGTCAGTAGAAGCAGCAGGAAGTGATCTGACCTTTGGTCCAGGCAAACGCTGCAGCCACACTCATCCCAGAGCTGAAAATCTTGTCTCTTACAACAGAAACCTCAGAGGACGAGGACGATGACGACAACAACGAGGACGAGTCTGATTCGGACGATGACGGCTGCTGCGAGGAGAGCGGGCTGGGTCTGCTGGCCAGGTTTGCGGCGAGCGCGCTCCCTGTCAGCTCCACCCCGCTGAGCCTTCTCCATGACGGCAAACACCACAGCAGGCAAAGTACTCTGGGTAACGCAGTAAAACAGAATTGTGTTGCCTGTGCTGTGAGCAGCATGTCATGAGTGAATGTGTGGAAGGTAGCAACAAAAACAAAAGCAGAGAAAAACACATTATTCAGACTTCTCTATTTCTATTTAAACCAAAAGTGGATGAGCCTGATTTCACAGGTTCCCCCGACAGCTCTCTGCCGTCTAATTGTAATTTTCTGTGGCTGAGCAGGTTCACCGCCTGAGCCTTTCTTCAGGATTGTGTTATTGATTCATAGTTAAATATCCATTCATTTCTAATTGTCACATCAGGCTGGATGTAATGATGCAGCCTTGAATTATGTATTAGTTTCAAATTGATCAATAGTCCTTTTCACAGGGGTTATTGATTTCAGAGAATCTAACACCTGAGTTTATTACTGGCTGCATGTGGGAGGAGCCAGTTTGTGTTTCTTACTGTACTCCGTGTGTGTGTGTGTTTGTGTTTGAATGTGTGTGTTTGTTTGTGTATGAGTTTTTACATCATGTGACCCTCTCCTCTCCTCCATCAGGGTCATCGGAGTGTGAGTGGTCTGACTCTGGCTCTGACCTGAGGTTGAGGAAGTTCCCCTCCCTGCTGCATGGCAAACGCTCTGCCCCAGAGCTGCCCCTGTTGCCCCCGGCAACTCGCCGCATTGACCAGACAAGCCCCACCAAGCGAGATGAGGTGCTGCCCGTCAAACGCAAGCCAGCACCGAAACCACGCCCCTCGCCCCGGTCGCCAAGGCAATTCAGCTTCGACCTCCCCAGCGGCTCCGGAGTCGGCGGCTTTAGCGAGGACGAGGGCTGGACCCGGCGACGCAGCGAGAGGATTTTCCTCCACGATGCCACCACCTCAGCCGGACAGACGTCTGTGCCGACCTCTGCCTCCTCCACTCAGAGCTCATCCTCCTCCTCTTCCTCTTCCTCCTCAAGCTCAGCTCCACCTCTCACCCCGAAGCCGGCCCCCAGACCAAAGCCTGCTCCGCCCAGCAGGGAGGGGAAAGATGTGGTGAAAGTACGTCAACAGTTCATCAGGTTTTAGACTGAAAAACAAAGACACTGTTTCACTCCTCTCCTCCTCCCTCAAACTCTGCCTCCCTCACATCCTTTTTGTCTCCCTTGACACCTCTGTGTGTCAGAGTGTGTGTTTAAGCGTGCGTGTGTGTTTGCCAGAGTGCCAGCAGGGTTTCCCAGTACTTCAGTCACTGCAGCACTCCCCTGCTGTCTGTGTCGTGTTGCTGACAAGAAAGGACAACTGCAGGCAGCCTGGCAGCATCCCACCCTCAGCGTGTGTGTGTGTGTGTGTGTGTGTGCGCGTGCATGCATGCATGTGAATGTAAAGATATAAATCTCTCCTGTGCATGTCATTCATTTGCATGTGTGTGTTGTGACTCTTGAAAAGCAGAAGAAGAAGCTGAAGGACTCTCCTTTGCCAGTGAGCCCGTCCACCCTGTGCGGTCCAATCACAGACGGCCCTGTGCCTCTGAGCCTCAGCCCGTCACGCAAGAGCCAACCAAAAGCCAAGACCAAGGCCAGAGAGGTCAGTGGGATGATGGATCGTCTGCAGAGTCATTACGGACGTGAACTTAATTATCCTGGCAAGGGCAAAACCAGAACAATTTAGTTATGAGACCCTAAGTGTGCACACAGACGCACACAGGCACACACACTTTACTCTGCAGCTCGCTGTGTTGCACAAACACACGAGTTGACACCGTTTTGTTCTGTTAGCAAGAGAGAAAAAACAGTAAACCTCTTGTATGGTGTGATTTCTGCCAAAGTGTTGCATTGCTCTCCATCTGCCACCAGCCCAGAACTCGAGTTTGTTTTGGAAACACGAAAGGCAGCTAAAGAGCGTGTGCAGAGCTCTTTGTTGTGGCGGTGGAGCAGCAGCAGAGGAAGATTGTGTATCCGACAGCATAAGTGTTGGAATATGTTGCTGTTTCACTTTGAAAAGTTAATTTGCGGCGTGTCGGCCTGGTAGTTTGGTGATCATTTCATCATCATCATCATCATTCTCACTAATTACCATTTGGGGTTTTTGGAATCCAAACTAATGCATTTTTCCTCCTAAATGGATAATTAGTGCTGTCAAAGTCAGAGTCTGTGTGTGTTTGTGTGTTTTTGTAGCCTTCCAGGGGAGCAGTGAGCCGGCTGATGGAGAGCATGGCGGCAGATGAAGACTTCGAGCCCAACCAGGACAGCAGCTTTAGCGAAGATGAGCTCCTCCCGCCGCGCAGCAACAGCGTCTCGGAGAGGTCCTCCACACCCGGTCAGTCCGCTAAAAGACACCAGCTCCTGCTGCTTCCTGACGTGGCTCACGCTCTAAGTAATGATCTGATGTTGTCGTGCTCAGCTCCGGTGCAGTGCGTGCTGGATAAAGATTCCCTAGTGGACGGCCTCAGAGTGTTGATCCCGATGGACGACCAACTGCTGTACGCTGGACACGTGAACACCGTCCACTCCCCTGACATGTGAGTGCACAGAAAAGACCGGAGTGCTGTGATTGATTTGCAGCCTTTTAAAAGTGGAAACACACACACACACACACACACACACACACACACACACAGCTGTTTGCTCTGTTTTAAAGCTGCAAATCAATCAGCGCGCTCCAATTTTCTTTGCCGCTAAAGTTTGTGCTGTCCTCGATTTTAAGAAGCACCTGATTCAGCTGCACATCTCCGGAAGATGTGCAGACAATCCCCAGAGATCTAGAGCTATAAGGGAGAAGATACTGCCAGGCAGCGCCTGCAGGTGCAAACCACGGTGACCTGTTAGAAAGCTTGGTTGATTTTCTTCCTTACAGATTGTTTCACATATGCAGGCACACTCATGTTAGGAAATTCACTTATTTGTTCTTGCTGTGAGTTAAATGAGATGATGGATACGAGTCTCATGTCTGCACGTTAGCTGCAGTGAGTATGGATTAACATAAAGACTGGAAGCAGCATGAAACAGCAAGTAAATGGTTTTTACTTGAGCTAATTAATCAGCTTTAGAGGCAGTAGCTGTTGTCTCCAATTTTAATGCTAAGCTAAGCTAGCTGGCTATAGCATCATATTTACAGACATGAGAGTGGTTTAATCTCATTACAAGCAACTAAGGACATTTTACAAAATACCACACTATTCCTTTAATGCACCAACTTGTGCACGCACGCACACAGACAAACATACCGGAGTCACATTTAGATCTCAGTTCGGTCATTGAGGTAAAACCCAAATCCAGAGTTGGTTGCATTTCAAGAAAATAGAGTGAAGCAGTGTGTGTGTGTGGCGTCTGCGGGTTCTAGCTCCGCTCCAGACAGCCTGTTAGCCAAGGGACCAAAAGACTGTCGCGCCAGTGAAAGATGCCACCCGCCCGCTTCACATTAGAGTCATCAGACTTGAGATGAAAATGGAGTCTTGCTGACCCTTTTCTCTACCCTTCCTCCCTGCAGATACAGCGTGGTGGTGGAGGGGGAGAGAGGGAACCGACCACACATCTACTGCCTGGAGCAGCTGCTGCAAGAGGCTGTGAGTACACCGGGCATCTCCATACCCAACACATTAACCACTCTGTGTTGAGTTAGAAAAGTTAAAGCGCTCTGTGTGAAGTCTGTCCTGTCTAATAACTAAGGTGGGGGTGAAGTAAGGCGTCCTGCTCTGTGTTTATGTCCAGATCATCGACGTGAAGCCTCCCTCCGTGCGCTACCTCCCAGAGGGCACTCGCATCGCTGCCTACTGGAGCCAGCAGTACCGCTGCCTTTACCCCGGCACTGTTGTCAACGGTACAGCGACAGCCCGCAAAACACACACTCCCGCCACTTACATCATCAGATTCATAATCCACTTATATGGACAATTTAATTGTAGCTGGCAGCTCAAATGAAGGTAAAACATCCTAACAGAGCCTTCAGTGCAGAGTGCAGCAGAGTTTATTAGTTTGGAGAGCCAAGTGGAAAATAAGAAGATAAGTGGTCTGAGTTTAGTTCAAATCAGTGAGCCGCGAGCGTTTTAAATGTATTAAATCAGATGCTTACATGTATTGCTTACTTTGTCCCCAAACAGGAAATTCCGATATCGACGAGAACGATGATCTTATCACGGTAGAGTTCGACGACGGCGACACAGGCCGAATCCCCCTGTCCCACATCAGACTGCTGCCTCCTGACTACAAGATCCACTGTGAGGACACACACACACACACACACACGCTCATGTATATGTACTGTCGGACTGCATATCCTAGGTGTGTGTGTGTGTTTTCCTTCTCCTGGTTTTATGAGTGTCCACGTCAAACACCGTGAACACTTTGCTCACAAAATGAAAATATTTATTGAGCGTGGAGCTCAGCACGTCGTGTTACATTAGTCTTTTCCTCTGTGGGCGCTTTTGTTGATATCTGCACATCAGAAGCCGGTTGAAATATTTTGCTTTTTGTGGACAAGCCGCTTCAAACATGGCGATGCTTTATGAGCGAGCGCACACACTCAAAAGCACACAGCGGTGTCCGAAACAGCCCGCTCAGCTGAGAGGTTGAAACGTTGCAGGTAGCAAACAACAGCCAGGCCGAGAGCGTGAGAACGAGATAAGTTCAGTTCTTCAGATAAAAGCTTAAACCCTGCCGGCTCTGTGCTTCTGTCCAGGCGCCGAGCCGTCCCCTGCCCTGCTCGTGGCCAGCTGCTCCAGGAGGCGAGTTCGCAAATGCAGCAAAGAGGGCAAAGAGGCGGGAACAAAGCCTGAGGAGACCACCCCCAAGATCAAAGGAAAACCTGGTCGCAAACCTAAACCCAAACCAGGTGAGCTGATCAAAGAGTCTTCTCAGGAAGAACGCTCACTGCAGCTGGAAGCTCGAGGTCTTTATTATCTTTCCTCCTGTATGTTTTAGTACTAACACACAAACTGCTGCTAAATTCAAGCTACTCCAGGTTTATTTAAGTGTCAGATCATAACAGGAGTGATCTGAGGGCTCATTTCATGTAGAGTCAGTTTTGACTGTGCTTAATATCCCCTGAGTCTAATTCTACTTGACTCTAATGTGCCAGTGAAATGGCTGGTACAAAGTTTAGTGAAGAGTTTCCCAGGAATGGTTGGTTCAAAGTTTCAAATCTGTCAGACTTATTAAAACAGAAAAAGTAAAAACCGGTGTTACACGTTAAATACTGCAATCACTGTGGCTCTCCTCCTTCTTCTACTTTATCTCCTACTTCCTCTTCTCCCAGCCGCCTCCTCCTCCTCCTCCCTCGCCTCTCCTTCGTCCTTCTGCTGCTTCTTCCTCCTCAAATGTCAGAAAAAGGGGAGATGGATTTCACATTACCCCTCATGACTGTTTCTTACTTAACCATCTAAGACTGTTGGAACTTCTGTCAGTTATTAGGACTAATATTAATAGAATGAGTAACGTGCAGTTTGTCGCTGTCCCCTATTTTAACATCTTTATCATAGAGCCCATTAAAGGCCTGAAATCAAAAAATGCTTTTGTCACGTTCGTCTTTTGAAAACAACTGAACCAACAGAAATAGCTCAAAGCTCAGACGGATCTTTCATCAAACATGTCATGTTTGACCGCGGCTGTCATCTCTGATGTCAGTTTAATGACTCTGCAGCTTCGATGCTGTTTTGTAAAGCTCTGAGTCTATTACTCAAGCCGTAATATATGGCATGTTGCTTGTCTGATTCGCTGACGCCGGCCTTGTTTCGACTGGGTAAGCACTTCTTGAAGGCAGTGTTTTCATTTCAGAATTGTTTCCTTGCTGGTTTGTTCGGCTGCTCGCCACAAAAATCATGAAGCCACACAATGAAAACGTCAGCAGCTCCAGTGCAGAACCGTTTCCAGTGCAGCAGAGTTGTTGATGCTTTTTTGTTTTGTCCTGTTTTGTTTTTCCAGAGACCACCATGAACCCGGATGGCAGAGAGAAAGTCGATACTCCGTCTTCCTCCACCCAGCCCGCAGAGAGAGCCCAAGCTCTAGCCAAGCCTTCCCAGGACAGGAGCTCTTCTGTCCAGAAGGCAGTTCAGGAGAAGCCCCGGCCTGCATCCCGGCCCACGATGGGAACTCAGGCAAAACCAGGCCGCAAGAGCTCCGCCACGTCCCCCGCAAGTAGCCCCACCCTCCCCAGCCCGGTGCCCAGGAAGCCCAGCTCAGCCCAGCCTCCCACTCCTAAACCGGCCCGCCCTCTGCCTCCCTCCCTCTACCCTTCCACCTATGGGAAGGTCCTGACTGTGGATCTGTACAGCGAACCCAACCTCAGCTCCTACAACAGCCAGCGCAGAGAAAGAGAGAACAGCAGCAGCGTCAGTCCCACCACCAACAGACCAATGTCCAGACCCAGTATGGGAACTTCATCTGCTGCCCCCAAGCCCAGTGCTTCCTCCACACCCAGACCCACTTCTGCCTCCACACCCAAAACCAAATCCTCCTCGGACCATCACAGCAGCTCCAGACCTAGCCTCAGCTCCGGTCTCCTACCCAGCCCCATCTCAAGACTGTCAACGGGCAAACCCAGCTCTTCACTGACCCCGAGACCTTCGTCATCATCATCGTCCTCGTTGTCATCATCATCTGCCCCCAGACCCAAACTGAAGATGCCGTCCGAGCAGCTCTCCAGCTCCAGCTCCAGACCGAGCACCATCTCCAGACCCAAGCCCGGCTCAGGGCAAGGAGACGTGTGTTCGGTGGTGAGGCGCAAGTCGCTTTCTGCGGAGCCTCTTGTAAAGCTCGACCACGAGGGCGTCACCTCCCCCAAGACCAAGAAGACCAAGGCTCTGATGTTGCTGGAGGGTCGGGGTGTAAGACGAGATCACGCCCCCATCACCACCACCTCAGCCAATCAGAAACCGCTAAAGGCTAAACCTAGAGCTCCAGATAGAGAGGGTGGCCCGCCAGAGAAAGAATACAAAGCACCGATGCTGGCGAAGGAGAAGCCAGAGAGTCGTGGAAGTGCTGGTAGAGGACAGGAAGTGGACACGAGAGAGGAGAAAGGTAAAAAAGAGGAGAGAAAGGAGGTGGAGAAAAGGGAAGAGAGGAAGCTGAAAGAGGAGTCGCAGAGTAGCAGCAGCTCAGAGTCCGAGGAGGAGGGGCAGAAGGGGAAGATGAAGAAAAAGAAGAAATGCACCTCAAGTTGCTCCTCCTCCTCTTCATCCTGCTCTGGCTCCTCCTCATCTTCATCATCGTCGTCCTCTTCGTCGTCCTCGTCCTCCACTGATGACTCCTCCTGCAGCTCAGATGAAGAGAGGACCCCTACGCCCCCACCAGGCCCCGTCTCCCCGCCTCCAGCGCAGGAGAAACTGAAAGAAGAAACAAAAGATGAAGAAGAAGAAGAGGAGGAGGAAGAAGAAGAAGAAGAGGTGAAGAAAGAGGTGGAGGTGAAAGTGGAGGAAGAGGAGCTGTCTCCTCCCTCGGAATCTGCCTCCCCATCAACGTCTCCCACTCCTGCTGCTTCTGCTCCAGCTAAACCTGCTAAACCAGCAACTGGGAAGGGCTCCGGGCAGAGGGGTCGCCCTCCGAAGCCAAAGCCTGGCGGAGGGGAGGGGAAGGTGGGGAGACCAAAGCGGAGAGAGGGGGTCCACCTCCCCACCACCAAGGAGCTGGCTAAGCGTCAGAGGCTTCCCAGCGTGGAGAACAGGCCCAAAATTTCTGCTTTCCTTCCAGCCCGACAGCTCTGGAAGTGGTTTGGGAAACCCACTCAGGTGAGGAGAAAAGTCACACATCAGTAGAAAAATGCATTAAAATTATTAGAAATGGCTGCAGCATTCGTCCAAACATCTCCTCAAATTCACTCCGTGACCTCCTCTGACACCCCCGCAGAGACGCGGTATGAAGGGCAAGGCTAAGAAGCTCTTCTATAAGGCCATTGTGCGAGGACGAGAGATGATCCGCATCGGTGACTGTGCTGTGTTCCTGTCCGCCGGCCGACCCAACCTGCCCTTCATCGGCCGAATCCAGAGCATGTGGGAGTCCTGGGGCAGCAACATGGTGGTCAGAGTCAACTGGTTCTACCATCCAGAGGAGACGAACCCCGGCAAGAAACTCACCGACAAGAAGGTAGGAGTTCTGAAACCACCTCTGAGGAAAACACTGGAGATGAGACTGACCAAACTGGAGCTCCTCAGACGCAGACAGTTCACATCTGTCCATCAGGAAAAGATTGTGTTGCCTCTTGAATTGTTTAGGTTTTATAACAGAAGATCTGATTCCGACGAGTGTTTTGACACAAATTTAGTTTCAGGACGGAGGAAATATTAAGATCAATCTCAAACTGACAGAACCTTCCAGCAATCATCTCAACAAGCGTCCCTGGGGTCTCTTCATTGCAGCATTCAGAGCTGCTGTATCATTAAAAAGCTATCATAAGGAGGCTCATCAGGACTTTTTTACTGATTCATTCAGAGCTGTTAACATCAGACTGATTGTGTTTGAAGCTTTTTACCGAGACTTCTTTTCTTTGCCAGAACTGGGATCAGATGTGTGGTCAGTCACTACCAGCAGCGCTGCACTCGTCCATCCAGAGGAAAGACTTCATGGAGGTGAGGGGAAAAATGAATAAAAGTATTGTGTGTTTCAGTTCTGAGCATCAGGCTGGGGCACCACAGAGCACCAAAACTGTCCAAACGTAACAGACAAGTCCTTAATATAACTGAATATTCCAATAAATAAAGATATTAAATAAATAATTAGAAGAAAATCTGAAACTATATACCCTCCAAAAAATGGACTTTTTAAAAAAGCATTTGTTTTCATTTACCAACAGTTGATAAAATATTCAAAATGTATTGTATTTCCCTTTTTGTCATCGGTAGCTCAAATTTTCTTCTCATCACTTTGTTGTTTATTATTTTTTATTTGCAATTTTTTTCCACCTTGGTAGACAAACACCACTTCACAGGCACATTTGTAGCAAGCTACGTGGCTGAAGCTAACTAAAGCACATGCTGCAGCATCACTGTCTAAACTCTTGTCTAATGCTACTAGAACTTGTTTGACATTATGAGAAAAGAGATATTAAGAATCAAAATGACTGACACAGTAACGAGTAAAAAAGGCGTTTCATTGAGAAAATATCCAGCAGATTAAGAATAAAGGCGTCTCTCTCTCTCTGTCACAGCGAGCCCTCTACCAGTCGTCACACAGCGACGAGAACGACGTGCAGACGGTCAGCCACAAGTGCCTGGTGGTCAGCGTGGAGGAGTACGAACAGATGACCCACACACGCCGCTACGCCGACAGCGAAGACCTCTACTACCTGGCCGGCACCTACGAACCCACCACCGGCATGATCTTCAACACCGACGGAGTTCCCGTCATCTGCTGAACAAATGCAGACACCGAATCGTGACGTGACTTCCTGACTCCGGAACCTCGCGGTAGGAGTCAAACCCAGCCCGAGGTCGTTCAAGTCTAATCACTGATCTTCGCTCTCGATGGATCTTTCACAGCCGCGGCTCGGTGAACTCACGATACGCAGTCGTGAGCAGCTACTACTACACAGACGGGAGACACTATAGACAGTATTAAAAGGAACAAGTCTCTGTAAGCGTTTGCACACACAGACTCCATCAGCGCGGACTGATCTGCTTGTCGTGTTCATGGGAAAGATTCACAACACACACGAGCACTTCGGCCTCCTTTTACATGTAAATATACCCTCCATGAACACACACACACACTTTCACTCACACACGTGTAAATACTCACCTCAACGTAATAAACACACACACACACACACACGGTTATATAGAGGAAAATATGTGTTTTATTTTCATGTAATAGATTTATGTCAGAGTACTTTTTTCTAAAGAGGTAAACAGTCGAGAAGCTTTAATGAACTGTGAATGGTGATACAGGAGAGAGGCCGGACGGATACACACACACGCATACACGCAAGCCGGTGATGTGACGTTGTGATTATGATGTTGCCGTGGTGATGTTACAGTCATGTTACAGTCATATAAATGTATCTACAGAACAGCAGGCAGCGACAGACGGACGCAGAAGAGAGACAGAGACGCACAGAGTGAGAGCGGTAGAGACTCCTTCCCCTGCTGTCCAACAGAAAGCACTTAACAAAAAAGGAAAACACTTAAAAGTCTCCTTTAATTTAACCCCTTCAATTCCCCCTGACAATCCTTACTCGGGCAGGCAAACTGTCCGTGTGATACTAAAACTTCTGACTCCCTCAGAGACTCAGGCTTAAAGAGAGAGGAAGGAATCTTGTACTATTAAAGCACTTCCCATTTTCATCTTTGAGTTCCTTTATCTTAAAGGGAAACATCCACCCTGAACCAACACTATGACACACACACAGCTGCTGCTGATGCTTCTTGTACTCTGCTGTTTGCCCTCTGCTGTTCCTCTGCCTGACAGAGGCCTCAGCAGAGATTCAGATGTGTTCTGGGAAACGTAGGACACCACAAAACGGGCAAACGGGCAAAGTGAACCACAACACTTGATTATAAAGTGACTCCGTGAGGAAGACGAGCTGGTGTCTTCTCAGCGCAGGAGTCCCACAGGGTGGATTTTTCCTTTTTTTTTTTTTTTTTTTTTTTAATTGTTGTTGTTTTTTTTTAAGGTGTTTTCAGGGTTGTAAACATTGCAGTCAGCAAAAGATGCATCAAGGTCACGGCACTGATGCGGCTGCAGCTGCCAGCACTGATTAGATCATGAACAGAATTCAATTTTATCATCTCCCACAGTTTGGCTCCGTTCACTTAGTTTGGCTGCAGCGTTTTCAACCTCTAAACGTCCTGCGCTCTGTTTGACGTGTTTCGTTTTGTTTTGTTTTGCTTCTGCCGTTTTGTGGACATATGTTCACCCCGAGATTGAACACATTTCGCCCCCCAGAGCGATTCTCTTTGACATGAGTGCACTTTGAATGAGCTCCACTGCAGAGGAGACTCTGACTGGGAGTCTTATACGTCTTCCTAGAATATTTACAGACCCCCTCCCACTGCTTTTGCTGCTTCTCCTCTGCATGACACCCCCCCCCCCCCCCCCTTTTTGCCACAGATAAACAAACAAACAAACGTCCCCTTTGTACACGTTCTTCTTTGGGCCTCTCTTAGCTGCTTATGAATTTTTTTTTCTACGTGCCTAGTCTAAACCGTTTGTTTTATTTAGGGTGAGACTGTTGAATGTCGTGCTCAGGGTTGTGAGCGTTTTGGGCGGCCTTACTCTCCCAGGCCTTACGATAGTGATTCGCCAAAATCTCGCTTAGGTCCCGCCCCCGCCCCCCCCTCGAGGAGTAATCAGATTGGTATTTCTCCGCAGTCTGCTGACGTTGGGGAAACTACTTTGTGATTTATAGTTTAAACAACCCTCCGTTCCTGAGCTCTTAACTCACTTAGCTACACTATTGTGTATAGAGTTTGTATCAGTATCTATATACAGTACAGAGCATGCTGTATATATAGTTTATATCTGTGATTATCATGTTGATTTGCTCGTATGTTTCTTACCAGGTTGCCCTCTCTGCCTTGCTGCAGAGACTGAAGATTGTCTTGTTGATATTCAATAGGTTTTAATATTTTCTACTCTTTTGAGATCTTTTATGTCTGGATTCATGTGTTTTTTTATTGATAGGAATTGTTCTTTTTACTCGCTCTGAGACGGCTGCGACACGTCCCAAGACGTTAACGTTGTTTAATGTGACACTTTTCACGACACATGACTAAATGCCAGCGTGGCAGCATTTCAGCACGTGTGAAATCCAGACGACGAGAGGCGCCCGGTCCGAGTTGTGCTGCTAGTCTGTTTGCATCGAAAGTGGTCGAACCAGGTACGGAGATTACTCGATCGATTGACGCCAGGAAATCATATCTGCTCAAAGCCCCACCTGCTGCTCCGAGATCCCTGCCTGCAACCCGCATTTCTGCAGACAACAAAAAAAAAAAAAGTTCAAAAGTTTTGAGTGACAGTCGGCCAAAACGCATCTCCGGGCTGGTTTCTCCGCCGTGGGAGTGTGATGGGTACACAGGTCGCGCCGGTGTTTGCGGAGTGAACAAGTTAAAGTGCCCGTTATGAATGTTTGTTTACCCCTGGAGCTGCTGAAGCACTTTTTTTCTGTGTGTGTTTGTGTGTGTGTGTGTGTGTGTGAGGGAGGGAGACTGATAAGACATCACACTCTTATCCCCTGGTATTACACACACACACGCGCGCACACTTACACACCTTTGTAACCCTTTAAGGTGTGTGTTATTGCCTTCCAATCTCTATTTGTGCCCCCCACCCCCCCACCCTCCTATCTCCATCCAAAGCCCAGCCTTAGGCCTTCAAACAGGGTCCAACACACACACACACACACACACACTTATTGCCCACTTCGCCTTCATTTTCATTTGGTGTCATATGTTTTAAGAGCCTGACTTTGTATATGTTCATTTTTATCACTGTTTATGTTTTTTTGGCTTGTCGTTCAATTTTCTGTTTTTGCTGTGATTAATTTTTTTTTTTTCCAACTCTGTATTTTAATTATTTTTTTTTTTTTTTGCATGTTTCCATCTTTTTTGTTTTTCTTCCCTTGCTTCCCCTCTCTGAACAATCGTCCACGCCTCTCAAGCAATACTGCTGACTGGCACTGGGAGCTAGCTGCTAGAGACAGAGAGAGAGAGAGAGAGAGAGAGAGAGAGAGGTATGGGAGAGAGAGCAAAAGAGAGAATGGGAAAGAGAGAGAGAGAGGTGGACTGGAGGCTGGTTCTTCGTCTGCTGTTCCTTCAGTATCGTTATCGTCCTGTTACAGACTTAAAAAAAAAAAAAAGATTATTTTGAAAAATGAATAGAAAAATCATCTAAGTTTTGTAAATGATCCTTCACTGTCGAGGGGAGAAAAAGCTATCAGAATATACTTTGTACACATGTCTAATCTTGTAAAAATGCAACAACAAAATACATTTTAGAGAGAAACCTGAAACTAGATATATTCTGTCACCCTATACTGTACGTGTAAGGAACTGTTTTTTTCTTTTTTTTCTTTTTTTTTTTTTTTACAGACAGCAACCACGTTTATCAGTGTTTCTTTTAAATTGTTTTAGTAACTCAATATTTTATAGCTAATCAATAAACAGATGGAACTGTACTCCTGGTGTCCCGTGAGTCTCTCTCGCTTCTTTAAACTTGTCCTCGTGTATCTTCGGGTGTTCTTTGTAAACTGCTACAATCTGACACGTTTCCCCTTCATCTCATCCCTCTGACTGCTTGTTGTTCACTACAGTCACACATTTGTAGGAAAAGATGAGGAAAACGGTTTTAATTCGGTGTTCGTAGTCATATAAGGCATTTTAAAGGAGCATTTTATGAGTCTGAACACTTTTTGCTTCCTTGCTGAGAGTCAAATGAGATGCAGCTCTTCTATCTCTTAATTACAGCTAGCAGGTGTTTAGCTTAGCTTAGCACAAAGACATGAAACAAAGGGGAACAGCTCTGTCCACAGGTAACACCCCCCCATACCAGCTCCTATAATACTAACACAACATGTCTCTTGTTGAAGGTCAGTGATAAGTTCTGATGTCTTCATTTGTGTCATTTGGATGCGCCGGTTGTTGGGTTGTGCTGCCCATGGCCAGCCATGCTAACTGTTACCTTTTCGTTTCCCGTCTTTGTGCTAAGCTAGGCTAACAACCTGCTAAGTCCAGCTTCGTGTTTACTGTGCAGGCGTCAGTCTTCACATCCAACCATCCAAAATGCAATTAAGAGCATCAGTTCCCAAAACTGAAAGATATTCCACCTCCTCCTCATCTTCAGTTTTGCTGCCACCAGAAGAAGCAGCTGACTCTCCTGTTTTAGCTTTTCCCCCTCTGCTTTTTTGTGCCCGTGCGCAGTGTGTGTGTGTGTGTGTGTGTGTGTGTGTGGACTGCCCCTTTAATCAACAGTGGACTCCATCAGGCCTCCATTTTGGCAGCCCAGTAATGAAGCTGCTGGTCGTGGTAAAATGGAGGAAAGTTCAGCTTCCTCTGCTGAGCTGCACAGCTGACCACGGGAGACACATTTTCCACCGCTGACCGTTCGTGACGCTGCCCTCAGAGAGCTGGCAAAGGTGTGTGTCTGTGTCCGCGCGTGCGGCTTTTGAATTCCAGTGTGTCCACGTGTAATTAAATCTTTGCTGACATGAACTGAGTGTGTGTTCCTGTTTCACAGTGAGAGCAGCAGTCAGGGGTTCAGGCCGCCTCGCTGTTTCCCCCAAAGGACCAACATCAGCATAACATCAGACCCTGCTGGGAGCTTCCTCTGACACACACACACACACGCACACGCACACACAGATACAGTACACTAGCACAGAAAGGTATCCACACATCTTAATATACACTGGCACACACACACTGTCTTTTCTCCCTCTCTCTATCTCTCCATCCTACTTCAGCAGCGCCTTACACACCCTCCTGTGGGAGTGTCAGAATCCAGTGTTCTGATTGGCTGGCATCACATGAACAGAAGCAGTCTATTGGCTAAGGCTTCATTGCAGTTCTAACACAGGGACCAGAGGGGGCTGGGATGCTAGTGTGTGTGTGTGTGTGTGTGTATGAACTCATTACTGTTGAATCCTTCCACCTCTCTCTTTCTTTCTTTACTCCTCAGCTCTTTCAGGCAGCCGTGTGTGTGTGTGTGTGTGGGGTTGTGTGTGTATACGTGAGTGGGTCGCACACACTGGTTTCCCAGGAGACAGGTATCTAAGTGAGGGGGCGTTCAAACGCACACTGAGCACAAACAGTTTGAAAGGGTTGTTATTCAGACTGGAGTCTGCTCTCAGACTTTCACAGCACTGCGTTTGTCCTTCAACTCTGTTTTGTCAAAAAGACGAAAAAAAAAGACTTTTTTGTCTTCATTTCTATACGAACTCCACTCTCTCCTCCTTCCAACTTTTCTATGTGTCCATCATTCCTTCTCACATCCATCACCCTCAGATTACTTAAGCAGTTCCACGCCTGTTTTCCTGCGGTCTTATGCAGGACACAAACTGGATGCCTGGTGCAGGACTGTTTGCACACCTGAAGCCTGAAATCTTCATGTCCCCCCCGCTTTAACACAAACAGGAAGCGGAGAAAATGTTTTTTTCTCGTGGAAAATTACCTGTCAAGATCAATACCACTTTCATCTCTTTGCACTAACACACCTGTAACTGGTATTTGTGTAATATCCCTGGATCAAATGACTAAATATAATGTGAGGTGTTGCTAGAAGTGATGAATCCAATGACACGTATGATCCAACTCTGCAGTCAGCCCACTGTTTGGTTTAACAGCCTGCGGTGACAATGCTTTGGTTCACTCAATGTTCCAGCATTGTTCAAATTGTAAAGGCAACTGTTTTTACCACATTAGCTCGGGGGACGGTGACGTGTCAGTGCCGTGTTGTTTCCACTGCCCCCAGGTGCCCAAATACTGCAGGTTAGCTTATTATTGTCTTAGCTTAGCATTACGGCTCAAAGGAAGGGGAAAACAGCTTGTGTGGCTCTGTTAGAGCAACAACAGCTCTACGTCTCATTTACACCTTGTGTCTCATTTGTTCATCCAGATACAGAAACATGAAAACAAGTTGTTGTTTTACGTGACATGCAAACTAAAACCACGCCAAACACAAGCGTGGATCCCAGCTCTTCGTGGTGATGAGCTCTCAGAACAATACAGTGCCCTGCAATGAGCGCACTTTAACCGACAAGTGATTTGTTTTGGGTTAATTTTATTCAGCTGAATCCACTGAATCCTTCTTTGAGGTGTGCAGTAATATAAAAGATTTCAGGAAACTGAAAAACATTATTTCCTTTTACCAAAATTCCAGTATAACATATATTCTCCTCTGCAATCATCCTATGACCCCCCTCAAATCCATCCTTTGATCCTCTGCAGGGTCTGAACCCAGGTTTAGAGCCACTAAAATCTAACATGTTCCCAGATTACAAATTACAGAGTAACTCAGTAATTTTGTACTTTTGCAAGATTAGTTCAATATTTGTTGAAGGAGCTAATAAAGCCCTGACATTACAGTCTGAAAAACACTGCTCAATTACAGAGACAGGAGTCATTTGTTTTTATCTTCCACCCACTGCAGGCTTGTATGATAAATATGTAGGTACTGTGTGTGTGTGTGTGTGTGTGTGTGTGTGTGTGTGTGTGTGTGCGCGTGTGTGTGTTTTCCTTGTTTTCTCTGGCTTTTGATCTCTCTTCTCTCTCTCTCTCACCCCTCACTGTGTCTCTTGTTCTTTGTGCCTCTTGTGATGAATTTGAATGCAAAATGACAACTGAGCCTTACAAATATTAGTTCAGAGTGCGATCCAACATGGAACGGTGTGTGTGTGTGTGTATGTGTGCGCGCGTGTGCGTGCGTGTGTTTGTGTGTGATGTACTGCATATCAATTAGCTATCTATTATTCATGCTGACAACATAATGAATGAAACATCACAGTCTTTGAATTTCAGGCATGTTTACTTGTCTCTCTCTTTCTCCCTGTCTCTCTCTCTCTCTCACACACGCACACACACACACACACAGCTGCCATTGTGGGTATTTAGACAGGAGTGACAGTGCGAATGAAATCCCACTTTAGCTGTGAAGACGAGGTGATGCCCACTGAATACCTGACAGCTGAATACAGCTCAACACTAGCAGCTCCTCATCATTTACACTGAGGAAGAGGGGAACATGATTTAGTCTCTGAAACCTCTCTAAACACTGTGTACTGACTGTCCGGCTCCCATTATCCTGCTAAAGGTTGATAAGAATGTCGGTACTCTCTCTTGGTTTGCCTCCATTTGTTGCCATGTGTTCACAGAAATAAGTTGCAGCCTAATGGACGTTTCCCCCCTTGGTTTGCCTTTCAGGCTGCGTACTGTAACCGTGCTGCCCATGAGCAGCCTGACAGGAAGCTCTGCAGACAACACTCACATCCAAAAACAATGCCACTGCGTCCTCTTTTCATTAGAATTTAATTTTATTTATTAGATTTATTATAGAAAGCACAATACCCAGTTGTACCATAATACACTAGACGTAAATACACAGGTATACATAAATGTAGGACATAGTGGTCACACTATGACGTAGCCTTGTTACTCTCCTCTGCCTTTGGGGGGCACTATAGTCTATTCTGCAAAGTGTTGTGATGTAGAAACTGTTTGTTGTCTTTTATTCTTATTATATATTGAAATGTGGAATTACATGCGCACAGTAAATAGCTCGCTTACAGCGTAATCCTCCATCCACCTGCTCTGCCACAGCTGGGATGTGAAACACACAGCAGCGAGGTCTCCTCCGGCTCGAGGCTGCCACCTGTAGGACGGGGCTGACGCTCACCAGGCTGGAAGTTTGCTGTCATGTATCATTTTTATATCTTGCTATAGAGGGACAGGCTGGTTTTATCGTCCTCTATCCATCCCACTTATGAGACGTATCTGTGCATTGTGTCACTTATCGGGATGTCTCTGTCAGTTCTTCTGTCCGATCCCCTCTTCTCTGGTTTTCTCTCTTCTCTCCGGTCCCATCCATCATCACTCCCGCTTCCCTCTCATCACCTCTGCACACCTTCAGCTTTTAGCCATTTTTCCTCTCCTTCATGTCTTCCTCTACGTCTCTCACCTTGGTTCTTACATCGGCCTTCTCTTTCCACCTGCTCCATTTCTGCTCTGCCACCTTATCTGTAAATATACCATGTCTTTGTTCTTCTCTCTCCTCCTCATTTTACTCATTTACCATTGCTTCATTTCATGTGGGGTGTTTTTTTTTCCCAATACAGCCTACAAAGACAGTTTTGTCTCAGGGGGCTTCACAACCAACAACAACATACATTCTCCAGAGTTCCAGAGCAACAGAAGGGAAATTCCTGCAGGACAGCTTGACAATGCAATACTTGTTTTATATATATAGAGAGAAAGATTGCAGAAGTAGACTTGCGACAAGTATATAACAAAGTTTCATAGGAAGACATTAAGACAAAGATGCTGCAGTTGACTGAAGACAACAGATGCAAATTCACAAGACAAATACTGTGAACACTCTCTGAGCAGTCTGGGCATTTTTTTAATTCATTTCAACATAGATGGTCATTTCTTCTACTAATGTTATTATTTTTAGAATAATATATATTACTTCAATCATCTGTCGATTGGGCAGGTGTGATACCTTTTTTAGTATTTACATAGCACTATGACTTTTGAAAAACAAAAAAAAGACCTAGAAATGTCATTTTCTTGGAGTCTTTAGCACTTTACAAGTAGCTGTGCCCGTGGGATCCAATACATTGTCACTGGGAGTTAAGACTCTAACAATTTGGTTTTACCCGCAGCCATAATCATTTTCCTTTAAAATACAGCAAGAGAAACAAAACCTCAGCGCGCTCGATATAAAATGTCCCACTTTTGTGTAAAATATTAGGGCAGGGCTGATCAGTGCAGATCCACACTCCCTCCAGCAACGGCACTGGGTCCTTGTTGATTTTGATTTCTACTTAGAAGTTTAAAAAAAAAAAATCAGATTTATCTCATTAAAATTCCTCCAGATTACTGAATTGGTAAAACTTCTAAGTTTACCAAATTCTTATTCCCATCTGTATCTCTTTGTCCCAGCGCAGCCTATAAAAACGTGACTTCTTATTCGTTCAGGCGACATCTTATTGTAATCAGTGAGACAGTCACTGGCTCCTCCAACACTTTCGTAACTCATTTTCGAATACGATTTCACAATTGTGTCTCTTCATTGTGCTCTCAACAACTTCCTTCCTTGAACAGGGTTTGATCCATGTCACGGGCATCAAGTAAAGAAGAAGAGAAACAATTTTCAGTGATGTGAAAATGCCACATGGAGCACTTTCACATCAATAAATGGCTCTTATTTATGCACAAAAAACAATAGTGGAGAAGGCATGTACTGCAATGCATCATACAGTGCTTTATGGCACAAAGTGACACTGATTTATGGTGCTGACATGGACACTAGGAAAACAGATGGTTATACATGTTGAGACAATAGATACATTTATTATCCAAAGCGGTTTACAAGTATTTGTTAAAGATGTAATCTGTTTGAAAAGCATATATTAACCCTTAGACACAGTCAGAGTGGAGTACAGGCCACTTTCACCCTTCTGCTCCCTCTCCACAGTCCTCGATCTTTCCCTCCTCCTCCTCCTCCTCCTCCTCCTCCTCTTCTTCCTTCTCTCTACAGTATGTGGAGCAGAATGACTAATGATCAGATGCTCTGTCACACACCAGAGACTTTCTTTCCCTGCAGCCATATCCAAAATTAGCACGCACATACACACAGGCACATATGAAATACACACACAGGGCGCAAATGCACAGAGACAAACATTCTTAGGCTCTCTCTCTCTCTCTCTCACACACACACACACACACACAGACAGACCAGAGGAGCACCTCCACCAACACACTCTGACCTCTCTCTCTGGCATCATGAACAATATAGGTTAGGTTGCTGGTCTGAATGATTTTCCCCTGGTCCGGCCTAGTTTGGTTACGTGTTCTGTGTAGAGATGGTGTCCTGTAACATAAAAGTCAAAAGTGTAACAAAAAAGAGAATTTCTCTTTACAAGAAGCCCTTTCTTTCATTCTCTGGGGCTCTCTGACACAAATACGAAGCTAAATAAAGACACACCTCTGATCCGCCAAACTAATAGTGCACACCAGCATCCATGTGGACCTGAAGTCCTCCCACTGCACTGTCCTTCATGTTGTTCTCTGAGCTGCAGCTCTCTCTGCTGGATGGAAGCAGTCAATACAGATTTTATTTTAATTATCGATCGCCCACAGGGTGAAACCCACTCAGATTCTTGCTTAAAGACACTTCAGTGGGGCAGATACTTGTCCATGTGTCTCTGAAGAGTTTCCTGTCCTTTGGACTTCAGAGCCCCTGAAACCTGCTCACTAACTTCAGCTCTGAAGAGGCTCAGAGATGAAAGCTGCCGATGTTTCATGTTTCACACTAACCAAGATAACTGTCTGTATTAAGATGATCAAACTTAAGAATAAAGACTGGATTTGTAGGGGTTTTCTGTTGCAGATCTGATCTTCTCACAGTGGTTTTAACAGGAAAAAACCTGCCTGACTAAATGTGGTTGCTTCCTGTTTTGACAGACACAAAAGAGCTCTGATCTGACATGAAAAAAAGCCTTTTCTTTCCATGTAAATACGTAACAGCAGAAATAGCAACACCACATATAAATAGAGGCAGCAGACAAAGATGTAAACAAGCGTTTTATTAAGCTCAGACGATGAGACAAGGCTGGGAACAGACTGCTTTGTGAAAATCCAGTATCTTAAGCCTAAATCATGTAACATATTTACAATAAGACAACATTTAAGTTCACATTATTGGTGAATTTTGAACCTTTTCTGAGAATTTGGCACAATTTGAAGAGTTATATTAGTTGGATTTTTAATATATTAAGCAATAAATCTTTTTTTTTTTTCAAAATATAGTGTTAGGGACTAAACACTGAAAGCTGAATTTTAACAATCTTGTGGATATCATGTTGATATATTGGGCTAAAGATAAATGTCCAACTGTAAGCAGGAAGGTATGTTTGGTTGCTGAATCCTTTCATTTTAACATATTTTGAATTTGGACTTTTCAGAGTCTCTCTAAGACTTTTCTTTTTCACAAATATCATCTGTAAAATATTTTATTTTACAGTAAATATACACATATATACATTATGGTGTCTGTATGCAGTCTCTTTACACCCTCCTGATGTTTCACAGTGAGCAGTCGCATGAGTGTTTTAGTCAAAAATAATCAGCATGAGATGGTTTGTGAAGGAACTCTCTGTGGTTAGAAGAAACGCTGACTGATTTATAAAACAGGATGAGAAAAACTGCAGAATTAGAGTGCTTTTAAAAAAAAACACAACTCAGTGTGATTGCATGCAGCAGCACGGTCAACTCAAATGAAGATTGAGTGTCCTCTCCCGGCGGTGGAATAACCTTCAAACTCCAGAGGTGGTTTCCATTCCAGCAGAGGCTAAAAACCTCAACTTAGGAGTGTCTCTCCTCTCTGCTCTACTTGCTGGCCAAACATTCCTCCAGCTCGTTTTATGTGTTTTCCTCACACTTCCCTCTCTCATCATAGTGATTTTGTCGGACTGACTCTGCCTTTTGCGCTCCCTGCGGTTGGCACTCTGTAATTTTTGGTGACATCATTATGGTGAGGCCTATTCATCTGTTAAACCCATCTACAAAAGTGTCAGCTAATGCCAAAAATATGCTCTGAAATGCTAAATGATTCATCCCCAGTGGAAAGAAGAAGAAATCCAGCGTGTGCATACACTCTTTCTTGCAGTGGGTCATTAATGCGATTTTCAAGTGTCAGTTTTATAGAGATCAAAGTGTCATTATGCAATTCCGCAGGATTCATTTTCAAGTGCAGCTTAAACTATATTTATTAATATAATTCATCAGCTTATTGCCCTGGCAGATCACTTGTGCTGGTTCCACAATGTTATACCAATGTCAAGATAACATAAAATACCTTTATCATTCGCTCCTTATTTGAGCCAACAAATTGCCACAGCGGTGAATTACTCGTCTTTAAGTAATAGTTGAACATTGTTGGAAGTAGTCTTATTTACTTAAACCAGGGGATAGACACCACTTTCATGTCTGTGGAGTAAATACAAAGCTGGAGCTCACAGTCAGTTAGCTTAGCTTAGCATAAAGAACAGAATCTGGGGGAAACAGCTCGTGGGGCTCGGTTGGGTGGTACTAAAATCCATCAATTAGCAGGTAGAAGTTTAAAATTCATCATTTGTGGGTGTTATGAACTATGTATGAACTATTTAATATAGTAAACTGATCTTTAAATGGACTAAAGAGATGAGATATAATGTGTCAGTTAGTAAGCTTACATTTACTAGCTTTACATTTACTTTATGAGAGTGATGTCATTCTTCCAACTCAAACAATTCCTTCACATTAGCTTAAAGGCCTGAATTCAACAGAAAGAGGCTGCATTGGAATCTTCCCTCCCCCAAATGGCCCCTGTAGTTTCTACCAGAGAGAGAAGGGAAGAGACTTTTCATGTCCTTTTAATGACACATCTGACCAAAAATAACTAAAAACACCTTCAAACGCAGCAGCTCAGAGAGGACAGAGGCCTCAGGCAATATGGCACCGTCAGCACAGCAGGACATACATACAGTAATGAGGTTAGCTCCCAAATGACACCCTGCCATTCTTCAAACAGCGCCACCGCCATTATGCTCCATTCAAGCCGTCACCTACATAATGTAGTGCACTTGGCGGCTTTCTACACGGAGGCCTGCTCTCTTCATAATGTATAAACTGTGAACTCTGCTGCACCAGGAGTTCCTCTTTGTCGCTGAAAATTTAATCAAACCCAACAAGAAACGCGGCTGCGCGGTGCCGCGTTGACCGAGTAAAGGAGAGAGTTGCTCCCAAGATCGGTTCTCCTAAAGAAAGCTACAAAAAATATGAATCTGATATCTTCTGGAGGCATTCACATGAATAAAATAAGAGCTCTTCGCTGCCTTGAGTGCATTTCATTCTGTGTATTTACAACCTGTTAATCTGTGTTTGTTACATTCACTCTTTTCTCAGCTACTAACACTGATCAGACTTTTTGGCACTAATTTGTTTCCCCTTGATCTCCCACATCATTACAATGATGTTACACACAGACACCGTTCAGGGGGACACAGAGGGGACACAAACCAACTTAAAAAAACAACTGCTACACATCGGGATAATTCACACCAACGTTTGGTTTTCCTTGCAGCCATCAAAAGGTCAAAGGAGGGAGCAGCAGCTGCTTATGCAGAAAATCATTTTAACTCCATAGCATGAGCCATTTCTCATTATTACCAATGTTCATTTTAATTAAATCTAAATACTAAAGCTTATTCAATTCAGATTAGACAAACGGGCTAAAGATGGACCGGAAAGACAGTTTTGTTGAGGGAAGCCAATCAGTATAAAGTCCAAGTATAAAGATTTCCTCTCAAGGCACAGTCAAACAAAAATCACAATTCGGAAGTGTTAACTGTGTTCTTTCTAGCATATTCGTATCATTTTCCATAAACATAAATTTCACCAATCAGATGGGACTCGTGGTGACAAGCCAACTAGGGCCCATCATGTTAAACCACACATGACTTGTATCAGCTCACAGTGTGATACTGTGGGTCGAAGGTGTTTGGATCTCACTCAACACTTTTAAACACTGGCTGATTTATGTTTTAGAGTGAAATATATGGAGATCCCTTCAAGTTGTACTTTTGAAAATCAATAACATCTGAATGAGAACACCATGGATGGAACTCATCGTCCAAAAATCTCAATCCCGTTTTCATCGGAGGGGATTATTATGAGGAAACAACTGGTCTGGAAAAGTCCATCGCAGACGTCATTTGTCTAATCTGAATATCAACAGTTCTGAGAAATCATAAAATGTGACATATGTGACCCCTGACATAGGGTCTCCGGCGTCCCTCTGCGGCGCCACACTGTACAAATGTCAGCAGATCTGTGTGCACACACATGCAGACAATAATTCTCACTGTGGGACGCTCAAACGGCTTCTGTCTGCCCGCTGAGCTCCCGTTCTTCACCTCCAGGGAAAGTTCATCGCGGCAGAGCTGAGACATTTGAAGGTCACTGAGAGTGGAGAAATCTGCTACATTTTGACTCTTTAACATCATTTCCTCCACGACTAAATCCCGTTTTTTTTAAAATCTCTTGTTCTACCTTCTCTAACCAATCAGCCACATCGAGGTATGAATCAATCTGTATGATCAGAAACATTTAAAGAGTTCAGTGCAGATGTCTTCTCATCCTCCGCAGCTGTCCATCAGCCTGCACTACTTCTCCTGGCCAGGATTTAATGTGTGAGAATGGCTGCAGGTGTGTGTGTGTGTGTGTGTGTGTGCTAATGTGTGTGGGCAAGTATGTGTGTATAAATCTGTGGATGTGTGTGTTTTATCGTGTGAGGACACTCAATACCCGGTAGCATTGACAGGTGTGTGTATGTTGAGTGTGGAGAAGGGTGTTGCTGATCCCGGGGCAGTGAAGCTGTAAGCGGCGTACGCCACCACCGAGCCCACCATCAAGCCTGTCATATAGGAGACTGTCATGGTGTTCCCTGGAGAGAGACACGCAGAGCAGAGCGTGACTGTGCTGAGCTGATACAGAGACACAGTAAAGGCACCAGCTTATGCAGAGTGAATGGTTTTGAACAAAAGACACCGCTGGGACAGAAGGATACACACAAGGAGCTAAGTAAGCATCTTAGCAGCTCTGTGAGGATGTAACTTTAGCTAAACATCACCTTGCCTACAGTGACAATGCTAACATGCTTAGCACATTAGCCACTATTTCCTCTGTGCACGAAAACTATGGCATCTCAGCACCAAACCAGCCTCAAATTAATAGATATACATAGTTGCAAGCAATGATTATTTTCATCATCAGTTATTTTTTTAATCAATTTTTGTTTGTGTTTGTAAATGCTCTCTGTGAAGTCATAGGGAACTTGCTCAATAAATTACTTAAATGATTACTTAATTAAATTTATACAGATCGACTGATTCATTTAAAGTTTGATACATTGAACCTGTTTCATGCTGAAACTAAACTAAACAAAGAATGAAGAAGCATCACTCACCTGCCAGCTCCCGCTGTTCGGGCGGCACTTTTCCAGCAGCCTGGATCATCGGCACAGACCCAAAGTAGCCATTAGTGACTCCCATGAGGAGGGAGAAGAGACAGGGCCATGCTGGGTGGGACAGGGTGGGGACGTTGGCCGGGTACACGCACATGACGAACAGAGGGATGAAGACCACCCTGAGGCAGGAGAAGAAGAGGAGGCGGCCGCCGGACCAGTCGTACGGCAGCGCAGCCAGGATCTGAGGAAAGAGCAGTGGAGGAGGTTGTTAAATTAAGGTAAAATGAACCGTGAATGTGCACTTCTCTAAAAATGAGGCTCTATCCTGCACTCATGTTCGAAGCCACTGGCCTATCAACTTCCAGAGAGCAAAACAATAAGTCAAAATAATTTTTTCCACCCTATTTCATTCTTTTTCTTATCATTACTTTTTCTTTACCTCTAAGCTACCTTCATTTTCCCTCCCTGTTTTCTATTTAATTTCTCCTCTTATCTGTGCCCCCCACCCCAACAATTTCAACAAAATGCCAAATGTGCCGTGACAAAGTCAAAGAATAGAATCAAACTTCCACTCCAACAACTTTTTTCCCTTCAAAGTCAAAATTATGACTTCAGGACACCAGATAAGGTTTCATTTCAGAATATTCAGATAAAGCCTTTGAGCTGAGTGCAATTATCCAAAAATAAACCCGACTTTTTTTCCTTCCTCACTCTCAGGTTTTAATAAATGGAGCAACTCCTTTAACAATTTCCCAAGGTCAGCGCCGGTGTTAAAATGGGACTTCTGCTTCTGTAGTGCGGAGAAACGTGACGTACAATCAAATCCCAGAACCTCAGAGAGTGTCTAATGAAAGAGGGTCATTCCCATATGTTATGGGTTTACCAAGAACTACTCGAATTTTGCCAGAAAATAAAATATAAGGTCACAGTAATAAAGAGTGTTAATATCCCACTGTGCTCCAATGTATTTTATACTTGCACACACATTGGGTGTAATTTCCACTGGACATGATCATCAATCAAAAATAAATGTAGTGCTCTTTATAGTAGAATTTAATAAATGCAACAGTAAATTCATTTTTAAGGCCTAATGTTAAATATAAAAGTGGAAGTTTGAACTAAATAACAATATTCATGGCTGTGTGTTTTTTTGGTAAGCTAAAATTATTGTGGAAAGCTTGATGGCCAGTTATATACATCATAATTATTTAAATTTGGAAGTTTACCTTTACACTCGTTGTGTAAACTTTGTTGTAGCTGAAGAATCGTTCTTAAACCTGCAGTTATTTTGCCACTTGGGGGCAGCGGAAACAAGCCGCAAACACAGCAGCTGCATTTTCTCTCGCCGTAAGTGGATTTCATGAATGTGAAAGCAAAGAGTTGCCTTTTGCCACAACCAGCCATCCTGCATCTGATCACATGATGAATCTAAGGTCAATATTCGCTTTTTAAGCTCTGTTTTGGGGGAAATATCTGGCCCACAGTGTTCACCCGCTAGTAACTAACTATCTTTCTGCTGTAGGATGCCGTCAGGTAGTGTACAGGACGGTTTTTAAGCCATTTTGAACAACAACAGCTGCCCGCTTCAGACAAAGTTCATACAACGAGAGTGCTGAGAGTGGATCAATAGAAAACCAAAACAACAAGCTGAAAGTCACTACATTTCTCTGAAAAGCTGAAAGCAACCACAGGTGCTACTGGTGATGATTCTCTGTGAGTTCAGCTCTACAAGAGACACTTCACAAGTCTTCCATTGAAAATATTGATTATAGCTACTTTAACAAGATTTTTGAGAAATAACTGGAAAATCCAGCTCAATAACAATTTAGCCTCCCGTATATAAGGCCCAGAAATGAGAGAGATATAAAAGCACCTTCTAAATTATCATTAAAACACATTTTTATCCTCGATTTAAATAAATTATGTAGCCAATTAACATGTGAGTGGAATTAATCAGGATGCAACACGACACCATCACTGAGACAATGTTGAACCATCCTGTGAGAGCATAAACAGCACAAAAATGTACTTGGTGTGTAATTTTTCACATGCTGCGCGAAAGAAATCAGCATCGTTCAATGATCTTCATTCTATTTTCATCTGTGCTGGTTGATTAAAGCTCTGGTCAGGTTGAAGCTGTGTGGAGCCGTGCTGTAAATAAGATGAAATCACCGGACTCTATTCGCTGAGAATGGTGTGACATGCCCTTCTCTAACAGGCTCAACAAAGAAAGTGATGGACATGTCATATAAAACACAGAGGTGAAAAGAGGAGGGCAAATCACCAGTGTGTGTAAGCTGGTGTCATAGTAGCACCCCTACATGTATTTCTATATTTTCTTTTTTGCAACTGGTAAAATAAATGATATTTTCTAGAAATATTGCATTTAAGAATGAAAATGTCCCTCTGTAGTTTAATATTTACATGCACTCAGCCTTTTCTCTGCTGCATCTTCACATCTGTCACTCTCTTTTACAGTTTGAAAAAGTGCTTCACCTTGCCAACAAAGTCCGACATGTTGAAGGTGGCCATGATGAGGATGGGGAGCCATTCCCCTAAGGTGGGGTTTCTTATCTCTGACTCCAGCCCGGGGAACAGACACAGCGTGATGCTGTAGGTGACTGCTATCGACAGCATGTAGGCCCAGATCACACGGGACACAACATAGCGATGCAGGATCATGTCTGATAGAGGAGACACACACACACACACACACACACAAATTCAAAACCAGAAAACTCCCACTTGTGCAGGTTAATTCACTAAGAAGACTCCCCTCCTCCCAATAATCACCAGAGGGATGCATTTAAATTTCAAATCCATCTGTTGGAGTCAGAGGGTAATTGAGCAGTGAGTACACAGGATTAAAACAGAGAGTACCGCGCACGCCGGGCCAGCTCTTCCTTATCTTGGCTTTCGGGGCGTCAAATCGCACATACGTCCCACCCACGATGTCGTCAACGGATTCCTCCATAGGGGTCGGCCCTGTCCCACCATTTCCCTGAAGAGACACAACGGAGGCGCCAGCTCTTTAATAAGACATTGAAAAAGATCATCGTGTGAACTATACAAACGATCTGTGGTGGAATCACAACTGGGAGCTTTATCACTTGTTCCTCATTTAATAAATAAACGAATTCAAGGCTTTTTGAAGGACATTAACAGTTCATTAAGAAAACACTAGAGGTAGCCAGCACACAATAAATATGCATATTTTCTTGTGCCGGTCTGAACTTTTCGATATTTCTGGATATTTTTTCATTAATAATGGCTTCCTGGCTGCATGACATCAGCTTTTTATTGCTGCGGCTATTAAAGAAGATGGCTGTGAGTGGCTGCCGGTTGACGTAATGATATTGGAGAGGCTGTAGATTGGACTGTGTAAGCCCAAGAGAGACACACACACACACACACACACACACACACACACACACACATACACACACGGGCGGATAAATACACATTTCCTCTTTATCCAAACATATATCCACATCCTTCTACTCAGGCTTCTTTGAAAAACACTTCTTCATATGCACATCACACAGGCACTCAGGTGTGCACCATCAATTATGCACACAAGCATGCGCAGACACAAACATACATGCACACAGACACACAGGCACACAGCAATCCATTAGTTGATTAGAGGGACTTGCGGGCCAGCAGGCACTACTCTTCTTGATTATCTCATAATATAGAGCACTGCCTTGGTTTCCCCCGGCAACCAGAACAAAGAGCTGCCTGAATCAGCCCCCAGACTCAGAAAAATGACACACACCAACACGTACGCACACACCACTGTAAAACACGGGGGGGGGGGGGATGTCCCTCACACGCTTGTCTTTTGCATAACTGCATACAAACACAAACGGGCACACATGAAAAGATGACAGCCTGAGGTGATGTGTCGTCCTTTGAAGGATCTGAACCCACACATACACACACACACACACACACACACGGTGTGATGAGCAATTTTAGCTGCATGTCTTCAGGCTACAAAGTGCTGCTTAAAGCTTGAGAACAAAGTGGATTCACCTCCACTTCTGTCATTTTTGGTCTTATTGTCATGACTGGTCCCCTGCTCTCTGCCCTCCCTCCTCTCCGCCTCTCCTTTCCTGCTGTTTTCTGTTTGGTTTTTTTGTCTTTTCTGTAATTTTTATGACGCTATTCCTCCCGTTGGCTGCCTCTCTGCATTGTCCCCCTCCTTCTGTCTCACCTCTTTACCTCAACAATCTTCTCCCAAATGTTTTTTTTTTCCTCTCAGTGTCGTGACTCTCATTTTCTCTCTGTTCGCAGGAGGCCTCAACCTCTCTCCATCTCTCTAAAACCCCATCTGTCGCCATCTTTTTTTCCAGCATCACTCTGTGTCCCTACACTCTTCAACCCAAACAACCCCTCCCAGAATCCCTGTCTCTGTCTCCCTCTGAGTGGGAGCCAAAAAAGCAGCCTCGTAGCTTAAATAAATGATTCTGCATTTTAAGATGCACACAGCCCTCAATCCCTGGGCTCACAGGCAATGAGCAGGGACGTGCACGAGACACGCACTTCTCACAGAAATCAACAAGGAAATGGAGTTGCATGACACCACAGTTTAGAGGACTGACATTTCCGCCCTGTCACGGCTCTGAAACAGTTTGTTGGTGCAACATTTATGAAGGGTTTAATGAATGAAGCATGTGCACAAAGCTTTAATGAGAGAGTCTGAGCAAAGGGGACGATCTGTCAGTCTGAGCTGAAAAGCCCAACTTACTAGTCTGATACATAGCCCAGATAGATAGATAGATCTAGTTAGTCTAGCAGCTAGCTAGCTAGCTAGCGAGATAGATAGATAGATAGATAGATAGATAGATAGATAGATAGATAGATGCATGGAATTATGGAAAGACTCCAGCTTCCTTCATTACTTCCTCGGTATTAGATATTGACTCTGCAGGGAGCAGTAATTAGATACTGTATGTCCAACACGTGTCCGTCTGTGTAGACCACCCATGGTTTTGTCAGGAAATTGTCCACAAACTTACAAATCTTACTTCCTCTGCAGTGACGTCATGGTGAACCCGGTATCCAGTCCCGTTGTCCCGCGGGTCGTGACATTTGCCCGGACCTTTGCCCTGGCTGTGGTTGGTGTAGTAGCGGACGAATCTGGAGCGGCGAACCAGCAGGTGAAGCAGGAAGCAGAGCATCTCCATGCTGATGGAGATGAGGAAGAAGATGAGCGTATTCCTCCTCTCATTTTTGATTAGGAGCTTGGTGAAGATGCGAGACAGGGAGATGATCACACCCGCTGTACCTGGATGCAAACATAGGAAAGGAAGGAAAGAAGAAGGAAATGTGAGGAGAGAATCTAAAAGTGAGAAAGGGAGGCACATGAGAATGATAGCAGGGTGGAAATCTTTGTGTAAAGCGTACTTACTCTCTCCAGTCATCACCCCCTGCGTGTACCTCTTGGGCAGCATCCCCATGTAACCATAGAAACTGGACTGCTGCACTGGGGGAGGGATGAGGAAGCGGTTAGCAGTGCCTGACAGTCAACACTGTTACAACACAATTTATTTAGAGACACAGCTTTCCCAAACCTGCACACGCCACTCGAGAGAAGCTGCTCTGACCTCCGGACCCCCACTAATTAAACTGTTACTAGTGCTGTCTGACAGACTCTGTGCTCACACTCACAGTAACAACCAGGAAACTGGCTCAGTGTATGCAAGTCATTAGGAGCAGCTGACAACTGAAGTCTCTGCTGTGTTTGTCCTGACACTGCTGCTTGTTTATTTGACAGCTTGGACTAATATTCAGCATTAAAACTTTGAATTACACTCTATATAAATATACAGTAAACACAGGAGGTGGACTATCATGATCAAAAAATCATGAGACCTCTCTAAAAGCTCTTTTTTTTTTATCATGGCTGTGTCAGAGTGGTGTGAATCATACTATATGTAAACCTGTGAGGCTGCCTTATATATAAGTGTGTCTCCTTCTTTATAATCTATACCTTCATATATTATAGAGTAACATCCACATATTCACTACCAGAGTCTCTCCTTCTGCATATGGTGGTGCCGTAAAATTCAATATAAACAGTAAATTCTGTTAATTTTATCCTCAGCTTGCCTCATTAAATACAATTAACACACTTTGAAGTAGAATGAAGCTCTAACAGTCGAGTTTAATGGGGCAGCGCCATTTTTAACCACTTCACTGCAGCTGTACAGACAACACAGACATATTGTCACCTTATTAAGTTGTGTTAGAGTTTCGTTTTTGGCCAGGTAGAAAGTTAGGGAGAATGTATTGTGAAAAAAATAAATAAATGAATATGTATTTATTTTAAATAAATAAATATTATGCAAAAAATATAAATATTCCACCTAACCCCTGGTAAGATTAGCTTAGGACAAAACAGCTAGCCTGGCTCTCTTTAAAGGCAATAAAATCCACCAATCTGCACCTCTAAAACAGTTATTATCACTTATTATTAACGCTTTTCTAATTTCCTCTTTTCCAGTTTCCTCATAATATCAATACATAGATTGTTGATTATACTAATGTTTATGCCAAGCTAAGCTAACAGCTAACCTGCTGCTCACTGTAGCCTTATATTTTTTTGTAACCTACGGCGATGAGAGAGGTATTGATCACAGATAAATAGATACAGTTACAGTTAATTAGATAGATTAGTACCTGTGCATCCGAAGGCCACCACACCCACTGACACAAGGTTGATGATGTAAGCCTGCTTGACTGTGAACTTTGCCAGCCACACATCAAACACACTGACAAAGATCAGCGGGCCAAGAGCTAAGATGTAACCTGCAGAACAAGACACAGACAGAGAGACGGACAGGCAGACAGACAGACAGTGAGGAGACACCACTGAATCGGGTCACGTTTTGATTGCATGACTGAACACATATTTGACAGGCCAGATGTGCTAAAGGTATAGCTTTCATCTAAAGTCCGGCCCTGAGTTTATTAACTTCAGAGACAAGCTCTCGAGCAGGCAACACACTTCAAAAGACATTTCCTCAAGGATGCAAGCGGAGCTATTTTAAGCTGCAGAGGCCACGATGGTGAAAGTTTGCTCTTACATATATGAAGAGATATCACACTTCTCCTTGGGGGGACATACATTTTTAAAGAATATTCTTTCATTTTTGCTCAAAAATAATTTTCTGTACTGGATAGGCCGAACCGCTTTAGAAAATTTCTGTTAGTGTACAAAATAACAGCATCTTACTGAGAATTATTTACACTGCAAAGACATAAGGTGGCTTTAAAAAACAGCTTTTTAATAAATCATTTGAGGCCATATTTAAATTTTTACAGTCAATGGCTTCATACTTCACAATCCTGATGTAAAATCTGCATCTATGTACACACTTGTATCTTAAATAGCACAGCGAGTCAACTTTAAAAATGATTTGAAAGCTGAAGATGATGCAAGATTTGAAAAGGGGATAAAAAAAAACAGAATACCAAACTCTGGAAAGACAGCCCCCTGGTGAATATGCAGGCAAAGTTTGTTTGAAAGACATTACCAATAAAAACCACAGGAGAATTATGTTAGAGTGTATGTTTCTCTTTCTCTTTATGCTGTCTTTCCATTTTTGCTTTGCATATTCTGCCTTGATAAGCCTCGAGGTTCCCAGAGGGTCATTAATAAATAACTAACAGCAGAAGTTCCCATAATGAGAATTTTTTCACAATTAAAGCTCCGTGTCTGAGCGGGTTCCTGCCTGACTTACCCACAGTGATTCTGGTGTGCATACTGAGCCTCTCCACCAGCACGTTATTTAGGATGACGGCCAACAGAGCCACCAGGATGTACGTCAGACTCATGTCGAACACTATGGACGTCCCTGAAACACATGAAAGCGCTATGACTCCTGGGAGTTGGATATGGATGTGCAGGTGTGCATTCGTGTCTGTAAAACTCAGGCATTCTCTATGGGAGAGGTTCTGTGGGCACAAGCGCGAGTGTATTCATGCATATTTATACCTTTAAACTTGTGGTGCAGGTAGTCCACATCAGTAATGAAACTGTTGTAGGGAAGAAGGAAACCCACTCCAGCCAATAGCATTGCAAAGTAGATGCCATGGTAACGGTCGTCAGGGATCGGCTCCTCAAAGTCTGAGCGGGAAGGAGGGGAGCAAAGGGTTAGAGCATTTTAAAACAACACTCAAACAGTGGGGATGAAAAAAAATGACTTCAAAACATCTGAATTAGGTCTGAAGCCAACACACTTGATCTTCATTAAAGCTAATCAGGATGAATGAAGCTGGAGCAGCAGCGGCAGCGACACCTCTGCTCCACTGATGGAGCAGCTAATGCAGCAGAGGGCCTCACTCCTGGTGAGTTGGCGGCAAATTGATCAGAGAAACTGCTGATCATGGACAAGCTGCCTGAGCAGCTCCAGCTAAAAGGTTGACTTTTGTGTTCTGCAGCTGATTCAGTCTCGGAGCTAAAGTGTAATGTGCAGCTCCTTTATATAACTGTTCATAATCCTTTCCTAATCCTGTGAGCCTCCTATTAACAGCTCCAAACCATTTCTGAGCATTTATATTTTACAGCCGACAAAAGAGGAAAAAAATAGGAATCTAACACTATTTGTTTCATTTCTTGATGTGTTATGTAATTTATTATTATGGTAACTGGGAATGAAAATTATTATTATATGGCTGATTACCTGCTATGCAGTAATACCAGTTTTAATAACCATATCAGCAGTGGCAGAGCATGCACAACATACAGCTCCTGTAAGCTTTTCCAGTATCTGCTGTTCTCATCAGTTTGTTGTTTATGGGGAAAGCGAAGGAAGTGAAGCAGTTCAGGCTTAGAGCAGCCGATCTGCTCAGAATAAAGCGACCTGTGTAGTTAGCATGAGCACTGAACATAATGGCTGCGCAGACGGAAGAAGACATCGCTGCCTGCAGAAGCTCAGACCTCATTAACTGAAAATCCAATGAAGAAGACACTGCAGCATCGCCCACACTGTGTGACTGACACTTTGGTAACAATATGGAGGTGCTTCACGGTGGATTTTCCCTTTCTGACACTCATGTTTAAGGGCTGTACAGAAGTTATTTGGGTGTGGGGAGGTGAGCAGAATGTTTTACTTTGTACCAAAGCAATGTCTTCTCCGGGTTATTCATGCTTTCTTTCAATTATTCCCCTAAATTAAAAAAAACTGCAACACCCTACAACGTGTCAGAAAATAGCAGTGTAAAACTGGTACAACTTGTTTAAAGGTGTGCTTATTCAAACCAATTGTGAAATCTTAATGGAACTAATAATGTGCAACAGAAATGTACACTGTTGTCCTCTGCATGTGGCAAACTGTATCTTTATGAACACTGAAAGTTATCTTGTTGATGTACATGTAACTTCAAACTATAATACACAAGAACCATTACCATGAAATCTATTCTAAAGTAATAATAATAAAATAATAAATATGACCTGCTGTCACCGTCAAAATGACTTCACCCTCTCCCTTTTTCTCACCCACTGTCACCCTTTAATCATTTTCATACAGTCCCTAATAAAAACCAAAGATTGTAACGTAGGTTCAGGGCAGTAACGACGGGTTGGGATTAATTCAGTCTTTCTTTTGAGTTTGCCTTTTCACATCTGCTTTTTTTTCTCTTTACGGGAAAAGGCAGACTCAGTCCCCGTGGTGATTGCATTGCTCCCTCTATTTTGTTGGCTGCTCGCTGAGATATGGAGACTGACAGCTGCAGGGGAGAAGAGAGAGACGCATGCAAATGATGAAGAGACAAGAAGAGGCGGGAGAGGGTTTTCTGACAATCTAGGACCCTCGCTGTGCATCCTTGGTCACTTGTGATCTGATTAGCGTGCCCTTTGTGCAACCTGAGTAACCAGGCAACACAGCAATTTTCTGTTAAACACGCCTGCCTCTGGTTTTTACATACGTTCTCCTTGTTCTCCGTGTCACTGTTTAGAAGTACGATTTGAATTCTATAGCAAAAATAAACAACTAATACTGCAGTTATTGTCCGTAATTGTACGTTTTTGCACAGTGGATAAAACAATTTGTGGACATATTTATGCAAATAATAGCTTCAAACCTCTGGATGTGTGTTTCCCATGGCTGTTGCTGACTGACATTTAAGAACGGGTGTTGCTGGGAGACGTGCCGTCAACCACAGGATGTTTTTTCCTCTTTTTCAACAAGCGCGCATCATTTATGTATCGTGTGCTATGTTCATTAGCCATGTGTCCCTTTAGACCACTCATTCACGACATGTGCTCAAGCTGTAGTTAGTAAACTGAGCTAACTAGCCTCTGCCCGGAAAATAAACCAGTTAGCTTTGGTTACCACTGATCTCCTCAGATTTAGACATGATTTTTGATTCATTGAGTCATCAGCAGCTCCTGCACTGTGGTTGTTTACCAAAAGAAGGGTGGGTTGGTGGCGATAGCTGCCTCTTTGTCATGGGTCCAGTTGCTGTGACAGTCAGGACTCACAGCAGAGGCACCAATATCAAAACATAATTTGAATCATGACTGAGCAGTGGCTAACGCCTTTGTACCAATACCTGGAAAACTGCCTGAAGGGATATTAAAAGCTATTTTAGTGCCCGCCCACACAGCTTTTGCACCAATTAAATTTCAGATATCTTAGCTTATCTTGCTGATAAAGGCAGTGCACCATCACACTCTACAGTAATGCCTTCAATAAACTCTAAAAGGGTGTTGTTTGATTATGATTACTTGAAATTAGTGGGAGCCTGTGGTCTGTATGGTTATTATTATTATTATTATTATTGTAGAAATGTTAACTATCTTAGAAACTGGTGGATTAATAACTGCCGTACTCTTTTGTATCTAATAACACTTTGTTTTTCCTGATTACCATTTATTATACTTTGATGAATTGCTGTTGTTGATACATTCATCTTTCCTTGCTTCTTTCCTTGTTCCTTATTTATCTATTTATAAAATCAGTACACACACAAACACCAACACACACAGAGAATAGAAACTCCCTCACCGGGCTCAGACAGAGCCAGCACTCCTCGTTCTGGGGCGTCTTTACTGATCTCCTCCTCCTCCAGCTGGTACGAGTCAAAGCTGTAGCTCTGCACCACGCTGCTCTCTCTTCCCTCTCTCCAGCCCTCCCTCCCTCCATCCCTCCATCCAGCTCTTCCTCCGTCCCTCCACACATCCCTCTCCTCAGGTGTCTGGACCGGTGTGGGCCTGCGGCGCTCCGCTCCCACTGAGCCCATCTCTGCACTTGAAGTATACACACACACACAAACGCACACACGCTATACACTCCTCTGACACTAGAAGCTACACACTCCTGGGAGCGGGCATGTTAAGTACAATCACACATACAACACACACCGGAAGAGAGGCAGGAGACCTTCAGATGATGGAGGATCTGCAGGGGGAAACAGACACAGAAACAGAATTAAAATGTGAAAGAAGAGGCAGAGATAGAATTTAAATTTAAAAAAAAAACAATCTGTCAGAGACTCACAGAAAGTGACAAGAGTCAAGGTTAGACATCCCAGAGAAACGCACTTTGCCGTGTGAGTGTTTGTGTGTGAGAGGCATATTAAATGAGAGAAACAGAATGACAAAGGATGCATGACTGCATGACAGACAAGGTGAGCCAAGATGCATCTCTGCATTCAATGAACAGACGCAGCAATATGTACAATGTAAAAGAGAAGAGAGAAACAAAAAAATTTGTCCCCTGACAGAAAATGAATCAACCACACAGTTTTCATGATCAATTAAGCAAAAAAAATACCAGACCATCAGTAGTTTGGGCTCCTCAAATGTATTTTCTGGGTTTTTTCTCATGTCTTTTGATTATTTGGCTGTTTAAAGTGAGATTTGGACAGAGGAAGCAAACTGAAAACATCATTAGGGGAAAGGGTGATGGGCCGTTTTAACTATTTTCTGAATTGTTATAGATGAAACAATTAACTGATTGATCACTTATCTGGAAATAGAATCTTTAGATTAATCAATAATGAAAAAGTTATTAATTGCAGCTCTACAGTTTATATTATAGATCATTCATATGAGTTATCTGTTTGACAGAGAGATGTAGTATAATGAGGATAATAACAGTAAACATTTAAGTCGAAATCAGCGAACATAAAGCTTCTTAATTAGCTATTTAAGTCTGGTAACCAATAAAAACCAGCATACCGGCAAATGTAAAGAGCTGCTTCTTTGTTACATTTGTCATTATTCATTTATTGATACGGATACAATTAAAGCTTATTCTCATTATTAATTCATCTGAAACATCCTTAATTAATTGAAGAAACATTTACCACATCAAAACCATCAGTAGGTTTCCAAGCTGATGACGTTTTATCGTTGGTTTTGTCTGAGAGTCAAAGACCCAGGCATATTCGGTTTACAGTGACAAGACTGAAAAATACCCTGAAAAACTGATAATCAAAAGATTTGATACATTCTCTGCAGATCAGTCGTTTGATCGACTAAACACTGAGGTCAGTGTCTTTAGCAGGCCTGACTGAAAGTGTATTTAAACACTTCTCCTGAGGTGTCCCTTCTTTCATTAGAGCAGCTGGAACATGGTTCAATAGGCTGCTTTCATTAACTCCAGTCAACAGGGAGGAAAATGTTATTGTTACAAGCAAGATCAATCTAAATGCGTATTGACACTGTTCCATATGCAAACACACACACACACACACACACAAAAGCTCATCTATTGTGTTGACCTGTGTGGTTACACAGAGGCCTGAGGACACGCAGAGCTGCTGCTCAATTCAACTCCGTCACTAGCAAACATCCACCATCCACACAGCCCTGTGGCCTCCGGTGACCCAAGAGCTACATCTCAGCTCTGGCCTACAAAATGAGGAGACTCCGTCAGGAACACTTTGTATTCTAGGGCTGAGATCCTATTTTAAAAGCGCAGCTGTCTGCAAAGTGGCAGGATCAGATGATGTAAGAAGGTTATCATCTCTGTAATTTGGGTTCATCCTGGCCTCCAGCAGCCCGATGCAGAGGAACAGGTGATTCAACAGAAGCTTCCTCTTCCGGACAGAAAACAGTCTGAGCAATGCTTATTGAGTAAAGGTTGTGTGGTTGTTATAAATTTAATAATGACGCCAGGCCACCAGCGTCTCGCGCAGGGACCCATCTGCAGATGTTCCGTCTCCGGACGTGAGGCGGCGCTCTAAGCCCCTCCTCGTTTAAATTACAAGGCTCCAGCCTGCGAACCATAATTGAATTGCGGTCCAACATCGCACTGCACTTTTTATTGTTTACTTGTATAAAAATAAAATGGACATCAAGAGTGACGAACTTGATTTCACACCTCTAGACGACACCTAGGAAATAAATCTTCGGGTTAAACTCCAAATCAATTAACCTCACGTGCTTCTACTACACGGGCGCGCGTGAGGATCAAAAATTGGATTTAATTAAAGGGAAAAACACGACGGCTGAATAGTGAAGGGTGCAGAGATGGTCTCTGTTATTCTTTTTTTGCTCCAAAATCAGCATTAAAACGATCCTGATCAAATCCAACAAGGCTTATTTGTCGCTTTTATATCTATCCTTGTGTTTTGGAGGTTTTCTGTCTGCAACGCCCGCGACCACCGCGCTTTCTCCCTCAAATGAAAAACAAAAACAGACAAACAACAGGTTATTAATGGCCCCGTTTACCTCCCGTGTCTCCCCTCTCGCTCCGCTGTTTAGCGTCCGCTCCGCCGGCGTCCACAGCAGCGGGAGCGGGCAGTCCTTCCTGCAGGGTCCTCGAGGTGGTCTCTGCCGGCCGGACCTGGTCTCTCCTCCTCAGCCCGTCTCCATCAGACAGAAGGGAAGCCCCGGTGCCGTCCTGCGCGCGCTCCTAACGCACCATCCAGCAGCAGAGGAAAGGAAGCGTGGATGGATGGAAGGGGAGAGCGAGGGAGGAGGAGGGGTTGAGGGATGAAGAGGAGGAGGTGGAGGGGGGTGGCGTTGCCTCTGGCTGCTCATCTTTTGCAACTATTGTTTTCAAAGCCACCACTGAACCATCCAAATTACGCGTTTAAGAACTTTTTTTACACGCAGAACACAATGTTAGGCGTGCTTTAAATGACATCGTAGAGGGTTTTTATCAAAGTGGGGTTAAAAGTTGCGTTTTCAAAAAAGAATACACGCATGATATTTTGAAATAATATCTAGCCTAAGCCTATAGCTTAATAGCAGCAGCCGCAGTAGGCCTGTTATTCATTGCAGCCACCGCAGACCTACATCTTCTATTTACAGTATACTTTAAAGCTTACATAAGTGCTGTATGAATGTTATGGTGATGACACACAATGTCAAAAATAACATGAAACAGGATAAAATGACTTTAAATGGTCACTGGATTATCAATTTTGCACATAAATCAGAATATTATAAAGCTGTGATTTTTCAAATGAATCTTCCTGTTCAAGTCGGCTACATTTTTGTTCACCATTTTCCGTTTGATTTGTTTTTTTACAGGCATGATATGTGAGGGATGAGTGCGCTGCCAAAGCATGTTGATAAGAGTGGAAGCAGTGGAAAGGGAAGGAAAAAAAGAACAATAGGGAGGAAAAAAAGCTGTCTCCTCAGAGCCTGTGTGTGATTGACAGTTTTATCAGTTCAGTTCAATATGCTAATGCTTTAGTATTGGCAGGGGCTCTGTCATATTGCACACCCCCACTGTTCCCATACAGGAGCGGAGCCAGACAGGAATTAGCTAAATGGTATAGCTGTCTTTTTAGGTGTGCTGTCAGTGCAGCATAACAGATCCAGGATCTGCTGCTGTTGGCGTTACAGAGTGTGAGGTTGTGAATTTGAATCCAAATGTTAGAACATGATGTTTTGGACTGCCGGTATGCAAAATTCAGTTCACCTAACTTTTGGCTCAACATCACAGATCACATCAGAGATCAACTGCGTCAAATGGTGCGGTGCGTCACGCAAAAGGTTTATCCCATCAGAATACTGAAGCTGTTCTTTGGTGATTTTTAGCAATTACAAATAATGTCACCCTGATCTTTAAAAGATTACGCGCAAAGAGCATTTCCTTTTCAAATCTGGGTTTCTATTTCTGACATCCTGCGTACTGGCACGTACTGTTCGAGGCATGATGAATCCAGAAATGTTTGTCATTAGAAAACAGTTTAAAGAGAAACTGCCTGGGCTTGAAACTAAGAGATAGACAGACAGAAATATTAAAAATGTGTACAAACAGTGATCAAATTCATTTACAGGATGGATCTTGCTGTCAGTATGGGTTTATTGCAAATACATATTTAATTTTAGCTTTAATTATCCTGTGACAGGAGCAGCAATTACCCGCACAACACCTGTGTTTTATAAATTGCAACTGCAAAACTGTTTTGTTGACTGAAACTCTTATTTCATCTCACACATGACTGTATGGTACTGACCCAGAATGCGCCAAAACATCCAAACAAGTGAAAATCTGATGCCTCTGTCACAACAACCTAAAAAATAGTTAACACAGCAGCACAAGAGATTAACAATTTCATGTCAGATAATGACACTGGCTCAGCTTTGGTGGACTCCAGCCTACTGTTGTCGCTAACAGCTTTATCCCCAGTTCATGTGTCAGTGTGGCGTGTCTCACACTTTAGACACAGATCTGTCTCCCTTTACTGTTGGCTGACAGCCATCACTCTCCAGGTTTTACAGCAGATTAAAAACAAAAAGGAGTTTGGAGGTTAATATTATAAACACAAAACTAATCTGTTGTGGCCCAGTTGGTTGATCCACCGCTTTGGTCCAGACGAAAATATCTCAACAGCTATTGTGCGGATTAATGTCTCCCTTGGAGGGAATAGTAATAACTCCCCATCATCCTTTAACACATTTTTCGATACTTTACATAGCTGATCAACAAACCCCCATCAGCCCAGCTGTACTTTGTGATAATTAGCTATGATTCACATGAGATGAAGATGTTGAACAAGGTCAACATCTCTACACATAGACATGCTAGCATGCTCTGTTTAGCATTTAGCTTGATGTATGTTACATACTGACCAAAACATGTTGTGCATGTCGTTGAAGTCTAACATAAAGCATTTCGAATATCTTTGCTAACTGGGTGAACGATTTAGAAAACTGAGCTTAGGACAGAAAAATACCTAATTTCACCTTTGCTCATTGTCAGAAATAGTCAACTATGAATACATAAACTATTTTATTTTATTCCCAAATTCCTTTCTATTCCTTTTGGATATCCAATTCAATCAAACACAAATACCAGTAACAGGGACAAGAACACACAAAACTGCGGGAATGAGAGCCACAGAAATACTAAGAAATGCCAAATGTTCTTGAAAGAGTGCTGTCCAGACAATGAAGCAGCACTAATCTGTGATGTATCAACCGAGCTACTCTTTATGAAGGCACACAAACATATCCAGTGACACAGCAGGCGGTTTTGATGCTGGACCAGAAACACGTTCTTTAGATGAATTTAATCTGCGTAAAATCCTCTGGATCACAGGGGCGACGTTTTCTGGTTGTCTGCCTGCTTATCTCTTTAGCTGGCTGTTTGTTTACCTGTCTGCCTCTCACTTTACCTGTCTGTCTGGGCGATAATTGAGTTGCCAAATTTCTGTCTTTCTACCTGTCTGTCTTCCTGCCAGTCTAGCTGACCGTTTGGCTGCGTGCCTTGCTTTCTCTCTCTCCGTCAGTCTGCGTCTGTCTTTTTTTCCCCTTCCTCTCTGCTCGGCCTGTGGAGGGGCTTGCAGCCCTGGATTTATGCTGCGTGTTGAATAGTAATAGTTTGTCATCTTGTTTTAGCCCACAGCAATCTGTCCAGAAAAGAATGAGTTACTGTCGATTTGTTGCTGTGTGTGTGTGTGTGTGTGTGCGTGTCCTATAAATATTTTTCCCAACAGCTCTCTGTTATGAATGTGTAAAAAGGTCAGCCCATGTTACGCCTCCTTCACTCAAATGGAATTATTTTTTCTGTAGAACCAACACCCTGCGGGACTGTACTGACAGAAGTGTCTTTAAGTCTGTGTCTGTGTGCGTGAGACTGTGTGTGTTTGACTGCTGCTGAGCGTATGCATTCATTTTACAACAATTTATTATGGTGTCTACCTTCTAGTTAGTCTGTAACGCTAGCTTACAGTTGGGTGTGTTTACATTTATGCGTGTCTATCCCTCCATCCACTCATCCATCCCTCCTTCCAGCCTGGTAAAGATGCTGAGCCTCGACGGTGTCTATATTTAGCTGCTGGTTCAATCAATGACGGCAGAGCCACAGCACCATGACTCTGCATACTGATAGAACTACCGCCCATCACCACCTGCGTTCACCTCTGGAGAGAGAGAGATAAAGACAGACGGAGGGAGATATAGCAGGAGAGGGGCAAATTAAAGAAATGATGACAAGAAAATGAGAGCAGAGCCCCCAAAACTGAGAGAGAGAGACAGATGGGGTCTTAATCCTATTCCACGGTTAGATGAAGACAGGAAAGAGCGAGGGAAATAGGCAGCGGGAGGAAGAAAAGCAGGAGGTAATGATGTGCGAGGCAGACAGGTGAGGGAGTAGAAGAAGAAGGGGGATGAAAGGAAAGAGACAGGTGTAAGAGCAAAGGCAGAGGAGTTTGGGGGACAGAGACAGATGGGAAGGGGTGTGAGAGAGGGGGATGAAGAAGGAAGAGGAGGTGGAGAGTTCACACAGGCAGAGATGAAGATACAGAGACTGAAGGGTGGATGAAGACACAGGGAGTGAGGGGTGTAGGAGAACAGCTGCATTGTCTGTGAAATGAGTTTCTTACAGAAGGAGAGACTGAGGAAAAGAGAGGGGAGAATGAGATTCAAGGAGAGGAAGAGAAGAAGAAAAAGTTCACAAAAGAGCAAGTACAGAAAGATGTAGCAGACTGCAGTGTTTTCCTCAGCGAATGAGAAGGGGCGCGATGTAGCCGAGTGGATTTGGAGGGAAATGAAAGCGAGGAGGCGTACAGAGGAGGCGGGAACAGGTACATTGAGGAAGAAAGAGTCAGAGAGAACGACAGCTGATGCATCTGAGATGTGACAAAGAAAGACAGAGAGAGAGAAAAGGAGACGCGCACTGTGGACGGGACCGAGAGGTCAGGATCCAGTCGCTGTTTTTTCAGGTGTTACACAAAATGTTGTGACCCATCACAATCTGTGACCTGATTAGTAACTTAGCTTTTGAGTTTTTTGGTTTTGAACTCTATCGCATATTTTTATTTTGGCAGCTGTCACCAAACATGTTGCCTCCATAGTATTTAAAGAATAGTTCAAAATATGCCTATTCGCTGTCTTGCAGAGAGCGAGATGCAAAGATCAGTTCCACAATAATGCTACAGCCTGTGAGCATAGTTTAGTAAAAAGACTGTAACTGGGGGCAAAGGTAGCCAGCAGAGCCAGGTTAGAAGTATATAAGTTAGTGACTTTTAAAGGTGTGTTCAAACAGAGTGAGAAACAGATCCTAGAGACAGCAGATTGTGTTCAGACACATATGCACACTTGTACAGCATGAACATTGCTAGCTTGCCACTTTTACAATATAGGCAAGTGGTTGCTATACAAGAACATGTATTTCACTGTTCACAGTAGCTTTATCAATTGATGATATAGTATAAATTAAAGTGAAACACAAAAAACATTTGCAGCCTTAATATGGCTGAAATTAATCTGATCATTTATCAATAATCTGCTGCCTGTCCTCAAAATGTGAGTCCAAGTGTGTACACACAGGTACTATTGTGTTCTTTCTCTATTTGTGTACAGTAGTTTGCACAGCTACACACTCACAGCAGACACATAATCTCTCACATGCACAAATGATCTCTGTATCATTTTCTCTCCCTGGACTGCATGCATAAAAATGCAAACACACTCAAACAGAGTGTGCACACACTCTTGCAGACACACACACGCACACACATTCATGCTTTAAGTAGCTTTGAAAACTGGAAAGCGCCTTGAGCACTTGGAAAGCACTTGCTGTAAATCCACACTATTGTTATGTTTGGCTGTGATCTGTTCTGGGCTGCAATTACATGACAACACAGGCGTAGCACAATGTGTCTCTCTCTCTCTCTCTCTCTCTCTCTCTCTCTGTCTTTTTCACAGTCTCTTTGACACACAAACACACACATATACATACATGGACAGACATAAGTACAGACAGACAGACAGACAGATAGATAGATAGATAGATAGATAGATAGATAGATAGATAGATAGATAGATAGATAGATAGATAGATAGATAGATAGATGAACAAGAGATTTTCTTTCCTGGCTGAGATTCTATTCATAGCTCTGCTCCTCTGTTTTGCTGTTTCCTTTTTAAATCTGATCCATGCTCTGTGGAGCTGTTTGTCTGTGTGTGTGTGTGTGTGTGTGTGTGTGTGTGTGTGTTTGTACTTCCGTTGGTGTGCATGTGCGCTCTTTCTCTCTCAGTGAGTTTGAGCTTTTACAGCTTTGTTAAACCCACTGTACACTCACTCACACACTCACACACATACACACACCCTTAACAAATCCCTGCTCTGAACTCAACGCCATGTAACCAAAGCTCAGAGACGCTCAGAGAGCCAGAGTTCAATTACTCCTCTCTCGCACTCTGTGTCTCTCATTATCATTGTCTCCATCTTACAGCCGTTGTTTATTAAAGGTTGCTATGTAACAACCAGTGGGTTTACCATTTCAATTACACCATGCTGTTGGTGCGTGCGCACGTGCACGGCTGTGTCCTCGGCGTGTGTTTAAGTGTGTGCATTTTCTGTGTGTATACTGTAATTTCATTTTTCCCTATCCTTAGCTGCAGCATTGCACAGTAAAGCAATAGCACCAATCTGTGTCTAATCTGCTGCAGAGACTTTAGGCCAGGTCGACTTCACCTTCCCCCAACACGCAGACCACAAACACTGTCTCCCAGTTCAGTTCGTCCTGCAGCGGTCGGTTAGGAAACAAGGATCACTGCTCCTGAATTTTATAGGAATGATATACTGCGCTGTTTCGAGCTGAATGCTAATGTACAAATACTAACGTGCTAACATGCTGATGCTTAGCAGGTCATGTTTACCGTGTTCAGCATCTAGGTTGTCAAGTGGTAGGTATCTTTATGCATGCAATGGTTGTTAGGTGTTAACATATATATATATATACTAATTAGCACCTAACACAAAGTGAATGTCATTAGCTTTGCAGGTATTTGGTCATAAAGGCATTGGACAAATTTCACTGACAGAATAACATCCGCATCTATGTACAAAGTTATGAAAAGTATGAAAGCTGAGGAAAACAGAGGGTAAAATTGGTTTCTATCCACAACCGCCTCTATTAATAACAATAATATTTACTGATATATGTACCATAAAAAATCAGCTACAGTACATCCAGCTCTTCTATCTATCTAATGGCGTGTGCAGTTAACTTTTATAGAGAGATATAACTGTGTCATTACAGTAACAATGAAAATTCATGCTGAGTTTATGAATTAACAGGGAGAAATGGAGCACTGGACACTTTCTGTTCAGGGTGAGGACGAGATGGTCAGAAGGTCTGAGACTTTCCTCTGTGGAAGAGAGTAAAAGGCATGATCCATGAAGACAAACCAGTCTTCAGTTATCTTCAAGTTATCAAATAAACTGGTATCAGGGTGATTTAAATAGTTCATTTTTCACATTTCAACAAAAATGTAGTCTGATCACTTTGACTTGGCGACAGGTCTCTTTATTCATGTGTGCGTGTATTAAAGTATAGCTTTAATTAAACCATGAATCTTTTATATACCCTCTGTCTCAGTTAAACATTTAAGGCAACATTTAAATATCGGTCTGCGGTGATGGCAGCATCTGTTCCTTTCAGATGCCCCTGAGCAAGACAGATTATATATTAACACACGCACACATGCACATCAGCTTGTAAATTAAAATGAATTATTGTCTAATGTGGTGGTGGCTGCTGGTAGGGATTATTTTGTTGTTCTTGCTCATTGTTTTAGCTCGTAATGCACTATTTCTGGCAGCTGTTTTTAATGAAGCCCCAAAAACCTACTGTTTGCTATCTGCAGTGCAGATAAAATGACAAGGTCGGCGACTAGCTTGAGCACAGTGGAGCATTTAGAAGCTTAAGAGCCAGATGTTTCCCTCAGGAGTTGGTAGAGACCAAACACAGAGGTAAAAGGGGAGTGAATACTGAAGGCCATATGAATGCAAAAGCTCTTTTATACTATGTTCACAGCTTGTGGGCCGTTGCTGTGTTAGCCGTCTCTTCCTTCTGTCTTTATGCTTAGATAAGCTAATCACCACCTGACCCTAACTCCATATTTAATGCACACACGTGAGAACAATCCTCTCATCTAAGTTTTACAAAGAAAGCAAATACGAAATAAATTTCAATGTCACAATGTTCTTCTTCGACTGCATTTATCATTTTCTTTTCTACAAATTCTCTTAATATTAATTCTCATTCCAGCATTAATATCTCTACCAGATGAGGCTGCTGCTGGTCTGGGTCTCATTTGCTCTTCAATATTCTACAGAAGTGCAGCTTCAATTAGTCAACATGCCATTAGCCCCCATTACATTCAAGTGTGTGAGTGAATGGGAATGGGAAAGTTTGATTTAGTGGCTAAAGCCATTATCACTGAGGAATGAAATGGTCCCTGTGGAGCATTTCTACACATGCAGTATCCTCTGTCGCGCTCTCTCTTATACCTCTATGTCTGTATCACACACACACAGACACAGACACAGACACACACACACACACACACACACACAGACATGTTTCCTCTGGGACCCTCATCAGGCCAGGCCTCCTTTTAGCTCCCCTGGTGATCTCCATATCTCTAATGAGATTATTGTAGTAATAGGAGAGTTGACAAACCCATTACCCACAACCCATCCCTCCTGCCCTTCTCCCTGCCTGTCTGTCTGTCTATTTGTCTTATTCTTTCCTATCTACTTGTGATCTCTGGACCAGGACAGAGAAGAGGGAAAAGAAACATTCAGGTCACTGAGAGGAGGAGGAGATGACATCCGTGGCAAGGAGCTAGTTAAGAGGGGAAAAAAAAGAAAGGGCAAAAGATCAGGAATGGAGAGGAGAGAAATCAATGTGGGAGAGAAAAGAGAGGAAAAAACAGGAAGTGTGAGACAGTTACAGATGGGGTGGGGGGGTCGAAATCGCTGACAGGGGCAGGGAAAGAAGTGTCGATTATAAAGAAAACGCAGCCGGACAGTCTCAAAAATGAAACGAAAGAAGATGTGGTGCATGAAGGATGGATGAACAGGAAATGAATGTGGAGAGTGGCTGTTTAAAGGTCATGTGTATTAGAGAGCCGTGTGCAGAGACACAGGCTCAGTCCCTCCTTTATCCTTCATCTCCCTCCGTCATTCTCTCTCCACTGTGTTTCTCCTTTTTGTACAGTCTCTATGTCTTCACGTCCCTCATCCTCTTTCATCCCGTCTCCTCTCTCTGTCTGTCTACCCCCCTGCCCCCCACAAAAAACAGCTCCCTCTATAGCCCCCCTCCACCCATCCCTCTCTCCATCCCTCCCTCCATCTCTTTCTCGATCTCTCTCCATCAGCTTCAAAGAGCTGTCTCTGTGGCAGACCTCGATCTCATCCGTCCCCCTAGTGCTTTTGTCTGTGTGTGTGTGTGTGTCTGTGTGTGTGCATGTGTATGTGTGTTGCTGGTACAGACTGTGAAGTGCAGTGAGGCCCCAGGCAGCTCTCTTACAAACAAACAAAACCAATAAACAAGCAGGTGAACCTGGACCACAGGGTCAGTTCTGCTCATGGGTCTACCCCCTTAAATGAGATTATGTTCCAGCGCTGTTTCTAACCTTTAAAGCCCAAATGAAATCTGCGTGCATGTATGTGTGTTCGCCTGTCCATCTACACATAGTTGCTGAGCGTGTCAGTCTCTCTGTTTGTTTGCATGCGTGTGTGTTTAGGTGGTCAATGAGTGAATCTGGGAATCTGCCACCTCTGGGGCGTGTGCTGGCTTCTCAACAGTACCAAGTGAGATTGGATTAGAGGTTCAGTCCCAGGCTGTGTGTAAATCAGACAGATGTAAGATGTTGGTTCACCCAAGTGTGTGGCTGGGTGTGTGACCTTCATGAGAGGGGCGGGCGAGAGCCAGACTGGGCTGTTTTCTTGTTTTCTGTCCAGATTTGATGTTAAAATTGTTGCTACTTGTTGTTTCATTTGGTTTCATATTAATAGCTAAATTAAAATGAGTCCAGATGTTGATAAGGTTGCTGGCTTCAACCTTAAAGCTGCACTACGTTTTATTTGTTTTAGTAAATGCTGAATGAAATGGGGCACTTGTTAATTTTACCAAAAAACAATGGGCCAAAAACTGTGTTAGAGCTGTATCGACCACACGCTGGGTCAATTTTAACCTGGTGTTTCTGCGTGTGTGGCCTATTCACCTTCAGCGGGTTTAGCGGTTTTGTAAATTTACTTGTGAGGCAGCTGTTTTCAGTGAATTAGTTCTGAAAAAGCCCAGCCTACACTGGCTGCACAGCACCTACCTACCGACAAACAAACCGGGGTTTGCCAAGAGACACACCAACAAATCAGGCGGTTGCTAGCTAGCTGACAAATGGGCCTCCGTGCTGCTGAAAGCTGACGATTGAAGAAATGATCTGATTTTTATAAAAGAATACAAAATAATTGATTTTTGTATTGGTTTGCATATATTGTAAAGTAGCTGCATGGGAATGTGATTTAAATGGGATATATAATAATTTTTCATTCTAACTTGACCGTAAAAGGTAATGATATGTCATTTGAAAAATATCAATTATTGCAGGTTTAAGAGGAGAAGGAGGAAGCAGAGGAGAGCTGCATAGACTCGACATGTCACTACACTGATGTCCTTTTATTAAATTATGTTCAGTTCAACATTTGTAGCTCTGTAATAAAAGCTCTTTACATAATATCCTCCATAGACTCAAACACTGTAAGTAAAGATTTCTTTTCTCTCTCACCTCATCCTGCAGACTTCTTAGTGATCATTTTTCAATAATGTAGCTGCAGTGCTCATTTAAATGTATAGAGAACTAATAAAAGGGAAGAGTAGAAGTGCACTTTTAATTTTATATTTCTTCTTGCACTCATATTCAGCAACAGAACAAATCAGAAAGGCTCTTAAGGGCAAAGCAAACTGACCAAGATGGACCCTGTAAGTATCTTGAGTATCCAGTAGAAACTAAATAAATTTGGACTACTTTTAATGATATTTGGGTGGGTCGGAGGCTGTGATTGGTCTGTTTGGTGTCAGTCAAATCTTGGCAACACTGAAAGGAAGAGCGAAAACATTTGGGTCAGTATGCAGGAAAGAGAGCTGAATCAAAGGCTAAACCTGGTAAAGATTCATGCGTGTTCGACAAAATGTACTTATGTACACACTCACGTAACCCCCGCCCGCCCAACACACACACACACACACACACACACATACATATATATACACTGGTTGTCGCTGCAGCAAAAACTGCATGTGCTGTGACATAACTATAAAAAAATGTAAAAATTAGAAAGTAAGTGTGTGTGTGTATGTGTGTGTGTGTGGGGGGGTAAAGGGGGAAAAAGCTGGATGGATGTTCAACATCTATATGAGTCCTCCATCTAATGAAAGTCATTAGAGTGAGGCAGGAAAATCAGTCTAATAAACGAAAGAGGTTGCTGCCCAGTCTTGGATGAAGGCCAAAACCACTCCTTCACACCCTAATTCACTCAGTGTGTGTGTGTGTGTGTGTGTGTGGCAGAGAGAGGAATGAGATAGAAAGGGCTGTATTGATTTGTGGGTGTGTTGAGAAAGGGACCTAAACTACCACAGCACAAGCTCTACCACTTACACACACCAGCCTGAATAAAATCCTAACTATATCTTCAGGTATATTATGTATAGCAGTGCTACTGGCTGTTGTGTTGCTCATTGATCGGCTGCTTTTGCCTTTGATAGAGTGTCAGCAGACACTCAGTGCAGTAAACCCTTCAGGTGATACATTTCGACAATGCTTTTTAAAGGAGCGAGAGGTTTAATATCGGGTTTCACAAAAAGCTGAGGAATCTATGAATTTGGAAACCAATGCCTAAATATATCCCTACATTAAATTCTTTTAAATTATATTGTGATGTTGACCATACATTATTGTATAAATGCTCTGAAGTGGTAGGAATTTACTATAGAATATTTATATTTATTTCTATTGTAATTTGACATCTGTACATGCAAAAGTACAAATAACCTGTGTTGAAAAACATATTAATTAAGATAATGTTTCCCTAAGAAATGTCTTCTTGTAACCCATCGTAACATGTCTGTTATAACAAAGGTTGTAATCAACAGTTGTTTATTAACCCTATAAAACCATTTGTATCATATTTGATGCACACGTTTCTGAGACCTCTCTTATCAAAATGATCAATAATTTCCTTAAAAACCTGTTGTATATGACCTGACACATGTATTCTGCCCTTTAAAACTTTTTTATTCTTCCCCTCAAAAACTAGCTAGTTCTAGCAGTCTTATGAACCAAATGTAGATCTTTAAACATGAAGCGAGAGAATCTTTAAATACACCTAGGTTTGTGTTGCTCTGGTCTGTCGTTGTTCTGTGTGTACTGTTGTGATCGTTCAGCCTCCCAGTCTGATTATTAGACGTCTGGTTTCGTTTGTTATGCTGCCCTCTAGTGGACACATTGAAAAACGACACCTTCTCCCATAATGCACTTCCTCCCTTTTATTCCCATCAGTCCCCGCTGCGAGCTCTCTGCACCAGTCAAGATGGCGGACAGACCAGGTAAAACAGCGTGCCCTCAGCTTAGAAAAACAGGCATTTTCTGAACAGTGTGTTTAGTTGTCGGTGTATTTTCGCGTCCTTGCAGACAGCGTGTGTTTTTATGTCTCACAGACGGTTCATGAGTCATTTACAGGCCTCTGTCTGACCGGAGGCCGCAGTCAATCCTTTGAGTCACGTCAAGGACTTTGCGTGTCATTGCCAGTTTTACTCTTAACATTAGCCTGCGAGCCGAGTTGGGACATTTCACTGTCATGTTCAATAATCAGAAAGTTTCTGGTGGACTTGTTCTTTGGTCGAAGTTACTATAGGAAGTTGTTTTTGCATATTTAACGTGAAAGTATGTGACGCTGTCGTGTGGCTAGCATGCACGGTAGTCTGCAAACACAGTGTGTAACTTCATGTTATAACCAAACTGCGATATTATGTGGTTATTTTTAACCCATTAACAAATCAACTGTTTAATACTGAAGTCAGTGCTTTACGTTTCAGCGAGTTTTAAGCGGTGACAGAGAAGACTTCATTCATATTTGCCGTAGAGTAGCTACACACCCGGTAAATGTGGCCCCACAGTATAAAGTGGCATGCGAGTCGCTTGTTGTATTTGAGTGTAACCTCTCAAATGTGCACTTATGGAATTAATGCTTTTACTTTTTAGTGGATGAAGTTGTCGACTGCTTTGCAGAATTTAGCGCTGTAGCTACTGATTATTTTCAGTATCGATTAGTCGAATTATTAGTTTGGTCAATAAAACGCCAACAAAAAGAGCTAGTGATCAATGCCTATCACAAGTCCGCAGAGACCAAGGTTACATCTTCATGGTGCTTGTGTTACGAAGATTGTCACACAACACAGACAAACAAAAGCCTCAGATATTTAACTCTGAGCCACAACTGTTTGACATTTTTGTTTGAAAATTGAATTTAAGTAAAAAAAGATTTCAAAAAAAATATTTTTACTCATTTTGTAAGACAGTCACTGATCTTTTCAGCTCTGTTCTATTTGTTTTATTCACTTTTTAGCAGTATATATTGCTCTATGACCTTTGGCTGATGAAGCTCGTTGCCACTGGTTTTGCTTTTTTTTTTTTTTTTGGTTGATGTGTAATTAAACTGTTTTTGCCATCTCCTCATGTAACCAGTTCCCGTAGCTGAGAAGCGACTGATGGACGTGAAGCTTGGTGAGCTGGGAAGCTGGCTCGGAGGCCGGGACTTCACTCCCAATGGCATCATCGCAGCTGTCCGCAAGGGTGAGGAGACCAACCGTGACTTTAAATTGACACATTACACCCAGGACGATTCTGTTTTGCTTTGTTAAAATCAGTGCGTACAGCATTTTTGTTTCATTTAGTAATGAAAATTGCTCTTTTGCACCTTTTATAATTTAAGGCTGACTCTGTATCGGCAGATATCGTGCTGTCGTTGTTCATGCTCATTTGTTTTCTTGTCTCTTTCAGGCCACGACAAATACTACAGCAAGTACATTAATGTGAAGAAGGGAGGCATCGGTGGTGTAGCTATGCTGGTGGCTGGCTACGTGGCTCTCAGCTACCTGTGGGAATACGACCACATCAGTAAGACATGAAAACATGTTCAGCCTTGTTCTAACTTTAGTTTCTCTGAGAGCGATTGGTCTGATTAACTTTTAAAATCCAGGGCATCTAAAACTAACTTCTGTGCCTCCATCCTCTCCCAGAACACGATCGCTGGAGGAAGTACCACTAAGGCCCCCCGGCAGCCATTGGACCTTCAGGGGTTGAATTTAAATCTTTGTTCCCCCATTATTTCTACTCTCAGCTCTCTGTTGTTAGATATGTGACTGTTGTGACCAATAAACAATATAAAGACGTACTGCTGGACATTGTGAGTGTGTTGAGTTTAAAATTCAGCCTTGTTCAGCTACAGTACTCTAATGTCAGGAGTGTAGGCTGCGTTTGTTGTAGTGAAGTGATTCCAAGTGTAAACAGGTCAAACTGTAACAAAAACATTTATTTGTACACACTGTCGACACAATGAATGAGCTGAGCCCCTGCACACATTCTCTTAGGTTTGATTTGTATATACACATCTAACACAGGGCCTCCACTCACAACTGGTAAATATAAACTACTCCCACGATGTAAATGCTTGCAAAAAACTACAAATGTGTAGTTCAAAGAGCCTTAAAGGTTGACTTGTGAGCCAGAAGATTTTCAGGTGGTGTTGCAAATATAAACCATGGTGTGTGGGGGAGGGTTAGGTGTGGATTAATTACAGTAATCTGAGTACAAACAGCATATTATTGGAAATTTACATTCCTACTGGCATTTGTCACATTTCTTCTTACTTATATTCTACTGTCAGATTTAGTAGCATCAGCAGAATAGTAGAAGTGGCCTGAGGTCACTGATGCAGTCACATGACCCAAGGAAACATCAACCTGTTGCAGTACTGCACCTCTGCTGGACCCTGGGTGTGATGTGAATCTCTGTAGACTAACCCACAGTGGCCAGCTCACGTATCCACAAAAAAATACAGTCTTTCTGTCTGTGGAGTAAAAAAAAAAAAGGGGGGGGGGTCCTTCCTCTCCTCTGCTGCTCACATCACTGAGCTACAGCACTGGGGTGACCTCGGGGCTGGAGGTTACTGTCCGCTCAGGAAGGCAAGATGGCCTTTAGTGCATTTGTTGGCATAGTGGCCCTTCTCACCACACTACAGACGGGGAACACAGAGGAATAAAGGTGTTAGTGGATCCTTGTTACAGCTGGAAATGGCAGCAAATGTGTGTGTGTGTGTGTGTGTGTCTGTCTTAAGCACAGATAATTATTGGACAGGTGTGTGTTCCTAAAGCTCCTCACATTTTAGCAGATGTATGCAAAAGTTGATTACAAAATTATATAAGTTAAGTCAAATATTAATTTATGTCATAAAGCTGACTTTCATCCTCATCCCATTAATAAGTTAGTTCAGCTTAATTAGTTAATTTAATTAAGATTTTTAAAAAACTGGTAGAATTATGATGCCAGTGTCTGTAATGTGTGTATGGTGTTAGTCATACAACCGCCTCAAACAAGCAATGTTAACAATGCACAGTCATTTAAACTGCGCAGAACGCAGGGCTGCTGTTGTCCCGCTGCCTCGATTGGTTGGTTTGTTTGTTGTTTGTGTTTCTGTGCGGCTGCTGTTACTGTTTTGGTTAAAGGAGTCTGGTGACTTTGGAAACAGGAATCTATTCAACATACAGCATAAATTTAAACAGATATAGATTTTTTTTATTTTTTATTTTGCTGACCCCAGCAGCAGTACAACTGGAGGGGTGCCATCTACTGGAGTTAATACACTGACAACATCACACAACCCCACTTTAAAAAAAAAAAAAAAAAAAAAAAATCAATTACACCAGCAAAACTAGCGCCAGCCTTTATGTCTACGACGGCAGCGTGAGTCTGGTGTCTCGCCAGACAAATGCACATCAGCTGATTAATGTCCAGATGACTCACCTTGTAGCAGGTGACCTGGTCCAGTGGCCGAGGACCTCTGTTGCCAGTCATGTTATTTTGCTGAGCAGCAGCCATCGGCGCGTGGTTCTGCGGCCGCTGGCCTGGACTGGAGTTGGTGAGCTGGATTAGAGAGAGCGACGAGCGCCCGATGGTGGGAACAGGCTGCGGGAGGAAACGGGCAAAGAGAAGGATGAGATGAAGCTACACACTTGGCTCATCATTTTTACGCACAGATGCGTGTACTTGGGTGTTCGTGAGTGTGTCGTCTTACCTTTGTCTGGTTCTGGGTTTGCTGCGGTAGAGGAGGCTGTTCAGAAGCCCCCATAGGCAATTCAAAACGAGGGCTGCAGAAGAACATATCGGTGTTAAAGCTACACGGCTGTTGGGTGAAACATCCAAGACTCTACTCTCCTGCTGCTTCGATCTTTCAGATAAACCATATTTTAGCAGAGGACGTGATTCATCCCATAAATAAGGAGAGAGAAACCTGTCCCTAATCACACAGCATAATGCTAAAACAACACATAAGTGGTGTAATATCGGTCTGTGTTCTGGGCAGCCACTGATTTCGTGTGGAAACGAGAAAAAACAATTCAGGAGACAAGCTGTTCAAGACTACTATTTAGAGAAAGGAAACGAAAAGTGACCCGTCTTCTGTTTTGATCATTTCCACTGATGCACTCGTAAATGGAAACTAGGTATTAAATTACATGTCTTACATTGTGGACCAATAACCCACACCAACACTGTCGCTATTATGTAGAAAATTAATAAAAAAAGATGACGTACTGCATAAATTTACAGGATTTTCCCTCTGGACAGAAGCCCACCAGGTAGTTCACACAGATCACTCTTCTTGTGTGTCTGTGTCTGCAGTCAGGACCTGAGACAGCACAGAAAGTCAACAGTATGTTTAGGTGTTGACATCACTACCGCCGGGTTGTTTATGTCCAAGCGCAGAGCAGGGCTCACCGTGTTTGCAGAAGCCTCGGTCGTACCAGGGACAGTCTTTAATCTTGGACTCCGGATCAATGTGCAGGAATGGACATTCCTTGTTACTGCACTCGCCTGCGAAGGTATACGCGTCAAACGAAACGGGGTCAACGCAGGGACACAAGATGAACAAAATAAACAGTCATCAACCTCATCTGTGCGAGTTTAAGAAGTCCACGAACCAAACTTGGAGTAGAAGTAGCACTCAGGCATCTTGGTCATGTCGTACTCGTGGAGAAACTCGCACTGGTCTCCCTTCTTACACAGTCCTCTGAGCCAGTGCTTACACACCACCGTCTTCTCTCCACTGATGTGACGGAACGGACACATCCCGCCTGAAAGTGGAAAAAAAAAAAAAAAAAAATCATAATCAGCACATGAAAAATGAGATATTCTTGCTTGGTAACAGCTGGTGACTCCTGACTTGTGTTTAGCAAGCAAGGGGGGTCTAATTAAAATATATTGACATTGGTTGCATTGTGGGAAATGTAGTATCCAGTGTTTTTGAAGCTTGACTCATACCAAAGGTTAAAAGTCAAGATTATTATGTCTCTACTGCTTTAGTCTGTAAGCTCTGGTGACACCTCAACCTTTAAGGAGGTGAAATATTAAATTGTTGGATTATTCCTTCAAAGAAGCTATTACTCATGCACTTTCAATACCGTATAATCATGCGTGACTCTACTGTAAATGCCCCAAATGTGCAGCACATCTGCATCAGCGCTGATTTAACGGTTGACATGTTGTGTTTTCAGGTTTTTATTACCTTTCACACAAGCAGCTCTCATGAAGAACTCACACACAGCAGACCCGGACTCTGCAGGGACACAAGTTATTACAACTTTAGCAAAGAAATAAGATGTGAGGCTGACACGAACAGTGACCACTGTTTCAGGTGCTAGTGTCAGCCTGCCATTAAACAACATCACCGTTTTAACTCTGAATATAACGTTAGTTTCCCTACAGCGGCTAAAGTACTAGCTAGCATCCGTGCACTTACTGTCCATGCCGGGGAAAGGCAGAGGCTGTGCTCCGAGCTGCTGCTGCACAGCAATTTCCAGGTCAAACTTGATGTGATCCACGTTAGCCAGTAGGTCCTGCATGTTTGCGTTGGTTTGTCTTGCTCCGATCAAAGGATTGTCAGTTTTGGTTAGCTAGCTTGAAGTTGAGCTAACGTCAGTTGGTTTGTGGTCTCTTCATCAGCCAGCTAAAGCGGCTAACGAAGCTAGCTACGCTAACCGATGCGCTAAAAAAGACGACCGGCGAGCTCCCCGGTGAGAAACCACAATCGCTGCTGTTCTTTGTAGGTTTACGAGGCCGTTTATATGAAAAGCAGAGATCACGGGTCCGTCTGTAAGTATTAGCCCAGTTAACGTTAGCCCCGAACAGCACCTTATTCACTCTTAGATGGCTTGGAGGCGCGTAGGCTGACCTCTGACCCGGCGCATTAAGGCAAGACCAAACGATCCTCGATCAATCGATCCAGGTTTGGTAAACTCTCACCACACTATGGTGGCTTTTCTGCTGACTCCTGAAGAATGTTTCGGGGAGAAAATGAAAATGTAAATGGGGACAAATCATAGAATCAGAGGCAGGACTTTAGAGGAACAGTGTTCTTTAGTCCAAGCTCCCTGAACACAACCGTTACCGCCCTCAGAGAAATTTGACTAAAACTCAAAATATCAATGAATCTAAATTTGTTCGTCACCTTTTTTTATTTGTCTCATAGGGGCAGAGATGTATGGGCCTGGCGGCATGGATCATTTAAATCAATTTAATAATCCTGCTCTTAATAATTTGAATACATGTTTCTGCTTTTGAATGAATTATTCGCTCTACATTTATCAGAATGCCGTAATATTGTAGGTAGTCTTTACACACATACGTGGGTTTAACAGTTTTATTTTGATCTCAGAGTGAGATGTGTGTATACACTTTGCCTTTTTAAAGGTTTTACTAGAATTTACCAAGTGTTGTAATGCCAGTTGTGAGAAACTGAAGCTTCTCTGTAAAGTGTTTCATTTTGAGGTGACACACCGGTCTGATTCTGTCACCTGAATTAATGTGCATCAATATCATGCCAGTGGTTGAAAACTAAGCATTAAAATGCTCAATATTAAATACTTATCACCGTGAAATATATATCTCTATAAACAAGGCTACCTTTATAAATTAAAAAGAATTCACTTCCAAAGAAATAAGATTTTATTCTCCCTCATGATTGATTTATGTTTTATGAATGAATCATCAGAGTATGTTTTCATTGTTACTGATGTAACAATGTATTTATATCTCTCTATAAAATGTAACCCCATCCAGTTGAGTCAAATTGAAAACTCACACAGTATCTGTTATGTCATTCATTATGGTTACTTTAATTAAATGTAACAACTGTGGCATTATTCTTCATCACATTGTGTTTATTATACTGTATATATTCACAGATCATGAACGAGAGGGCTCATGTATGAAACTAATGATCAGGCTCTGCAGGACAGTAACTTTGGATTGTAAATTTAATACAAAAGAAATGGTGCTTTCTGAAACGATTAAAGCTTAAATGTGATTGGAACATTCGAGTCCAAATCTACAGTAGAACACAGAAAACCGTATCCAGAAATAACAAAGGCACTGCAGCGACACTGAATAACTGGAGGACAATGAAGTCTGCTAATCGTTCTCTTAAAAGGGACCGGTGTGTAGGATTTAGGTGGATCTATTGGCAGAGATGCGAACGTAACACTTGTGTTTTCACTGGGCATAATCACCTGAAAATAAATAAGCTGCTGATGCACAGGCATGTTTCTACAGTAGTCCAGGAGGGACAAATCAAACACTGGCTTTAGAGAGGGCCTTTCACTTTTTTGTTACTGTGGGTTCTCCAAAATGCTTGGAAGGGGAGGGTAAGCGGGTGGGTGGGGTTCAGCTGGTTGCATTTTTCAAGCTCACTGCTGGTTTTCACCAAATCCTACACACTGCTCCTTTAAAAGAAAAAAAAAATCAGTTTGAGCCAAAACTGTTGTAAAGACACAAGAAAGCACCTTGATTTAAGCTGGGACAGATTTGACTGGCGTACACTTATACAACAAATATACAACGGAAGCAGCACACACATAAATGTTACAATCATCAGTCCAGTAGCCGTCAGTGTTTGATGTGGCACCCTCTACAGCTCAGGTAGGCCAGGCATGGGGAACTGGCCAGCAAAAGCCTCCACCTCTGTTCTGATTTCTGCTACGCGCTGCTGGAACTTCTCCCCCTGAGCCAGGGCCTGAATGAACTCCTTGAGAGGAGCTTTGGGATCCAGGCTGTGCTGCACCTCCAAGGTCAGCACAATACCTGCATGATACAGAGAGCACAGAGGGATTTCATGTGTGTGAGGTCATATTTTGTTGTTTTCACCCTTTTGGTTTAGTGGGTGACTAACTACTACACCCATAAGCCTCAGTTGTCTGAGCTATGGAGTTAAAGCTCAAGAGGCCTGAATCACAGCTGTAGCAAATTCACATCACTTCAACTGAAAACAAAAGAAAAACAACACGATGAAAACGTGAAGAAGTTGTAGCCAACTGCTTCTCTGGTTTCATGTAGAAACTACATGTCTTTGGGAAATTAAGGTTTGACAGTTTGAAAGCCACCTGAGGCTCCTATCACATTAGCCGAACTGAAGTTAATCAAAGTGTTTGCTTCCACAAGTTCATACCTACCATCAGCTACTAAAATATTATAAAAACTTTCAACTCAAGGCTACAAGAAGCAGACCGGTAGCATAGCTTAGCATTAAGACTTGACACAGGGAAACAGCTAGCATAGCTCTGTCGCACATGGAACAAAATGTGCAAATATGTAGAACTGGGAATGTCTGATACTGAACCCCCATTTAGTGCACAGGTCACCCCAGTTAAAAGCACATTTTCGGAGAATACACCGGCAAATGTAGCTTCTTCTTCTTCTTCTTTTTTTTTTTTAAATGTTGTAAACAAATTACCTCTGTGAATGAACTCAGCAACCTTCTTGAAGTCATCCTCCACCAAACCTCTGGATGTGAGAGCCGGAGAGCCGAACCTCAGACCGCTGGGGCGCAATGCGCTCTTATCCCCTGTACAAACACAAGAGTCATTCAGAGAGGCAAAGTAAAAACCAGGGGGTACGCACAAAGTTTTATAACAAACAAACACACACGCACACACACACACACACACACACACACTACCTGGACAGGTGTTCTTATTACAAGCAATGGAACAGGCCTCCAGAACCTTCTCAGCTCGGCCTCCATCAGTTCCTTTGTTGCGCAGGTCCAGCAGGATCAGATGGTTGTCAGAGCCACCTACACAAAGAGAGAAAGGGTATTAGGAGACAGTTCACAGACTGTGAAGCTCTGAACTGCTAACAGAAATCTGCTATGATCAGCTCCTTTTCATCATTAAGCATGGCGTATCATCACCCTTTGTTCTTAAAAGTATATTAAGTGCATGTCAGGTTGTCATTGTTAAGGCTAGACAGGCAGAAAATATACATATTTGATTAAAATGATTTATTATCATAATTCTAAGAATAGCGTTGACATGTTTTTCATGTAATTATGAGAAACACATAATCAGTTACTGTAATCATCATCTCTGTGGTAAATACAATCAGCTACCATACAGTAGCAGCCAAGATTAGAGATACATGGTGGCACTGTGGCACTCACCTGTAACAATCTTGTAGCCATGGTCAATAAGGGCGTTGGACAGAGCTTGGCAGTTTGCAAGAACCTGCACCTGGTAGGCCTTGAACTCTGGTGACATGGCTTGTTTGAGAGCTACAGCGACACCTGCCAGTGAAACACAAGTGCTACATGAGACAGATGCTGGCATGACTGAACAACAGTGGAGACGAATCTAAGCGTGATAAAGTAAATGGAAGATGATGAGCTGTACCTGCGATAGCGTGGTTGTGTGGTCCTCCCTGCAGCCCAGGAAACACAGCCTGATTGATCAGAGACTCCAAGTTGTACATGGTCTCTTTTCCCTTGGCATCGACGCTCCGCACACCTGCGGGAGGAGAAACAGACAAAGCTCAACTAAATGCTAAAGAAATCAGAGTACCAGCATAAACAAAACTCAGAGTATAATTACTCCATACCTACCTTTCCTGTAGAAGATGAGTCCAGCGCGGCAGCCACGCAGGGTCTTGTGCGTTGTCGTGGAAACAATGTCACAGTATTCAAAGGGTGAGGGCACCACTCCGGCTGCCACCAGTCCACTGATGTGCGCCATGTCTCCCATCAGATATGCACCATTCTCATTAGCGATCTGCTTCATGCGGCCGTAGTCAATGTTGCGGGAATAACAGCTCGTTCCTGGAGAAAAAAAAGAAAAAAAAGAAACAGGCGAACATGGTGTTGTTATAAAACTGGGAAAAACTTCCTACACCAAAAAGTCACATCTGATTTGTTTGTCCAAACAACAATCCAAAACGGAAAGACTTACAGATATGATAAATTAGCAATTTATTTTCTTTCATTTGACCTATTGACGTTGCAGCTGTATCAGCAGAATCAGTATGCCCTCTGAGTGTGTGTGTGTGTGTGTGTGTGTGTGTGTGTATTTGTATGCGCGGACCTGCAATGATGAGTTTGGGGTGGAAGAGCCGAGCGTTTTCTTGCAGTCTGTCGTAGTCAATGTAGCCAGTTTCTGGATTCACCTGGAAACAGAAGATCAGGTCACATCTAATTCACAGCCACAGCTGATCTACAATCTGTTATACAGAGCATGAGCGCAGCACAGCAGTACATAAAAACTTCTCTCATGAGTTGCAGACCAATGCCATGTGCACATACTTGTACTAATAAGGACTAATCTTGTTTAACTCAGTCCAGGACTAAGAAAGCTTGAATGAAGTATTCTACAAGACTGTTTAGTGTACTCTAACACCGAACATGGATAAAAAGAGTAATATTACAAACAAGAGAAGCATTAAGCACTAATATTCCGGTTCACAATGAGAGCCCTGGGTCTGGATTCTCATTTATAAAAACAGCTGGATTACTATTTGTGATTACTATATGTGGATCACTATTCCACATCTGGCGCTCTGGTCGAAATTGTGCAATGTTTCCATTTCTAACCTTGCTTATGTTAGAAATGTTGCAATAAAATAGAAAGTGAATCAGGCCATCGTCAACCTGAGGCAATAAACTGTCGGCATGAGCACGAGGTTCCACTGTCAGAATAAAAACATGGGCTGTAGCCCTTGCTGCTGTTGGACAGGGTCTTTAGCTGCAGTTCATATGAATATATGTATATATGTAGTACCTTATACGGCATAGACTCAAAGAAGATGGACGTTGCTGAGATTTTCTTCTTCTCAGTCATGAAGCCATGTGTCAGGTGACCTCCATCAGGAAGGTCCAGGCCCATGATCCTGCCATGAGGCTCAACAATGGCGGTGTAGACAGCAAAGTTAGCGGGGGAACCTTAGACAGGAACATAAATAAAAGTATGACGAGACGGAAAATACGAAGATGACAAGAGGAAAAAGGAAAAAGCAAACACCGGTCGCGTCAGTCAGGAACCACACTAAAAACGTTAACAGACTTTTTACGTTTAATTAATGTTTGATAAAGTACCTGAGTATGGCTGCACGTTGACGCCCCATTTATCTGAGTCTAGACCATAGGCCTCCAGCGCTCTCTTCTGACAGAGTCTCTCCAGCTCATCAACATGTTCCGTACCACCATAGTACCTGAAACACATGGATCATACCAATCATTACTGGTTTATTCGTTTGTTAATAAATAGTTACCATAAATGAGAGTGTACCACTCCCAGAATGGAAACAACTGGGAGTTCAAAAATACCAAAGTATTCTTGTACCTCTGACCAGGATATCCCTCAGAGTATTTGTTGTTCATACAGGATCCCAGAGCCTCCAAAACAGCTCTGCTGGCAAAGTTCTCAGAGGCGATCAGCTCCAGACCATATGTCTGCCTGTGCTTCTCTTTTTTTATGATGCTAAACACCTAAAACACAAATACTGTATTATTCAGGGGGCATTAAACAATTTGACAGCAATTTAGTGAAAAACGTATTACTTTGACAAGACATTCATGTAAATAATATTGAATTTCAGTTCTGCGGAACCAAATTTTAACATCAACTTTGCAAAAAATAACCAAAACTAAAATGCCCTTGAAGCAAACTTTGAAAGAATTAAAAATATTGCTGACAACACTGAATCACAACTGCTACTCCAGACTATGGGAGGAGTCAAGACATTTTTTTCCTAGAATTAACTGAGCACATACCTCAGAGTCGTTGACAGACAGAGGCTCCAGCATCATCTTGTTGTGCGAATCCCATGTTTCTTTGCTTACATTGTGGCCATTTGTCAAAGACATGGTTGTGGTTTCTCTGGTCGCACAAAGTGGAACTCTGAAGAGGAGAGTGGTTGTTGTTTTTTATTAGGAGACTAATACAAAAATATTAAAGTGAAGCAAAATCTGTCTGTTAAATAGCTGCATTAAGACAATCGTGTGTAGAATCAAATGAATGCTGCTGACAAACTGGAATCCGCCACACAGATCCTTTATTACAGCCCTAAGCTCTAAACAAAGGAGGACACACGCAGCAGCACCTGTGCTGTCTGCAGCGGTGTTGCAACTCTTCAGCTCTGGCGTGATATGGCCTCATCTGTTAAACTTTGAACCATTACACGGGCTGATAAGCATAACGCAGGTTATGAGGCAACACAGTTAACATATTCAGAACTCCTTCACGTTTTACGGATGTGTTTACGCTTGCCAAAACTTTCTTTGAGGCTGTAAAGTTGAAAGTCACTGCAGGTCACCGCATCTGTCAAATGCTCAGCTGCCGAGCCGAGTGTTACACAGTTATCTGTCTGCTCGGCTGACCCACTAAGTTAGCAACGGGGGGGGGGGTGCTGTGTTTGTAGAAGTGAAAAAAGGTTTCAAGTAATAAAATGAAATATTGATAATGAGCTGAGCCGTCAAAATATACCATGGGCGTTAATATTATCTGTAAGTTAACAGTCAGAACAACTGACTTAGTTACTAAATGTGAGCTAGCTCGCTGCCTTTGACAGTAAACAACCTGCTAAAGTGACTGTAAAGGCAAAGTGCTAATGTTAGCTCATGTCAGGGCTGCATCAACGTCACGACAGCACCGCGGGAGAGCAAACAAACGGACAAATGATGCCAAACAAGTTGTTAAAATGACTACTTTAAAGTAAGTTATTTTTCTAGAATTCCTCCCGACGCCAACACTAGCTTTTACTGTGTTTGTACTTATATTCATTAACTAACCTTAGTAACCCAGTTAACTCACCGGTTGAGGGTGAACTCCCGCCGCTGTCACTCAGAGGACTGAAATGCAGTCAGACCACGGTGCTTAGACAAAAAAAAAAGCTCTACTGAGGATAAAGTCCGCCAAACTTTCCACCAATCCGCTCACTCACTCTTCTTCTTTTTCATTTTGTTATTCAGCATGTTTGGTGCATTACCGCCCCCGTCTGCACACAGCAGCCTGATCTTGCCTTGACCCCACCGTGAGCGTTCACAGATATGCAGACACTGTGATCACATAACGAATGACATCAAACTCCCACTGAGGTGTTTTGGTAACTCCTGTTAAAAATTATACATACTATTCATTATGATTAAATCATTTGTAGTGGTAATCAAGCTTAATTCCCCATTGAGACTAAACATTTTGCACACTCTATATATTTATGTTTTTAAAGGGTTAATATCTGTTTCAAGTGAATATAAAATGTCTGTATGTGGAAAATGTAGAAGTTTTTTTTCCAATACAGAGGACTCAGAGGTCAAAATATAAACATCATTTATTAAAACTTATTATAATTTGTCTGTTTTATCATTCACTGTCAGTCAAGCTCACTCGAATTCCTCACAATTCAATCTGATGTAAGAAATACTGCACACTTAATTGATATGAAGTGATTAATGCGAGAAGTACAGACTAACATCAATGTCTGATTGCATTAATGTTGAATCCATGAAAATCATGAACTTCTGTGTATTCAGTGTCAACAATGTATAATTCTACATTTCCAAAATATAAAAAAAATATAATTTCCAAATATAATAATAATACAAATATGGACCCTGTGTATCTGTTTCTGATCACTCTCGGCTGAAGATGTAGGAGACCTCTTGTAAATAATTTTGAGGCTGAGACCAATTTTTAACACTGAAGAGTGTTTATGTATGGCATTTATTCTTAATTGTAAGAATAGGAGCAAAAATACATAATTCATTTTTAAGCACTTGAGACTGAATCTTTACTCTGAAATCTTTTATACATACTTGGCCAGAAGCTTAATCTTAGCCTTCAGTCCAGGCTGAGAGCATATTAGAAAATTCTGCTTCATGTACCATTTGATGTGTTCATCATGTTCATATTAACATCTTTAAGTCCAGTAGTTTTAAATTCTTTGGTTTTTCTTGATCATAAATATATCTGATATAGGCTCATCTTTCGTTAATTCAATTGGCTGATTTAATTCTTAAAGTCTGTTTTGTGTTTGTTGTCCCCCTGGAGTCATCTCCACACTGCCAGATTTTACATCTACTATTCCAAAACAAACAGCTGCTTATGGGCTCATCTCATTTTCATCTTGCACCTCTTGTACCTGAGGCTGCTCTTAACCAGTGGCTCAGGGAATATTAAATAAATAAAGAAATGGGACACATTTGACTAGTTTCATCATATTAATCTGAAATATTTTCATGAATCTGTTATATACAATGTAAGACCCCGCCCCCCCCCCCCCCCCCAAAAAAAACCATTGTGGCAAAGCTCAGTTAGCAAAGTCTGAATTATACAATGATAAGTATACCATTATTAATAATACCATGTACACGATTGTAGGTTAGAGGAGGTTCATTCCAGGTGTACATGAAGACCACTGCGTTCTCAAATGAAGCTTTACCTCCTGGAGGGGTCAACGAGGTCATTACTCCATGCCAAAATATACACAAACCCCTCTCCACTGGTGTCTCCTCAACCATTTTTCAAATGGTCATATGTTACAGTAATGTCAACATCATAGCTCTTCCTTTAAAAATAGTCAAATATATATTGCGCCAGTCCATGAACATGTGAAAGTGCCTCTGATAAATACTCTGCATCATTTCAGGGAGAGGGAGTTTATTCCTCTGGCTGCTGCCGCCGCTGCGTCCTTTGCTGTGAGCAGAAAACAGAAGACAGACACAATCAGCTTGATTCACTGCACAGACAAGGACATTTAAACAGTCACATACTGAGACTGGCCCACTGTTTAAGTCCAGCATGTAAAAAGGCCTGATTACAAACCATATTCTATGTTACTGAAAGAGTAAGTATGCTGATGAGCTGAGGAACACACTGCCTGTAGATATCAGGGTAATATAAGATACTTGCGCTGGCTTTCCTGACACTGGCCTGAAACTCTTGTTTACACTTTGCTTTACACTTGTGCACTGCACTTACTTAAAATGTTGTAATTTACTTGTTTTAATGTCTTCTAAGTAATTTGTTTCTATCCCTATTTTTATCTTATTTTTTGCACATTTTACATTATTAGTAACATTATATTACGGTTTTTAATTCAGCTTGATCTTATTTCATTTTTTTCGTATTTTGCAATACATAAAAGTTTTAATAGAAGTTTTTTATTATTTTATTTCTTCTTATTATTATTGTTATCATTGGCTTCACACCCATATTGACCGTTTGCCGAGCTTTGCCGCCCTTTTGTTGTTGAAATGCCTGTCACGTTTCCACAAGCACGTAATTTTTGGAACCAGTGGGGCAATAACATGCTAAACTCTGACTGGACAATAACTGTTCAGGGAAGTGATTTGGAAAACGGTCCATGGCAAAACTAATGGTCCATTGACAAGGCTCAGGCCAGTGAGTTGGTAAAACATTTGTAGAATCCAAACAGGCTGAAAAGCTATACCAACAGCTTGAGATGGCAGCTGTAGTACCTCTCAGGCAGCACTGAAACTTTGCGCTAAATAAAATAAACTTTTATCACCATATCCGAGTTCTGATCAGTTCACTGTGTAGCATTTATCTGTCTTAGAAACTCATGTAAATTCACAATGTTGAATAAAATAATCACTGTTTTAACAATTACTACCTCATCACAGACTGTTTACCTTTTTTCTCTTCGTCCTTCTTTCTTGCTGCCTCCTCTCTCTGTTTCCTGATGATGGCGAGACGAGCAAGGTCAGCTTTGGCCTGGTCCGTCTTCCCTGCCAAGTGCATCTTCATGTAGCGTTCCTTCGCTTTCTGCTTCTCAATCTCCTCTCTGTGCCAGAGTGTGCGTATGTGAGTCAAGGTGGGGGAGTGACATAAAAAAGTCACTATTAAATATTTGTTACACACATTTGTTATAGAAGGTTAATACAACAGAGGATTTATAGACATACACATCCCATTAGCCTTATCGTGTCATTGTTCTTACTGTTACGTGCAGGATTTTCCCCTCTCTTCTATAGTCATATCACATTACTCACAAAGTATGCTGTTAACGTTGTAGTTTTATCCTACAGTGCACAAAATCTCCACACACACATAAACAAGATAGTAGAGGTGACAATGCATCACACTGATCTGCACAATGCCAAATTTAAATGCATGAAACCTCTATTGTTGAAATATTTGATAAATATTGTGCATAAAAGAAGCTCTCATTTAGTGCTGATACAATGTGACTGATTACTGGAATTTTGACCTGAAAACACACACCTCTCTCTCCGCGATAACTGCCTGGGCTCATCCAACTCAATCTGGGTGACCTTCTTGGACTTCTGGGCCACTCTGTTAGGATTCTCGATTTCTATCAAGCCCTCAACACCCGCTCTCCTCCTCTGCAACCACGAAACCACAAACAGCTCATACAATTTGAAGTGAATGCCTTCAGTATAGCAAATGACTGATATGGACGCATTCATAAGGAAAAACAGAAGTAAAAAGTTTTACATAAAACAAATAATAAATAGGTTATTATACAGAAGTGTGTGTGTAGTAACAGAGTTTAGCCATACCAGGGAGTTTTCATCATCGCTGTCCTCTGATCCTGATCCTGGTAGCTTCTCCTCTGCCATGTCATTCTGAGCTGCACCCGCCTCCTCTTCCTCCTGCTCCTGCTATAACATACAAACAACAGTAAAGCTGTTAGATCACACACAGTAATTTGTAACAAATCAAAGGCATGCACTTTATGACAGGCAATAAAGCCTAACACCTATGTAGGCCGGTTGTAGTATTTCAAACACCCCAGCAGCTGAATGATCAACAAGTTTGTCTCTTTTGACTGGTGGGGTGTTAAAGAGTGCAATCAGTTATTGGAGTGCTTTAGGTATTCCAGGGGCACTCCGGAAACATTGAACTCAGTGTTTACTCCGTTGTACAGTTTACTCTTTCAAAAGGCTACTGAGTTGCACTTAAAGGATGCGCAGGCTCCAGCATCTTTTGGGCACTGGCCAGAACTTTTAAGTGAACACCGGTTCACATTCTGCCTTAGGTGGCACATAATTTAACTTTTTATTTTTAGATTTCCTTTTAGACCTCACCAACCTTTTTCCTCTCCTTCTCTGCCTTCATCTGGGCATCTATCTCCTCAGGGCTGGTATACGTCCGCACGCGACCCTTGTGGCCACCTTTCTTACCTGAAACGATGAGCACGACGAAGAGTGACATCACACACAGATTTGCGTACATGTTGTAAGACCGGGGAGAAGAACAACAAGTCGACGGATGTCAGATGAGGCTAAGCGGTTTATAAACCCACTGTCAGTGCTTATTTAATGTATTTACATCATCCAAAGCACAGATATGTCAGTTAAGAAAACTATCCTTGTTCCACAGAGGCGTGTCGCCGGGATCGCTGTCTGTTGAGTGTTGAGTGGCTAACAGCAGGCTAGCTAATGTACAAAAACTGACTTCAAGACAGTGTAACAGGTTTTCAGGCCATTCTTACCTCCTCTGGGCATTTTGAAAAGCGAAGCTTTTATAATAAACTCACTGACAAGGAACTACTGCCACAGAACAAAAGTATTGAAGCAGCAGTACGAACTGACAGCTGGCTAAACTCACAATCGCGATGAGTAACACAATACTCTGAGTAGTTCAAGTATATGCCTTAAAGAAATGTATATAGTGGAGTTTAAAGCATTTTGTCAACATATTTGCGGACATAAAATAAAGCATGTACATATTTTTGTATACTATGATTTTATTTGACCGAATTATGTGAGTTATAAAATACCAGAACCTAGATTATGTTGTTTTTCTTAAGGCAATTTGTTAGAGTACAAAAGTGATGCAATATGCTAGGAACGACAGAAATACATGTGCTTTGAAATAGATTTCAGCAACATCTCATTCCTGACATGTAACTAATGTCTACATAAATGTATTTGTATGACGTGTTAGCCTTTGAGAAAATTTTATAAAGCAGATAACTGGAGCATGTTTATTTGAGGTGATGACCTCATTCAAGAGGCCAGAGGATGTGAAATGGACCCCTCCAGCTGACGTAAAATTATTGCGCCCGAGACGGGTTTGCGAGCTAAAACGAAAACACTGTGAGCTTTTGTTTAATTTTGTACGAGTCAGAGCAGAATGCCCAAAGTAAAGAGGAGTCGGAAGCCGCCTCCAGACGGCTGGGAGCTCATTGAGCCCACTTTAGACGAACTGGATCAGAAAATGAGAGAAGGTAAAGCGGTGGAAGATGATAATCCCGGTGCTCCTTACAACACCTAGCCGTCGAACATAACGCTAACTAGTGTTTAATATTCAGGCTTTTACTCCGTGTTTTCTCTTTAACTGTTTGACAGATGTTCATGTTGTTTTATTTTACAATTTATTATCTATTGACTAGTGCTGGTGAAACGGGATTTTATTTTTTATTTTTTTCATTTTGAAAATTGATACACAAGGCGGTTAACACGAGTGTACTAAACTATTATTAATCAACACTTGAAGTGTCTGTTGGTGACTTCAGTTCTGTCAGCTTTAAGTCTGTTGATTTTTATCTATAATGCTGTCTCATGTAAAATACACGTATTTGTTCATAAATGTGACACCATTGTGTCCGTATGCTATTGATTTGGGCTCTACTCGGTTCTAATTAAGGGAAATCGTAATGTCACTCTATGCAACTATTTTTAGACAGAGGAAAGTATCTAACTCAGTGACAGTTTATGGAAGATTTGGAAAAATGCCCTAAAGCACAAAGCTGGATAAAGGAATAAATGGTTTCCCAGTTTGATGTGGAAGACCTCAACTGACTTACACAGCAGGCTGACCTCGACCCCACCCAGCAACTTTTGGATGTAGTGTAACTAAGACCCAGGCCTTATCGCCCAATATCAGTTTTGGGTAAATGCAAGCAAATCCCTATAGATAGGTTACAGGCTCTTGTGGAAAGTATTCACTTCAGGTGTTGAGATGTGTCATAGCAGTAGATTACTGTACTGCAGCAGGTGTGACATCACCATCCTTGGCTCCATTCACACCTGGCCCAGAGAGTGCACATAAAGGGGCGCGAATGATTTCAATTTCTGCTTACCCAAGCTAACTTTCCTCATTTTCTTCCGGTGTCTCAGCTGAAACAGAGCCTCACGAGGGCAAGAGAAAGGTGGAGTCCCTTTGGCCAATTTTCAGGCTGCATCATCAGCGGAGTCGATACATCTATGACCTTTTCTACAAAAGAAAAGCCATCAGCAGAGGTAAATTGAGCTATGTGACATCAAATTTTTCCCATTTTCCAATTTTCCCCTTTACTTATCTACTTCTGCGTTTGATCCTTCCTTGTTATCCAGCATGACATATTTTGGAACTTCAATAGATCTTAAAATCCAGCTCTAATTTTGAATAATATTTAATCTGCAAATTTCCAACTCGTTAATACTTTATTTGAGATGTTTTGTCCAGTTTTTGTGCCCCTTTGTATGAAGCACTGTCATTTTGTTTAATTTATTTCTGTATTTGCATATGAGCACCAGTCATATGAAAGTCATTTATAGTTGTACACTGTATGCTAGATGCCAAACTCTCTTTTTGTTCTTGTCCCCTGACAGAGCTCTATGAGTACTGTATAAAGGAAGGCTATGCAGACAAGAACCTGATTGCCAAGTGGAAGAAGCAGGGCTACGAGAACCTGTGCTGCCTGCGTTGCATTCAAACACGAGACACCAACTTTGGAACCAACTGCATCTGCAGAGTCCCGAAGAGCAAACTGGAAGTTGTAAGTCTCAAAGGCTTTTAGTGATTGTCACTAAAGTTGTCTACTTTAATCATTTTACAAAACAATTCCAGCGATAGCTTGTATTAAACATGCGTTAAATGATGACTTTAGCCATATGCTTGACATTATTCTCGCTTTTGTACAGACATAAGTGCTGACCGTACAAATACACCAATGAAAGATAAAGTAAAGGCATTGCTAAACACAGTGCTGCACATTTACAAAGCCCCTCTCACATGAGAGCGGAGGCTATCTCAGGCTCAGGCAGTCACTGTGTCAGTATTAACTAATCATTGACAGGCTTTGTGTGACGCACACATAAAACCACTGCTAAGAAAAAAACTGCACAAAATCTTAGTGTAATCTGGCTAAAAATAACTAAAACAAATACAAAATATGACTTTGCAGAATTTCTAGAAACACAAGGCTTCACGAAGGAAGGATTGTTTTCTAGTCACCCACCTAAATGGAGACATTATGGCACCTACGACATCATGCTCATTCCCTTTGTGTTGTTCCGGACTAAACCCTGCTGTTCGTGTGCTTCTTCTTTGCAGGGAAGGATCATTGAATGCACCCACTGCGGATGCAGAGGATGTTCTGGTTAAGTGCAGTTTTTTGGACGTCTGGTCTTTTTTTTGTTGGACATCGTGGCTCACCCAGCTACCATTGCTCACATCTGCAGAGCAACATTGTCTCATTTCAGTCACCTGCCTCAGAATAAAATCACTGATAGCTTCACCATCATCATCTGCTGCCCTAATAGGGGTCAGTATGTTGTACTCCACTCCTTTTTAACACAGGGGAGCAGAGAGGAGTACACTGACGGGGGCCATATTGTATTACTTACTTTTGTTTTTCTATGCTTATGTGTTGTTTTTTTAATTCCTTCAACTCCAAATGCAGGAAGTTGTCTTTTCTGGATCAGGTCTGTCATTCCGGCTAGTCACACCCATTTTGAAGGTCATTTTAAATTGTCATGCGTTTGATTTCATTTCAAGAAGGCTGGGAGGGAAATGATTTTTGTTTGAAATGTCCTTGTTTTAAACTTTAAAACAGTTTCTTCATCATTGTTCTTGTAGTTTCATTTTAAATAAAACCATTTGGATTTACTTGCTTTTTGTATTATGTGATGCAACTGTGTGTTCATCTTATGAATTAAAAAAGCTCACTATTGACTATATAGTTTACTACTTTTGTTTGGTTAGGCAGTGTAAGTCACTAAAGGAGAGGAGGCTTTCTAATGCGAAACAAGAACCAAGTTCCCAAATTAAATAATCCAATACCTAGTTTTCTCTCTTAAAAAACTCGTTTCTATTGTGTTTACACTCATGCAAAGAAAATATATCAGAAGAGCAGATTCTTACTAAATAATTTGTCAGTATCAAAATTTCCACAACCAACAGCCAAAACCACAGTAGCTACTCAATAGCTATAAGCATAATGGTGTAGGATGAGTCCTTCTGATCAGGAACTGCAGACATTCTTCAATTTGTGGTATTTCATCATCTCATCTGAAGCACAAACGCTGCAGATGACCATTATTCCAAACTCAATCTCAGTTGTGCAACTGTAAAGACACCAAACCTCTCCAGTTTGTGTGTGTTTGTATGAGTGAGCTCTCCATCTGTGCAGCCCTGTAAGATCACAAAGATGCTGCTTAACATCAAGCACTTGCTGCATCTGAAGTTTATCTCCCGTAACCGTCGCCACTTTTTAATAAAGTTTCAAGTACAAACGTACACTTGTTTACATCATGAGCTCCACACACAGAGCTGCCCACTCCCTCTGCCCCTGCAGATTCATGTTATTGTAAAGAGTGAAGAGTATTTGTGCAAACATGTTCCTGTGTCACACACTTACTGTTACTTCCCCTTCAGTCCACCACCTTGCCTTCTGCTGCTCCAGAAGGGCAATTAGATGTTTTCACAGATAAGCATTTATTATTCATGACACCTCAAGTGCTCGCACATCCGTCATCGCTACAGCGAGTCACACAGACTCAAGTATTTGGTGTTGAATTTTTCATGCTGATCTGTAGGTTGCACCCAGGCAGCCACGCACAAGTGAAATAGATTCAAATAATTTAATGTAATAAATGAATATCATCAACCTTACATAAAAGCATCAGGACATTCACAACGTGCTTTATTAAAATCACTGGCAATGGCGATGTCGCACAGAGCTGCAAGCGAGCCCCTTCATGATGAGATACAAAAGGTAGACATGATATGGCAACATAAGGACACTGGGTGACGACATGTTAAGCACACTGTGGTATGGCTTATTCAGATTACATTCACCTTTTTGCATCAGAGAAACAATACAACAACAAAAAAGTGCAGAAAGAAATGTGTTACTGAAGCAGTAAAAAGTAAAAAGACGTCAGCCCAAATGACATGAAACTAAAACGACAAATTAGGAGGAAATAAAACGTGAGGTTGCTGTTAATAGATAAAAACATTAGCCTTAACCCCCCCCCCCAAATTGTCTTGTTCGTAGCAGGAAGGGCTACAGCCATGATCCCACACTGACCTTTCACATTAAAACCATGACCATGCAGTCACAAGTACAGTTACCATCCTACGTAAAGAAGTACAGCTCCATCACCTACGCCACAGAGTTAGGAATAGTAAAGACTAAAATGCTATCAAAGACGCTCCTTCAAAGTCGTCTCACTGGCCGATGTGGCAGAACTTAAAACAGAAAGATTTTAAAAACTCTCCAGCATCCTTGAAAAAGGAAATCTGGGTGCACTCAGCATGATCCAAATTTTGCCTTAAAGCAATAAATATAGAAGCATTAAGTTTGTTCACAGCAGATGATTGTTATAAATATATATATCAATAATAGGCAACGGTCCTAAATCAAGTGTCGAGTTTTGCTTTTGATGGCACAGGAAATCAACCTTTTCCCCAATAAAAAAATCTGTACACACATCAGCATCTCAGCACATCTCCTCAAACTGTCCAGCATCTGGCTCTGAGTCGGCTCATCCAAATATTACTAAACAGAAATATTATCAATACGGTGATTCACCCTGGCACAAGACGGTCTCATGCTAACACCACAACACTCTCACACAACTGTAAGACAACAGTGAAATCCAATACATTTAGGTTAATTAGCTTCAAAATGGTCCTGACCGAGTGAGTAACAGCCATGAAAATGCTCTCTGGCCCTGCGTGGGCGAGTGTGTGAACAATGGCGTTATTTTTCTGGACATGCAACATCACGTGGGGTTGGAATGGGTCAAATTCACACAGCAAATACACTTCCTCATGCATCACGCCCAGACCGGAGCCTCGGGGAATGTTCACTCCCCGCTTTCAAAAAAGGTTAAATCTACTCAGTTCAAATCCAACGTTGGTCTCTATTTGGAATAAAAATGGAGATTCACCCGTCACTGCAGGAAGGTGGAATGTGTGGTAAAATTCATAGACGAAAGGGAAAACTGAGGCATAAATACATATTTAAGGACAGGCTTCAGAAAGGTGTTGGCCTTTTGAAAAGGCATGTCACAAAACCAGCTGTAACAAGCCTGCACGGTGCTAATGGATGTCTGTTCTCCTCCGGTGGAATATGTCAGCATATGTAAGTTTGTTACAGTAATCCTGAAGAACATGTTTACGTTTAGCTGAGATGTTATTATAGCTGACAAATTGCTAAGTGACTGACGGGTGTTAACACACTGAACCCATTAGCAAGCCGGCAGAGGCCAGACCAGCATTAGTGACACACAAGAAGCCATGTTGGATTGCATTTTGTAACAGGTGTGTGTGTGTGTGTACGTGTGTGGTGAGGAGGGCAGAGGGGCTGACCTTAAAACAAGCCAGTACAAGTAACATTTTTTTTCCATGAATGTGAAAAAAAAACAAAAAACACACAAATAACTCAAAGGACAATAAGTAAGCCGACCTTGGCCGGCTCCGTGATGTGTGTTTGTGAGTGTCAACATGCTCTGGAACAAATACACACACGTAAACACTCACTGACATTCATGACTCACTCTGTCTCCTTTTTCCTGCAGACGGAGGAAAGAGGATACCAGGGAAGGAGACAGCAAGGCAGAGAGATAATAAACAATAACCAGAGTTCATCCTGAAACTAAAAGACCTTTGATCCATAAACCAAAGGGTCAGAGATGATGTTTGCTAAAACGTGTGAGGGAATCCTCCTCCAAGTAGAATATTTAGATTTTGTAAAAAACGCTGGTGGTGTAGTTAAAACTAAAACAAGGTGCTGCTGCACTGCTCCCATTGGCGGGCTGTAGGTACCGCTGAGTGATGAGCTGGCTGAGGTAGAGCAGTATCAGGCTGTCCTCCTCACCCAGCCCCAGTTGCTCCTGCAGGAAGCAGCGCCGTCGGCCTTCCACAACTTCGGGTCCCTCCGTGGAGCTGACCGGCAGGTGGAGGTGGTGGGTGAAGGTCAACAGGAAGGCCTTGGCCACCAAGCGACAGAGCACACTCTGTAAGTGAAGGAAGTAAGTGGAGCCACGGCGGATGTAGGTGCGGTGGTCGGCTATGTTGGAGAGGAGTTGGCCACGATACGGCGGGCAGCGCAAAGTCTTCTGGTCGGCATCCAGGATGGAGATGTAGCGGCTGTAGCGGGACAACGAGTAAAGCATACTGGAACCCACAGGGGACGCTACTCTGCAAGGGACAAACAGACAGATAGTGAAATTCATGTTTTTTCATCATGCTCACAACCATTGGTTAAGCATAAATGCAGTCTGCATATCCAGCTCTGTCTTTTAGCCAAATTTGCTCCAGAACAGTGCTGAAGCAGGGCAAACCAAACTATGTGAGACACATCTGACTGAAGACTGCTCACATGACAATTGTTTTATGGCTAGAAAAACAGCAAAATAAATTGAAATGCTTGGCTGAGACCCTTTGTGTCGTCATCAGTAACTACATAGCTATTCCACATTTTTCTGCACAGATGCATTCTATATTAATAAGGCAGAGGTGTAAAAATGAAGAAAACCCAGTTTCTTTGACACAGCAGTGTCACGATCCAGTAAATTTTGAACAGTGAGTCAGACTTCTCCTCAAATTTCCTTTCCTCACTTAAGTAGGGGTATAATGTGGGAGACTCTGGAATTGCGTGGCGGAGGTTGGCTTCTCTTTAACATGTAATAATATAGCCAACACATAGTAAGTCAATTACTTAATACTCTGAGGAACTGACAGCCCACTCTGTGGTGTGAAAGATGAAAGATGAGTAGAAATGAAAAGAAGTTCAAGGACAGACAAGAGACTGCAGGGTTAATGACTAAAGAGTTGATAGTGTGAGTCATCGAGGACTGAGTCAGACCAGATGAGTAACCGAAGAGTAAGATGTAATACAAACTACAAAGTGGAACACACTTTAATTTTCAAACATTTCTAACAAGACGTTCAAAGTTTCTGTGACCATCAGTTTCAATGTATCAGTAAATCCATGTTACAAATACCACTTGTCATCATCATTTGTATTAAGAGTGTTGATTAAATGCTTAAAACAAAAACAACCCTTGGAAATACCTTTGTAATCCAATGAGTTTCCACCTCTGTAGGTCAGTAAGGGTGAAGGGGCAGGACAGCCAGGCTTGAACTCTCTCTCCACACTTCCCAGGGCCGGGCACAAAGAGAGCCAGAGCAGCCACCAGTCGGCGAACTCTTCCCTCATCTGCCCCGAGCACCACCAGGGTTCTGCCACTCAGCAGACACCACAGAGCCTGCATGGCAAATGGGTACTGACGCACAAACCTCAAGGCTCCTTGTCCGGCCTTCTTCCTCTGACGCAGAGTCAGCACCCCACCATAGCCAAGAGGTGAGGCCGCCCGATCAGAGCCTGTAGAAGCACTCATGGTACAGTCTGACCCATCTTCCACTGAGGCACGGGAAACTGTATCTCCAAGGAGACCCACAGTCAGCTCCAGCCCAGCTGCAGGGCTTTCTGAGCATGGAGAACCCACTGCGTAGTCATCCTGCAGTGGAAGAAGGGCCTGCGGTTCCTGGTTGACCACTAAGGTTTGAGAGGGTTGTGTTTGTGGGCTTTGGCCAAGGCGAGGCCCTGTCTCTGGGGCAGAAGCCTCGTAAAGGAAACCTTCTTGAGCCATGCAACATGCTGTGTCAATTGGAACCAACAAATCAGACTCTATCTCACACGCTCTGTCAGTTACCCCCTCACACTCATCCTCCCTGCTGGCCTCCAGCTCGGACATCACTTCCAGCAAAGACACAGGCGTTTGGTCACCCTCATCCTCCCCGGCAGTGGTCTCGACCTCTTCACTGCTGCTCTCCCTCTCCTGGTCGGTGTTGTGGTCAGGGGTCAGATCAGAATCAGGATCAGGAACTTCTGTCGTCATATTAGCAAGATTCTGCTGTCTCTCTGCTTGACCAATCATGCTCTTATCGCTGCTAAAGCTTCCTTTGGTTTCCTCTGAACTCTCCTGGGTTTCCAGAGTCTGGTCTGAGGGGGAGGACTCCAAGTGGCTCTCCACAAGTCCAGGTTTGGACAACTCTTGAATATGGCCAGTCTCAGAGGCTGGGTCTTGAGAATCTGGAGCCTTCAGGTTATCTCGCTCTAGCGGTTCTGGTCTGAGCACAATATTAGGTGGATTTAAGAATGTACAGTTATCTACAGCATGGTTCACAGCACAAAATGGTCTTAGTGTTCCCCCTTCTTCATCATCGTCATCCCCGAGATCCTCTTCAAACAGGAAGTTGGTAACTTTCTGTTTCCTGCGTAGTGTCTTGTCCAGGCGGCGTGTGTGCAGGTAACACAGATCCCCCCGGAAATTCCTCTCTGTCTCCTTCAAGAGCTCCACAGTGGCCCCGTAGAAAGTATCATCGCAAAGTTCTTGCAGGGTCTTCAGGCGCTTGTCGAAACATTTCGCAGACTTAGCTTTGATCAACTGTGGCGTGTAGGACGGCCTGCGTTTAACGCCCTCGTCTTCCTCCTCATCCACTTCTTCTCCGCCTACTTCTCCATCAATCTGAGCCTGCCCTTCTTCCCCCTTCTCCCCGTTGTCACTGTAACTGAAAGGGTTGGCAAGCTTGGCGTATTTGTCTAACAGCTCCTCACACTCACTCAAGCACTCTGTGATACACTTCTGGCAGGTGACAGCATGGGGATCTCGGCGAGGACGGTGATGGTAGGAGCTAATCTGTCTAAGCAGGTCTCTGTGTTCATAGATGCTCTTTTCCACGTTTGCAAGCTCGTTGGCCTTTTCCACAGCATGGGCTGAGTACATGCACTGAGGACCCGCCTCTCTCTGCAGGCCCTCCTCCTTCTGCAGAACAGAGTGAGTGTACCTGAGTGGAGAAAAACATAGTAACTTATTCAGATGTGTTCATGTAGGGGAAGTGAACGGAGAAGCTTTAGAAGACAGAGGATAATCAGTGTAACAAACCTAAACTACAACACAACAACCACTGAAAACGTGAAGCAGGAGACATTAAGAAGGGTAAGACTATGTTTTTCAGGTTTCTATCCATGCTAACAGCATGGGTGGGGGTCAATTGGTTGTCCCACCACTTTTGACTTCACTAAAGTGTCTAAACAACTTTGGGATGGATTAGCAAACAATAAAATATAAAACACATTCATGGTACCCACAGGATGAACCCCAGTGACACTGGCAATTTTCAGGAGGTTTGCATTTATGGTTTTTGCTATTAAAAGATTAAAATTTCAATACTTTGGCTTATGACCAAATACCTGCAAAACTAATGACATTTCCATCAGCCTCAGTTGTACTATGTGTATTTGCTTATTAACAAACTTTACCATGTTAACATAATAAACTATGATTGTGAATATGGTAATGATAATATTATAGCTGATAATTGTCAGCATGTAAGCATTATTGTGAGCAAGTTAGCATGGTGATGTTAGCATTTAGCTCAGTGCCTAAACGTAGTTTCACAGAGCTGCTGGCATGACTGTAGATAGGCCAATAACACTGGGGAACAATTTGAAAAAAAATTTCTGTTGAGTTAGATTTTTATGCTGATTAAAACTAAAATTGGCATGCTGATTCCAAAATTGCAGTCAGTTTTTTTCTAGCACGTCAAGTTTTTTCTCCACAGCTTACCCTCCAGATAAGCAAAATTCCACTGATTAGCTGTAGTAAGACTTGCCATCTGATTACGACTGGACTCATCTACAGCTACGTGGCAATTTGTTTGTGCAGTCACAATTGAGATAGTGCGGTGAGAGGTGTGTGCAGCTCCCAATAGGTCAGTACTATCAATATCTGCAAACAGAAAGCTAGCATAGTAGGAATTAAGAGGATTTGTGCTGGCTTTTCTCTTAACCTTGTAACCATGGGCATACCGTTGTAAGTTCTATTTCGACTTATGCTGTTTTTTTAGTTTTCAAAGCTTGTAACTATTCCATCTTGGTGTTTTATTTACATAGGTATATATTTCCTTTGTTCCAGATCATGTCTGCTCCTGCTACTTCTCGTCGTAAATGCCTAAACAACCCTGACTCCTTTTGCTATATTTGTGGTAGTTTCACCATTCCAAGTCAGAGGGCAAACATCAGCATTTGTCAAACGTAAATTTTTACCTTAACTACTTGCACACAATTATAATTACAGTAGCCATATCCTTTGTAAAAACACAATACTGTTAAACATTGCAGTCATGCCTGTTTCTTTCATATTTCATTGTATGTCAATATTTGAAAATTTTTATAAAACAAGCACATATCTGTTAAGTACAGTATTTTTCATATTTTTTAAGAAAACGGGGATCCTATAGTTCAAAAACTTGACGTGATAGAGAAAAACTGAGATCAGTTTTGGATTCCGCACCCAAAAATTAGTTAAAAGCAGCTGTCAGACCTAACTCAACAAAAATTGTGTTCCCCAGTGTAATCCTAATTCAACAAGCTCATTGTCAAATTACGTCTCTTATTGATTCTTTTATATATCTTACATGTTCATGTGATATGAAGGGCAATGAAAAACAGATTGAATCTTTCAACACATTTCCAAAAGACGACTAAGTACTGTACTACTACCCACAGCTGAATTTAACTGAACATAAGAGCAACTTCCACGGGGGCACAGAAATTTTAGGTTCAGTGTATGTCAGTTGGTTTTGGCAATTTGATTAATTGTAACTTTGCTGTGGACTTTGCACTAAGGTATGATATTAAACAATACTGACATTTTCAGGACAGAGAGCCCCTAAAACTGCACCTTTATTAGCCAAGATCAAAATTTAACATCATTACTTCTTCATTACTACTTTGTTTATCTATACTAACAAGGTGCATGATTAAACACACAAAACATACTGCCTGACAGTATGTAATCACGGTAGTCTGGTGGTATTATTCCATGTACAAACTGTGTTTGGTCACTGGGTGCCTGGGCATGTAGTTAAGCTGCCATGATTAGTCCTCTGTGTGCACTAACACAACGACAATACAAAGACAATTCAGCAGCAGGTATGAGTTACAGGTAGGGATGTAAATGGGCTATTTTTTTATTTATTTTTATTTATTTAATTAAATTTTATTAATTATTGATCTGCCCAGGCTGTCAGCACTTTTTAACACATTCTCTTCTCTATTAACCTAAATGATTTGACAAGAGATTTAGAATGATGTATATTAAAATATCTGGACATGATAAACCTTTACAACACATTGCAGGATGGCAGTTAAAAGGTTATATTGTAGTTCTTACTCCAGGTCCCGGAGCTTCCTCTGGAGTTCCTTGGCGAATGCTCTCCTGTTCCCAGCCTTCAGACACTCAGAGGCCTGTGAGAAGCGGAGGGAAAGCTCCTGAAACTGCAGCATGATTTTCCTCTCATCTGCTGAAACGTATGCCATACAGAATGGTCGCACAAAGCCCCTCGCCTCCAGGTCGTAAAGTGTAAGGTGATGGACGTAGGCAAACGCTCCCTCCTTCGAGTCACCCAACACTACCCTCGAGTCCTCCACAAAGCTGAGCCTTGGGTAGCCAGTGCCAGGTGGATGCCCCACAAAGGATGCCTGGTAGTCCACTGACATGATGCGAAGGGAGAAGTAGTTGAGATCGAAGGTGCCACAGACGTTGGGGTCATCAGGGATGGTGAGAAGAGGCTGAGGGCCCACCTGCTCTGAGAACTCAGAGATGAGGATGAAGTCTTTGGTGAACTTGGCAAAGGAGGTTTTGGCCCAGGGGTTGGAATCAGCCAGTGGATGAAGGGGAACGGAGAACTCTTCCGGGAGAGCCCAGGGGTCAGGACTCGCCTCCCCATATTCATCCTCTTTCGTAAAAGCCACCACGTCAGGCGAGCCTATCATAGTGGTGTGGAGCAAGGCATGAGAAACACGACACACAGTGCAGCACGATTAACAGTCATAAGCCTGCCGTCAGAGCACAGTGGTGGAGAGCAGCCACATTGAGTACAGTCAGATTGTCCATCTTGCTGCACATTTGTTAGTGAGGTCAAAAGAGCTGTAGGTTGTAGGGGCCCAGAGATGTTGAGGGTCCATAAAAAATGAAGAGGATTATATAATCTAAAAAAGGAATCCCAGAGCAGAGTGAGCCCTAAATCCAGCTGTACTCCTGCAGGAGCCAGTCAACAGAACAACAGCCTTATTTTATACTTTATAAATAAAATAAAAGTAGCCACCTCGACGGAAATACAAATCGGTGTGCCTTTTAACAAAAGCAATTATGTTGCGCCAATCACAGCGTCCGGGCAGGCATCAGACCATTCATGCTGAGCAGAGAGAAAAGACATAAAGCAGCATCACTGAGGCGCCTCTGTCCTTATCCTGCTCCTGTCTTCACGTGTCGCGTCCATCACGCTGCTGTGTTCGGGGCTGAAATGCGGGGCGTCGATGCGACGGAGACACAGTTACTGCACAGAAGCGCTACATGTAATTTTCACATCCTGAGACAGACGCCATGTTTACCCAGCTGGTTGTAGTCTTGTCAGGTGACCAATCCACCTCCCCATCTGGAGGAATTCCACCCTGAAAACAGAAATGTACCACATTTTTGTCCACGGTGACAAAAACGTGATTAAAATCACTCAGTCATTCATTGTGAGTTTTCCAGAGTATTTGTCAGATGTTTGTAGCAATACCTCAGTCCCTAAAATATCTCAATACAATTTATTATTTAGAGTTTTTTACTGAATGTGTATTTGGACAGTCGACCACTAGTGTTATATTTAAAGTGGTCATTTGCAAATCGTAAAGTCTCTCTACAATCCAAAATAAACTCAACAATCTCTAAATACGAGACTTACCTTAGAGTTATGACTCTGTTTTACCTATTTGGGCCTATATTACATGCTCTTTTTACTTCCTATACAACTATTAGGAAATCATACACCTGTAAAATAAAATTCAATCTTTCCCTTCATGAATGTCACTACTCACTCCATGCTGTCAGGAATAATATTTTGTTAGATCAATGCAGATTTGTTGCTTTCAAATTTAAATGTAGACTAAACTGGACTATGTATAAAAAATACTATGTAAAAAAATAAATACAAATAACAAGCTGACTTTTGCTATATTGCTAAAACTAATGAAAACACCAAATCCACAGAGGAAACGGACGACATTATCAAAGAGTCCTCAAAGTTTTTCTCAGGCTGAGTTTGTAGATGATGAAATGGCAAAATGCTAATTTCGATTTAGGGTGGATTTTCCAGTTTGACATTGCTTTAATACAATTCTAATAATTATTATCGTTTTTTCATTGTCTTTGCGATGGATTTCATTGATAACAATACGACGTGCGCCGTGCAAGTAGACAATAGTCAATTCCACCTCACGTTTTGTACCAGTATCATAAAATTGTTTTATTTAGACGTTTTGCCAGTTCAGGATTTCACGACAGCATTACGACCTTGTTTACGGCAGGTTATGACAGTCAGGCGGGGAATTTGTAAACAGAGCTAACCATCCTACAGTTGGAGGTCTATATTGCCGCTTATCAGAGTTGTTTTATTAATATTTTTATAGTTATAGGGTTGAATTGCTCCTTATTTCTTTACTGACTTTATCAAGAGTGGAGTCAGTCAGCCGGTGGCCACTTTTCCAGCCCTCTCTAAATGTTTCTAGGAGCGGACCCTAGCTTTAGCTAGCTGTGGCAGCGTGACATGCTAACTGAGCGGAGAGACACTGGCAGTGGGGCTGCCCGGAGGACCGGCCGCTTTATCTGATAGCGGCCAGGCATGCTAGTGAACTCTCTCGGGAGAGCCTTGCTTCGGTCAGGACTACAGCGACTCGGGGTTCACCGGAGGTTTTTCTGTGCGGCGCAGATTGTCCGGTGTCCGGTCACACCGCAGCAGCAATCAGACATGATCCGGAACCGGGCCCAGATCAAGCGGGTGCTCTGCGTAGCCGAGAAGAACGATGCAGCCAAGGGCATCGCAGAGATCATGTCCAACGGCAGGTCCCGGAGGGTCTGTCACCTCTTATCGCAAACATTTCTTCACAACAGTCCAACAGATAATGTTATTAGTTCGACTAGTGCTAGGATGAATAGTTGAGGGACAGAGTTGCTTGACAGTTCAGGGATCAGTGGATCTCCTCGTTGTTACTGAAGCTTTCCAGTTTGTGGTCCAGCCCACGCTGACTGCATGGTCACACTTTAACACCAGTAAATATTGAACACCCAGGTGGACAGAGAGTTTCAGCCGAACATAGTACAAGACAAATCACTCCCAAATTAAGCAAAATGTTCTAGGTTCACAAATTACAAATGTATATATATAATTTATATAATAAAGGAAAATGTCCATAGAGAATGGACTGTTATTTCAACAATATAATCAAGTTTTTGTTCGATATTGAGGTTGTGGTAAAAGTATCCCGATCAATGATTTGTCTGCATCTCCAGTGCCTTTCTCTGGGCATATCTAAATTTGTAAATGAATGATATGTAAATGAATTACACCTTTTTGTCACTAATCAGACATCCTGCAACAGAAATCTGTTTGTTTACCAGACATATTGAACAATCTCTACGATAACCTGCCTGTACTCCCCTTCCACTGAGCTCAAAAGAGTCTCCCATGTGCCCCGAAAGCTGACGATGTCTAATACAAATGATAAATGGATTATTTGTCGTTAGCTGCTCCGGTGCTGATTGTCTTTTGTTCCATTTTAGAAAGAAGGGATGTCGAAGTTTAATAAAATCTACGAGTTTGAATATCATCTCTTTGGTCAGGTAAGTGAAGACACGTATGCAGCTTTATGTCCGTCTGTTTGCGTTTTACTTCGTCTCTGTTCATTACGTGTCTTCCTGCCCCAGAATGTGACCGTAGCAATGACGTCAGTGTCAGGCCATTTGCTGGGTCTGGAGTTTAAAGCACCGTTCCAGAAATGGTAAGTCAAAAAACATGTAGCGTGTTCAGCCTCACACAGCATCCCAACAACTGATGTTATTTCTACCTTTTCTCTCCAAAGGCACAGCTGCAATCCTGTGCTGTTATTTGATGCTGAGGTAGAGAAGTATTGTCCAGATAACATGATACAAATCAAGGTATGCTTATATACTGTCCTACTAGTTGCACTGTATACCGCCAGTCTGTCTGCTTGTTTGTTAATGTGATGTGTTTGTTTTCATCCCTGGACCAGGATTTACTTAAAACCAATTTTCATTTTTCTTTTTGCTCTAAATGTAAATAACTTGCTGTTACAGGATTGCTCCGTATTTATAAAAGCGGGATAAACACCACCGTTTGTTTATTTCGAGTGGGCAGTAGGCCCAGATGATGCACTTTGTTTCTGCCTTTTCATCGCTCAGCAGCAGGAGGCCACAATTTTTCATTCAAAGGAAATAATGATGAATATGGATAATAGACATGGGCTGCAGATTTTATGACTCCCTCGCTCTCCATCTAACCGTCTTTCCTCTGTTTTCATCTTTCTTCCCTACGTCCCTCTCTGTCTCCCTAGCGGACACTAGAGAAAGAGGTGCGGCAGTGTCAGGCGTTAGTCATCTGGACTGATTGTGACAGAGAGGGAGAAAACATTGGCTTTGAAATCATAGACGTATGCAAAACAGGTATGATAGCAATACGCGTGGGTTGTTTTTGTTGTGTGGGTGCAAGTGAATGTGTTTCTTCGCTGTGTTTTAAAGGAATACTTAAATGAGAGGACTGATGTCAATGTCATGTCTGTATGGTAAATCTGGAGCTGGAGGAAGGATGTGGTTAGCTTAGCTCAGCATAAAGACTTCATCAGAAAGGCTGTGCCAAAGGTAACAAAATCAGTGCACATCTAATACTTAGTCATTAAAACATAATATCACTATATCTTAAATAATGTATGACAGACTAGCCAGGCTATGAGAGTGGTGTCACATCAAGTCATTGCAAATCCTAGTCTGTGGTGCTATTTTTCATATCATTTATTATATATAGAATTAGCGTTGTTTCTGTGGCTATGGGAAGCCAAATACAGCCAGCTTTGTGTCTGTTTGTCCACACACACCCCCCCCGCTAACAGTGTGTATGCTTGCTGTTCAGTGAAGCCCAATATACAAGTCTTTCGAGCCAAGTTTTCCGAGATCACCCCCAACTCCATTCGGAGAGCTTGCGAGACTCTAACGGAGCCAGATGTTAAAATCAGCGATGCTGTGGATGTCCGGCAGGAGCTGGACCTGCGGATAGGTAAGGTGGCACTTTCATGCAGACTCACTATAGCATGTGAAAGAGACTATGGGCTTATACATGGTTACTGGCTGGCTCAACGGATCAACCATTTGAACTCTTGATGACAACCGTGGTTAAATGTCACTTCAGCCATGAGGATCTGAAACCTTCCAAATCAAATTAAGAAGCCTGTAATGATTGCATCCTTGCTCCTGTGTTCGTTGTCCTCAGGTGCATCCTTCACTCGATTCCAGACGCTTCGCCTGCAGAAGATCTTCCCAGAGTCTTTGGCCAATCAGCTGATCTCGTACGGCAGCTGTCAGTTTCCCACTCTGGGCTTTGTGGTGGAGCGTTTCAAAGCCATCCAGGCTTTCATACCAGAGACTTTCTACAAGATCAAAGGTAAAATCCATGTCCGTGCACTGACACGCAGATCTACAAGAGATGCAAGCACTGAGGTTTTAAAGTGACTCTCACTCCTCATTATTCCATCTGTAATCTGTCTCCGTCTTTGTCTCAGTGTTGCATGTGGTGGAGGAGGACACTGTGGAGTTCAGTTGGAAAAGAAACCGTCTCTTCAACCACACAGCTTGCCTGGTGCTCTACCAGATCTGCATGGAGGTACGTGCCTGTCTCTGAGTCTATTTTCTGCTGAGCACAGTAATGTGTGTCAGTATCCATCTATGTTTGTCACGCGCTCTCTCTCAGAGCGTAACTTGAATTAAAAACAAGCCCAGAAATGTCTTTAGATCATCCAGTGTGATTGATTTTCCCACGTGCATTTTTTTTCTGAGATGCCTGCAGTGGAAAGCGTTGTGGGACAGCCCATGAACATTCAGTGTGACAAATCTTGAGTTTCAGTGTTTCATATTTTATGTGCTGCTCATCAGAGAGTTTAAACGTTACAGAGCTGGTGACGTGTGCAGTGAAGTGAAGGCCAGACTCTCCTGCTATCAAATGGCTTGTAAACAGTCGTGTTATTGATTTTTGTTATGTTTACTAGTTCTTAGTGATGCTTTTAGTCTCTGTAATTGTGTATCATTTACCTCCTGGTCACTTGTTCCTGAAACACACAAATAGTAGGAACATATCATCGGTTGTTTTACTCTAATGAAGTCTGACAGCACTGTCACAGTCATTATCACCCACACACACTTTGTGTAGCAACAGTGATGATTACATTTTGGTTTTGTTATAGTGTGTGCACTAGCGTCGGTACATGCTGTTTTGTTTGTTGGTCTCGCCTCAGCATCTTTTTGTTTTAAACCCTGCGCAGTCTCAGTCACTAATGACGGGGTAGAGGTGTTGTTTGAATCTATGACAGTCTGACTGGAATAACACTTTCACTTTTTATTTGTCAAGATGCTCGCACCTGACAAGATGGTAATTATCACCTGACTCGTTTGCACTGTTTTTCATGGAGCAGGATGTGACTATCAGGAGCCAAACTGAGGTTAGATAAACACTGTATGATCCTGCATACGACTCCCTGTACACCAGGGCTTAATATTACAATTCCTGACCTGCGCTCGTCGCGTCTTATACTTCCTTCTTGTGTTGCTCTGATGGTCCCACTTCCCATGTTAGGAAGTTGTTATTCTCATTTAAGGCACAGGTTCTGAAAAGGCTTGTGCGAATTATTAACCTGTACGTCTTCGCTGCAGCTTGACCGCACCTCACGTGAAGGTCATCAGTTTTCAGAAAACAGGGCACCGCTGCAGGAAGCAATCAACCTTTCACATTAAGAGCTCTAATTTCATAAGTTCTTTTATTTACCTTTGATGCATGACCAGGCTCCTCCCTTTCTCATGATTCTCAAATATTTCTCAGTAAAGACAAAATGCTCTTACATAACAGGTGCACAGTGTCTTACCAAAAGCACACACCATGAGTAAAGCAGCACAGGAAAGTGTGTGTGTGTTTGTGCGTGCGTGCGCGTGCGTGTGTACTCTGGTGTGAGCGCAGCCACACACGCGCAACCTCTCCTCCACCTGCAGCTGCTACCTCAGAAGGACCCAGCAGTACATTTGAATGTTGTCAATGTGCCTGGATAAAACGGGCCAAAAGCCACATGTAGAAAAGGTACACAAGAGAATATCCTTTCATTCATTTCCAGGATCCCATAGCAACAATCACCTCAGTAACCAGCAAACCTAAGAGCAAGTGGAGACCGCTGCCTTTGGACACTGTGGTAAGGATATGAAGTCAAACAGCCGTGCACGTACGCATACACATAACATCTGAAAAACACACCTGTTCATGGTATAAAGCGCGCTGTAGGTGTTTAGTCTGCCTCAGTGTCCTCAGTATTGATACCCCCTCCCAGCTTGGCCCCACTCTGAACCATCCTCTACCTTTAACTGACCAACAGGAACTGGAGAAGCTGGCGTCTCGGAAGCTAAAAATAAATGCCAAAGAGACCATGAAAATTGCAGAAAAGCTTTATACCCAAGGGTGAGTGGATGTAAGGTAACGTGCATGCATGCTGCTATGCAAATGTTAAATGCACCGACCAGTTCATCCTCCCACAGCCTGCTTGAGCTTTCATTTGAACTTGTTCAACACAGATAGCTGGCTCCAGGCCACCCCATTAGAGTTTCTAGTGAAACGGTCAAATGTAGTTTTTGTTTACCTCAAAGTCGAGCCTATTTTTGTACATGAAGAGACGCCATCTGGCAGGGTGGCGTCTTTCGGGTGCTTAATAGATGAGTTTACCAGCGATGTCACGTTTACAGAATGTGTCTGTGTGAAGATGTGACTTGGGACTGTGTTTTTGTTTCTTTCAGGTATATCAGCTACCCCCGCACAGAGACAAACATTTTCCCCCCAAACCTGGCGCTTGGCCCTCTAGTGGAGCAGCAGACACAAAGCCCAGACTGGGGGACGTTCGCCCAGCGGGTGCTCGACCAGCCTGGGGGTCCCAACCCACGCCAGGGCAAGAAATCTGACCAAGCCCACCCCCCGATACACCCCACCAAGTACAGCCATACGCTGCAGGTAGGTCTGCAGCTAAACAAGAACAGGTTGACACCCGCTGTTAATTATTGGTGACAGGTCTTCCTGTGCCAAAACAGCTCTTGTCATGCCCTCAAGTCTGTGATATGATGAAAACATTTTGTTTAAAGGTCACACTGGTGTGTTCATGTCAGATCCTTTGAAAACATTTATCAGGACAAAACTGTAAAAGAGAAACTTTAATCCCTGTGTTCTTTGTCAACTTTGTACATATATGTTTATACATGTATTATATGTACACAAAGTTTCTCGGCAAACACAAACATGCACACGCCTGAACGTGGGTGGCATTTTGTGCATATTTCACGCACATGGATTTGGAAACGAGCACAGACCACGTGAAGTTATGTCTTTCTCTCCCTTCTGTGTCCAGGGCAATGAAGGACGCCTTTATGAGTTCATTGTCCGGCACTTCCTGGCTTGTGTGTCCCAGGATGCTTTGGGGCATGAGACTGTGGTGGAAATAGACATCGCTCAGGAGAAGTTCTCCACATCAGGACTCATGATCATTGCAAGGAACTACCTGGATGTTTACCCCTATGACAGGTGGAGCACCAAGGTACGGTGTAAGCGTGTGTGTTTGGATTGATAATTGACTCTGAACTCATTATGCCGATGTTGTTGCTTATCAAAACAAATTAAATATGAATTGAGTTCTAAACGTCAAGTATGTTGTGCGTGTGTTTGTGGGGGTCTCTTGCTGCTTGTCCATACGTCCTAATAAACCTGCTTTGTTTGTTCTAGCTGATCCCAGTGTATGAGGAAGGCACCCAGTTCCAGCCCTCTGCTATCGAGATGGTGGACGGTCAGACCAGTCCTCCCCAGCTGCTCACCGAAGCTGACCTCATATCACTGATGGAAAAGCACGGCATTGGTACACACATTGTACATAATCCAAATACTCATTACCCGAATAATACTAACACATGAACTGTTCAGTATATATGGTTTAAGATACTCTGATTTCATCAAGTGATGCAAGTGATGCTGAACATAAAATTGGACTAAAATACTGAAGAAGAATGTCTACTAATAGATTTCTATCATTTCTATCAGTGTATGTGTGATAAACTGCAACGCATCTGATTTTACAGTGAAATCAAACCTGGAAACAACTTGTTGTTGTTGCTCACAGTTATCTGTTTGGTGTCAGATACAGACCTTACTTTATGAACTGTGCGTGTTACAGGCACTGATGCAACCCATGCAGAGCACATAGAGACTATAAAGAGTCGCATGTACGTGGGTTTGACGGCTGACCAGAGGTTTCTCCCTGGAGAGCTCGGCATGGGTCTGGTGGAGGGTGTGTGCACAAACACACACACACACACTTATACACACAGCATACCATAATATACAAAAATACATAGAGATGTTCATCAGTTTCCTTCTCCCTGTCACTCAAATATTTATCAAATACACGAATGCGCGTGTGTGGTTTTAGGTTACAACTCCATGGGCTATGAGATGTCCAAACCAAACCTGCGTGCTGAATTGGAGGCCGACCTCAAGCTGGTATCAGAAGGCAGGAAGGACAAACAGAGCGTGCTGCATCACCACATCCAGAAATACAAGACAGTCTTCATTGAGTCCGCCCGGAAGGCAAAGAAGTTAGTGACGGTTTACCTTTTAGTACATCTTTGCCTATTTCTGACGCAGCGTTTGTACCCAAACGTGCATAACTGTGTCCTGCTTTACGATGATGGATTAGTAACACCTGTCACTGCAGGCTGGTGGTTTGTTGTGACTCATGTATGGAGTCATTTTCTCGTTGTTTCTTCAGGTTAGATGAAGCGCTGACACCATATCTGGGTGCAGCTCAGCAGATCACTGAAGTGGAGCAGCAGGATATGGAGATCCCACTGCCAGTCAGGAAGTGCCCTCACTGTGGGCGGGACATGGTGCTGAAGAAGAAGAGGGAGGGAAACAGGTGAGACACAAGGCGAAGAAGCATAACGCTTTAAAGAAAGATGTTGTCTGACTTCCTGAGCCCCTCTGTGTGCATCTGTCACCCTGCAGTAAGTTCCTGTCCTGTGTGGGCTACCCAGCCTGTAAGACAGCGGTGTGGTTCCCCGACACGGTCCTAGATGTCAACAGAGATGACAGCGTTTGTCCCACCTGTCAACCACACCCTGTTCACATGTAAGCATTTCATTTACACTAGACCATGTCTAATTTAGTATACACTTTACCTAAAACACAAGAATCCACTGAAATGGTTTATGATCAAGACGAGTTTAGACTCCTAGGAAGCAGTGCACCTGCCAATAGTTTCTGACAAATTTCAGAAAGACTGTTCTTCCCTCCTGCTTTGTCATTTGATGTCATTCCCACCACCGTCTGCTGCACACTGTGTTTTGTGCTAACCAGCAAATGCTAAACTGAGATGGTGTGCACGGAAAACACTATACCTCCTTAAAGTCAGCATGTTAGCAATGCTAGCTTGCTAAAATTAGCATTTAGCGCCTCTGTGTTGAAGAGCTGCTTTCATGGCTTCTAAATCTGTCCCTTGTGAATCCTCCAACTTCATTAGGCTGTTTTAGCCTAGATGCTAAATCCTGAGGCTAAAAATTGGCCTGTGCTGGACACCATACATACAGTATTTACATAACATCTGCTGCATTTCCTAACCCCTTTTACAAAATGACAAAATCAAATACTTGTAGTTTGGAAAACAGTCGACAATCAGTGTGTTATATGAGCTCTTAAGAGAACTGAATATAACCAAGACATTTAAATAGTCTAATATCACTGATTCACTCAACAAAGACAGTTTTTCAGGTCCTGGTCACCATATTCACCTGCACAATGCAAAGTCTGAAATGACTTCTCTGCTTTACTTTACTGTACATCGTGTTCTGAACACTTTGTGTCAGAGATCCTTCAGTCCTTTGCTTAACTTCATGTCCTCCCAGCACCATTCAGACATACATTAACTGCACGCATTTAACTTTGAAAACATATTCTTATCAAGTACCTTACGTTGCCGTGAGCACCTTTCTTCCATTTCTTAGATTAATGAGAAGTGTATGTAGGCGCTCTCTGCTGTGCAAACACAACAACAAACACAGATGAAGCTCTCTGTGGCCTCAGCAGCGCAAGAAACTTGTCCAAATTCTTGTTTACACAAGTGGGCGTTAACCCCTTAAGCACGTGCCTCAGCTCAGTCCAAATATAGGGCATGCTCACTAGCATCGAGCCAAAGTGCTCCACACCAGCATCTGTTACCATAGCAACCAATGTGGTACAGAGCTCAAAGTTGAACCACAGCACTTACTCTAAAAGAATATCGCTGCTTTTTTAATCAGATCTCACCCGACAGTTCAGGCTTGTTGGATAACTTCAGATGCTGCTAACAGCAGATGTGTGCAGGAATAAACGGTGTCTTACCGCAGCCGCCTCACTCGTCGCCACAGCAACTTGCTGTATCATTTCAGAACTGGTTCTATCAACCACTTTTTGAGAAGCTGCTTTTGCTCAAAGTGCACAGTGTTTACAGAGGATACTGTGGGAGTTAAATGTTAACATATTATGAGTTTTACTTGAATTTCTCACCACAGAGTTTTGTATGACATGAGAGAGCGAGGCATGACATGCAACAAGGGTCACCTGCTGGAATCAAACCTGTGACTGTTTTCACCATGTGGCCGTGAGGCACGGTCTGTAACCATTCACCCATCGAGGGGCTCTGAGTTCAGGGTTTTTTCCAAACTCTTCACACAATGAGCGCGACAGCAGTCAGGGTGTACTAAGCGCTGCACCGCTTTCGTGGCTCTGACACAGATTTCGTTTGAAAGCCTTTCAATTTTCATGAATTATGTTCTCACTCACCCACCACCAAAAAGTCTGTATTTGCACTCCACTTCTCACATTAACTTACTATTTTAAAAACTGTTACATTCATTTCCACAACCAAACATAACAGAATTAATGTTAATTAGATGGCAGCTACAACTACATTCTGTTACATCTACATCAGAAAGAAAGCAAACACAACAGAAAAGGAAAACCGCTGCTTCCTATCTGAGACACAAAATGCAAATAAAGGTAGCAACAGAAAAGATACTAGGATCTGTTTTGTCTAAGCAGTGATAGTGAAGACTGTGACCTTACGTGTAGTATTTGATTAATGTACTGTGCTCATTGTTTCCCATTTTCAGCCAACAGCACAATCCCACGTTATGCAATGTACTGTCTGATCAGTGCCAGGTGGTAACATTTAAATATAAAACTTGTGGATTTGGATGCTGCGCGGCACAGTTGACCTCTTCTTTGCTCTGGCTCAGTTCCATCACAGATATTGAGGTTGTCTTCTTTAACATTCGTCTCCTGTGTGTCCAACGTTCTTCAGGTTGAAGTTCAAGTTCCGCAGGGGCAGCCTCCCTCCCATGATGCCTTTAGAGTTTGTTGGCTGCATTGGTGGATGTGACGAGACTCTGAGGGAGGTGCTGGACCTGAAGTACCTACGAACAGGGGGTGCAGGAGGGGGAAATGGAGAAGGAGGAGGAAGTGGCGTTGACCCTCATCCACCAGCTCCCAGGCCCCCAAGACCAAATCCACCCAGAGACTCAAGTTCACATCCTCGACCTTCCCTTCCTCCTGTCCCCTCCTGGGCCCCACAGCCAAGACATCCACCAGGTGGTGGTGGTGCCCATGGCGACACAAACAGTGAGGTCATCGTGTGTAACTGTGGTCAGGATGCTCTCCTCCTAACCGTGCGTAAAGATGGGCCCAACCAAGGTCGCCAGTTCTACAAGTGCAATTCTGGGAGCTGCAACTTCTTCCTGTGGGCCGACCAGCCAAGTCAGCACGAGGCGCAGCACAGCCGAGTGCCTTCACTGCAAGCGCCACAGAACTACCCACTTCCAAGGCCTTCTCTAGGGTTCAGGAGCAACCATGGAGGAGGCAGAGGTCAGGAGGGGGGTGCAGGAGGACACGGGGGACAGACGATGTGTAACTGCAACGAGGCGGCGGTAACGCGCACGGTGCAGAAGGACGGTCCAAACAAGGGCCGGATGTTCTACACCTGCGGGAAACCAAGAGACCAGCAGTGTGGCTTCTTCCAGTGGGCTGATGAGAACGCACCTCTACCAGGTTAGGCTCACACACACACACAAACATACACACATACAATACAAATCAAATGTTCTACTTAATGTGCTGAGATGAATATCCAGATATTTTAAAGTTGCTGCTAAACTATGCTAATTAGCCAATCCTAGCATGTTAATATGGTAAACCAAGAGGGTGAACATGCTAAACAGCTGTTAAACACTAGCGCATAAGCACAGTCATTGTAAGTTTGACAGCATGCTAACGTCAGCATTTAGGCACATGGCTGTAGACGCTCGGTCTTGTAAAGTGACAGGTTTCTCCTTCAGTTCTTTGAACAGTTAACAGCCACATTGAGTTAAAAGTGCTGCTCATTCTGGCTGTAGTAAAAATAGATCCCTGTAGTCTCCTTTCAGAGCACAAAATTAGAGTTTCGCCACTCACACTATCTCCTAGGTTTAATTTCAAACAAGAGGGGACTTTCAGAAAAGCCATCTTCAAATGCTTTTGGTTTCGGTCCGTGGTACTTATTGGGTACTTACTGATTTGCCGTTTACTTTATCTGAAATTTCCCCTGCATCACAAGCACACCCTGTTTCACATTAAAGGGAAGAACACCCGTCAATGCGTTCACACAAACAGTACTATACTGAGGCATCTGCAGTGCATTTCATTTGACTCCTCACAGCCCAGCGTCTGGCTGCATTAATCTGGCTGTCAAATCGTTCGAACCGTGAGCTCCGAGTCCAGTAGTGGTGTTTTAAAACTCACCATGTTTATTAAAAAGTCTCTTAATGCAAGCTTGAATAGCGAAAGATGTACACTCAGATCAAACACAAAAGAGAGAGAGCGAGAGAGAGAGAGATCCTTCTCACCTAGATCTATACTTAATGATAAAGAAAAGCTGTCACGACTCACAAACACTCCCACTTGAGACCTTCAGGCATCCACTTACCGGTCTGACAGAGCGACGTCAGTCCCAGTACACACTGAGAAGTCTTTGATGCCTTTTACTCAATGACCTCTAACCGTCTCACATTGTGTTTCACCTCTTTTCACTCCCTGTCAGGTGGTTTTGGCGGTGGATTTAATGGCGGCGGAGAGGGCGGGAAGAATAGAAGGAAGATAACGGGAGACGCAACAGCGAACAAACCCCCAGCTGCTAAGAAAGCTCGTACCTGCGGCATCTGCCACATGCCAGGACACACCCGGGTCACCTGCCCCCAACGGTGACGTCTTATTGAAGACACTATGTGAAGTTATTGAAGTCTGTGACTTCAAAGTGTGGAGACAGATTTGATTATTTCAAATATGCAACGGCTCAGATTTTAAGTGCCTCCTCACAGGGGTTGGATAACTTCTTTAGGTAAAGAAGAATTTAACCAAGACACTGAATTCTTCCTGTTAAATTTAGGCAAAAACAGCTTTGAGCACAAGACCAAAGTCATGCAACAGCTATGCAGATGTGCCACATAGTGGGGAAAAAAGATGAATGTCAAAAGATGTTTTGTGCCGAGTAACGAGACCTTTTTTTTCTGTTGTCATGCATTCTAATATTCAAAGTCTCCTCAGGTCTGCGGGTGTTTGTTCATCTCCTCTCTGGCCCCTGTGAGGAAAGTCAGGGGTTAACCCTTAGCGTCTGTTAGGTCAGATGCCAGACAATTTCATCCCAGAGCCCTTACACACTACCAGTTCTTCTGAAGCTCAGTGATTGACACATTAGATCCTGAATGGAGGGGGTCTTCGTGGCAACTGTTGAATTTCTAAGATTATTTCCCAAATTATGAAACTTTTCCTTTCAAACTTGGCGTCACATTCATAAACCGAAGCCTGCTGCACGCTTTAAACTGTCTCCACTCCTTTGCTGCCGGAGGAAAGAGCTCGGAGCGCGATGAGATGTTGAACAACTTGAGAAATAACTGCAGTAACCTGAGGGTGCTCAACAGCTAATGGGAAATTTGCTCAGCTGGTCTTGGATCAAATTAACCCTCCCGTCTGTTGTGTTTCTCTGCACCCACAATCCCGACAGCTTGACTGAGATCAGCTGGTGATTGCGACACAGAGACTGTCTTCAGTGAATAAATGTGTATTTTAAACAAACTTGGTTGCACATAGTTTGTTGATAATGATTGGCGTTATATTAATATGGATAACTAACATAACTTTCTGCTTCATCAGTTTCACCATTGCTCAGTACCTTTAACAGGAACCAAGTATTTTGCTGTTGTTGATTCGTCAAGTTTGTTGGAAGAGACCGCACAGTGTTTTTACCAAGTGAATGTAATGAATGCAGTAAATCCATTACCACAGATCTCTATTTTAATATTGATGGATGCTAATAAACACAAATGTGCTGTAAATGTCAATGTTTTTTTATATCTTTGCAGTCATGACAAAACAAAACGTGGTAACAGTTTTGGTTTCTCTTTTAGTTTTACCTGGAGTCTTTTGTATTTTCTCTTTTCTCCTCTTTGTTTTGGTTTTGGTTCTATAAGTGAGTCTCAGCCTTTTGACCACCTCATCTTTGGAAAGAAACCAAAACTAGAATGTCTTCATAATGACTGTAGGCAATTGTAAAACATCACACCTGTATCTCTTTATGCACAGTGCTAAACAGATACACATTACATGAGTGTATTTTGCCTTAATTACAGGTAAAAGTCCTTTGTTCAAAGCATTGGTAGGAAAATATTCTCTAAGCATCAAAAGTAAAAGTACTTGTGAAACTAGGGAACAGCCCCTGTGAGAGCTGCATTGCAGGATTATTGTTACGTGTTCATTTGCGCTTGTTAATGCAGATATTTTATATAGCAACCAAATGAATGTAATCTGCAAAGTAACTAATAGCTGCACTTCACTGTCACATAAATCTCCTGGAGTTAAAAAATGCAGCACTTCTCGCTGAAGTGTGCTGGAGTACAAGACAAAGGAACCAAAGTGGGAATACCGGGGAGTGTTTTTCCATCACTGGTCCTGGGTTTTCCTGCAGACATGCACCCTGTATGAATCTAACTGATACCAAATGTTGGGTGTTAATAGGTCTGTTGCACAAGTCAGCGGTCATACAACTTATCAGATCAAAAGCTCAGTCTCAAAGTTTGCAGCCTGGTGTTTTTCACTTCAGCATTTGAATGGTTTCATTTTCCCCAGAAGTGCTGCTTGTAACTCAGAACAAGGCGAGCCTGATGTGCAAAATCCCGGAGGGGTTAAAAAGGGCTGGGACAAAGGGAACCAAAGCAGAAACGCGTCGATTCCCGGCACGAAGCTGTAGGTTACCCTTCTGTTTTTTCTCTCTGTTGATATTCCAGAGAAGTAGCGGAGATTTTACCGTCACGTTTGGTGACTCATACGTGAGTCATAACATGTGGGTGGGAGTGAGCGCTGTGATCCGTCCTGCCGTGTTGTGTTTTCGCCGCTCCATCCTCAGCTCCCAACTCCGCCGCTGTAGTATCCGGGCAGATAACAAGTCATGTGACTGCCGTATTGCTTTTCTGAATTGCAGCAGATAACCTCCTCCTTACGGGAAAAGCGCACTTTTCATCCCGTATTACACTTTACACTAATACGGTAAAGCTGCTCCCTGTAGTGCTGGTGTAGGACAACCGTAAAGCGCGAAAAGCCCCATAATGCACCATGAGATCATTATGGAAATTACCAGAACTATAAGGACTCCATCATGAAAGACCAATGCTACACACGGATGTCCCTGTTTAGATGGTGTGTAGGATGTTAAAACACCACAGTGCAAGCACTGTAAACCCTCCAACCAGTCTCCTCTGCAAATGAACGGGAAACTCCACCAATTTGACACACGACGTTTCGTTTAGTTGTCACGAAGAGTATGATAAAGTCTCTAAGGTTTGTAAAACACCCTCCGTGGATCTGAAGGGAGCTGTACAAAGTCTTAGAGAAGAGCCCTAGTGATGTCATGGTGATGTCAGCAGGGTCATCTCTGCATTTATTTATTTTTTACAGAAACCGTGTTACAAACTGTAGGAGTGAGGTTTGTAACGTTCACGGGATCCAATGAAAGACACAGTCCAGTTGCATTATGGGAAATGTAGAATATGTAGTTTTTGGAGGGGTGACCCATATTAAGCACTAAAAGTCACTTCATCTTGACCTCTGTCACACTGATTTTCACTACTTGTTTTTTTTTTCTTTCTCTAAAAGTCTAACTGCTCTCTGAAAGTGACAGATCACAGGAGTAATCCTTAAAACAGATGCAAAAACCCAGGCGGTCAGCACACTGTTGCAACACTCCACCACACACACTGGAAGTATTTATTTCAGTAATATTGCACCATCAGAGATGATTGCATAATGATTTAGATAAAAGCTAAAACAAACGTTAGAAAATTAAACTGCTACTGTTTTGCTCATCAGACATTTTAAATCTCAGATTGTTTTCAGATATTTTAGGTAATAATTGCAGGTTTAATTGATGATGGAAATAAGAGTTGCCTATTTGTTCTAACTTAAATCTGGCCTCACCTGAGCAGGTAAATAGAGCTACTAGACTTTTTTTTATTTTAAAGCCCATAATTATTATAAAGTGATTTTACTGGTTTTAGTACACTGCATCACAGTAGGAATCTCAGCAGGTTATTATAAAACATTTCTGATTGGACTGTTTCCATAATCTCACGACTAAACCGATCAAAGGTCACTGTTGGGTCAATAGAGGTGGATCACTCTTCAGCCCTGAGCTGTTCATCAGCTCTTCTTGCTGTCTCATCATCATCATCCAGCTTTTCAGTGGTCGCCGTGGAAACAGTTACCATGACACCCAATGCCCGTAAGTGATGCAAGTGTTCCAGGTGCAGAGAGACCATGGACTGTGGTGTGTGTGTGTGTGTGTGTGTGTGTGTGTGTCTGTGTGTGTGTAGTTACAGAGAGTTTTACTGTAAACTGATCCTCGCCGGCCTCAATGAAAGACAAACTGGCTCCAGGCCTTTTTTCCACAGTAGTCACTTTACCTGCATGAGCTGTTCCTACCAGTGGCCTGGAGGAGTAGATGTTCAGGTACAAACATGTGTGTGATCAGATGCCGTAATCACAGAGCTGAACTGAGATTTTTAAGCATCAGTCCTCTGTTAATGAACAAATGTTGCTACACATCAGCAGTCATTATCATCACTGAGCTCCTCATCTGTGTGGCAGCAGCTCTCTGCAGATAGGTTGCTTAGCATTCAAGATGTAAAGACTTTCAGTCAGTGTTTAGCTGTTTAGTTCCATATTTGGATCAAACACAACTGGAGGGGTGAACAATTTCCACCAGAGAGTGAAGCAAGGCCTTCATTTGGATTGCAGATTCTGACTTTTGCTGCCTTTACTACTGTTACATAAAAATACACAAGCTCACACTCTGTTTCATGCTGAGCCTGGAGTTCACTGTTTCAACAGCACATCCTCATTTGACTGCATTTTACCTGTGGGAAAGCAGAAAGCCTTTGAATCAGTCACAGTATTTTGAGACAATGATTGGACTTAAGTGTTTTTCTGCTTTTTAATAGCTTAAAGGAATAATTTGCCATTTTGGAAAATTAACTTATTCCCTTTCTGGCGGAGAGTCATGACTACAGCCAGGAGCTTGTTAGCTTATCTTAGCATAAAGACAGGAAACAGGAGGTGCCCTAGCTTGCCTGCCTCTGTCCAAAGGTAACAAAATCCACCAATCAGCACCTTTAAAGCTCACAAGCTGTGGTTTAATCAATGTAAAAAAAAAAGATATGTAATAATAATAATAACAACAACAACAACAATAATAATAATAATAATAATTCCAGCCTTACAGTTTACTCTACACAGTAATACTGGTCTTCCTATCGAACTTTCACGTGAATGCAGACAAGCTAGGCTGTGTTTCCCAAATTTCAGGTGTTTTTTTAAAGGTAGCGTGAATATCTAATCGTGTTAGTCCTGTCATAAGTCTAAAGTTTAGGAAATAAAAATATGACTGAACCTGGTTGCTTGAATTTGAACTAAAGTGTTTAAATAGGAATATTAGCCGTACTTTGAATAGAGAGATTTGATTGAAATCACTCATTCTGCAGCAGTGTTTTCAGCCATAACTTAAGTTTCACGTAACCTTGTGGCTCTGACCCTCCTCCCTTCTCCTCCTCCTCTGTCCCTCTTATGCACTCTGCTCCAATTTGCGTGCTCGGCCCCGTGAACACGGGCACGCACACTGGGGGCTCGGCCCTACGCAATGGAAAGGGGGCGCGCCCGACTAAAAGCAGCGCGTTGTCCTGTGTTGATGTGTCGCAGATTTTAAAAAGTGAGAGAGGCAGGCAGCAGGAGTTTGGTGAGAAGGAAGCACAGCAGCTCGGCGCTCAAAACAAGTGTCCACACCGAGGGCGAACGGCTGCAGTGGCACTCCGCGGGCTCCCCCTCCTCCTCTTTAACTATTTTTATTTCAGCTCTCCGACAATAACAGCGCAGATCCAGTTTGTGTCCTGTTTGGAGCGTGTAGAGAAGCGCGCGGCGATGGAGCTGTCGTCAATAGGAGACCAAGTGTTTGCAGTTGAGTCAATAACAAAGAAGAGAGTGCGAAAGGTAAGAAGCGCGACTAGCAACACACTTCATGTAACTTGTTTTCCTGTGGTTTATTTCTCCAAACGGAGCGGTGTGCTTAGTGTAGCATCCTCTCCCCTCATGCGCAACAAAACTAGGCTACGCAGTTTCCCAACTATTTACGCTTCCTTTCCTTCTATAATCTGTTATATTTTATTTATTAACTACGCCAAAGTTCAACATTGTCTCGCTGCACCGAGTCACATCCTGTAACCTTCCTGTGCAGCCGCTGAGATGCTGCAGCATGAACGTGTTTTGAAGGAGCCTACGCAGCTGTAGTAAAATGTTAAAGGGGGTGTGTATCCTGAAAACGGGTGTACGGCCAGTGAACGGGGGAAGCTGCGCAGTTGATTTAAGTTACGCCAGCGAGCGGAGCAGCGGTCTGTGTGTGAAACTGCTGCGTAATGTCACTGACTGCTGCGTAACGGTGACCCATTGATTTCCAGTGGACGGGACGTGGAGTCTTAAACAGCTTATCTCCTCATCAGAGAATTTGGCGGCACGTAATTGGCGCAGCGAGCGCACATGCAGCGTGTCCCGTAAAGTCAAACAAATGACAGGAGCTGCGCGACGTCACGTTTGTTTAATTCTTTACAGGCAATTATAAAGTTTAGGATGAGGTCAGAAAATAGCGAAAGCACGCGCGCGACCACTGTCTTCACAAGCAAACAGTTTGCTTCCACATCAGGTGAGTAATAGTTATTTTTCACTCGGGATGGCTGGGTTAATTGTTTCAGGCTTGCTGGTTTAACGTTGCGCAACACCAAGTTGTTTACATGTTCCCGTGGCCCCACCTATCCGAGCCAAAAGAGCCCGTGCATCGCTGAAACCGGCTCGCGTGGCCATGTGCGGTCACGTCACCGCGATTCGGAGAGAAAAGCTGCTGTTTGGAGGCCACCCAGCCCCGCTGTCATTGACGTCATCCCCCTGAAAAACAACGTTTGAAAGGGAGAAAAATGTCCATGACCCTCCCTCCCTCCTCGCTCCACACTTTAAAGTGACAGTCGTCCTTTTCTCTCCTCGGCCGCTCACAGCAGCTTGTTTCTGCATCACACCGAACCGGATTTGCAGGTTGAGCGAATGTGTCCAACTCTGCGCTGCATCTCCTCTAATCGCCCTCCCCTCCCTGTGTTTCTCCTTAGGGTAATGTGGAGTATCTTCTGAAATGGCAGGGATGGCCCCCAAAGTGAGTAAGCTTTGAGTCATCACCCAGTGACCTCATCCCTTCAGTATATACTCAGTAGTCTTTTCAAAACATGATACCTGAGCACCCTGTACTATGTCCTGTGTGGACAGATAGATAGATAGATAGATAGATAGATAGATAGACAGCACAGTTTCACTGTGTGTGTGTGTTGGCAGGTACAGTACTTGGGAACCAGAGGACAATATTTTGGACCCGCGCCTGGTCCTGGCCTACGAAGAGAAGTGAGTAATCATGGAAAGCTTTTTTTTATGCTTGCAAAGCACTTTTTTTGTTTTTCTTTTTGTTCTACCGCTCACAGTCTGTTTCTCTTTGTCACTTTGTCTCTGTCCTCTCCCGCCCCTCTGTCTCTTTCACTTTCCCAGTCAAGAGAAGATCAGAGCTCTGGCCTATCGCAGGAAAGGTCTCAGACCCAGGAGGCTCGTCCTGCGGGTAGCGACACTTACCTTTCTTCTTGTCCTAAAAGCCTTGGTTTTAACTTTTGCAAATTTAGTTTGACGCATTGAAGGGGTACGCACTCAGTTGAGTGTTGCACTTCTTTAAGTTTTAGTCACTCACAGGAGACAGAGAGAGTTTGTGACGATGGCTGGCTGTTTTAAAACATTAAGTCTGGAGCCCAAGCTGAGAAAAAAATGACATCATCAGGGCTGTTTTCATAGACTTCAGACAGCACCGTCCAGATCCACAGAAGACATTATGCAACTTTTTTTTAACTTCCAAGAAGAAGCAGAGACGCGCTAATAATAGCCTTAATAGGCCAGAATGCAATGCAGCTGAAAGACCTGTTTGGAGCCAGGGGTGGGGTGAAAGGGACACTCTCGTTCTTGCTGTGTTACTATCACTTTCACATCTGCTGTTGCTCCTCACCCACACCCTTCCTAAAGACAGTTTGATGAAATGAATCCCGTGCTGACTAAAATACAGGCAAACAAAGATGTGATGGAAAATCATGTGGAAAAACAACCACAGCGATTCGTAACAATGGACAATTAGTTGATGTATGAGGAAGATTGTTTCAGAGGTTGGATTTTATTTTTAAGAATATTTTTTCTTTATTCTTACTAATGTTGCAAATTTCATGTAACATTAGTAACACCAAAAATATGTTGATTTGACACAATTACTTCATCTGTTGCTCTTGGTCCAAAGCCTGTTGGATTTCTGCTGAGGACTTACCTCTTGTAAATGGGTCGTGTAGACATACTTTCAATTTTTGGAACAAACTAGGTACTTTCCTCAAACAGCTGATCACTGTAGTTGTTTAGCGAATGTTTCCCAAACCGGACTACTCGGGGAACTTTTGGGGGACTATTTTAAGCGGTGGATTAACTCACATTTGGTAGGCTAGTGAAAAGCTTAGCATTGCAAATGTTAGCATGCTAACAGGCTAGAGAAATGTGGTTGATCTGATAAATATTACATGCTAAACACCATATTAACAGTGAAAGTATGTTGGCATGTAACTTTTGTGGCACAGAGGACACAATCGTTAGACTGCATTTACCTTGAATGTTTGTTTTGTCAAAAAGTTGTTCAGCAGATTTTTGTTCATCCAACTCTTATAACAGAACTGTACCTGAACGCAGTGTAGTAGTTTCCTCCAAATGACCACAGTTACCCTTTCACCTTTGCTCTGTCCTAGAACATCTTTGCCATGGACCTTCGCAGCGCCCACAAGGAAAAGCCCCCCCCTCGCCTCCGTCTCTCCCTCACCCGCTCCATGAGCACAGATGTGGACCAGGGTGAGCGGGGTGGCATTTACCGCCGCCAAGCCTGGAGAAAGAGCAAGCAAAGGTCAACTAAACGTGGGTCAGAGGGACCCTCGCACAAAACCATCCGCCCATCGAGGAAGAAGGAGCAGCCCATGGAGGAAGAGTGGGGGGGCACCAGCGAAGAAGAGAAGCAGGAGTCTGAAAGTGCTGCCGAGGAGAGGCGAGAAGACAGTTTATATGGTTTGTCAAGTCAATGACTAATTAATTCAGTACAGTGATCCTGACCTTTGACCGTTAAGGATGAAACTCATCACTTTATGTTTTCTCTCTTTCAGGTCAATCAGAGTGCAGCTCCCCGCCCATGCTGGAGCGACAGGACTTAGAGATGGAGGTGGAGGAGAAGGTGGACATTGAGCCGACAGTGGTAAGCACAGAAACATGGACTGACAGACCAGGTGGAGGGACACCTAACACAAGACAGAACCAGAGATTTACGTGTGACCAATCAAAGGACAGCGCCTCGGTGCCTGAGGCTGGACCAGGAGATGCGGTTACAGAGGGCGACGGGTCAGACTGGGACCGACGGGGTGATGAGGGCGTGGAGTTGATGTCCGAATGTCCCAGATTAGAGAGCAGCGTTTGTCAGAGCAACAACAAGACCTCGGTGATAGTGAGCGTTCAGGGGAGCAGCGAGACTGTAGGTGACGCCGTCGCCGTCTGCTCAACTGCCGAGGCGAGGAAGGAGGAAGTGAGAGGTGACAATCAGAGCGTTACCACGGCGACCCCTGGCAGTGAGACTGCTCCTGTTGCCGCGGAGCATCCCGGGAAGGTTATTGTGACAAACGTGACTATCAACTCTCTGACTGTGACTTTTAAAGAGGCTATGGTGGCCGAGGGTTTCTTTAAGGGCTATTGAGTGATGACAAAGAGAGAACGAAGGAGATCTTAAATAACCATAATTAGACTTGCCACTCATTTTATACATGTAAATAGTCGTGTATGTAAGACAATTCCACATGTTTACAAAGCTACACTCATTTCCTACTGAGTTTATTAAAGACATTATTGCCTTGAAATAAAATAAAAATGAGTGGTAATTTTATCATTGTGGCTCATTTATTAGATGTGGTAGGAAGCCCGAGGCCTCTGAAAGTGTGTTCAGACCATCCATTGCAATCCAGGGGACTAAATGGATCTCAGTGGCAGGTTTCATTCCCGGGGCCGCTGGGTTTACTCTGAGCGGGTGAGACAGATGGTGAGACAGCAGTCTAAAGCGTTACAGTCCACATTACTACTTCCATGCAGTTACTCTTTCCAGTCGTCCTCAGTGCTTTCCAGCCAGACGTTGGTCTCACACTCAGATCTGTTCTCGGGGGCCTGTTTCAGTCGCTCCTCTTTCTTACGAATAAGGTTTTGTAAAGATATTGCTCTTTTTTCCAGTATTTTCACAGAGCTAACCGCATGCCCTGTCAGTCTGTGCCACACATGCACAAAGCCCTGTCCTGTGGTTTGTTGAAGAGGTTTATTTCTGTCACAAAAGAAATAAAACAAAGAGTGAGAATTAATGCCTGGCGCTTAGATGCAGTTCTGCATTTCAAGGAGGATGGATGCATAAAAAGAAGTACACAGTTGTGTTTGCTGTCTGTCTGTCCTTTTACTTTTCAAGTATGAAATGCTACCTAGTTCTATTTTTGTATTACCAATTGATAGTCCACTCTTTTCACTAGCCTTTGTGCATTTCAAAAGAGGCGATATCAGTGTACACTGCCGCTGTTACGCTGTGTAAGGTAATGTGCAAACGGAAGTAAGTGTACGTTAGGTCAGACTGTAGTGAACTATTATTTATTGCATGTCACATGTATAAGCTAAACTAACTTATGTCACTTAATGTGTCTGAATCAGTCTCGCTCTGACAAAGATAAACTGTCAAACATGTCTTCTCTGACAATGAATTTTTATTTTGATTGCATTTCCAATAAATATGTACAAAACAACGGTGTCCTGAAGTATATTTATCACACTGCAAGTAAATGTTATGTATATTATATATGAGATAGGAGGTTGTGGAAATAAGCATAAACCCCACAACTTAAGCACATTTCTCCTCCCAACAGACTTTCAGTTGTATTAAACTGCAAAGCACAGTCATTTGGTTTTCATTCATATATTCATCTTGATTAGGGACAAAACAGATAACTTTAAAGTTAGGTTCACTCAGGTTAAGTTTTACAGAAACAATCGACACTAACTGTTGAGTGCTGTGAAAATGTTCAAAAGTTGGTCAGTAAGCAATGCATACTCGAACTTGAAAATCAGTCAGGAGAAAAGTAATCTGGATACTTATTTCCAAAAATTTCCCATTGACCCTGCTACAACAGTTAGGACTGATCACATCAAACTCCTAATGACATCATCTCTGAATTACTGCATGGTTTTAAAACTTACAGTTTTACTTTAGATAACTGGTAAAATATATAAACCCACTGTTTGTGTGTGCATCATTATTCATTATTATTCATCCATTACTGTTGAACAACCGCACTGCAATATGTCGCCACTAGAGAGCGCGTTGCCCTCAGGAAACGGGACATGTTACTGTAAGTGACGCCATCCAGTGCAAGTTAATATTCTCTGAATCATCGGCGCAGTATGTTTGAAGTGTGCAGCGGTGGAAGTGTGGGGGTGGACCCTTACCAAAAAACATCATGAAACTGTCAGTGCTTAAATCAGATTTTGTCAGTGAGCAGCCAGATTACTATTTCGTAAGACTTAACATCTTACATTGTGGACTGTGCACTCCTTCGTTACGTTTTCAAACGACTTTTAATATTTAGTATGAACTCACATTCTCATTTGAAACTCTGAGTAGCCTAAGTCATTTATAAATTACGAAATGAGGGGCCTGTCTCGCTTCTTCTGCACAGGTGCAAGACACAGTACTACATATGTGGAGGCCATGATGATTGTAGTCATTTAGCATGTCCTCATAGGAGTTTGTTCCCTTTCCACACGAGGGCCAATCGCTTGTCAGGAGGTACCTTTGCTTTGCTTCGTTCTATCGAAGTCTATAAGTTTGGTTTGGCATTTTGAATGATCAGTAGTTTACTGTAGCATGTTTGTTTTGTTTGCTCATTATGGGCTACAATGAATATGTGACGGACAGGAGAGGAGAACATGTTAATATCTGATGCGATCCATCAGATCCAAATGCTGCATTTGTAACTTAGGGGCAGATTGTTCGCAGTATCATGCCTCATGTTGTTCACAGCTGGAAATAAGAAAGTAAAAACATGTCAGCCTGAAAGGGGGTCCTGTTGAGAATGACAGATAAAACGTTTAAATGCAGCCAATTGTCAATCAGTGTGTTTTCAATGTGCCAAAATCTTGGGTTTGCTCCAAATTATGCTTTAAATCCATAGTGGACACATGAGAGGACTATCACTTGTCATGGTATTGTAAAGTTAGCACTTGGGTCCCTGTCGGGATCCTGTAGGGATGACTCCATTGTTGCAGCGATCTGATTGGTGAGTGGTTGTGATCTGATCCTCTGAGATCACCATGGTAACCCATACTTCATAGTTAGCCTGCTCTAGAGCAGGTTCTAACAAACGGTCACATGAAGGAAACATCACTGTTGGTAATTTTCATTTTATTAT